>BSBM01000816.1:4082500-4791250 GCA_027924585.1 Larix kaempferi | reverse complement strand
ATTGCTAAGTAAGCCCGGGATCACACAAATACTCATCCCTTACCTCTCGACATCTCCGCCAGTAGTATGACTACCAACACAAAGACTCCAGAAGTACTCTTACCCTTCTCATCAAGTCCACCATGCCTAAATTAATGAGATATAACAATTTAAACATTTAAATGAAACCAACATACATCTAAGCCTTAGAATTGAAGTACTTAAAGAGAAACCTTAAAGTATTATACTAGTATTAAACTTGCCATGATTGTGCTATGCACGTCACACTACCTTACTTCATCACTTCTGTAGAAAACATACTTTGTAATACCAACTCTCTTAGGACACAATTTCTCGTTGCTTCAAACCAAGACCGATATAACTTCACACTACCTTACTTCATCACTTCTGCAGAAAACATACTTTGTAATACCAACTCTCTTAGGACACAGTTTCTCATTGCTTCAAACCAAGACCCATATAACTTCCCAGTACTGAAGTTAATTTGCTATGTATTATATGTTTAGGGAATGTTAGTAGTAAGTGAAATTTTTTTAATTTTTGCTACTTTTAGGGACATTACATAAATGGCCTGCCTCTGTCCATACAATTTCCCTCTGTCCACACCGCTTGCAGATTGCACTATGTATCGACAGTTGATTGGTTCACTACTTTACTTGACACACTGAAGGCCTGATATATCTTATGCCATGCGTGCTATACCAAGGTATATGCAGCAGCCCTATGAGCTTCATTGGCGGGCAGCCAAGTGGATTTTGCAGTATGTGCAAGGTACGAGACATTTTGGCATACATTATGCTGCAGATTCTAAGCTAGATTTCATTGGTTTTATTGATTGAAATTGGGCAGGTGATAGCATAGATCGGAAGTCCACTTCCAGATATGTTTTCATGATTGGCCATGGCCCTATTTTCTGGTCAAGCAAAAAGTAGGCAGTCAATGCCTGCATTCAGGCAGTTTGGTTGCAGGGTATTCTTTCGAAGTTTGATTTTGGTAGCACTACTTCGACTGTCCTATTTTTTGACAATCAAAGTGCTATTAAGATCTCCACCGATCCAATTCAGCGACAGAGGACCAAGCACATTGAGATTCATATGCACTACATTCGAGAGTTGGTGCATGATCACACCATCATTCTGCAATATTGCCCTACTAATGAGCAAATTGCAAACATCTTCACCAAGAGCATCACTGAGAATAAGTTCTCTTATCTCCGTTCACTGTCGGGGGTGAGTTCCATCATGTTGGAGATAGATTAGATCCATTTTGATTTTTATCTTGAGGGGGTGCTTTCTTCCCACTAGGTTTTCCCTCTTTCCTCACTTAACTTATTTTCACCATTTTTTGGATTATTGTATTGGGGTGACTTTTGGTCTCAGTAACCAGGGCCCTACATTTTATTTTTTACATCATAACATAGCTTGAGGGGGAGTGTTAGGATATATTATCATTCACTTTTGTACTTTGCATGCATGCATGCATTCTTCATGCATTGCATGCACCCGCATGCTGCCCAGTCACCAGTATGATGCCTCCAGCAGCTAGTCCCTAGTCTTCCAACACTTGGGAGATACTTTCCACTCTTATTTAGCCCTCCTATCTAGGGAGGTGCCCACTCCTCACCTTCCACTGTAGAAGGGCACCTTTTCTCACCTACCAATCAGTTTCACTTTAGTTAGTTAGTTGTCTTTCCTTGATTTGAGGCTAGACTGACTCCTAACTATTGTTACCACTCCAATTGACCTTCGATGAGCCTTGAATACCTATTTTGAGTGCATTTAATCCCTAATGTTCCCTCCACTGAGCCCCCATCCCTAGATTAGTGCCACTTACCATCAATTACACTTATTACACTCAGTTAGACTCAGTTTGACACATGTCTGATAGTTACTTGTGCATTGATGACCATCACTGATTGATGATGAGGACTCCTAGTTGGAGCCAAGATACACCATGCAGAAATGCTAATGACCTCCTTGGTTAGTTCGAATTTCTCACTCATTGTGACAGTATTGTATTGTAATTCTACCATTCTGGATTATAGAGCACTGATGCATCTCTCTTGCATAGTTTTTACCCCAAATTGTTTTACATCTTTGTGATTGATATTCTTGGTCAATAGATCTGCTGTGACTAATTTGACAGGCCATCCACAAACCAGCATATGTTCAAAATAGAGCTACGCTCTCAACTAATCATACTCACCCTTTTATCAATAAAAATTTCATCATGCAAAGGTTAACACATAGAGCCTTTTAACTTTAGAAATTTCTAGAAGAACGTTTTAGAGCTCCCTCTCTGCAATAACAAATTCTTTCATTCACATAAACCCTACTCCTATATCCATAAAACAAACTTATAGAGGTACCTAAAATCAACAAACACATTTGCTAGAAAATATTGTTGACATGTCATACTCAGTGAGAAATGCAAGTAAAAATCCAAACACCATTATTTTATTCAAAACCCCAAAACAAAATGTTGTGGGTTTTTCCATCAAAGCTTTAAATAATTTTCCAGAACCATATATTCATCTACAGTAGGAAAAATTAAACCCTAAAGGGTTTATCTCATCAACTATCAACAAAATAAAAACATCATGGCCATTGACCAACAAGTTCAAAATCCCAGACGGTCCAAATCGGCTTCCTCATAGTCGTTTCCCTCTCAGTTACTGACCAAACCATCAACGACCCATTTGAACTTTAAATTAGTTACAGTAAGTCCAAAGGACTCAATGAAGTTACATTCTTTAAAAGGAGCTCAAAGCTACAGAGCTCATAGACATAACTGCGGCAGGAAGGAGAAAACATTGGGAGGACCTTGGCTTACCAGTATTACGCCAAATCCCATATCTTCCTGTCACTTGCTAGCACCCAACACAAGAGATACCCATACCTACAAACCTGTCATTGAATCCATAAAAACCATAACTTAGATAGAAGCAAACAATCATCTGCAGAAAGAATAACGAAGGACCCTTTAGATAAGGGAAGAAGATTACCTGCTATATAAATAATAGCACCCCCATCTCCATACTAGCGTAAGCTGCACTTACACTAACCATGAGCATAGCTCAGGTTAGATCCTAGACAAAACCATACATAGCAAGCAGTTACCCTTCAAGCTAAAACCAATGAAATGATAAACATAGTCGTGTATACCAAAAACTTAGCCCTCTTTCTAGCTAGCAACAAGTCATGTGAAGGCCACATGTAGCAATTAAAGCTACCACAAAACATCCACCAGTGCCTAATATTCATCCAAATGCTATAGTTTGTGTAGCGCTTCAATTTTTATCCAAACACCATAGTTTGGGTCGTGGTGGTGCCACCCCATGTGTTTATTCCATGGCTCATTCAAAATTTACTTCTCGGACCTTTTTTCGATTCATAGAACTAGATCTTGCTAGGTAATTGATGTAGGTAGTTTATGGAGGAGCCCCTTTTGTGCTTTCAAAAACATTATCCAAGTAATGCTTTAGCAATGATTGCTAAGTAAGCCCGGGATCACCCAAATACTCATCCCTTACCTCTCGATAGCTCCACCAGTAGTATGACTACCAACACGAAGACTCCAAAAGTACTCTTACCCTTCTCATAAAGTCCATCATACCTACATTAATCAGATATAGCAATTTAAACATGTAAATGAAACCAACATACATCTAAGCCTTAGAACTGAAGTACTTAAAGAGAAACCTTAAAGTATTATACTAGTATTAAACTTGCCATGATTGTGCTATGCACGTCACACTACCTTACTTCATCACTTCTATAGAAAACATACATTGTAATACCAACTCTCTTAGGACACAGTTTCTCATTGCTTCAAACCAAGACCGATATAACTTCACACTACCTTACTTCATCACTTCTGCAGAAAACATACTTTGTAATACCAACTCTCTTAGGACACAGTTTCTCATTGCTTCAAACCAAGACCGATATAACTTCCCAGTACTGAAGTTAATTTGCTATGTATTATATGTTTAGGGAATGTTAGTAGTAAGTGAAATTTTTTTAATTTTTGCTACTTTTAGGGACATTACATAAATGGCCTGCCTCTGTCCATACAATTGCCCTCACCGCTCGTGATTGCTCTAGCTCCTAGCTTAGAATTCTAAGCTTATGGTGTGGATAAGAGCCTGGACAAGAAAAAAATAAATTCCTTTCCTATGCAATGTGTATGTCAAACATGATTTGATATAATAATCAAACCAAATAATGACAAACATTTCATGCATCTAACATGAGAAACTCAAATTAGGGAGAATAGGGCAAGTTTGTATTAGTAAAAATGGAAAGCATACAAAAAGTAATTACAACCTCTACTTTGATTTTGTTGCAGAACCTTCTAGCTCTCCTCTCCATCCCCTTAGGTGTGTCAAGATCATAAGTATGATGCCCTAATTTTCCCCCTTTTTCAACCAAGAATGACGTCATTATATAGGATGTAAAAGGCCTAACCTCCATAAGTTAATTTGGGAAAAGGTTAGATCAAAAGAGGATTTATATGCACAAGTTAGGATTGGAGTAAAGAGGATAAAGGTAGCTCGAATCCTTAACCAAAACTGATAGATATCCCTTGATCCTATATCCAAAATAAGACATGGCTAGATGCAACCACTTCATTGCTCCCCCAACACTAAGCATAGTGGTATGAAGTAGGAATTCATCACTCCCTCAAAACTAAGAAAGGAGGGATAACATGGTTTTATCCCTCCGCCAACATGGAAAGGGGGGCAATAATGTGGGAGAAAAGGGTCAAAACTTAGGGTAAAATGTGATGTTTCAAACTCATAATGATTTGTTTTCCTTCCAACATGATTAGGCACAATGGAAAATACTTTCTCATGGTGATGAAAGTGAGACACTTGATAGTGTGACAAATAGGTTTATAAAATATGCCCCTCAAAGTGTGAGGTCATAAGAGAAATTGATGGTCAAAACACTTTACAAAGATATGTGTGCAAGGGTGTTAGAATAGACTGACTCATATCATGGTCGCCGACCAATACACTACATATCCATGAAAGCAATGACTAAGACTATGGCTACCAAAATTACAATGTGGAGCCATACCTCCATTACTCGATAAGGTCATAGCCACGAAAGAATACAAATTCGAGATACTATATGGAAAAAACATAGCCACAAAACAATACAAAGTATATCTATGTGACACCATATACATCAGGGATATCACCAGCATCATGACCATACTGAGATATTCTATCAAATAATCTACATCGCAACCTGGATGAACCATGCAAAAAAGGTAGGTGCCAAAAGGGTTCTTAGGGTATTCGTCCCAATCCTAAAATGGTACGATTATAACCATGTGAATAGATGTGTTGTTTTCAAACTTGGTAGAAACCACTTGATCACTACCAGTCATTGATGTACACCATTAATAAGTGCGAGGAAAATCTCCTATGATGACAATGACTCCCAAGGTACCCTAGTACATTCCTACGCATGTGAATAAATGAGTTGAATTCAAACATCCATGGAACCATTCGATCACACCTTAGTCTATCTTAGTCTATATTTACAATGAAAAGGGTGCATCTTTACTTAATACAATTAATCTATATACTCACCATGATGTAATGGACTAGACATGCGATACACAAACTCATCTTACCTCATTTCGTATTTATTTTTTATCAAAATACACATACATTGCTTTGTCTTTTTTTATCATTAATTTATTGTTATTTATTCCCTTGATGTGCGTGTGTCTATGTATTTCCCAATTACTGTTTTCTAATTACAACGCTATTTTATTGATCTACTTATATTCTTCACTCGTCCTACTTACTTTTCATTAATCTTAATTATTGATTCTTATTCTTCCACATTATTTATTTCTATTTGCATACTCTATTTACCTCCATATTATTATTATTATTTACCATACCACCTTGTGTATTATTTATAATATACATTTAGTAACCTCTTATTTATAACTATTATTTTTCAATTTCATTACAATCTATTACTTCATCACTTTACCACATCTATATTAAATTTACTGATCACTTGTTATTTTTACTATCCTACATAACCACCCAAACTTCATTATCTGTATGTTTTATATATCTTTTTTCTCATATAACATTTATATATTTTCCCTTTTATAATTCTTGCTACCCAACTTTATTATAACAATAACATATGTAATGCCTCTAGGAATTACTTCCTTAATTAAATACAACACTACACTAATTAATATTAGAAACATTCTTATAACCATGACCACAACAAATGATCAAAGTATACCATACCTTTAAGCTTTAAATTACTGAGAGGTACTTTTTCAAATATTGGATTTATACAAGAATGTAGTAGTTTTCTTGAAACAATAATCATTCACCCTCTTTCAATGCACAAAATGGAATTATATCTCCCTGCCAACTAGGAGCCTAGCTGGCTTCCTTGATCCAAGAAAAAAATTGGTTTGTTTGCTCTCCATTCCCATGACTCTAAGAACAATAATGCACATTGATATCTCTAAGAACTTGTTCCATGAAAACATTTCTTCCCAAAATTCTTCCACCTCACAACAAGCTTAACCTATCCACAACTCTAGAATATGATAACTCCCCTCAACTCCTCTTCACTCACTCTATTTACCCAATTTTCATGCACCTCCTCCACCCTACTTTATGGACCATCAACCACCCCTTCTAGGTTTTAGGGAAAAAATATAAAATAAATTAATGAATTGAATAGTAATAATTATGAAATATATTTAGTCTTTCTTTTCGTGCTAGCTTATAAACGAGTTTAAAATTTTTCCCCATTAATTATTGCATCCCCTATACATATTTAATTCATCATATCAACAATCAATGAAAATCAATAAGAGTATTTAATGCTACTAGATACTTATATGTATCCAATACACTCCCTACAATAATTAACCATTCATTCAGTAATTAATACAAGAATTAACTATACTAGTGTACATGCACAATGTTGGTATACGTAGCTAGTGTATACATACATGCATGTGTGCTAATTATAAACAAGCATTCCTCTAATGCATAGTTTCTCTATGTTCTCATTCTCATCCAAGTATGCAAGATAACAAATATAAATCTCAACATCTAACAATAACACTAGTTTACAATAATTCAATACAAACGATACAACATAATTGAATCATCACACATGAGTAAAGAAAGCCATTTAGAACACAAAAGTAACCATATTGTTAAGTAACTAACTCACAACATCCTTCTAATTTAGTTGAAACCATCATTCCTTCCTAACCTACTTCCATATTCCACATCCTATCCTTTCCTATGTTGGAATATGTTGGAAAGTCAACTATATTGACCTAACCCCAAATAGACCTATAAGTGGGAGTGTCGACTATATCAACCAAGCCTCCCCAGCAGGAAACTAGCAATCATCGTCACACAACTTGGGAGCATGTTATCCCAATCCTCCCGGTTTAAATGGAAAGCATCCCTACTTCCCTCCTCATGGTTGAAGTGTGCGGACACGGAAACAAAGTTTGAAAAGACCTTCATCTTTCTTCACCTGCTTCCTTCAGCACCACTGTGCTACAAAATATTGAATACACTAAAGAGTGTGTCGATGTTCGATGAAGTAGGTGCCTACATATAATAGGGTGGGAGGGCACGCCTCCAAATGAAACGCATCTGGATTCTCCTAGGAAGAGTTGTTGAACTAAGCCATGAATATTCGCTGAAGTGAGGAGGTGCCTACATAGACCGGGGTAGGAGGGCACATCTCCAAATGAACCCAATCGAGATACTGCTGTGAAGAGTTGATGAATTGAGAAGATGCTTACATAGACTCGGGTGGGATGTCATGTCTCCAAGTGAACTTGATGTGGATGCTTCTATGAACTCAGTAGGTGCCTACATAGAATGAGGTGGGAGAGACATCTCCAAATGAACTTGATCCGGATGCTACTTAATTGGAATTCTGAGCACTGGGTTGTTTATGTCTTTGAATGGTTGTGGATGAAATCCAAATAATGGAACTGATCCATGTACTAAGCATTGTGTTGAAGGCTAATATCAAGGGCTAAGAGCTATGTGTATGATAACTTTCTACTATTGACAAGATGAAGACAGATAAACATTTTGCTTAGTTGTATTGATGTAAGAGACGTAAAAGAACTCGAATTGATGTTGGTTCTAAGAATCATGTACTACTAAAACTGTTGATGTCCCAAAGTGTCATTGCATGAGAAGAACTAGAAAGTGACTACAAGGAGTGAGAGAACCAAATGATTGCTCATGAAGAAGAACCTCTGTGTTGAATCTCCATTCACTAGAACCCACCTTGTTTTCGAGACACGTCCCTCTGCTCCAAGATTTTTGGATGGCTACATGTTTTAGATTAGGCAAGGTAAGAGCTGGAAGGATGCAAGGGATTGGAATCAGGAGTTTTAGAGAGAGAGATTTGAGGTATGAGATATGTGAAATAAATAGAAAAGAGTAGATTGAGTTTGTTTGTCAGATAGGGCATAAAAAATAAAGAAAAATGGGGATGTGGCAAGGGCCATATTTGAGGAGATCGACGTTCGATGAATTGCAAAGGGGATGGACGATTAGGGAAAAATAGCCACAGATGTAGGGATAAGGAGAGATGCATGGGCTGTGGTGGATTTGGTATGAAGCAAAAATTTTAAAAAAAATACAAAAATAAAAATTGAGCAGAAGTGCCAAGAGAAAACCCATAAATCTCATATATGAAATATGAGAAGCAATATTTTTACCCACCAATATTGCGTATAGAAAATGGTTGATATCAAGGTACAAGAAAACAAAATGGTGGTGTAGGCTGCGATTGGATGGGAAGGGGACAGATTAGCGCATTGTCAAATGATGTCACTTCTTGCGCTGGAGATGGTTCGATCAAAATTTGGAGTGGGGTGAAATTGGAAAAATCTTGCAAGTGAGAGAACAAGATATCTGAGATGTAGGTGAAAAGAGTTCGTGATCTTGGTTGAAGATGGAATTGGATCAGATCTCAAAGAGGCCATGGGTGGACGAGAGGCATCTATCAACACACAAAGGGGAGAAATCATGGGAGATTCTATCTATGGGAAGATGGCTATGGCATAGAATGAGATATTTAATGGCGGCTAGAGGATACGAGCTAGAGAATTTAGGGTTTATGAGCTGGGCAGAAGAAGAAGCGGCTATAGCGTGGCAGGTGATGATACAAACTTTTGAGAGAGTAGGGCGAATACATGATGGAACTGAGGTCAAATCTGTGACAATAACATGTAAGAGAGAAAGAAAAATGAAGAGCCGACTGCTAGGGTTAAGCCACAAAAACTGAAAAAAGCTATAGGGCAAGGAAAGGGGATAGAAGTCGACCCCGAGAAGATTAAAGCCGTAGAGGAATGGGATACTCCCACTTGCGTAACTGACATAAGATCATTCTTAGGGTTAGTCGGGTACTACCAAAATGACTTTGCTATATTTTATGAGTCAAGGAAGTTGTAGGAACAAAAACAAAACTACCCCATGCACGATCTAGAACTAGCTTCCATTATCCACGTCTTGAAAATGTGGAGGCACTACCTTATGGGAAAGAAGCTCCTATTAAAGATGGACAACATGAGTCTAAAGTAATTATTTGACCAACCTAACCTAAACTCTAGAAAAGCCAGGTGGCGATCCTTTCTTAGTGAGAACCACTTTGAGCTAAAGAACATAAAGAGAAAGGAGAACAAGATCGCCGATGCTTTAAGTTGACGAGATCATATGTTATATGAAGTAACCATGAGTCAAACCAACTCAGGTTTTCACCACATGATTAGAACGGCATGTCAGAGTGACTGATTCTATGTCGAGATCCTTAAAAAGATCAAGTAGGATAGGTTATTCCAACAACAAAAAGAGTATAAGATATACGAATCGGGACTGCTATGGTCAAAAGAGAGACTTTATGTTTCAGAAAGCAGAGACATTAGACCTAACATCCTTACAGAATTCCATCAGAAACCCTATTCAGGACATCCGAGATATCAAAATATGATATTGGGAGTGAAGAAACATTTCTTTTGGCCTAAGATGAAATTCGACATAGCTTTATTCATCGCTAAATGTCAAGAGTGCCAATTGGGTAAAGCAGAACACCAACTCCCTTCAGGACTACTGCAACCATTACCCATTCCAGAGTGGAAGTGGGAGGTTATTAGTATGGATTTCATCACCGGGTTACCCAAGAGTAAGAGATAGAATGACTCCATCTCTTTAGTAGTGGACAAGTTATCAAAAGTAGCACATTTTATACCAGTGAAGTCTACCTACAAAGTTGTTCACATCGCGGACATCTTCCTAAATGAGATCTTCCGATTGCATGGGATACCCAAAGCAATCATTTTCGATCGAGACATGAGGTTCACTTGCAACTTTTGGAGAGAATTGTTCTCCTGTTTGGAGATACAACTACAGTTCAGTACTGCATACCATCCCCAAACCGACGGACAGGTGAAATGAGTAAACAAAATACTTGAGGATATGTTGAGGATGTATGTTATGAACAACCCCACAAAATGGGAGGATTATTTGCACCTTGCAGAGTTTTCTTACAACAACAGATAGCCAACCTCTGCCAAGATGAGCCCCTTTGAGGTACTCTATGGCAAAAAATGTCAGACACTTGTAACTTGGGATAGTCTAGTAGATAGACTTATGCTAGGCCCTGACTTACTAAAATACTTCGAGCAGCTAGTCTCCATGGTAAAACAAAATTTGAAGGAGGTACGAGACCGCCAAAAGAGTTATGCAGATACGAAAAGAAAAGACAAATATTACCAAGTCGGCAAACATATCTTCTTAAAAGTAAACGCAAAAGGAAGCCCTTTGAGGTTGGGGTGATGCGGGAAGCTAGCCCCCGGATTTTGTGGACCCTTTGAGATACTGGCCAAGAAAGGTCCAATAGCATATGAGTTAGCCATGCTGGGTCATGTAAAAGTTCATAAGGTTTTTCATGCATCTTTATTAAATAAATATATTTACAACACTAAACTTTTGATTAATCGGGTCCTTGTTACATGTGGAACCCGAAGGGGAATTCCTACCATAGCCCCTCCACATTCTAGATAAGAGTGAGGTGCAACTTAGAACAAGGACCATTACCCAGTTGAAAGTACAATGGAAGCACTTCAGACAAGAAGAGGCTACTTGGGAAAATGAGACAACCATCAAAGAGGCATAACCCACCTTATTTCATGACTTCATTTATAGTCCCTAGAACACCGAGACAGTGTTTCTAAGGGGGGAGGGATGTAATATCCCAAATTTTGACTGACTATTTTTTATGTTATATACATGGCTTAAGCGCCAACACATATGATATTTTGTTATATTGGGCATAAGCCCCAGTGTACATGATTCATTTATTTTATAGATTTAACTATTGGGCGTGGACCCTTATTAATGTAGACTATTTTTAGACACTAGGAAGAAAGCCCCAATGTTATGATTTATGTTTTATTATTAGAGTGGGTACAAACCCTAATATACTAAGATGATCTTTTGTTACATATTGTGCAGAGTTATGATTCACATAATTGATTTGTATGATGTGTTGAATATGGACTCGGGAACACATGGAAGAGCTAGGTGCTGAGCATAAGCTCCAATATACCTAGAGGATTTTATTATGTATTTGGCATAATCCCCGATGTACATAGAGTGTTGGGCATAAGCCCTGTAGCACTCCAAGCTTGATAATCATTATCGGATCCGAGGCCATTTGTACATTCTAGATGTGCTTCACAAAAACATTATAGTACTAATGTTGAGCGGGATGCTCTGGAATTGCACTAGCATAACGCCCATGTGAAGAGTGTTGAGTTAAAGCTCTCAAGAGCACTCGGGTTTACTTGTTCTTAGAAGTGTTGAGTCGAGAAGAATATGAATAGCACTTCTATTCATCACATTTATTTAAATTGATTAAATGAATCATTTTCTATCTATCATCAAGGACTGTGGGAACCACCACGTTAAAACAAGGGAATCCAACATGCAAAAGGGACCTAGAGGCACCTAAACCTAGCCAACTATCCAAGCTTACCAAAAGACCTTGTCCAAAGAGTTGGACCTTGTACTTAGTATTTATGAAAGAACTATTATGATATGTACATAATTAAATCAAAGAGTTAGCATATTTTAATTATTCAATAATCAGATTGATTATTTATAAAAGAAATGATTACTTATGAAAACAACATGCATAAAGGTTATGCATAAGATATTTTTCATGTTATTATTATTAGTATTATTTTTACTAGTATTATTATTAATTGTGATCTAATTTAAATATACCTCTAACTGTAACAAAATAAAGGTCCTAGATAAACTAGGAGTGAATAATTAATAAAATATCTTTCATAAATATTATAATTCAATTGGAATTAAAAGCTGAAATATTATTATTTAAACTCAACAGCTATATTCCAAACAAACTCACCCTATATAAAGAAGGGAAGATCCCAAGGGAGGGATCATCTTTTCCTACTATCTTTCTCTTATGGTAATAGAAGATAATTATTCTACAGAACCGAAGAAGCTTACTATTTTCCCAGATCTGATCAACAACCTATCCTAGGTCCTCTACTTCTCTTATTGCATGTTGGAACCAGCTCGGGGGGATCCAATTACAACCAGGAATGGTATAAGGTTTATGGTTGGGAGGAACATGGTAGTCCCAAGGTTATTCAGTTAAATATCATCCTACAGGTTAGCTAGGTCAATACATTTTCCATTAACTAGTGTTTGAGTGTGCAGGTTTTGCAAGGGAAAGTCAAGCTTCAAGAATCAGGTATGAACTATAATTTGTCCATACAGTTCAATTAGATTTGGATATTAAGGTAGGAATTATCATACATGTTTTCTATACATTAAAATATTTATTTCCTTTTTATGGAGCAATGCCCAATCGGCATGGGCTCTCACGGTTTAAACTTTAGGGTTAAAATCTATTATTATTTCTATTGAATTTAAACATCTGCCCTAAAGTATTACAAGGATCTAGTAGGGCTAGCCGATCTAGCCTGTGCTAGATACCTATATAAATAAAATCACTAGTATCAAACTTCCTTAAATATCATTAATGCCTGAACCATTATCTTTTACAAAAAAACAAAATCGTATTATCCCCAAATCCTTACATTGTACATTTAAATTATTTAGGTATGAGAAAACTAGGGTAGTCATTTTTCTTGCCAAGCTCACAAGCTATCAAGATTTACAAACTAGCATCCAAATTTACAAAACAGGACCCATGAAAAAGATTCATAAATCCAACGTAGTCAAACGCAGTTCCTTTCTTTATTCTTTTAAATAAATAAACAAAATAAACACAGGATAAGATATCGAAACTCTCTGCCAACATTTTAAACATTTAGTATCACTAGTAGTTTTAGATATGCAGCATAAGTCCCCACGAACAAGCTTCTAGGAAAAACCAATTTACCAAGCACGATTTCCCTATATAGCGTTTCCAATAATTTCATTTTCTCCTTATCAAAATTAAAACTTAACTTGGACGAATCCCAACATGTCAGTATAGAAATCAAACGCATATTCTAGCTCCACGATTTTATTAAACAATCATCCTTTAAAATAAAATCAACCCACGGAGGGTTAAATACATCATTTGGACAGAGGCCATGTAAGATATCTCATCATTTACTTTTGTACTTTGCATTCATTTTTCATGCATACATGCATTCTGCATGCATTGCATGGACCCGCATGCTGCCCAGTCACCAGTATGATCCCTCCAGCAGCTAGTCCCTAGTCTTCCAGCACTCGGGAGCTACCTTTTACTCTGATTTAGCCCTCCTAGCCAAGGAAGCTCCCACTTCTCAGCTTCCACTACAGAAGGGCACCTTTTCTCACCTACCAGTCAGTTTCACTTCAGTTACTTAGTTGTCTTTCCTTGATTTGAGGCTAGACTGAATCCTAACTGTTGTTACCTCCAATGAGCCTTGAATGCCTATTCTGAGTTCAGTTAACCCCTCATGCACCCTCCACTGAGCCGCCATCCCTAGATTAGTGCCACTTACCATGAGTTACAATTATTACACTTAGTTAGACTCAGTTAGACTCAGTTTGACACCTGCCTGACAGTTACTTGTGCATTGATGACCAACACTGATTGATGATAAGGACTCCTAGTTGGAACAAAGCTACACCATGCAGATATTCGAATGACCTCCTTGGATAATTCGAATTGCTCACACATTGTGACAGTATTGTATTGTAATTCTACCATTCTAGATTATAGAGCATTGATGCATCTCTCTTACACAGTTTTTACTCGAAATTGTTTTACATATTTGCAATTAACATTCTTGTTCAATAGATCTGCTCTGGCTAATTTTATATGGTATCAGAGCCATTGCAGGGACAAGATCTCTCTCCTACAGGTGTTCTACATGAAGAATTGAGTGAATTTGCTCAAAATTACTGAAGTTTTAGCATGCAAGATCCCATGTGCATTTGCTCATGTGCATGGAAAGCAAAAAATACACTCCAATCCACTCTACGAGCTTGAGTTTTCCACATAATTCCTAGATTTGATACATTGGATCCATTCAAGCTTGCTTGATCTCCAATCCCAGGTGTGATGCAACTCTAAAGGGTGGATTGTTCGACCTTATTGTTCTTGTTTTGATTGTGATTTGCAGGATAATCTTCTCCATCAAGTGCATTCGCTACCTTATGATTTGCAGGTTCTCCTTCATTAATTGCACTCATTTTTAGTGATGGATTCCACTTCTTCAAAGCCTATGCTAACTCCTTTCAATTATTTTGATTGGAAAGATGACATGGAGATAATATTGAACTCAAAAGGGTTCTATAGAGTCACCCATGGCCTCAAATTAGAGCCAAACACTCTCATTGAAAAATCAAAATACTTCAATAATCTTGATGAAGCTTATGGTCTTCTTTGCCTCTCCATATCCAAGGATCTTCACTTCCATCTCAGCCGATTGAACTCTCCAATTGATTGCTCTTAGTCCTAAGAATTTCGAGACCATCAATGAGTTTTTCAGAAGATTCAAGCACTTGTGATTGTAGTTGAAGAACAGTGGTTTTGTGAAAGAGGATAAGCAATTGATCCTCTACATTCTTACAAAGGTTGGGAAAGATTACTCGGTATTTGTCTCTACTTTCAATTCTGGTCGGCTAACTACCTCGAATTGGAAGATGCCTACCTTGAATGCCTTCATTAAATCCGTTACCAAAGAGCATGACAAGTTCATTCAAATGGGGTCCATAAGCTCCAAAGATTCATCCCTATTTGTTCAAGGATCCAAGAATTCGAATGGCGAAGGGAAGCAAAAGAAAGAAAATCCCAAATTTGAACCAAACAAGAAAAGAGAGAAAGGCGAGCAATCGGATGCACCATCCGGTTCAAGGAACAAGCAAAAGGGTAACGAGGGTAAGGAAAAATCTAAGTGTTCATATTGCAACCGTGGCTTTCATCCTCAAATTTCATGCATGAAGAAAACTATAGATCAAATGGCCCTCCGTTTGGAAAAGAACAACATATGTCTTCCCGACGGTGCACGGAAGAAGGATAGAAATGATGATCATGAAAGAGGTCAAGCACTCATGGCAACTGTTTCGAAACCCACCACTCTATTGATAGCTTCTGGTGCCTGGAATCCTATGGCTGCAAATATTGACTCCTTCTCTTCATTCAATCCAAATAGATCCATCCCCATCCTTTTGGGAGATGACTCAAAAATTTCTTCAAAGGGTAAAGGTACCATCCATTTAGAGCATGGAAGTTTTCAAAATGTTCTCTATATGCCTTCCTTGGATTCAAATATACTTTCTGTCTATCAAATGACACACATCAGTGAACCGAATCAAGTGACATTCAGCCCTAACAAAGTTGAAATTTCTGATATTGGAAGTGGAAGACTTATTGCAGTCGGAAAGACAAAACATGCTGCAAAATACTATGAGTTTTCACACTTTGTGCCGCTTGAAAATCCCACTGCTCTCCTCACTCGTGGCAATGAGGTTAGTGGGATTTGGAATGAAAGGTTTGGACACCTTAATTACAAGTATTTGTTGTTGTTACAATAGAAATCCATGGCTGATGGTCTTTTGTAACTCCATTCCTCGAAGGGAATTTGCCTCGGTCGCATTATTGGGAAACACCCTAAGCACAAGTTCGACCACGGAAAAGCTAGCAAAGATTCTACTATTTTGGTCCTCATACATTCTGATATCAGTTGTCCACTGCCAAATATGTCCATGAATAGTTCAAGGTATGTTTTGACATTCATCGATGACTTCTCCCACTTTACTTGGGTATTTTTTCTCAAAAACAAGTCAGAAATGCTTTGAAAATTCAAGGATTTTAAGGCTTCTCTTGAGACCGCCAATGAGAGAAAGATCAAAGCTCTTAGATCTGATAATGGTGGAGAATATATCAAGACTGAGTTGCTGCAACTTTGTGCCAAAAGAGGAATTCAGATCCAACATACAGCTCCCTACACACCCCAGCAGAATGGTGTGGCGGAAAGGAAAAATCGGTCACTGAAAGGGATGGCTACCTACATGCTTGAGTCAAAAGGTCTGGCTGCAAATATTTGGGCTGATGCCATTAATGTTGCTGCATATATTCAGAGCCGAGTTCCACATTCATCCGTGAAAGGTAAAATTCCTTTCAAAGTATTCTTTGGTCGCAAACCATATGTGTTAAATTTGAGTGTTTTTGGCTCCAATGCATGGGCTAGAATTCCTTCTGATCAGAGAAAGGATATGGATCCACAAAGTATTGAATGTATCATGATAGGATATGGGGAAGAATAAAAATCATATAAACTCATGAATATCAGATCCAAAAATATATTCATAGAGAGAAGTGTGAAGTTTGAAGAACCGTTGCCAGATCTGAAACTAGTCGAGGAAAACACTGATGATCCGCAGCCTCCACAAGATGAAGATTCGAGAGAATATGAAGAAATAATTGGATTTGATATCTCTGATATTTTATTAGACTTTGATGATCATGACATATCATGTTCAGAATTAGACCATAATGATCCTCCTCAGTTACCAAAGTGGGCCCAAAACACTCTACATTCTGTTGCTCCAAACATTGGAAATCCTACTGATCCAAGGAGAACAAGAGAAGACTATCAAAGAGAAGGTATGGATCTTTCTTCTTCTGATCCATTATTATCTGAGAAATGTTATTTGTGGATTGGTTTAGATCCCAAATCATACTATCATGCCCACTGAGATCCACAATGGCAAACCACCATGGATGAAGAGTACAGTTCTCTTCAAAAGAACAATACATGGGAGCTAGTTTCTCTTCCACCTAGAAGAAAATTAGTTCAATGCAAGTGGATCTACCACAAAAAAGTTGCTGCTAATGGCTCTATTAGCAAATACAAATCTAGGTTGTTGGAAAAAGGTTTCTCCCAAGTCCAAGGTGTGGACTACGCTGAGACTTTTGCACCGGTTGCAAAGATGGATTCCATCCGCCTAGTTTTGGCCATTTCCTCATCCAAGCACTGGGAAGTGCACCATATGGATGTGAAGAGTGATTTTTTACATGTTGACCTTGATGAAGAAGTATATGTGCTGCAGATAGAAGGATACATAGCAGATTCATCATTAGTTTGTAGGTTGAAGAAATCTTTGTATGGATTGAAACAGGCCCCAAGAGCTTGGTACGCAAAGATGGACTCCTTCCTTCTTTCTCAGAATTTCAAAAGATGAAAATCCGATCTGAATGTGTACCTATACCAAGTTAAAGGCAATTTGTTGATTGTTGTTTTATATGTTGACGATATTCTCATTACTGGTAGCACTCTCCTTACAATTAACAAGCTGAAAACCGCTTTAAATCTAGCTTTTGATATGAGCAATTTGGGCTTGCTTAAGCAATTTTTGGGATTGGAGATAACTCAAAAATTTAATGGCATCACATTATCTCAACAAAATTATGCTAAATACTTGTTATTAAAGTTTAATATGGAAGAATATAAGGCTGCTTTATTTCCATTCCTCTAAGGAATCAGTCTTGAAGAGGGAAATTCCACACCGCTTGCAGATTGCACTATGTATCGATAGTTGATTGGTTCACTACGTTACTTGACACACTGAAGGCCTGATATATCTTATGTCATGCGTGCTATACCAAGGTATATGCATCAGCCCCATGAGCTTCATTGGCGGGCAGCCAAGTGGATTTTGCAGTATGTGCAAGGTACGAGACATTTTGGCATACATTATGCTGCAGATTCTAAGCTAGATTTCATTGGTTTTATTGATTCAAATTGGGCAGGTGATAGCATAGATCGGAAGTCCACTTCCAGATATGTTTTCATGATTGGCCATGGCCCTATTTGCTGGTCAAGCAAAAAGTAGGCAGTCAATGCCTGCATTCAGGCAGTTTGGTTGCAGGGTATTCTTTCCAAGTTTGATTTTGGTAGCACTACTTCGACTGTCCTATTTTGTGACAATCAAAGTGCTATTAAGATCTCCACCGATCCAATTCAGTGGTAGAGGACCAAGCACATTGAGATTCATATGCACTACATTCGAGAGTTGGTGCATGATCACACCATCATTCTGCAATATTGCCCTACTAATGAGCAAATTGCAAACATCTTCACCAGGAGCATCACTGAGAATAAGTTCTCTTATCTCTGTTCACTGTCGGGGGTGAGTTCCATCATGTTGGAGATAGATTAGATCCATTTTGATGTTTATCTTGAGGGGGTGCTTTCTTCCCACTAGGTTTTCCCTCTTTCCTCACTTAACTTATTTTCAGCATTTTATGGATTATTGTATTGGGGTGACCTTTGGTCTCAGTAACCAGGGCCCTACATTTTATTTTTTACATCATAACATAGCTTGAGGGGGAGTGTTAGGATATATTATCATTCACTTTTGTACTTTGCATGCATGCATGCATTCTCCATGCATTGCATGCACCGGCATGCTGCCCAGTCACCAGTATGATGCCTCCAGCAGGTAGTCCCTAGTCTTCCAACACTCGGGAGATACTTTCCACTCTTATTTAGCCCTCCTATCCAGGGAGGTGCCCACTCCTCACATTCCACTGTAGAAGGGCACCTTTTCTCACCTACCAATCAGTTTGACTTCAGTTAGTTAGTTGTCTTTCCTTGATTTGAGGCTAGACTGACTCCTAACTGTTGTTACCACTCCAATTGACCTTCGATGAGCCTTGAATACCTATTTTGAGTGCATTTAATCCCTCATATGCCCTCCACTGAGCCCCCATCCCTAAATTAGTGCCACTTACCATCAATTACACTTATTACACTCAGTTAGACTCAGTTTGACACCTGTCTGATAGTTACTTGTGCATTGATGACCATCACTGATTGATGATGAGGACTCCTAGTTGGAGCCAAGATACACCATGCAGAAATTCTAATGACCTCCTTGGTTAATTCGAATTTCTCACTCATTGTGACAGTATTGTATTGTAATTCTACCATTCTGGATTATAGAGCACTAATCCATCTCTCCTGCATAGTTTTTACCCCAAATTGTTTTACATCTTTGTGATTGATATTCTTGGTCAATAGATCTGCTGTGACTAATTTGACAGGCCATCCACAAGCCAGCATATGTTCAAAATAGAGCTACGCTCTCAACTAATCATACTCACCCTTTTATCAATAAAAAATTCATCATGCAAAGGTTAAAACATAGAGCCTTTTAACTTTAGAAATTTCTAGAAGAACGTTTTAGAGCTCCCTCTCTGCAATAACAAATTATTTCATTCACATAAACCCTACTCCTATATCCATAAAACAAACTTATAGAGGTACCTAAAATCAACAAACACATTTGCTAGAAAATATTGTTGACATGTCATACTCAGTGAGAAATGCAAGTAAAAATCCAAACACCATTATTTTATTCAAAACCCCAAAACAAAATGTTGTGGGTATTTCCATCAAAGCTTTAAATAATTTTACAGAACCATATATTCATCTACAGTAGCAAAAATTAAACCCTCAAGGGTTTATCTCGTCAACTATCAACAAAATAAAAACATCATGGCCATTGACCAACAGGTTCAAAATCCCAGACGGTCCAAATCGGCTTCCTCATAGTCGTTTCCCTCTCAGTTACTGACCAAACCATCAACGACCCATTTGAACAATAAATTAGTTACAGTAAGTCCAAAGGACTCAATGAAGTTACATTCTTTAAAAGGAGCTCAAAGCTACAGAGCTCATAGACATAACTGCGACAGGAAGGAGAAAACATTGGGAGGACCTTGGCTTACCAGTATTACGCCAAATCCCATATCTTCCTGTCACTTGCTAGCACCCAACACAAGAGATACCCATACCTGCAAACCTGTCAGTGAATCCATAAAAACCATAACTTAGATAGAAGCAAACAATCATCTGCAGAAAGAATAACGAAGGACCCTTTAGATAAGGGAAGAAGATTACCTGCTATATAAATAATAGCACCCCCATCTCCATACTACCGTAAGCTGCAACTACACTAACCATGAGCATAGCTCAGGTCAGATCCTAGACGAAACCATACATAGAAAGCAGTTACCCTTCAAGCTAAAACCAATGAAATGATAAACATAGTCGTGTATACCAAAAACTTAGCCCTCTTTCTAGCTAGCAACAAGTCATGTGAAGGCCACATGTAGCAATTAAAGCTACCAGAAAACATCCACCAGTGCCTAATATTTATCCAAATGCTATAGTTTGGGTAGCGCTTCAATTTTTATCCAAACACCATAGTTTGGGTCGTGGTGGTGCCACCCCATGTGTTTATTCCATGGCTCATTCAAAATTTACTTCTCGGACCTTTTTTCGATTCATAGAACTAGATCTTGCTAGGTAATTGATGTAGGTAGTTTATGGAGGAGCCCCTTTTGTGCTTGCAAAAACATGATCCAAGTAATGCTTTAGCAATGATTGCTAAGTAAGCCCGGGATCACCCAAATACTCATCCCTTACCTCTCGATAGCTCCACCAGTAGTATGACTACCAACACAAAGACTCCAAAAGTACTCTTACCCTTCTCATAAAGTCCATCATGCCTAAATTAATGAGATATAGCAATTTAAACATTTAAATGAAACCAACATACATCTAAGCCTTAGAATTGAAGTACTTAAAGAGAAACCTTAAAGTATTATACTAGTATTAAACTTGCCATGATTGTGCTATGCACGTCACACTACCTTACTTCATCGCTTCCGCAGAAAACATACTTTGTAATACCAACTCTCTTAGGACATAATTTCTCATTGCTTCAAACCAAGACCGATATAACTTCCTAGTACTGAAGTTAATTTGCTATATATTAAATGTTTAGGCAATGTTACTAGTAAGTGAAATTTTTTTAATTTTTACTGTTTTTAGGGACATTACATAAATGCCCTACCACTGTCCATACAATTGCCCTCGCCGATCGTGATTGCTCTAGCTCCTAGCTTAGAATTCTAAGCTTATGGTGTGGATAAGAGCCTGCACAAGAAAAAAATAAATTCCTTTCCTATGCAATATGTATGTCAAACATGATTTGATATAATAATCAAACGAAATAATGATAAGCATTTCATGCATCTAACATGAGAGACACAAATTAGGGAAAATAGGCCAAGTTTGTATTAGTAAAAATGGAAAGCATACAAAAAGTAATTACAACCTCTACATTTATTTTGTTGCAGAACCTTCTAGCTCTCCTCTCCATCCCCTTAGATGTCTCAAGATCATAAGTATGATGCCCTAATTTTCCCCCTTTTTCAACCAAGAATGAACCTCATTATATAGGATGCAAAAGGCCTAACCTCCATAAGTTAATTTGGGAAAAGGTTAGATCAAAAGAGGATTTATATGCACAAGTTAGGATTGGGGTAAAGAGGATAAGGGTAGCTCGAATCCTTAACCAAAACTGCTAGATATACCTTGATACTATATCCAAAATAAGACATGGCTAGATGCAACCACTTCATCGCTCCCCCAACACTAAGCATAGTGGTATGAAGTAGGAATTCATCGCTCCCTCAAAACTAAGAAAGGAGGGATAACATGGTTTTATCCCTTCGACAACATGGAAAGGGGGGCAATAATGTGGGAGAAAAGGGTTAAAACTTAGGGTAAAATGTGATGTTTCAAACTCGTAATGATTTGTTTTCCTTCCAACATGATTAGGGACTATGGAAAATACTTTCTCATGGTGGTGAAAGTGAGACACTTGATAGTGTGACAAATAGTTTTATAAAATATGCCCCCCAAAATGTGAGGTCATAAGAGAAATTGATGGTCAAAACACTTTACAAAGCTATGTGTGCAAGGGTGCTAGAATAGACTGACTCATATCATGGTCGCCGACCAATACACTACATATCCATGAAAGCATTGACTAAGAATATGGCCACCAAAATTACAATGTGGAGCCATACCTCCATGAATCCATAAGGTCATAGCCACGGAAGAATACAAATTTGAGATACTATATGGAAAAAACATACCCACAAACCAATACAAAGTATATCGATGTGACACCATATACATCAGGGATATCACCAGCATAATGACCATACTAAGATATTCTATCAAATAATCTACATCGCAACCTGGGTGAACCATGTAGAAAAGGTAGGTGCCAAAAGGGTTCTTAGGGTATTCGTCCCAATCCTAAAATTGTACGATTCTAACCATGTGAATAGATGTGTTGTTTTCAAACTTGGTAGAAACCACTTGATCACTACCAGTCATTGATGTACACCATTAACAAGTGCGAGGGAAATCTCCTATGATGACAATGACTCCCAAGGTACCCTGGTACATTCCTATGCATGTGAATAAATGAGTTGAATTCAAACATCCATGGAACCATTAGATCACACCTTAGTCTATCTTAGTCTATCTTTACAATGAAAAGGGTGCATCTTTACTTAATACAATTAATCTATATACTCACCATGATGTATGTGACTAGACATGCGATACACAAACTCATCTTACCTCATTTCGTATTTATTTTTTTATCAAAATACACATACATTGCTTTGTCTTTTTTTTATCATTAATTTATTGTTATGTATGCCCTTGATGTGTGTGTGTCTATGTATTCCCAATTACTATTTTCTAATTACAACGCTATTTTATTGATCTACTTATATTCTTCACTCGTCCTACTTACTTTTCATTAATCTTAATTCTTGCTTCTTATTCTTCCACATTATTTATTTCTATTTGCATACTCTATTTACCTCCATATTATTATTATTCTTTACCATACCACCTTGTGTATTATTTATAATATACATTTAGTAACCTCTTATTTATAACTATTACTTCTCAATTTCATTATAATCTATTACTTCATCACTTTACCACATCTATATTAAATTTACTGATCACTTGTTATTTTTACTATCCTACATAACCACCCAAACGTCATTATCTTTATGTTTTATATATCTTTTTTCTCATATAACATTTATATATTTTCCTTTTTATAATTCTTGCTACCCAACTTTATTATAACAATAACATGTTTAATAACATTTATATATTTTCCTTTTTATAATTCTTGCTACCCAACTTTATTATAACAATAACATGTTTAATGCCTCTAGGAATTACTTCCTTAATTAAATACAACACTACACTAAGTAATATTAGAAACATTCTTATAACCATGACCACCACAAATGATCAAAGTATACCATACCTTTAAGCTTTAAATTACTGAGAGGTACTTTTTCAAATGTTGGATTTATACAAGAATGTAGTAGTTTTCTTGAAACAATAATCCTTCACCCTCTTTCAATGCACAAAATGGAATTATATCTCTCTGCCAACTAGGAGCCTAGATGGCTTCCTTGATCCAAGAAAAATTTTGGTTTCTTGGCTCTTCATTCCCATGACTCTAAGAACAATAATGCACACTGATATCTCTAAGAACTTGTTCCATGAAAATATATTTTCTCAAAATTCTTCCACCTCACAACAAGCTTAACCTATCCTCAACTCCATAATAAAATAACTCCTCTTCACTCACTCTATTTAACAATTTTTCATGCACCTCCTCCACCCTACTTTATGGACCATCAACCACCCCTTCTAGGTTTTAGGGAAAAAATATAAAATAAATTAATGAATTGAATAATAATAATTATGAAATATATTTAGTCTTTCTTTTTGTGCTAGCTTATAAATGAGTTTAAAATTTTTCCCCATTAATTATTGCATCCCCCATACATATTTAATTCATCATATCAACAATCAATGAAAATCAATAAGAGTATTTAATGCTACTAGATACTTATATGTATCCAATACAGTCCCTACAATAATTAACCATTCATTCAGTAATTAATACAAGAATTAACTATACTAGTGTACATGCACAATGTTGGTATACATAGCTAGTCTATACATACATGCATGTGTGCTAATTATAAAGAAGCATTCCTCTAATGCATAGTTCCTCTATGTTCTCATTCTCATCCAAGTGTGCAAGGTAACAAATATAAATCTCAACATCTAACAATAGCACTAGTTTACAATAATTCAATACAAACGATACAACATAATTGAATCATCACACATGAGTAAAGAAAGACATTTAGAACACAAAGGTAACCATGTTGTTAAGTAACTAACTCACAACATCCTTCTAATTTACTTGAAACCATCCTTCCTTCCTAACCTACTTACATCTTCCACATCCTATCCTTTCCTATGTTGGAATATGTTGGAAAGTCAACTATATTGACCTAACCCCAAATAGAACCTATAAGTGGGAGTGTCAACTATATCAACCAAGCCTCCCCAGCAGGAAACTAGCAATCATTGTCACACAACTTGGGAGCGTGTCAGCCCAATCCTCCCAATTTAAATGGAAAGCATCCCTACCTCGCTCGTCATGGTTGAAGTGTGCGGACACAGAAATAAAGTTTGAAAAGACCTTCATCTTTCTTCACCTGCTTCCTTCAGCACCATTCTGCTACAAAATATTGAATACACTAAAGAGTGTGTCAGTGCTGGATGAAGCAGGTGCCTAGATATAACAGGGTGGGAGGGCACGCCTCCAAATGAAATGCATCTGGATGCTCCTAGGAAGAGTTGTTGAACTAAGCCATGAATATTGGCTGAAGTGAGCAGGTGCCTACATAGACCGGCGTAGGAGGGTACAGCTCCAAATGAGCCCAATCCAGATGCTGATGTGAAGAGTTGATGAATTGAGAAGATGCTTACATAGACTCGGGTGGGATGTCATGTCTCCAAGTGAACGCGATGTGGATGCTTCTATGAACTCAGTAGGTGCCTACATAGAATGAGGTGGGAGAGGCTTCTCCAAATGAACTTGATCCGGATGCTACTTAATTGGAATTCTGAGCACTGGGTTGTTTGTGTCCCTGAACGGTTGTGGATGAAAACCAAATAATGGGACTGATCCGTGTACTAAGCATTGTGTTGAAGGCTAATATCAAGGGCTAAGAGCTATGTGTATGAGAACTTTCTACTATTGACATGATGAAGACAAATAAACATTTTGCTTAGTTGTATTGATGTAAGAGATGCAAAAGAACTCGAATTGATGTTGGTTCTAAGAATCATGTACTACTAAAACTGTTGATGTCCCAAAGTGTCGTTGCATGACAAGAACCAGAAAGCAACTACAAGGAGTGAGAGAACCAAATGATTGCTCGTGAAGAAGAACCTCTGTGTTGAATCTCCATTCACTAGAATCCACATTGTTTTCGAGACACGTCCCTCTGCTCCAAGATTTGTGGATGGTTACATGTCTGAGATTAGGCAAGGTAAGAGCTGGAAGGATGCAAGGGATTGGAAGCAGGAGTTTTAGAGAGAGATTTGAGGTATGAGCTATGTGAAATAAATAGAAAAGAGCGGATTGATTTTGTTTGTGAGATAGGGCATAAAAAATAAAGAAAAATGGGGATGCGGCAAGGGCCATATTTGAGGAGATCGACGTTCGATGAGGGGATGGACGATTAGGGAGAAATAGCCACAGATGTAGGGCTAAGGAGAGAGATGTAGGGCTAAGGAGAGATGCATGGGCTGTGGTGGATTTGGTATGAAGCAAAAGTTGAAAGAAAATACAAAAATAAAAATTAAGGAGTAGAAGTGCCAACAGAAAACCCATAAATCTCATATATGAAATATGAGAAGCAATATTTTTACCCACCAAGATTGCGTATAGAAAATGGTCGATATCAAGGTACAAGAAAACAAAATGGTGGTGTAGGCTGCGATTGGATGGGAAGGGGACAGATTAGCGCATTGTCAAATGATGTCACTTCTTGCGCTGGAGATGGTTGGATCAAAATTTGGAGCGGGGTGAAATTGGAAAAATCTTGCAAGCGAGAGAACAAGATATCTGAGATGTAGGTGAAAAGAGGTCGTGATCTTGGTTGAAGATGGAATTGGAGAAGATCTCAAAGAGGCCATGGGTGGACGAGAGGCAGCTATCAACACGCAAATGGGAGAAATCATGGGAGATTCTATCTATGGGAAGATGGCTATGGCATAGAATGAGATATTTAATGGCGGATGGCTATGGCATAGAATGAGATATTTAATGGCGGCTAGAGGAAACGAGGTAGAGAATTTAGGGTTTATGAGCTGGGCAGAAGAAGAAGCGGCTATAGCGTGGCAGGTGAGGATACAAACTTTTGAGAGAGTAGGGCGAATACGTGATGGAAGGGAGGTCAAATCTGTGACAATAACATGCAAGAGAGAAAGAAAAATGAAGAGCCGGCTGCTAGGGTTAAGCCACAAAAACCGAAAAAAGCTATAGGGCAAGGAAAGGTACAGGACTGAATCTTAAAGGCTACGGTGGCTATGAGGACTGCGATGGATGTGAGAGATGCAAGTCTGGAGCTGGACAACATATGCAACAACAATATGAAGGGAAGGGAGCAAGGGATTCGAAGAGAGAAAGAAAAGAAAAAAATAGGGAGGAGATAGAGAGTGCAGCAGCTGAAGAAAGAGGCGAGGGGCCAAGGTATGGAGATCATTTACAGGGGCTGCTGAAGAAAAATGCAATGAAGTGATATGGCTGCAAAAAAGAAAAAGAAAAAGGAGTTTGGAGAAACCGAGCCAAACACACTTTTATACTAATTGATCTACAATGGGGATGAGAAGGCCTTTTAAATAAAACTCAAAATGATGAACATAGATCAAAATACACGCGTAAGCAATACACAAAGATTAACGATTAACTTGTCGTTAGAAGCAGGCTTGTTAGGCTTTTATATAGCCACTTTTCCTTTCTACTTGTTCTTTCCCTTCTTGGGTTCACCTTGGTGATCTTTTTCCTTAGAATCATTTGATTTTCCTTTAATCTTACCCATATTCTCTAAATATTCTGCTTGCACACAAGCAGTCTCAATTATTCTAAGTTTGATACTTTTACTTTAGTGAATGACTATGTAGACCATCCATATATAAGTTGAGGAGAACATTTAGGTTTTTAATAATATTCAACACAACAACCATTTCTATGGTCAAACTAGGAATTGATGAGAGTTGAGAACACCTCCCATTTGTTTGGTATGGTTTGATGTTTTCTTTTGCTTTCATTTTGACCAAACATTATGAAGAACTAATGGCATTGGAACTTGGTCTCTCCTTCCATGGCTCTTCTCTTGAGTCATTTTCATGGTCTTCATTATCTCCATATTTACCATCCAATCGAACTTTTGAGTTAGAGTTACTAGAATCCCCAAATGGTCCAAACTTCTTACCTAGATCCATCATGAGAATGACCATATTATTAGAGATGTCGGTGAATTGTGATTCAATCTTTAAAAATCTCTCCTTTACCTCATCTCATGGATTTTTAGTTTTGGACTCATGTGCCATGGCTAGAGTTTTTAGATTTCTTTCTTATGGCAATTCCTATTTCTTGTAAGTTCCCACACAAACCCCAAAGGAAAATTTCTTTATTACCAATATGATTTGTAAACTGGATATTGGAACAATTCATCATCATACATCTTCTAATATTCTACAATCTCTTATTATAGAGTGCTTTACTTAAGATTGGAAACTTAATGTTACTCACTAAATGTTGAAATGAATTGAAGTTGAAAAGAAAGAAGATTTAGCGAATAGAAAATGGCACTAACTATAGAATTTCCAGGGACATTGTGGCTAGTATGGCTAAGTATCTTCTACTTCATGTATTTTGCCTCAATATCCCACTTTTAGATGCTCTTCTCAACTATGGAAAAATATATATTAAACAATGAGAATAAAATCACTTCTTTTCCAAGTGGTCCAATATTTAACATAGTTTACTATAGTTTGATAGTTTTTCTATTCCTTGACATCCAATTAATGTTAGGGTTTTGGACCTTGTTGAATATTCTTGAAAATCTACATGTGACTAGCTCCACATATATAATTAATAAATATTCAAGTGACAAACTCTTATATCTGAACTTC
Source organism: Larix kaempferi (assembly GCA_027924585.1). Taxonomy (NCBI): domain Eukaryota; kingdom Viridiplantae; phylum Streptophyta; class Pinopsida; order Pinales; family Pinaceae; genus Larix; species Larix kaempferi. Next base: position 4,762,759 of record BSBM01000816.1, on the reverse strand, counting down.
AATTTAATTGATTTTTACACAATTAAAAAAAATTAATATTTAAAACATGAACATGAAAAGAATATGAACCAAACTCACAAAATTTTGATATTATAAGAAAATACCTTCAATCTTTCTACCAAAAAAAGTAAATGTCAAATAATATAATAATATATTGTAAATCAAATTCACACTACTCTAAAATGACAAAAATACCATAAACATGATAAAACAGTAGATCATAACACTCCAACCATACTCCACCTTTGTCCTTTTTTTTTCTAATTAAAAAAAACGTGTATGACAAACGGCTTGTGAATCCATCCTTGGCTTTTTTAATTTATAGTGTTTAGTTAGTTCAACAGACAATGAGATGCTAGACAAACTTAGTTTACAATTTTTTTTACATTATTTTTAGTTAAAATAAAAATAATAAAATATATAAAATGAAATGAATTTTTTTTTTTTTATTTGAAAATAATTTAACAACTCAAGACTAAAAATGATAAAATTAAACCTTACATGAATTTCCTTTATTAAAGATAAATTAGAAATAATATTCATTTAAGTTCATTTAAAGAACATATTCGCTTGAATTTCATTTTAAAAACATTTCATTTTAAAAACATGTTTTGAATGATTATGTGGCTAAAGATCTAGTTGCTTGGAAAAGAAGTACAAGTGAATGAGTTTCCAGAGTTTTCGAGAAATATCCGATCGCACTAAATACAAGACATGTTTATGGTGCACGAGTTTCCAGAAGATCTTGAGAAATATCTGATCTCACTAAGTGCTAAACGATGCCTCGAAAACGTCATTCAAGACGACGGCAAATAGTGAAATATACAATAAGGCCGCCTGCCCACCTTACTAAAAATATATTTATATTTGGTTGTTATGGTGAGAAGAGTAGCTATTATATAAGGGTCAAAGTGGAAAAGACAAGACCTCATCTAAGTTGAGATAAATAAATTGAAATTTTGTGGTCACTAAACTAGTACAATTATTTAATTTATGGTTAGTAAATATCATGATTGGTTTATGAATTGCTTTTTATTCATGTAAATGGTTAGTGAATATAAGGAATTGTCTATAATTGTTTGTTTTAAAAATAAATATTAATAATACATTTGTCTCATCATTGTATTATTAAGTTTATCTTTTTCATTGTTAAAATCTCTTCATTTTCTTTTAAATTACTAAGATTATTTTTTCTTTGTTAAAATTGCATTTTTAAATTACTAAGTTTATGTTTTTTATTGTTAAAATTACATTTTATAAGAATACGTGTTTGTATTTTTACACTGACAGATGTTTGTATCTTAGAATTTGGGGTGGATTACCATTTATGTTTTTCCTAGATTGAAGGAAGATGGGACAAATGTACTCTCTAGATTGATTTTATGGGAGTCCTTCAAAATTGGAAATAAACAATTATTAGAAAAAAGAAATATAAAAAATAATTGGAAGTTGATGCATGGCTCATGCATGGATAACATATAGTGACAAATAACTCATTCAACTAAAGAAGGTAACATGTAGTTGAGGCATAGACAACATGTTATTACAACTAAACATGAAGAACAAATAACACATAACTTGTTATTCACCGAGCTCAAGTTAAGTGAATAAATTATATTGTATGAGGATGATTAATTCTGTAAAAGGTTGAAAATATAAATATTTGTGAAAAATATTGAAGCTCCAAAAGGAATCAGCTTATTATAGCAAATTCAAAGTCATAAACATTTGATAAAGATAAGTTTTTATATTTCGAAATTTTAATATTAAATTTCTAGTATTAATGAGAAAATCCTTCATTTCAGTTTTTATATAAAATTTCGATGGGTTTGGAAAGTCGTCTATTCTTCGATGGAATTTTTTCATCTTGAGCTTAACGTAAAAAATAGATGAGAGTTTGTTGATCGATGTGAAATTCTTATCCTCACATCAAAATATATGATAGGGTTGTGAAGGGGATTTTTTATTATTATTTCATGTAAGTTTTATATTTAGATTTAATATTTAAAGTATATTTAAAAAAAAAATTAATTTCACTTTTTGGTGCCACATTATTTGTGGTGACAACCAAAACAAAATTTACTTTTTGGTGTCGCATTATTTATGGCGACAACTAAATTTTGTCAACTATCACACATTGAGATCAAGAGTAATAGGGTTTGAATCTTATTTTCAAATACAATTTTCAAAGAAGTGAGCTAGTTCAACATTGTATGCAATTCATTTAAATGTTCAGGTACTAAGCTTCTTTTCTTCATTTTGAGATCAAACAACTTCTTCATCAAAAATAATTTATTGACTACTATGTCTAGTTCATACGATGTCTAGTTCATATTACTCTTGAAGCTTTTTACATAATGATTCGGTTGACTTTTCTTGTGAAACATGGAAGTATAAGCTGTCTATCAAATATTGTCGAATAGTGGCTATTGCCTTTTGATCTAACCTCTCCCAATCTTCATCACTCATGGATGAGGGTTTCTGTCCTGAATCGGTGATTCAAATCTTTCAAGGTGACGATATCTTCCATTTTTTACCTCCATATGGTAAAATTTACCCCAGTAAGCTTTTCAATGCTTATTGTTTTCTCCATCACAGCCACCTATAAATGAGCCCTACATACACCTAATATTCAACAAAAATAGTTAGGAAATTAACAATAGTCAATAATTATATTAAACATATCCAAGATCTAATAAATCATTTATGCCTCACTAAGATAAACCCATCTAGATCTCATAAATGAAATAACCCAAATAAATAAGAATAGCTACCATTTTACCCAAATAAATAAGAATAACTACAATTTTATTACTCAAGACCAAGCATACATATTTATATACCTTCATTAGTCAAATACAATAGGCCTAAACCATGGACCAAAAATACCACCTACCCAAAACTATGGTCTAAAACAATGGCCCAAAAACTTATTTAGCTAATTCCCATAACACAACATAAATACAATAAGTCATAAATATTTATTGATATTTTCTTATTTAGTCTGATATATAACAATATAAATGCCAAAGATTTTTCCCATTGGATGTAGCTTACATGGTTGGGAGGAATGACTCTTACCCTCCCCACCCATGTTCTACCTTGATTCTTCATCTCTGGAATAGGTCAGGTGTTGGCATATTTCCCTTGAAAACATCGGTAAATGCCAAATATTGGATGGCTTGATATTTACAATAAATTTTGAGGCTTACATTATAGATATTGATTCCTTAAAGGGCCCAGATTTGATGGCTTGATGTTTATGATAAATTTTGAGGCTTACATTATAGATATCAACTCCTTAAAGGGCCCAAGTAAGCTAGTCATTGTCTCAAGTACTTGATGTTATTTGTTCAAAAAAAAAAGAAAATCAAGGTGTTTATCTTTTGTGGGACTTTCCATAACCTATATGTAACGTCCCCAATTAAATAATTTTCAGATAAAAAATAAAGTTGGCCTATCACATTCCTAAGGGTTATGTGGGAAAATTAAAATATTGATATTTAACACCAAGGCCTATAGTTTCTCATGGAAATTCAAAATTCAAAATTGATGGTGGAAAAAGGCGAATAAATTATGAAAAAAACATTAATTGCTCCAAAATAAAGTGGCATGGGGTCCTAGTTGGACTTGGGGGCACATAACTGGATATGTGGGGTCCACGTGAGGGAATAATCCACCTTTACACATGGCACCATCCTCAAATTCGAATTTGGAAAGATAAGTAAATCCCATGGGGAAGGTGAAGAGTCACACGGCTATTTTTAGTCAATGACATATTCTATGACAACCTATGAAATATATGACAACTTATGACAAGAATCAGGTCCTATGACAGCTTATGACAACTTATGACAACCTATATGACATGTTACAGGTCGTAAATTTAGCCAAGGAGGGCACTAGAGGAGAAGGGTGGGCCCACATGCTAATGTAACTTCCTCAAAATCAAGATAAGCCTCTCAAATTCAAATTTCCAAGGTTGATGGAGTTATTGTTTGGCCAAATAACATTAAAGAGGAATTACATGGGTCCCAATGTGGCATTCTCTTGTAAAAATAATATTTATTAATATTTTATTAAATATTTGTGAGAGAATTCTAGAATGAGGGGGAAATGCTCCATGAAGATTTATAAAAGGGATGAAGACACAAGTGAAAGGGAATTTATATCATTGTTTTTGTTTTGCACTATTCGAGAGCTTAGCTTGTCCATTACATGGTGGGTGTTTACCTTGCCTACCATTGATCTTGTTTCAGTGCTGAAAGAGTCCACCCAAGCTTGTAGAGAGGAGGAGATCATCTAGGTCTTTTCATTATGCTTCATTACAGCTGATTATTGAGGGGAGAAATCACTTTCAAATTTCTCTACAGAGATTTATTTCAGTTTATATCTTCATATACAGTAGTGGGGTCGAATTCCTATCATTTGGAGTTTCTTTCTATTGATTTAGAGCTTGGATCGGTGTTGGTGGGACTAAATGGAGGTTATAGTTTAGATACTTTTGAGAATTTATGGGATGTGAGACCTATTCCATTGCATTCATGGCATCATTTCCAGTGCGAAACACTTTTTGCTTGACTCAAAAAAATTTCCGTGTGCCCGAGATATCATCATTTTACTAAATCTACTCTATTCAGCATCTCTTCTAGTGGAGGGGCACAACACTACTTTTCTATCTCTATATTTCTTGGATTTCGAGATTATGTAAGAGTCATATATTCTTTTAATAATTATATTTACTGTCTCCATATATTCATAATAAATATTTATAGAGCTTTTCATCATATGGTTCAATGTTCAAGCTTATGCGTGATTTATGTGCAATTCTACTAGTATGGTTAAGCAAGCTTAAGACAATGTGTATTAAATTTTCATATCAGCTCCTTAAACTGGGCTATTAAGTTATTTTGTTGATTTTGGAGTTTCATGGTTGAATTGGATCTGTTTGGGAAGACTTGGGCTGATTGGGAAGTGTTTGGGTCAAGTTGAAAAAGTTGTATTCCAATGTGGGGGAAATCGAGCTAGTTTCTCACTAGTCTTGAGAGGGTGTCTTTCATACTTCTTTGGAAGTTATATGGAGTCTATCAGTGGGTCATATAGCTTCATTTGAGTCTATTTGAGTCCATTAAATTTATATTTGGAGAATTCGGTTTTCTTTGCTAGTGTTTGGGAAGAGTTGGAAACCTCGTGTTCAGTGTGGCCAAAATTGAACTAGTGTTCCTCGTTTCTTTACCAGCTTCCAATTTTATATCAGATATCATTTGCATACGTATAAGTGGAATCTAAACACTTTTATGAGTTTCATACCTTTAATGTTCATGAGAATATACATACACCCACTATTGTTGAACAAGAGCATCTCATAAGCCTTCATAAGCCATTGTTTGGGGAAAAGTTGAAAATCAACATAATATAAAGTTGGAACCTTGGAGATAATATTCCTAATTTCTTATTGGGAACATTACAGTGGAATCATAGCATGGTCCTTGCACCTGTGCATTAATATCATCCATTGAATAAGAGTTTCATATATGTCTTACTATTATGATGACTCTCATGAGTACAATTCTTATGGGCAATATGAAGATGATTGTGAGCAATATGAAGAAGAATGTGAATGGTATGAGGAAGAGGTGCCATCACGCAAAAACTCTTACAATTTCATAAGGAATGAGGGTTATTCTTATGACCTTATGTGTGATGAATATGAATGTGTCATACCACTAAAGGATAATCCTATGAATGAATTAGAAATATTGAGAGCAACATGTAAAACTTTGCCTCAGAAATATCAGGCATATGTTGATTTGATGGGAAAGACAAAGAAGGCCATTCTTTTTGAAGACTTTGTCGATTGGGTGTTTGGATATAGGCCCAATAATGAAGATGTGGAGTTAGTGAAGAAAGTTCTATGCCCTTCTTGCAAAATACCTTGGAGAGAAAATCATATATGTTTGAGTGAAAAGGAGGAGACCCATGATCTACCTAGTTTTGTAGGTGGTGAAGCAAAAGAAGCATCACATGAAGAGGATCGAAAGTCACTCCCAAGTGAATTTGAAAAATATGAAGAAACATCACATGAGCATGAATAATATTCCATTGAAACCATTGAAGATAATTCTGAGACACATTCTACTTTGGACATGGATCAAAGAGCATCTATTGATGGATGCTTGAACTATGAAGGAGTACCTACCGATGGGTGCTCACACCTCTATGTTGGTGACATCGAGATCACTTTTGATGGTCTTTCTGCAAAAAAAAATTCCATTGACCATGGATATGGATACCTTGTAGCAGTAGAAGAAGAACCAAGATCAACTTCCCCATCACCACTTGAGCTTCATGAAGTTGGTCAAAGCAAGAAGGAAGAAGAAGAGGATGTTCATTTGCAAGAACCTCATTTTCTTGTAGGTTCCTTGAATATGGATGAAAATAAGATTCAAGAGGCCTTGAAGACTCTCCATCACACTCAATCATTGGTGTAAAATTATTCTTGGAGAGCTACTTCATTGGAGGAGCCATCCTTCCTGGAAAACATGCAGAAGATTCAAAGAGCAATGTGCAACATCAAAGGTAATTTAATGTCTTTGATTTTTCATAGAAACAATTTGGTTGAGATTAATGAATGGTTACATGAGGCATACTTGAAGAATAATAAGTATATTCATAAGCTCAAAATTCATAATGAGCAATTTCTTGAGAGGTTGCAAGATACCTATTCTTCCTCATATGCTTCAAATTTTCATATGGTAGATTTCTTGGAGGATTCTCATGACATGGTGGATCATGAGAAACATGGAAATTTGCATATGATTTATGTGTTTGAAGATGAGTTTGATGATATCCAAGCACTTGATGTGGTAGAAGAGGAGCTTGAGTTGCCTCTTGATGATGCTATGCACTTTTTTAATAAGTGCATGATTCCTCTACCTTGGAACCAACCTATGAGAAAATTTTCACAATTTTGGGGGAGGTGCATGATCCTACCCCTATGGATCTTTCACATGATTAAAATTATGCACTTTCTGATCATTTGTGTGAGTTGGTTCATTCTCTTACATCCTACAATTCCATATTTTGAAGCATTCATCTTAATGAATTATGGGTGAAAGGGTTCTCTCTGATGGTTCCCCATGTGGAGTATGAAACTCCTATCTCTCCTTTTGATGATGACATGGTGATATCACCTTCTTCTTTACATTTGCAACAGCATCCTTTGTTACCTTATGGTGATACAAATCTGCATGGATGCATCTATGATGTTCACTTGAGTCACTTGAAGACTCATGATTTTTCTTTCTCCTTGTTTAGTTCATTTGATGTTGTAGGAACTTCATCCAATACTTGGGTGAAGAGATTTATGATTGGAGCACATTCTTATTGGAATCCACATGCTTGTTATTTTTTTATGACGCTCACATTCATGGGTGTATGGATGAGACTTCTTTTGCCACTTGAAGTCCCCTTGTTTTCTTCACTCCTTACTTGGTTCATATTTTTGCGGAGGCTCTTCATTCACATCTTGGATGAAAGAAAACATGGTTGATTATTTTGATGAATATTAAATCCTTTTGGAGAAACATTATAGGACATGGGATGCTCATCTATGTCATTGGAGCATATTTTATTGGTCACTTGATGCTTGTATGCACTTTGCACATGATGATCTACTTACTTGGATGTACAATCACTTTCATGATTCTTTGATGAGGTACCTTATTGATGTACAATTGTATGATGTTGTTATGTACTTTGATGATCTATATTTTGAACTCGTGATGTTTGGAAGGATGCAATACAAGCAATGGGATCCTAGTATTGCTTGGTTTCAGCTCACTTGGAGCAGCAGTTCGATTGTTGGTTTGAGAGAGAAACCAAACCTTCAATTGTTTGAGTTCATCTTTGTAGAGCAGTGTTCTAGTTTCCTATGTGGGAGACCTTTTGAGAGAAGGATTCAGTTTTCACGTGCTTGGTGTTCATGGAATTTCATAGTATATATTTCACGCCATGCATGTATCATGATCATTTGGGACCCTGGAATCATTTTTTGTCTCATTGGTTTCAATTTTTGGGGGGCAGAAAGTAGTATGGGAGATTGAGTCACCATTTGAGAAGGTGATTCTAATTAGAGTAGTCCAACAACAAGCATGGTGGCTCCTCTTTGAAATGATCTTGGAATCTTGAAGACTCAAAGTTTGGAAACTCAGTGGCAACTTCAAAGAATTATATAGTGCTCAAATGGGTTGAAAGTTCAGAAAGGGTTTCAAAAATATGAAAGAGGTAAATATTAATTATGCAAATTTTGTTTTGATGGATTTAATTAATCTTTTGGTGTTTAGTTGTGACGTCATGAGACATATCAATATGAAAAATAAATCCACATCTCTTTACTTTTGGAAACAAACAATTGCAGTACGTGAGTGCCACTACTAAAAATTTTAGAAGGAAAGCAGGTTCTTCAACATCCATGTTTGAAATTGCTTGACGACAAGCAATCTTGGATGTGGAGGACTATAATGTCCCCAATTAAATAATTTTTCAGATAAACAATTAATTTGGTCTATCCAATTCCTAAGGGTTATGTTGGAAAATTAAAATATTGATATTTAACCCCAAGGCCTATAGTTTCTCATGGAAATTCAAAATTCAAAATTGATGGTGGAAAATAAGAGAATAAATTATGGAAAAAACATTAATTGCTCCAAAATGAAGTGGCATGGGGTCCTAGTTGGACTTGGGGGTGCATAAGTGGATATGTGGGGTCCACATGAGGGAATAATCCTCCTTTGCACATGGTGCCATCCTCAAATTCGAATTTTGAAGGATAAGTAACTCCCATGGGGAAGGTGAAGAGTAACAGGGCTATTTTTAGTCAATGACATATTCTATGACAACCTATGACATATATGACAGCTTATGACGAGAATCGGGTCCTATGAAATCTTATGAAAAATTATGACAACCTATGATATGTTGCAGGTCCTAAATTTAGCCAAGGAGGGCACTAGAGGAGAAGGGTGGGACCACATGCTAATGTCACTTCCCCAAAATCAAGATAAGCCTCTCAAATTCGAATTTGCAAGGTAGATGGATTTATTGTTTGGCCAAATAAAATTAGAGAGGAATTAAATGGGTCCCAATGTGTAATTCTCTCATAAAAGTAACATTTATTAATATTTTATTAAATATTTGTGAGAGAATTCTAGAATGAGGGGGATATGCTCCATGAAGATTTATAAAAGGGATGAAGACACAAGTGAAAGGAATTTTGGATCGTTGTTGTTGTTTTTCACTATTGGAAAGATTATCTTGTCCATTGTATGGTGGGTGTTTACCTTCCCTGCCATTGATCTAGTTTCGGTGGTGAAAGATTCCACCCAAGCTAGTAGAGAGGAGGAGATCATACAAATCTTTTTATTGTGCTTCATTGCAGTTGATTATTGAGGGGATAAATCACTTTAATATTTATCTATAGATATTTATTTCAAGTTATATGTTCATATAAAGTAGTGGGGGTATAATTCCTATCATTTGGAGTTTCTTTCTATTGATTTAGAGGTTGGACCAATGTTGGCGGGATGACATGGAGGTTCTTGTTTCGATACTTATGAGAATTTATGGGATGTGATACCTATTCCATTGAATTCAGAGCATCACTTACAGTGGGAAACAATTTTGTTTTCACTCAAAAAGGTTTCCGTATGCCTGAGATATCATCATTTTATTAAATCTACTCTATTCATCATCTCTTCAGGTGGAGGGGCGCACCATTACTTTTCTATCTCTATATTTCTTGTATTTCGAGATTTTGTAAGAGCCATATATTTTTTTAATAAGTATATTTATTGTCTCTATATATTCATTATAAATATTTACATATCTTTTCATCTGACTCCACATTTCATCATACATCCATTATATATAATAATTTGAATTTTTTTCATTGGATTGACATATTAATGGGATTCTTTAGCCACACATTTGTGAAGAAAATTGTGGTTTCTTCCATTATTGTTACGGAGAAAAACTTCCTATGGCTCGGGGTAGACCACAACAGACAGATGACTACCAGAAAATAACTCAATTCCCAATGCAATGCTATTATAATGAAAATGCTAAGATATGGGAAACAAACCAACCTTCAATCGGATGTTCGAAGTAGATCCCCGTTGAGCTTTCAATCTCTACAGTTGGACCTACAGATTAGTCTCAACAACAAATACAAGCAAGTGCATATAATATGTGAAAGATATTAGCATAATCAATAACATGATCCATGATACCATAAGAAAATATAACCCAATGTAATTTAAACAACATTCACAACATCAATTGGACGAGAGAATGAGTTTTTCCATTAATTAATAACAAGAAGTACATAATACAACCTCTTTCCGGAAACCAATCCGAACCAAGAATTGGGTCTCCCCACTTGTGCCTCCACCACTTCAATCCCCCATGCAATGGAAAACTCAAACTATGAAAGGAGTTTGGTAGGTGAACATAAGGAGTTCACAACAACAAGGATCAATGAGTGTAGACTCAAGTCACGGCAAAAATACACTAGATTTATCTTGCTCTCTCTTTCTCCTCCCTTCCATACACCATAACAGCTCAATATATAGCCTTCCAAAGGTAAGTGAAAGGTCCAATCGAGTCGTTTCAGGGTATATGGAGGGCCAAAGGTCACCCTAAGACCACTTTTTGGGAGTAAAAAGTAACTTTTCTATTGTTTTTAGCATGTATCTCGATGTACGTAGGCTAATTAAGTGCAACCTGTGTGTACGCTGGCTATAATGGGATAGCAAGCGTACATGAAGGAAAATAGGGAAACTTGGTTCCTAAAGGGAAAATACTAGGTCTGAGTCAATAAAATGGATCCTGAAGGCCAATCAATGTTGATGGTCACAAGGTGAAAATTTATGCTGTAAAAGATGCCCCCTAATGTGTGAGGTCAGAGAAGGTACTACGATGGCCGAAATACATTACAAATCTTAGAAGTGGAGTGATGGAGACACCAATGAAAAGAGTATCCCACTTGTCGTAAAAGAATATTATCTCTGAATACATGTTGGTACAATACAACAATCCGATACAATGGCTAGGATAGGTAGTATATAGTGAATACATGTCATAGGTGGTCATAGCCATGACCCATACAGTAAGATATGGTCTCTTGATGAAAAGGAAACAACTGGTGCAATACTAGAGGTAAAAACTGCTGATGTATGAGAAATGAGATCTCATAAGTATAGTCACGATCAAGGGCAACATACTGAATTCTACTAACATCTGGAGTATTCTACACAAATCGTCTACAGTGCAAGTCCCATCAAGTGAATAAAGGGGTTGAAGTTGAACCTAATGTGACATCGTCTGATTATCGGTCAATGATGTATACAGTTAACAGACGCGAGATAACCCACCAATAATTAAACTGAGCATCAAGGCACAAAGTAAAATAATCAAAGTGTGAATAGATGTGTTGAGTTCGAACACTAAGATGAATCCATTGATCATGGGACATTGATGTATTCCCAAAACCGTAGATGGCGAGAGAACCTACCACTAATGACTCCAATCCTCAAGGTACTCAACGGACTCTAAGTCTCAATTCTGGAATAAATGGGTCGAAGTCGACGGAACAAAACTCGTTGGAAGGAGGGCACTAAGGAATCCCCCATCAACCAGCACGAGGTAACAACTACACTGAAATATTTGGAAGAACTTGGACGAATGCACTCACTCAATAAGGATGGCTGACATGCAATAGTCAAGAGAATTGAGGAGTGGCCGACTCTAGCTTCAAGACTTCCTTTGAACATGAGCATGAGCAGATGGATAGACATGGGGATAATGGACTCAAGTACTAGATGATATAAAACTGTGTGATGCAGGAGGCATCAACAATGGGCTCCATAATGACTGGAAGATTAACCAATCGGTGGAGTAAAATATGAGAAACGAGTACAGATCCTAAGGTCCTACTGTAGTCTCGACTCATAATGGATGGAGTGGAATGAATGCTTTGTTCAAAGGTGACAAAACAGCTGCCAACAAAAAGAAGTAATGATTCTCCCATCCAGCTTTTTGGAATATTTGATTTTTTTGGTCTTTTTCATATTTGGGAAAGCTTGAAAAAGAATAAAATTGCTTATAGTACAACAAGTGAGGGAACGAGTGTCAAATGGCAAGCAAACTAGTCCTAAGCACTGGAACATACCTATGAACAATGCAAGGAATCATGCGCAAGATGTGGACACTCGGGGGGTGTTCCCTCAGGGTAAAGGGTCATCAATTTCTGAAAGGAAAATGAAATCTCTGCTTGGATCGAAAGGGAAAGTGCTCAGGCACATGGCTAATGATTGAGTAAGAGGGAGCTAGCATAAGGCTCAAGCGGCAAGCAGAATGATGCAATGCAATCACAACTTGATAAAAAAATGGGGGAGTCCTTATGGGAGATGGACAGCATAAGACAAAGTAGAGTATGAATATTTATCGCAAAGTCATGGCATAACTACGAAGGACTCCCGATCCTGAGGAGAGACAACGGGATGGGTGCCAAAAGGAATAAAAAGGTTCTAACTAGGGAAACCATGTTCGGACAAGTCCTACCGCCAAATAATGACACTTCTATAACAATGTGAAGGCTCTGTGTCAATTAAAAAATGGGGTCCCACCTAGGGTTAATGACAAATGGTCAATGGTCAAATGCATGATGTAGGTGAAAATGACATCTAACATATATGACGGGTGTGAAATATACTTGTCCTAGGTGCGAAACGATCAAAAAGTCAACTCTCGTCGGAAAAATCTGTGCAAAATGGTACTCCAGGATGACATATCAATAAAAAAACGTCACACGATAAAAACTATAGGAAAGTGGGTTTTAAAAATTATAAATAGTAATAAAAAATTACAATTACTATTCCATTTTCACATTTTACCCAAATTGGAGTTTTTGGTTAGTTTTTACCTCAGATTTAAGTTTTGATTCTGAAAGCTCTGAGAGTCCATTTCATGAGTTTTCTACAGCAGGTTAGTCATCTCATCCTCCTCTTTCATTTGATAGATTTTATTTCAATTTTTAGTGGTCCATTATTTTTATTAGGCCAACCCTACTTCTCCACAGTGTTGTACGCGGGCTACATCTCTACGGGTCGCGGGTAGGACCTGCTAGATGTGGTCAACGCATGTGTTGACCACCGGTAGATAGCCCTTTCTACTTCGTTTCCCACGGGTACGGCCTTGAAGAAGTTATTTAAATGTTAAAAGTTAAAAAAACTTTTGTTTTTTCCTCCAGGATGGTTCTAGAGTTGAGGGAAAGAGAGCATGACGTTGTGGATGAGAATGTTTTCCAAGATCTACTTGCACAACAAGTACTACAAGCATGTGGGATTTAAAAATTCTGGAGTGTTGGGGGTTTAAGGGCCCAAAACCAACTACTCCCTCGGTTGATTGATTACTAGGATGTACACACGTAGAACTTCAACTTGCATGGTCAAACACTCTCACTAGAGGTGGATGACATATACTTCATTACAGGGTTGTCCCACCGAGGGGAGGTGGCTAGTCTCTGATCTTGGACTATAGGTCACATCATTTCTAAGAAGGGGATAGAAATCGACCCTGATAAGATTAAAGCTGTAGAGGAATCGGCTACTCCCACTTGCGTAACCAACATAAGATCATTCTTAGGGTTAGTCAGGTACTACCAGAAGTTCATTGAGAACTTATCTCGAATTGCTTGTCCTATGACAGCCTTGCAGAAGAAGACAACCAAATTTCTTTGGAAAGCAAAGTGCGAGGAAATTTTCCAAAAGTTAAAGCAACTTTTGACTAGTGCACCCATCCTATGGATAGCTTACCCCGATGGAGACTTTGTGGTTTTCACAGATGCAAGCAAGAATGGGCTCGACGGAGTCCTTATGCAAAATGACTTTGCTATATGTTATGAGTCAAGGAAGTTGAAGGAACACAAACAAAACTACCCCATGCATGATCTAGAACTAGCCGCCATTATCCATGCCTTGAAAATGTGGAGGCACTACCTTATGGGAAAGAAGCTCCTATTAAAGACGGACAACATGAGTCTAAAGTAATTATTTGACCAACCTAACCTAAACGCTGGACAAGCCAGGTGGCGAGCCTTCCTTAGTGAGTACCACTTTGAGCTAAAGAACATAAAGGGAAAGGAGAACAAGATCATCGATCCTTTAAGATGACGAGATCATATGTTATATGAAGTAACCGTGAGTCAAACCAACTCAGGTTTTCATCACATGATTAAAATGGCATGTCAGAGTGACCGATGCTATGTCGAGATCCTTAAAAAGATCAAGTAGGATAGGTTATTCCAATAACAAAAAGAGTATAATATATACGAATCGGGACTGCTATGGTCAAAAGAGAGACTTTATGTTTCAGAAAGCGGAGACATTGGACCTAACATCCTTACAGAATTCCATCAGAAACCCTATTCAGGACATCCGGGATATCAAAAGATGATATCGGCAGTGAAGAAAAATTTCTTTTGGCCTAAGATGAAATCTGACATAGCTTTATTCATCGCTAAATGTCAAGAGTGCCAACTGGGTAAAGTAGAACACCAGCTCCCTTCAGGACTACTGCAACCATTACCCATTCCAGAGTGGAAGTGGGAGGTTATTAATATGGATTTCATCACTGGGTTACCCAAGAGTAAGAGACAGAATGACTCCATCTCTATAGTAGTGGACAAGTTATCAAAAGTAGTACATTTTATACCAGTGAAGTCTACCTACATCTTCCTAAAGGAGATCTTTCGATTGCATGGGATACCCAAGGCAATCATTTTCGATCGAGACACGAGGTTCACTAGCAACTTCTCGAGGGAATTGTTCTCTGGTTTGGAGATACAACTACAGTTCAATACTGCATACCATCCCCAAACCGATGGACAGATGAAATGAGTAAACAAAATCCTGGAGAATATGTTGAGGATGTATGTTATGAACAACCCCCACAAAATGGGGGGATTATTTGCACCTTGCAGAGTTTTCTTACAACAACGGATACCAAACCTTTGCCAAGATGAGCCCCTTTGAGGTACTCTATGGCAAGAAATGTCAGACACTTGTAACTTGGGATAGTCCAGTAGATAGACTCATGCTAGGCCCTGACTTACTAAAATACTTGGAGTAGCTAGTCTCCATGGTAAAACAAAATTTGAAGGAGGTACAAGACCGCCAAAAGAGTTATGTGGATACGAAAAGAAAAGATAAATATTACCAAGTCGGAAAACATGTCTTCTTAAAAGTAAACGCAAAAGAAAGCTCTTTGAGGTTGGGGTGATTCGGGAAGCTAGCCAAGAAAGGTCCAATAGTGTATGAGTTAGCCTTACCGGCTCATGTAAAAGTTCATAATGTTTTTTGATGCATCTTTATTAAATAAATATATTTACAACACTAAACATCTAATTAATCAAGTCCTTGTTACAGGTGGAACCCAAGGGGAATTCCTACCAGAGCCCCTCCACATTCTAGATAAGAGAGAGGTGCAAATTAGAAGAAGGACCATTACCAAGTTGAAAGTACAATGGAGGCACTTCGGACCAGAAGAGGCTACTTGGGTAATGAGACAACCATCAAAGAGGCATACCCCACCTTATGTCATGACTTCATTTCTAGTCCCTAGAACACCGGGACGATGTTGTTCTAAGCAGGGAGGGATGTAATATCCCGAATTTTGATTGACTATTTTTTATGTTATATACTGGACTTAAGCACCAACACATATGATATTTTGTTATATTGGGCATAAGCCCTAGTACACATGATTCATTTATTTTATAGATTTAACTATTGGGCATGGACCCTGATTGATGCAGACTATTTTTACACACTAGGAAGAAAGCCCCAATGTATTGATTGATGTTTTATTAAGAGAGTGGGTACAAACCCTAATATACTAAGATGATCTTTTGTTACATATTGTGCAGAGTTATGATTCACATAATTGATTTGTATGATGTGTTGAACATGGACTCGGGAACACATGGAAGAGCTAGGTGCTGAGCATAAGCTCTGATGTACCTAGAGGATTTTATTATGTACTCAGCGTAAACCCCGATGTACATAGAGTGTTGGGCATAAACCCTGTAGCACTCCAAGCTTGATAATGATTACCAGATCTGAGGCCATTTGTACATTCTAGATGTGCTTCACAAAAACATTCTAGTACTAGTGTTGAGTGGGATGCTCTAGAATTGCACTAGCGTAATGCCCATGTGAAGAGTGTTGAGTTAAAGCTCTGAAGAGCACTCGGGGTTACTTGTTCTTAGAAGTGTTGAGTCGAGAAGAATATGAATAACATTTCTATTCATCACATTTATTTAAATTGATTAAATGAATCATTTTCTATCTATCATCAAGGACTGTGGAACCACCATGTTAAAACGAGGCAATCCAACATGCAAAAGGGACCTAGAGGCACCTAAACCTAGCCAACTATCCAAGCTTACCAAAAGACCTTGTCCAAAGAGTTGGACCTTGTATGTAGTACTTATGAAAGAACTATTATGATATGTACATAATTAAATCAAAGAGTTAGCATATTTTAATTATTCAATAATCAGATTGATTATTTATAAAAGAAATGATTACTTATGAAAACAACATGCATAAAGGTTATGCATAAGATATTTTTCATGTTATTATTATTAGTATTATTTTTACTAGTATTATTATTAATTGTGATCTAATTTAAATATACCTCTAACTGTAACAAAATAAAGGTCCTAGATAAACTAGGAGTGAATAATTAATAAAATATCTTTCATAAATATTATAATTCAATTGGAATTAAAAGCTGAAATATTATTATTTAAACTCAACAGCTATATTCCAAACAAACTCACCCTATATAAAGAAGGGAAGATCCCAAGGGAGGGATAATCTTTTCCTACTATCTTTCTCTTATGGTAATAGAAGAGAATTATTCTATAGAACTAAAGAAGCTTACTATTTTCCCAGATTTGATCAACAGCCTATCCTAGGTCCTCTACTTCTCTTATTGCATGTTGGAACCAGCTCAGGGGGATCCAATTAGAACCGGGAATGGTATAAGGTTCATGGTTGGGAGGAACATGGTAGTCCCAAGATTATTCAGTTAAATATCATCCTACAGGTTAGCTAGGTCAATACATTTTCCATTAACTAGTGTTTGAGTGTCCAGGTTTTGCAAGGGAAATTCAAGCTTCAAGCTTCAAGAATCATGTATGAACTACAATTTGTCCATACAATTCAATTAGATTTGGATATTAAGGTAGGAACTATCATACATGTTTTCTATACATTACAATATTTATTTCCTTTTTATGGAGCAAGGGCCAATCGTCATGGGGTCTCACGGTTTAAACTTTAGGGTTAAAATATATTATTATTTCTATTGAATTTAAACATCTGCCCTAAAGTATTACAAGGATCTAGCAGGGCTAGCCTATCTAGCCTGTGCTAGATACCCATATAAATAAAATCACTAGTATCAAACTTCCTTAAATATCATTAATGCTTGAACCATTATCTTTTACAAAAAAACGAAATCGTATTATCCCCAAATCCTTACATTGTACATTTAAATTATTTAGGTATGGGAAAACTAGGGTAGTCATTTTTCTTACCAAGCTCACAAGCTATCAAGATTTACAAACTAGCATCCAAATTTACAAAATAGGACCCACGAAAAGGATTCATAAATCCAACGTAGTCAAACGCAGTTCCTTTCTTTATTCTTTTAAATAAATAAACAAAATAAATGCAGGACAAGATATCGAAACTCTCTGCCAACATTTTAAACATTAAGAATAGCTGGTAGTTTTAGATATGCAGCATAAGTCCCCATAAACAAGCTTCTAGGAAAAACCAATTTACCACACATGATTTCCCTATCTAGGGTTTCCAATAATTTCGTTTTCTCCTTGTCAGAATTAAAACTTAACTTGGACGAAACCCAACATTTCAGTATAGAAATCAAATGTATATTCTAGCTCCACGATTTTATTAAGCAATCATCCATTAAAATAAAATCAACCCACGGAGGGTTAAATACATCATTTGGACAGAGGCCATGTTAGGATATCTCATCATTCACTTTTGTACTTTGCATGCATTTTTCATGCATACATGCA
The DNA here is from genome assembly GCA_027924585.1 of Larix kaempferi. Classification (NCBI taxonomy): domain Eukaryota; kingdom Viridiplantae; phylum Streptophyta; class Pinopsida; order Pinales; family Pinaceae; genus Larix; species Larix kaempferi. Next base: position 4,744,587 of record BSBM01000816.1, on the reverse strand, counting down.
TTCTGCATGCATTGCGTTCACCCGCATGATGCCCAGTCACCAGTATGATGCCTCCAGCACCTAGTCCCTATTCTTCCAGCAATCGGGAGCTACCTTCCACTATGATTTACCCCTCCTGGCCAAAGAGGCTCCCACTTGTCAGCTCCCATTGCAGAAGTGCACCTTTTCTCACCTACCAGTTAGTTTCACTTCAGTTTGTTAGTTGTCTTTCCTTGATTTGAGGCTAGACTGACTCCTAACTGTTGGTACCTCCAATGAGCCTTGACCACCTATTTTGAGTGTAGTTAATCCCTCATGCGCCCTCCACTGAGCTGCCATCCCTAGATTAGTGCCACTTACCATGAGTTACACTTATTACACTTAGTTAGATTCAGTTAGACTCAGTTTGACACCTGTCTGACAGTTACTTGTGCATTGATGACCACCACTGATTGATGATAAGGACTCCTAGTTGGAGCCAAGCTACACCATACAGATATTCGAATGACCTCCTTGGATAATTCGAATTGCTCACTCATTGTGACAGTATTGTATTGTAATTCTACCATTCTGGATTATAGAGCATTGATCCATCTCTCTTGCACAGTTTTTACTCCAAATTGTTTTACATCTTTGTGATTGAAATTCTTGTTCAATAGATCTACTGTGACTAATTTTACATGGTATTAGAGCCATTGCAGGGACAAGATCTCTCTCCTACAGGTGTTCTACATGAAGAATTGAGTTAATTTGCTCAAAATTACTGAAGTTTTTGCATGCAAGATCCCATGTGCATTCGCTCATGTGCATGCAATGCAGAAAATACACTCCAACCCACTCTACAAGCTTGAGTTTTCCACATAATTCCTGGATTTGATACACTCGATCCATTCAAGCTTGCTTGATCTCCAATCCTAGGTGTGATGCAACTCTAAAAGGGTGGATTGTTTGACCTTATTGTTCTTGTTTTGATTGTGATTTGCAGGATAATCGTCTCCATCAAGTGCATTCGCTACCTTATGATTTGCAAGTTCTCCTTCATTAATTGCACTCATTTTTAGTGATGGATTCCACTTCTTCAAAGCCTATGCTAACTCCTTTCAATTATTTTGATTGGAAAGATGACATGGAGATAATATTGCGCTCAAAAGGGTTCTATAGAGTCACCATGGGCCTCGAATTAGAGCCAAACACTCTCATTGAAAAATCAAAATACTTCAATAAGCTTGATGAAGCTTATGGTCTTCTTTGCTTCTTCATATCCAAGGATCTTCACTTCCATCTCAACGGATTGAATTCTCCAAAAGAAATATGGGAGCAACTTGACAAACATTTTGGAAAGTAGGACGACCTTAGAGCTTTTCAATTGGAAAATGAATTGATTGCTCTTAGTCCTGAGAATTTCGAGACCATCAATGAGACTTTCACAAGATTCAAGTACTTGTCATTGCAGTTGAAGAAAAGTGGTGTTGTGAAAGAGGATAAGCAATTGATCCTCTCCGTTCTTACAAAGCTTGGGAAATATTAATCGGTATTTGTCTCTACTTTCAATTATGGTCAGCTAACTACCTCGAATTGGAAGATGCCTACCTTGAATGCCTTCATTGGATCCGTTACCAAAGAGCATGACAAGTTCATTCAAATGGGGTCCATAAGCTCCAAATATTCAGCCCTATTTTTTCAAGGATCCAAGAATTCGAATGGCGAAGGAAAGCAAAAGAAAGAGAAGCCCAAATTTGAACCAAACAAGCAAAGAGAGAAAGGCGAGCAATCGGATGCACCATCCGGTTCAAGGAACAAGCAAAAGGGTAAAGAGGGTAAGGAAAAATCTAAGTGCTCATATTGCAACCGTGCCTTTCATCCAGAAATTTCATGCCTGAAGAAAACTATAGATCAAATGGTCCTCCTTTTGGAAAAGAACAACATATGTCTTCCCGACGGTGCACACAAGAAGGATAGAAATGATGATCATGAAAGAGGTCAAGCACTCATGGCAACTGTTTCGAAACCCACCACTCTACTGATAGATTTCGGTGCCTCGAATCATATTGCAGCAAATATTGACTCCTTCTCTTCATTCGATCCAAATAGATACATCCCCATCCATTTGGGAGATGACTCAAAAATTTCTTCAAAGGGTAAAGGTACCATCCATTTAGAGCATGGAAGTTTTTAAAATGTTCTCTGTATGCCTTCCTTGGCTTCAAATCTACTTTCTGTCTATCAAATGACAAACATCGATGAACCAAATCAAGTGACATTCAGCCCTAACAATGTTGAAATTTTTTATATTGGAAGTGGAAGACTTATTGCAGTCGAAAAGGCAAATCATGCTACAAAATACTATGAGTTTTCACACTTTGTGCCGCTTGAAAAGCCCACTGCTCTCCTCACTCATGGCAATGAGGTTAGTAGGATTTGGCATGAAAGGTTTGGACACCTTAATTACAAGTATTTGCTGTTGTTACAACAGAAATCCATGGTTGATGGTCTTCTGCAACTCCGTTCCTCGAAGGGAATTTGCCCCGGTTGCATTATTAGGAAACACCCTGAGCACAGGTTCGACCACGGCAAAGCTAGCAGAGCTTCTACTATTTTGGGCCTCATATATTCTTATATCAGTGGTCCACTACCAAATATGTCCATGAATGGTTCAAGGTATGTTTTGACATTCATCGATGACTTCTCCTGCTTTACTTGGGTATTTTTTCTCAAAAACAAGTCAGAAATGCTTTGAAAATTCAAGGATTTTAATGCTTCTGTTGAGACCACCACTGAGAGCAAGATCAAAGCTCTTAGATCTGATAATGGTGGAAAATATATCAAGACTGAGTTGCTGCAACTTTGTGCCAAAAGAGGAATTCAGATCCAACATACAGTTCCCTACACACCTTAGCAGAACAGTGTAGCAGAAAAGAAAAATTGGTCACTGAAAGGGATGGCTACCTGCATGCTTGAGTCAAAAGGTTTGGCTGGAAATATTTGGGCTGAAGCCATTAATGTTGCTGCATGTATTCAGAGCCGAGTTCCACATTCATCCGTGAAAGGTAAAACTCATCTCAAAGCATTATTTGGTTGCAAACCGAATGTGTCAAATTTGAGGGTTTTTGGCTCCACTGCATGGCCTAGAATTCCTTCTGATAAGAGAAAGGATTTGGATCCACAAAGTATTGAATGTATCCTGATAGGATATGGGGAAGAATAAAAATCATACCAACTCATGAATATCAGATCCAAAAATATATTCATAGAGCGAAGTGTGAAGTTTGAAGAACCGTTGCCAGATCTGAAACTAGTCGAGGAAAACACTGATGATCCGCAGCCTCCACAAGATGAAGATTCGAGAGAATATGAAGTAATAATTGGATCTGATATCTCTGATATTTTATCAGAATTTGATGACCATGACATATCATGTTCAGAATCAGACAATAATGATCCTCCCCAGTTACCAAAGTGGGCCCAAAACACTCTACATTCTGTTGCTCCAAACATTGGAAATCCTACTGATCCAAGGAGAACAAGAGAAGACTATCAAAGAGAAGGTATGGCTCTTTCTTTTTTTGATCCATTATTATCTAAGAAATTTTATTTGATGATTGGTTTAGATCTCAAATCATACTAACATGCCCACCGAGATCCATAATGGAAAACCCCCATGGATGAAGAGTACAGTTCTCTTCAAGAGAACAATACATGGGAGCTAGTTTCTCTTCCACCTGGAAGAAAATTAGTTCAATGCAAGTGGATCTACTGCATGAAATTTGCTTCTAATGGCTCTATTAGAAAATACAATTATAGGTTGGTGGAAAAAAGTTTCTCCCAAGTCCAAGGTGTGGACTACACTGAGACTTTTGCACCAGTTGCAAAGATGGATTCCATCTGCCTAGTTTTGGCCATTTCCTCATCCAAGCACTGGGAAGTGCACCATATGGATGTGAAGAGTGATCTTTTAAATGGTGACCTTGATGAAGAAGTATATATGAAGAATCCAGAAGGATACATATCAGATCCATCATTAGTTTGCAGGTTGAAGAAATCTTTGTATGGATTGAAACAGCCCCCAAGAGCTTGGTACGCAAAGATAGACTCCTTCCTTCTTTCTCAGAATTTCAAAAGATGAAAATCTGATCTGAGTGTGTACCTATAGCAAGTTAAAGGTAATTTGCTGATTGTTATTTTATATGTTGATGATCTTCTCATTACTGGTAGCACCCTCCTTACAATTAACAAGCTGAAAACCGCTTTAAATCTAGCTTTTGATATGAGCAATTTGGGCTTGCTTAAGCAATTTTTGGGATTGGAGATAGCTCAAAAATTTGATGGGATCACATTATCTCAACAAAAGTATGCTAAAGACCTGTTATTAAAGTTTAATATGGCAGAATGTAAGGCTGCTCTGTTTCCATTCCTCTGAGGAATCAGTCTTGAAGAGGGAAATTCCACACCGCTTGCAGATTGCACTATGTATCGATAGTTGATTGGTTCACTACTTTACTTGACACACTCAAGGCCTGATATATCTTATGCCGTGAGTGTTGTACCAAGATATATGCATCAGCCCCATGAACTTCATTAGTGGGCAGCCAAGTGGATTTTGCAGTATGTGCAAGGTACGAGACATTTTGGCATACATTATACTATAGATTCTCAGCTAGATTTCATTGGTTTTATTGATTCAGATTGGGCAGGTGATAGTGTAGATCGGAAGTCCACTTTTGGATATGTTTTCATGATTGGCCATGGCCCTATTTGCACGTCAAGCAAAAAGTAGGAAATCATTGCACTTTCTTCAGCAGAGGCAGAGTATCGAATGGCAGTCAATGCCTGCATTCAGGTAGTTTGGTTGCAGGGTATTCTTTCCGAGTTTGTTTTTGGTAGCACTACTTCGACTGTCCTATTTTGTGACAATCAAAGTGCTATTAAGATCTCCATCGATCCAATTCAGCGGCAGAGGACCAAGCACATTGAGATTCATATGCACTACATTCGAGAGTTGGTGCATGATTGCACCATCATTCTACAATATTGCCCTACTGATGAGCAAATTGAAAACATCTTCACCAAGAGCTTCACTGAGAAGAAGTTCTCTTACCTCCGTTCACTATTGGGGGTGAGTTCCATCATGGTGGAGAGAGATTAAATCCATTTTGATCTTTAGCTTGAGCGGGGGCTTTCTTCCCACTAGGTTTTCCCTCTTTCCTCACTTAACTTGTTTTCAGCATTTTTTGGATTATTATATTGGGGTGACCTTTGGTCTCAGTAACTAGGGCCCTACATTTTATTTTTTACATCATAGCATAGCTTGAGGGGGGGTGTTAGGATATATTATCATTCACTTTTGTACTTTGCATGCATGCATGCATTCTCCATGCATTGCATGCACTCGCATGCTGCCCAGTCACCAGTATGATGCCTCCACCAGCTAGTCCCTAGTCTTCCAACACTCAGGAGCTACTTTCCACTCTGATTTAGTCCTCCTAGCTAGGGAGGCGCCCACTCCTCACCTTCCACTACAGAAGGGCACCTTTTCTCTCTTGCCAGTCAGTGTGACTTCAGTTAGTTAGTTGTCTTTCCTTGATTTGAGGCTAGACTGACTCCTAACTATTGTTACCACTCCGATTGACCTCCAATGAGCCTTGAATACCTATTCTGAGTGCATTTAACCCCTCATGCACCCTCCACTGAGCCTCCATCCCTAGATTAGTGCCACTTACCATCACTTACACTTATTACACTCAGTTAGACTCAGTTTGACACATGTCTGATAGTTACTTGTGCATTGATGACCACCACTGATTGATGATGAGGACTCCTAGTTGGAGCCAAGATACACCATGCAGAAATTTGAATGACCTCCTTGGTTAATTTGAATTGCTCACTCATTGTGACAGTATTGTATTATAATTCTACCATTTTGGATTATAGAGCACTAATGCATCTCTTGCATAGCTTTTACTCCAAATTGTTTTACATCTTTGTGATTGATATTCTTGGTCAATAGATCTGTTGTGACTAATTTTACAGGCCATCCATAAGCCATCATATGTTCAAAATAGAGCTACACTCTCAATTAATCATACTAATCCTTTTATCAATAAAAATTTCATCATGCAAAGGTTAACACGTAGAGCCTTTTAACTTTAGAAATTTCTAGAAGAACGTTTTAGAGCTCCCTCTCTGCAATAACAAATTCTTTCATTCACATAAACCCTACTCCTATATCCATAAAACAAACTTACAGAGGTACCTAAAATCAACGAACACATTCGCTAGAAAATATCGTTGACATGTAATACTCAGTGAGAAATGCAAGTAAAAATCCAAACACCATTATTTTATTCAAAACCCCAAAATAAAACATTGTGGGTTTTTCCATCAAAGCTTTAAATATTTTTACAGAACCATACATTCATCTACAGTAGCAAAAATTAAAACCTCAAGGGTTTATCTCATCAACTATCAACAAAATAAAAATATCATGGCCATTGACCAATAGGTTCAAAATCCCAAACGGTCCAAATCAACTTCCTCATAGTCGTTTCCCTCTTAGTTACTGACCAAACCATCAACAACCCATTTGAAATTTAAATTAGTTATAGTAAGTCCAAAGGACTCAATGAAGTTACATTCTTTAAAAGGAGGTCAAAGCTACAGAGCTCATAGACATAGTTGCGACAGGAAGGAGAAAACATTAGGAGGACCTTGGCTTACCAGTATCACCCCAAATCCCATATCTTCCTGTCACTTGCTAGCACCCAACGAAGGAGATAACCATACCTGCAAACCTATTAGTGAATTCATAAAAACCATAACTTAGATAGAAGCAAACAATCATCTGCAGAAAGAATAATGAAGCACCCTTTAGCTAAGGGAAGAAGATTACCTGTTATATAAATAATAGCACCCCCATCTCCATACTACCATAAGATGCAACTACATTGACCATGAGCATAGCTCAGGTCAGATCCTAGACAAAACCATACATAGCAAGCAGTTACCCTTCAAGCTAAAACCAATGAAATGACAAACATAGTTGTGTATACCAAAAACTTAACCCTCTTTCTAGCTAGCAACAAGTCATGTGAAGGCCACATGTAGCAATTAAAGCTACCACAAAACATCCACTAGTGCCTAATATTTATCCAAATGCTATAGTTTGGGTAGCGCTTCAATTTTTATCCAAACACCATAGTTTGGGTCGTGGTGGTGCCACCCCATGTGTTTATTCCATGGCTCATTCAAAACTTACTTCTTGTACCTTTTTTCGATTCATAGAACTAGATCTTGCTAGGTAGTTGATGTAGGTAGTTTACGGAGGAGTCCCTTTTGTGCTTGCAAACACATGATCCAAGTAGTGCTTTAGCAATGGTTGCTAAGTAAGCCCGAGATCACCCAAATACTCATCCCTTACCTCTCGGCAGCTCCTCCAGTAGTATGACTACCAACACAAAGACTCCAGAAGTACTCTTACCCTTCTCATAAAGTCCATCATGCCTAAATTAATGAGATATAGCAATTTAAACATTTAAATGAAACCAACATACATCTAAGCGTTAGAACTGAAGTACTTAAAGAGAAACCTTAAAGTATTATACTAGTATTAAACTTGCCATGATTGTGCTATGCACGTCACACTACCTTACTTCATCGCTTCCGCAGAAAACATACTTTGTAATACCAACTCTCTTAGGACATAGTTTCTCAATGCTTCAAACCAAGACCGATATAACTTCCTAGTACTTATGTTAATTTGCTATATATTATATGTTGAGGCAATGTTAGTAGTAAGTGAAATTTTTTTAATTTTTATTGTTTTTAGGGATATTACATAAATGGCCTACCTTTGTCCATACAATTTCCCTCGCCACTCGTGATTGCTCTAGCTCTTAGCTTAGAATTCTAAGCTTATGGTGTGGATAAGAGCCTGCACAAGAAAAAAATAAATTCCTTTCCTATGCAATATGTATGTCAAACATGATTTGATATAATAATCAAACCAAATAATGATAAACATTTCATGCATCTAACATGAGAAACACAAATTAGGGAAAATAGGCCAAGTTTGTATTAGTAAAAATGGAAAGCATACAAAAAGTAATTACAACCTCTACATTGATTTTGTTGTAGAACCTTCTAACTCTCCTCTCCATCCCCTTAGGTGTCTCAAGATCATAAGTATGATGCCCTAATTTTCCCCCCTTTTCAACCAAGAATGAACCTCATTATATAGGATCCAAAAGGCCTAACCTCCATAAGTTAATTTGGGAAAAGGTTAGATCAAAAGAGGATTTATATGCACACGTTAGGATTGGGGTAAAGAGGATAAGGGTAGCTCGAATCCTTAACCAAAACTGCTAGATATCCCTTGATCCTATATCCAAAATAAGACATGGCTATATGCAACCACTTCATCGCTCCCCCAACACTAAGCATAGTGGTATGAAGTAGGAATTCATCGCTCCCTCAAAACTAAGAAAGGAGGGACAACATGGTTTTATCCCTCCACCAACATGGAAAGGGGGGCAATAATGTGGGAGAAAAGGGTCAAAACTTAGGGTAAAATGTGATGTTTAAAACTCGTAATGATTTGTTTTCCTTCCAACATGATTAGGGACTATGGAAAATACTTTCTCATGGTGGTGAAAGTGAGACACTTGATAGCCTGACAAATAGTTTTATAAAATATGCCCCCCAAAGTGTGAGGTCATAAGAGAAATTGATGGTAAAAAGACTTTACAAAGATATGTGTGCAAGGGTGCTAGAATAGACTGACTCATATCATGGTCGCCCACCAATACACTACATATCCATGAAAGCAATGACTAAGAATATGGCCACCAAAATTACAATGTGGAGCCATACCTCCATGACTCGATAAGGTCATAGCCACGAAAGAATACAAATTCGAGATACTATATGGAAAAAACATAGCCACAAACCAATACAAAGTATATCTATGTGACACCATATACATCCGGGATAAACCCAGCATGATGACGATACTAAGATATTCTATCAAATAATCTACATCGCAACCTGGGTGAACCATGTAGAAAAGGTAGGTGCCAAAAGGGTTCTTAGGGTATTCGTCCCAATCCTAAAATGGTACGATTCTAACCATGTGAATAGATGTGTTGTTTTCAAACTTGGTAGAAACCACTTGATCACTACCAGTCGTTGATGTACACCATTAACAAGTGTGAGGGAAATCTCCTATGATGACAATGACTCCCAAGGTACCCTAGCACATTCCTACGCATGTGAATAAATGAGTTGAATTCAAACATCCATGGAGATATTCGATCACACCTTAGTCTATCTTAGTCTATCTTTACAATGAAAAGGGTGCATCTTTACTTAATACAATTAATCTATATACTCACCATGACGTATGTGACTAGACATGCGATACACAAACTCGTCTTACCTCATTTCGTATTTATTTTTTTATCAAAATACACATACATTACTTTGTCTTTTTTTATCATTAATTTATTGTTATGTATGCCCTTGATGTGTATGTGTCTATGTATTTCCCAATTACTGTTTTCTAATTACAACGCTATTTTATTGATCTACTTATATTCTTCATTCATCCTTCTTACTTTTCATTAATCTTAATTCTTGCTTCTTATTCTTCCACATTATTTATTTCTATTTGCATACTCTATTTACCTCCATATTATTATTATTATTTACCATACCACCTTGTGTATTATTTATAATATACATTTAGTAACCTCTTATGTATATCTATTATTTTTCAATTTCATTATAATCTATTACGTCATCGCTTTACCACGTCTATATTAAATTTAATGTTCACTTGTTATTTTAACTATCCTACATAACCACCCAAACGTCATTATCTTTATGTTTTATATATATTTTTTCTCATATAGCATTTATATATTTTCCTTTTTATAATTCTTGCTACCCAACTTTATTATAGCAATAACATGTGTAATGCCTTTAGGAATTACTTCCTTAGTTAAATACAACACTACACTAATTAATATTAGAAACATTCTTATAACCATGACCACAACAAATGATTAAAGTATACCATACCTTTAAGCTTTAAATTACTGCGAGGTACTTTTTCAAATGTTGGATTTATACAAGAATGTAGTAGTTTTCTTGAAATAATAATCCTTCACCCTCTTTCAATGCACAAAATGGAATTATATCTCCCTACCAACTAGGAGCCTAGTTGGCTTCAAGAAAAATTTTGGTTTCTTGGCTCTCCATTCCCATGACTCTAAGAACAATAATGCACACTGATATCTCTAAGTACTTGTTCCATGAAAATATTTCTTCTCAAAATTCTTCCACCTCACAACAAGCTTAACCTATCCACAACTCCATAATAAAATAACTCCCCTCAACTCCTCTTCACTCACTCTATTTATCAATTTTTCATGCACCTTCTCCACCCTACTTTATGGACCATCAACCACCCCTTCTAGGTTTTAGGGGAAAAATATAAAATAAATTAATGAATTGAATAATAATAATTATGAAATATATTTAGTCTTTCTTTTCGTGCTAGCTTATAAATGAGTTTAAAATTTTTCCCCATTAATTATTGCATCCCCCATACATATTTAATTCATCATATCAACAATAAATGAAAATCAATAAGAGTATTTAATGCTACTAGATACTTATATGTATCTAATACACTCCCTACAATAATTAACCATTCATTCAGTAATTAATACAGGAATTAACTATATTAGTGTACATGCAAAATGTTGGTATACGTAGCGAGTGTATACATACATGGATGTGTGCTAATTACAAACAAGCATTCCTCTAATGCATAGTTTCTCTATGTTCTCATTCTCATCCAAGTATGCAAGATAACAAATATAAATCTAAACATCTAACAATATCACTAGTTTACAATAATTCAATACAAACGATACAACATAATCGAATCATCACACATGAGTAAAGAAAGACATTTAGAACACAAAAGTAACCATGTTGTTAAGTAACTAACTCACAACATCCTTCTAATTTACTTGAAACCATCATTCCTTCCTAACCTACTTCCATCTTCCACATCCTATCCTTTCCTATGTTGGAATATGTTGGAAAGTACACTATATTGACCTAACCCAAAATAGAACCTATAAGTGGGAGTGTCGACTCTATCAACCAAGCCTCCCCAGCAGGAAACTAGCAATCATCGTCACACAACTTGGGAGCGTGTTAGCCCAATCCTCCCGGTTTAAATGGAAAGCATCCCTACTTCCCTCCTCATGGTTGAAGTGTGCGGACACGGAAATAAAGTTTGAAAAGACCTTCATCTTTCTTCACCTGCTTCCTTCAGCACCACTATGCTACAAAATATTGAATACACTAAAGAGTGTGTCGGTGCTGGATGAAGCAGGCGCCTACATATAACAGGGTGGGAGGGCACGCCTCCAAATTAAACGCATCTAGATGCTCCTAGAAAGAGTTGTTGAACTAAGCCATGAATATTGGATGAAGTGAGCAGGTGCCTACATAGACCAGGGTAGGAGGGCACATCTCCAAATGAACCCAATCCAGATGCTGTTGTGAAGAGTTGATGAATTGAGAAGATGCTTACATAGACTCGGTTGGGATGTCATGTCTCCAAGTGAACTCGATGTGGATGCTTCTATGAACTCAGTAGGTGCCTACATAGAATGAGGTGAAAGAAACTTCTCCAAATGAACCTGATCCAGATGCTACTTAACTGGAATTCTGAGCACTGGGTTGTTTGTGTCTCTGAACAGTTGTGGATGAAAACCAAATAATGGAACTGATCCGTGTACTAAGCATTGTGTTGAAGGCTAATATCAAAGGCTAAGAGCTATGTGTATGAGAACTTGCTACTATTGACAAGATGAAGACAAATAAACATTTTGCTTAGTTGTATTGATGTAAGAGATGCAAAAGAACTCGAATTGATGTTGGTTCTAAGAATCATGTACTACTAAAACTGTTGATGTCCCAAAGTGTCGTTGCATGACAAGAACTTGAAAGCGACTACAAGGAGTGAGAGAACCAACTGATTGCTCGTGAAGAAGAACCTCTGTGATGAATCTCCATTCACTAGAACCCACCTTGTTTTCGAGACACGTCCCTCTGCTCCAAGATTTGTGGATGGCTACATGTATGAGATTAGGCAAGGTAAGAGCTGGAAGGATGCAAGGGATTGGAAGCAGGAGTTTTAGAGAGAGAGATTTGAGGTATGAGCTATGTGAAATAAATATAAAAGAGCGGATTGATTTTGTTTGTGAGATAGGGCATAAAAAATAAAGAAAAATGGGGATGCGGCAAGGGCCATATTTGAGGAGATCGACGTTCGATGAATTGCAAAGGGGATGGACGATTAGGGAAAAATAGCCACAGATGTAGGGCCAAGGAGAGATGCATGGGCTGTGCTGGATTTGGTATGAAGCAAAAATTAAAAGAAAATACAAAAATAAAAATTAAGGAGCGGAAGTGCCAAGAGAAAACCCATAAATCTCATATATGAAATATGAGAAGCAATATTTTTACCCACAAAGATTGCGTATAGAAAATGCTCGACATCAAGGTACAAGAAAACAAAATAGGCTGCGATTGGATGGGAAGGGGACAGATTAGCGCATTGTCAAATGATGTGACTTCTTGCGCTGGAGATGGTTGGATCAAAATTTGGAGCGGGATGAAATTGGAAAAATCTTGCAAGCGAGAGAACAACATATCTGAGATGTAGGTGAAAAGAGGTCGTGATCTTGGTTGAAGATGGAATTGGAGCAGATCTCAAGGAGGCCATGGGTGGACGAGAGGCAGCTATCAACACGGAAACGGGAGAAATCATGGGAGATTCTATCTATGGGAAGATGGCTATGGCATAGAATGAGAAATTTAATGGCGGCTAGAGGAGGCGAGCTAGAGAATTTAGGGTTTATGAGGTGGGCAGAAGAAGAAGCGGCTATAGCGTGGCAGGTGAGGATACAAACTTTTGAGACAGTAGGGCGAATACGTGATGGAAGGGAGGTCAAATCTGTGACAATAACATGTAAGAGAGAAAGAAAAATGAAGAGCCGGCTGCTAGGGTTAAGCCACAAAAACTGAAAAAAGCTATAGGGCAAGGAAAGGTACAGGACTGAGGACTGCGATGGATGTGAGAGATGCAGGACTGAGGACAACATATGCAACAACAATATGAAGGGAAGGGAGCAAGGGATTCGAAGAGAGCAAGAAAAGAAAAAAATAGGGAGGAGATATAGAGTGCAGCAGCTGAAGAAAGAGGCGAGGGGCCAAGGTATGGAGATCATTTGCAGGGGCTGCTGAAGAAAAATGCAATGAAGTGATATGGCTGCAAAAAAGAAAATGAAAAAGGAGTTTGGAGAAACCGAGCCAAACACACTTTTATACTAATTGATCTACAATGGGGATGAGAAGACCTTTTAAATAAAACTCAAAATGATGAACATAGATCAAAATACAAAAGCATAAGCAACACGCAAAGATTAACTTGTCGTTAGAAGCAGGCTTGTTAGGCCTTTATATAACCAGCTTTCCTTTCTATTTGTTCTTTCCCTTCTTGGGTTCACCTTGGTGATCTTTTTCCTTATAATCATTTGATTTTCCTTTGATCTTATCCATATTCTCTAAATATTGTGCTTGCACACAAGCCGCGTCAACTATTCTAAGTTTGATACTTTTGCTTTAGTGAATGACTATGTAGACCATCCATATAGTTGAGGAGAACATTTAGGTCTTTGGTAATATTCAACACAACAACCATTTTTATGGTCAAACTAGGAATTGATGAGAATTGAGAACACTTCCCATTTGTTTATTGGGATATCACCCTCTAGCCTAAGTGTCTTCTTGTGAATTTCCCACAAATATAAGGCAGGGCCCTCTAACTTTAATTGGGAAAATGAAATCTTTCTTCTCTTCTCCTATGTATAAGACATTAAAACAAATTCTAACATTTACAACCATTGATTCAATTTAACAACATCAATCTCACATTGGTATGGTTTGATGTTTTCTTTTGCTTTCATTTTGACCAAACATTATGAAGAAGTAATGGCATTGGACCTTGGTCTCTCCTTCCGTGGCTCTTCTCTTGACTCATTTTCATGGTTTTCATTATCTCCATATTTACCATCCAATCGAACTTTTGAGTTAGAGTTACTAGAATCCCCAAATGGTCCAAACTTCTTATCTAGATCCATCATGAGAATGACCATATTATTAGAGATGTCGTTGAATTGTGATTCAATCTTTAAAAATCTCTCCTCTACCTCATCTCATGGATTTTTATTTTTGGACTAATGTGCCATGGCTAGAGTTTTAAGATTTCTTTCTTATGACAATTCCTATTTCTTGTAAGTTCCCACATAAACCCCAAAGGAAAATTTCTTTATTACCAATATGATTTGTAAACTGGATATTGGAACAATTCATCATCATACATCTTCTAATATTCTACAATCTCTTATTATAGAGTGCTTTACTTAAGATTGGAAACTTAATGTTACTCACTTAATGTTGAAATGAATTGAAGTTGAAAAGAAAGAAGATTTAACGAATAGAAAATGGCACTAACTATAGAATTTCCAGGGACATTGTGGATAGTATGGCTAAGTATCTTCTACTTCATGTATTTTACCTCAATATCCCACTCTTAGATGCTCTTCTCAACTATGGAAAAATATATATTAAACAATGAGAATAAAATCACTTCTTTTCCAAGTGGTCCAATATTTAACATAGTTTAATATAGTTTGATAGTTTTTCTATTCCTTGACATGCAATTAATACTAGGATTTTGGACCCTCTTGAATATTCTTGAAAATCTACATGTAACTAGCTCCACATATATAATTAATAAGTATTCAAGTAACAAACTTTTATATATAAACTTCAATTTAAGTGATTTTTACATAATTAAAAAAATTTAATATTTAAAACAACATGAACATGAAAAGAATATGAGCCAAACTCACAAAATTTTGATACTATAAGAAAATACCTTCAATCTTTCTAAAAAAAATATCAAATAATATAATAATATATTGTAAATCAAATTCACACTACTCTAAAATAACAAAAATACCATAAACATGCTAAAAAACAATAAATCATAACACTCCAACCATACTCCACCTTTGTCCTTTTTTTTCTAATTAAAAAAAACTTGTATGACAAACGGCTTGTCAATGGATCCTTGGTTTTTTTTAATTTATAGTGTCTAGTTAGTTCAACATACAATGAGATGCTAGACAAACATAGTTTATAATTTTTTTTACATTATTTTTAGTTAAAATAAAAATATTAAAATATATAGAATGAAATGAAAATATTTTTTATTTGAAAATAAGTTAACAACTCAAGACTAAAAATGATAAAATTAAACCTTACATGAATTTCCTTTATTAAAGATAAATTAGAAATAATATGCAATAAAGGTCACTTGAAGTTCATTTAAAGAACATATTCGCTTCAATTTCATTTTAAAAACATTTCTTTTTAAAAGCATGTTTTGAATGATTATGTGGCTTGGAAAAGAATTAAACCTTACATGAATTTCCTTTATTAAAGATAAATTAGAAATAATATTCATTTAAGTTCATTTAAAGAACATATTCGCTTGAATTTCATTTCAAAAACATGTTTTGAATGATTATGTGGCTAAAGATCTAGTTGCTCGGAAAAGAAGTACAAGTGAATGAGTTTCCAGAGTTTTCGAGAAATATCCGATCTCACTAAGTGAATACAAGTGAATACAAGCCGAAACTTACAACTGACAGGTTGTGCCACTTTCTAACTTCTGAACTTAATCAAAAAAAGTATAGAGTTCCCATATCCTGCCAGGAAGTACCATGAATTCCTCCCAAATTAAGTAACCTTCTTCACCCTCCAAAGCCTGCTTCGACAGTTTGTCAGCCATGGAGTTGTGTTCCCGATAGATGTGCTCAAAAGTAATACTGCTAAAACGGTTGATTTCATACCTTATCATGTTGCACCAATGTGTTAAAGACGTCACTTTCAAGTTGAATTCAACACTCTCCCATTTAATAGTTACTCTAGAGTCGCCAAAAAAAATTATATCAGCAAGTCCAAAGTTGTTAGCCACTCTAGCAACACACCATAAGGAAAGATTTCATCCTTCATGTTTGTGCCCCTTCCACAGTTGAGACATAAGGTGAAATAATGATCTTGATTTAGAAAGATAACACCTCCCACAGCACAGTTCCCATTTGATGCAGCTCCATCAAAGAAAAGTACCAGACCAAAAACCTGAAGAGTAAACAAACCAAGTTATGGAAATGTTAGAGATAGCTTTGTACCCGAATCCAAATTTGGAAGCATTTAAATTGTATATTTGAATGCATAAATAGATTTAACACCATCAAATACCACCATAGCACTCATATTATGCAATTTCCACAACTAACATATGTTGTTTTAAGATTTTTTAAATATTTCCAATTGGAACAAAACAAAACAAATATAGATCCCGAAAAAGTAGAATATTTAGACAACTCCCCGAACAATTTGAATAGGGATGAAGACCTTACCCTTAGGGGAAGTTGGAGATGGTTGTTGGTGGAGGTTGTTGGAGGAGCCATCCTTCCTGCAAGATATAGAGTGCAGCAGCTGAAGAAAGAGGCGAGGGGCCAAGGTATGGAGATCATTTGCAGGGGCTGCTGAAGAAAAATGCAATGAAGTGATATGGCTGCAAAAAAGAAAATGAAAAAGGAGTTTGGAGAAACCGAGCCAAACACACTTTTATACTAATTGATCTACAATGGGGATGAGAAGACCTTTTAAATAAAACTCAAAATGATGAACATAGATCAAAATACAAAAGCATAAGCAACACACAAAGATTAACTTGTCGTTAGAAGCAGGCTTGTTAGGCCTTTATATAACCAGCTTTCCTTTCTATTTGTTCTTTCCCTTCTTGGGTTCACCTTGGTGATCTTTTTCCTTATAATCATTTGATTTTCCTTTGATCTTATCCATATTCTCTAAATATTGTGCTTGCACACAAGCCGCGTCAACTATTCTAAGTTTGATACTTTTGCTTTAGTGAATGACTATGTAGACCATCCATATAGTTGAGGAGAACATTTAGGTCTTTGGTAATATTCAACACAACAACCATTTTTATGGTCAAACTAGGAATTGATGAGAATTGAGAACACTTCCCATTTGTTTATTGGGATATCACCCTCTAGCCTAAGTGTCTTCTTGTGAATTTCCCACAAATATAAGGCAGGGCCCTCTAACTTTAATTGGGAAAATGAAATCTTTCTTCTCTTCTCCTATGTATAAGACATTAAAACAAATTCTAACATTTACAACCATTGATTCAATTTAACAACATCAATCTCACATTGGTATGGTTTGATGTTTTCTTTTGCTTTCATTTTGACCAAACATTATGAAGAAGTAATGGCATTGGACCTTGGTCTCTCCTTCCGTGGCTCTTCTCTTGACTCATTTTCATGGTTTTCATTATCTCCATATTTACCATCCAATCGAACTTTTGAGTTAGAGTTACTAGAATCCCCAAATGGTCCAAACTTCTTATCTAGATCCATCATGAGAATGACCATATTATTAGAGATGTCGTTGAATTGTGATTCAATCTTTAAAAATCTCTCCTCTACCTCATCTCATGGATTTTTATTTTTGGACTAATGTGCCATGGCTAGAGTTTTAAGATTTCTTTCTTATGACAATTCCTATTTCTTGTAAGTTCCCACATAAACCCCAAAGGAAAATTTCTTTATTACCAATATGATTTGTAAACTGGATATTGGAACAATTCATCATCATACATCTTCTAATATTCTACAATCTCTTATTATAGAGTGCTTTACTTAAGATTGGAAACTTAATGTTACTCACTTAATGTTGAAATGAATTGAAGTTGAAAAGAAAGAAGATTTAACGAATAGAAAATGGCACTAACTATAGAATTTCCAGGGACATTGTGGATAGTATGGCTAAGTATCTTCTACTTCATGTATTTTACCTCAATATCCCACTCTTAGATGCTCTTCTCAACTATGGAAAAATATATATTAAACAATGAGAATAAAATCACTTCTTTTCCAAGTGGTCCAATATTTAACATAGTTTAATATAGTTTGATAGTTTTTCTATTCCTTGACATGCAATTAATACTAGGATTTTGGACCCTCTTGAATATTCTTGAAAATCTACATGTAACTAGCTCCACATATATAATTAATAAGTATTCAAGTAACAAACTTTTATATATAAACTTCAATTTAAGTGATTTTTACATAATTAAAAAAATTTAATATTTAAAACAACATGAACATGAAAAGAATATGAGCCAAACTCACAAAATTTTGATACTATAAGAAAATACCTTCAATCTTTCTAAAAAAAAATATCAAATAATATAAT
This sequence comes from Larix kaempferi, assembly GCA_027924585.1. NCBI lineage: Eukaryota > Viridiplantae > Streptophyta > Pinopsida > Pinales > Pinaceae > Larix > Larix kaempferi. Next base: position 4,726,173 of record BSBM01000816.1, on the reverse strand, counting down.
AATATATTGTAAATCAAATTCACACTACTCTAAAATAACAAAAATACCATAAACATGCTAAAAAACAATAAATCATAACACTCCAACCATACTCCACCTTTGTCCTTTTTTTTCTAATTAAAAAAAACTTGTATGACAAACGGCTTGTCAATGGATCCTTGGTTTTTTTTAATTTATAGTGTCTAGTTAGTTCAACATACAATGAGATGCTAGACAAACATAGTTTATAATTTTTTTTACATTATTTTTAGTTAAAATAAAAATATTAAAATATATAGAATGAAATGAAAATATTTTTTATTTGAAAATAAGTTAACAACTCAAGACTAAAAATGATAAAATTAAACCTTACATGAATTTCCTTTATTAAAGATAAATTAGAAATAATATGCAATAAAGGTCACTTGAAGTTCATTTAAAGAACATATTCGCTTCAATTTCATTTTAAAAACATTTCTTTTTAAAAGCATGTTTTGAATGATTATGTGGCTTGGAAAAGAATTAAACCTTACATGAATTTCCTTTATTAAAAATAAATTAGAAATAATATTCATTTAAGTTCATTTAAAGAACATATTCGCTTGAATTTCATTTCAAAAACATGTTTTGAATGATTATGTGGCTAAAGATCTAGTTGCTCGGAAAAGAAGTACAAGTGAATGAGTTTCCAGAGTTTTCGAGAAATATCCGATCTCACTAAGTGAATACAAGTGAATACAAGCCGAAACTTACAACTGACAGGTTGTGCCACTTTCTAACTTCTGAACTTAATCAAGTGAATACAAGCCGAAACTTACAACTGAGAGTTTTCGAGAAATATCCGAGAAATATACAAGTGAATACAAGACATGTTTATGGTGCAGGAGTTTCCAGAAGATCTTGAGAAATATCTGATCTCACTAAGTGCTAAACGATGCCTCGCAAACGTCATTCAAGACGACGGCAAATAGTGAAATATACAATAAGGCCCACTGCCCACCTTACTAAAAATATATTTATATTTTGTTGTTATGGTGAGAGGAGTAGCTATTATATAAGGGTCAAAGTGGAAAAGAGAGGACCTCATCTAAGTTGAGATAAATAAATTGAAATTTTGTGGTCACTAAAATAGTACAATTATTTAATTTATGGTTAGTGAATATCATGATTGGTTTATGAATTGCTTTTTATTCATGTAAATGGTTAGTGAATATAAGGAATTGTCTATAATTGTTTGTTTTTAAAAAAATATTAATAATACATTTGTCTCATCATTGTATTATTAAGTTTATGTTTTTCATTGTTAAAATCTCCTTATATTCTTTTAAATTACTAAGATTATTTTTTTTTATTAAAATTGTATTTTTAAATTATTAAGTTTATGTTTTTTTATTGTTAACATTATATTTTGTAAGGATACGTGTTTGTATTTTTATACTGATAGATGCTTGTATCTTAGAATTTGAGGTGAACTACCATTTATGTTTTTCCTAGATTGAAGGAAGATGGGACAAATGTACTCTCTAGATTGATTTTATGGGCGTCCTTCAAAATTGGAAATAAACAATTATTAAAAAAAAGAAATATAAAAAAAATTGGTAGTTGATGCATGGCTCATGCATGGATAACATGTAGTGACAAATAACTCATTCAACTAGAGAAAGTAACATGTAGTTGAGGCATAGACAACATGTGATTACAACTAAACATTAAGAACAAATAACACATAACTTGTTATTCACCGAACACAAGTTAAGTGACTGAATTATATTTTATGAGGATGATTAATTCTCTAAAAAATTGAAAATATAAATATTTGTGAAAAATATTAAAGCTCCAAAATAAATAGCAAATTCAAAGTCATAAACATTTAATAATTGAAATGGTCGTGCCAAGGGGTTTTTAATATCACATAAGATAAGTTTTTATATTTTGAAATTTTAATATTAAATTTATAGTATTAATGAGAAAATCCTTCATTTCAGTTTTTATATAAAATTTCGATGGGTTTGGAAAGTCGTCTATTCTTCGATGGAATTTTTTCATCTTGAGCTTAACGTAAAAAATAGATGACAGTTTGTTGATCGATGTGAAATTCTTATCCTCACATCAAAATATATGATAGGGTTGTGAAGGGGATTTTTTATTATTATTTCATGTAAGTTTTATATTTAGATTTAACATTTAAATTATATTTAAAAAAAAAATTAATTTCACTTTTTGGTGCCGCATTATTTGCGGTGACAACCAAAACAAAATTTACTTTTTGGTGTCGCATTATTTATGGCGACAACTAAATTTTGTCAATTATCACAAATTGAGATCAAGACTAATAGGGCTTGAATCTTATTTCCAAATACAATTTTCAAAGAAGTGAGCTAGTTCAACATTGTATGCAATTCATTTAAATGTTCAGGTACTAAGCTTCTTTTCTTCATTTTGAGATCAAACAACTTCTTCATCAAAAATAATTTATTGACTACTATGTCTAGTTCATATTACTCTTGAAGCTTTTTACATAATGATTCGGTTGACTTTTCTTGTGAAACATGGAAGTATAAGCTGTCTATCAAATAATGTCGAATAATGGCTATTTCCTTTTGATCTAACCTCTCCCAATCTTCATCACTCATGGATGAGGGTTTCTGTCCTGATTCAGTAATTCAAATCTTTCAAGGTGAGTATATCTTCCATTTTTTACCTCCATATGGTAAAATTTACCCCAGTAAGCTTTTCAATGCTTATTGTTGTCTCCATCACAACCACCTGTAAATGAGCCCTACATACACCTAATATTCAACAAAAATACTTGCACCAATAGTTAGGAAATTAACAATAGTCAATAATTATATTAAACATATCCAAGATCTAATAAATCCTTTTTGCCTCACTAATATAAACCGATCTAGATCTCATAAATGAAATAACCCAAATAAATAAGAATAGCTACCATTTTACCCAAATAAATAAGAATAACTACAATTTTATTACTCGAGACCAAGCATACATATTTATATACCTTCATTAGTCAAATACAATAGGCCTAAACCATGGACCAAAAATACCACCTACCCAAAACTATGGTCTAAAACAATGGCCCAAAAGCTTATTTAGCTAATTCCCATAACACAACATAAATACAATAAGTCATAAATATTTATTGATATTTTCTTATTTGGTTTGATATATAACAATATAAATGCCAAATATTTTTCCCATTGGATGTAGCTTACGTGGTTGGGAGGAATGACTCTTACCCTCTCCACCCATGTTCTACCTTGATTCTTCGTCTCTGGAATAGGTCAAGTGTTGGCATATTTCCCTTGGAAACATCGGTAAATGCCAAATATTGGATGGCTTGATATTTACAATAAATTTTGAGGCTTACATTATAGATATTGATTCCTTAAAGGACCCAGATTTGATGGCTTGATGTTTATGAAAAAATTTTAGGCTTACATTATAGATATCAACTCCTTAAAGGGCCCGAGTAAGCTAGTCATTGTCTCAAGTACTTGATGTTATTTGTTCAAAAAAAAAGAAAATCAAGGTGTTTATCTTTTGTGGGACTTTCCATAACCTTTATGTAACATCCCCATTTAAATAATTTTCAGATAAAAAATAAAGTTGGCCCATCCAATTCCTAAGGGTTATGTGGGAAAATTAAAATATTGCTATTTAACACTCAGGCCTATAGTTTCTCATGGAAATTCAAAATTCAAAATTGATGGTGGAAAAAGGCGAATAAATTATGGAAAAAACATTAATTGCTCCAAAATAAAGTGGCATGGGGTCCTAGTTGGACTTGGTGGCACATAAGTGGATATGTGGGGTCCACGTGAGGGAATAATCTACCTTTACACATGGCACCATCCTCAAATTCGAATTTGGAAAGATAAGTAAATCCCATGGGGAAGGTGAAGAGTCACATGGCTATTTTTAGTCAATGACAGATTCTATGACAACCTATGAAATATAGGACAACTTATGACAAGAATCAGGTCCTATGACAACTTATGACAACCTATATGACATGTTACAGGTCATAAATCTAGCCAAGGAGGGCACTAGAGGAGAAAGGTGGGCCCACATGCTAATGTAACTTCCTCAAAATCAAGATAAGCCTCTCAAATTCGAATTTGCAAGGTTGATGGAGTTATTGTTTGGCCAAATAACATTAAAGAGGAATTACATGGGTCCCAATGTGGCATTCTATCGTAAAAATAATATTTATTAATATTTTATTATATATTTGTGAGAGAATTCTAGATAAGGGGGAAATGCTCCATGAAGATTTATAAAAGGGATGAAGACACAAGTGAAAGGGATTTTATATCATTTTTTTTGTTTTGCACTATTCGAGAGCTTAGCTTGTCCATTGCATGGTGGGTGTTTACCTTGCCTACCATTGATCTCATTTCAGTGCTGAAAGAGTCCACCCAAGCTTGTAGAGAGGAGGAGATCATCTAGGTCATTTCATTATGCTTCATTACAGCTGATTATTGAGGGGAGAAATCACTTTCAAATTTGTCTACAGAGATTTATTTCAATTTATATCTTGATATACAGTAGTGGGGTCGAATTCCTATCATTTGGAGTTTCTTTCTATTGATTTAGAGCTTGGATCAGTGTTGGTGGGACTAAATGGAGGTTATGGTTTAGATACTTTTGAGAATTTATGGGATGTGAGACCTATTCCATTGCATTCATGGCATCATTTCCAATGCGAAACACTTTTTGCTCGACTCAAAAAAATTTCCGTGTGCCTGAGATATCATCATTTTACTAAATCTACTCTATTCAGCATCTCTTCTAGTGGAGGGGCACAACACTACTTTTCTATCTCTATATTTCTTGGATTTTGAGATTCTGTAAGAGCCATATATTCTTTTAATAATTATATTTATTGTCTCCATATATTCATAATAAATATTTATAGAGCTTTTCATCATATGGTTCAATGTTCAAGCTTATGCGCGATTTATGTGCAATTCTACTAGTATGGTTAAGCAAGCTTAAGACAATGTGTATTAAATTTTCATATCAGCTCCCTAAACTAGGATATTAAGTTATTTTGTTCATTTTCGAGTTTCATGGTCGAATTGGATCTTTTTGGGAAGACTTGGGCTGATTGGGAAGTGTTTGGGTCAAGTTGAAAAAGTTGTATTCCAATGTGGGGGGAATTGAGCTAGTTTCTCACTAGTCTTGAGAGGGTGTCTTTCATACTTCTTTGGAAGTTATCTGGAACCTATCAGTGAGTCATATAGTTTCATTTGAGTCTATTTGAGTCCATTAAATTTATATTTGGAGAATTCGGTTTTATTTGCTAGTGTTTGGGAAGAGTTGGAAACCTCGTGTTCAGTGTGGCCAAAATTGAACTAGTGTTCCTAGTTTCTTTACCAGCTTCCAATTTTATATCAGATATCATTTGTCATACGTATAAGTGGAATCTAAACACTTTTATGAGTTTCATACCTTTAATGGACATGAGAATATACATACACCCACTATTGTTGAACAAGAGCATCTCATAAGCCTTCATAAGCCATTGTTTGGGGAAAAGTTGAAAATCAACATAATATAAAGTTGAAACCTTGGAGATAATATTCCTAATTTCTTATTGGGAACATTACAGTGGTATCAAAGCATGGTCCTTGCACCTGTGCATTAATATCATCCATTGAATAAGAGTTGCATCCATGTCTTACTATTATGATGACTCTTATGAGTACAATTCTTATGGGCAATATGAAGATGATTGTGAGCAATATGAAGAAGAATGTGAATGGTATGAGGAAGAGGTGCCATCATGCAACACTTCTTACAATTTCAAAAGGAATGAGGGTTATTCTTATGACCTTATTTGTGATGAATATGAATGAGTCATACCACTAAAGGATAATCCTATGAATGAATTAGAAATATTGAGAGCAACATGTAAAACTTTGCCTCGAAAATATCAGGCATATATTGATTTGATGGGAAAGACAAAGAAGGCCATTCTTTTTGAAGACTTTGTCAATTGAGTGTTTGGATATAGGCCCAATAATGAAGATGTGGAGTTAGTGAAGAAAGTTCTATGCCCTTCTTGCAAAATACCTTGGAGAGAAAATCATATATGTTTGAGTGAAAAGGAGGAGACCCATGCTCTACCTATTTTTGTACATGGTGAACCAAAAGAAGCATCACATGAAGAGGATCGAAAGTCACTCCCAAGTGAATTTGAAAAATATGAAGAAACATCACATGAGCATGAATAATATTCCATTGAAACCATTGAAGATAATTCTGAGACACATTCTACTTTGGGCATGGATCAAAGAGCATGTATTGATGGATGCTTGAACTGTGAAAGAGTACCTACTGATGGGTGCTCACACCTCTAAGTTGGTGACATAGAGATCACTTTTGATGGTATTTCTGCAAAAAAAAATTCCATTGACCATGGATATGGATACCTTGTAGCAGTTGAATAAGAACCAAGATCAACTTCCCCATCACCACTTGAGCTTCATGAAGTTGGTCAAAGCAAGAAGAAAGAAGAAGAGGATGTTCATTTGCAAGAACCTCATTTTCTTGTAGGTTCCTTGAATATGGATGAAAATAAGATTGAAGAGGCCTTGAAGACTCTACATGACACTCAATCATTGGTGTAAAATTCTTGTTCGAGAGCTACTTCATTGGAGGAGCCATCCTTCCTGGAAGACATGGAGAAGATTCAAAGAGCAATGTGCAACATCAAAGGTAATTTAATGTCTTTGATTTTTGATAGAAACAATTTGGTTGAGATTAATGAATGGTTACATGAGGCATACTTGAAGAATAACAAGTATATTCATAAGCTCAAAATTCATAATGAGCAATTTCTTGAGAGGTTGCAAGATACCTGTTCTTCCTCCTATGTTTCAAATTTTCATATGGTAGATTTCTTGGAGGATTCTCATGACATGGTGGATCATGAGAAACATGGAAATTTGCATGTGATTTATGTGTTTGAAGATGAGCTTGATGATATCCAAGCACTTGATGTGGTAGACGAGGAGCTTGAGTTGCCTCTTGATGATGCTATGCACTTTTTGAATAAGTGCATGATTCCTCTACCTTGGAACCAACCTATGAGAAAATTTTCACACTTTTGGGGGAGGTGCATGATCCTACCCCTATGGATCCTTCACATGATTAAAATTATGCACTTTCTGATCATTTGTGTGAGTTGGTTCATTCTCTTACATCCTACACTTCCATATTTTGAAGCATTCATCCTAATGAAGTATGGGTGAAAGGGTTCTCTCTGATGGTTACCCATGTGGATTATGAAACTCCTATATCTCCTTTTGATGATGACATGGTGATATCACCTTCTTCTTTACATTTTCAGCAGCATCCTTTGTTACCATATGGTGATACAAATCTGCATGGATGCATCTATGATGTTCACTTGAGTCACTTGAAGACTCATGATTTTTATTTCTCCTTGTTTAGTTCATTTGATGTTGGAGGAACTTCATCCAATACTTGGGTGAAGAGACTTATGATTGGAGCACATTCTTATTGGAATCCACATGCTTTGTTATTTTTTTATGACACTCACATTCATGGGTGTATGGATGAGACTTCTTTGGCCACTTAAAGTCTCCTTGTTTTCTTCGCTCCTTACTTGGTTCATATTTTTGCGGAGGCTCTTCCTTCACATCTTGGATGAAAGAACACATGGCTGATTATTTTCATGCATATTAAATCCTTTTGGAGAAACATTATAGGACATGGGATGCTCATCTATGTCATTGGAGCATATTTTATTGGTCACTTGATGCTTGTATGCACTTTGCACATGATGATCTACTTACTTGGATGTACAATCACTTTCATGATTCTTTGATGAGGTACCTTCTTGATGTACATTTGTATGATGTTGTTATGTACTTTTATGATCTATATTTTGAACTCGTGATGTTTGGAAGGATGCAATACAAGCAATGGGATCCTAGTATTGCTTGGTTTCAACTCACTTGGAGCAGTAGTTCGATTGTTGGTTTGAGAGAGAAACCAAACCTTCAATTGTTTGAGTTCATCTTTGTAGAGCAGCGTTCTAGTTTCCTATGTGCGAGACCTTTTGAGAGAAGGATTCAGTTTTCACGAGCTTGGTGTTCATGGAATTTCATAGTATATATTTCACACCATGCATGTATCATGATAATTTGGGACCCTGGAATCATTTTTTGTCTCATTGGTTTCAATTTTGGGGGGCAGAAAGTAGTATGGGAGATTGGGTAACCATTTGAGAAGGTGATTCTAATTAGAGTAGTGCAACAACAAGCATGGTGGCTCCTCTTTGAAATGATCTTGGAATCTTGAAGACTCATAGTTTGGAAACTCAGTGGCAACTTCAAAGAATTATATAGTGCTCAAAAGGGTTGAAAGTTCAAAAAGGGTTTCAAAAATATGAAAGAGGTAAAGATTAATTGTGCAAATTTTGTTTTGATGGATTTAATTAATCTTTTGGTGTTTAGTTGTGATGTCATGAGAGATATCAATATGAAAAATAAATCCACATCTCTTTACTTTTGGAAACAAACAATTGCAGTATGTGAGTGCCACTACTAAAATTTTTGGAAGGAAAGCAGGTTCTTCAACATCCATGTTTGAAATTGCTTGACGACAAGCAATCTTGGATGGGGAGGACTATAATGTCCCCAATTAAATAATTTTTCAGATAAACAATTAATTTGGTCTATCCAATTCCTAAGGGTTATGTCGTTAAATTAAAATATTGATATTTAACCCCAAGGCCTATAGTTTCTCATGGAAATTCAAAATTCAAAATTGATGGTGGAAAATAGGTGAATAAATTATGGAAAAAACATTAATTGCTCCAAAATGAGGTGGCATGGGGTCCTAGTTGGACTTGGGGGTGCATAAGTGGATATGTGGGGTCCACATGAGGGAATAGTCCTCCTTTACACATGGCACCATCCTCAAATTCGAATTTTGAAGGATAAGTAACTCCCACGGGGAAGGTGAAGAGTAACAGGGCTATTTTTAGTCAGTGAGATATTCTATGACAACCTATGACATATATGATAGCTTATGACGAGAATCGGGTCCTATTAAAGCTTATGAAAAATTATGACAACCTATGATATGTTGTAGGTCCTAAATTTAGCCAAGGAGGGCACTAGAGGAGAAGGGTGGGACCACATGCTAATGTTACTTCCCCATAATCAAGCTAAGCCTCTCAAATTCGAATTTCCAAGGTAGATGGAGTTATTGTTTGGCCAAATAAAATTAGAGAGGAATTAAATGGGTCCCAATGTGTCATTCTCTCATAAAAGTAACATTTATTAATATTTTATTAAATATTTGTGAGAGAATTCTAGAATGAGGGGGAAATGCTCCATGAATATTTATAAAAGGGATGAAGACAGAAGTGAAAGGAATTTTGGATCGTTGTTGTTGTTTTTCACTATTGGAAAGATTATCTTGTCCATTGTATGGTGGGTGTTTACCTTCCCTGCCATTGATCTAGTTTCGGTGGTGAAAGTTTCCACCCAATCTAGTAGAGAGGAGGAGATCATATAGATCTTTTCATTGTGCTTCATTGCAGTTGATTATTGAGGGGATAAATCACTTTAATATTTATCTATAGATATTTATTTCAAGTTATATGTTCACATAAAGTAGTGGGGTATAATTCCTATCATTTGGAGTTTCTTTCCATTGATTTAGAGGTTGGAACAGTGTTGGTGGGATGACATGGAGGTTCTTGTTTCAATACTTATGAGAATTTATGGGATGTGATACCTATTCCATTGAATTCAGAGCATCATTTACAGTGGGAAACAATTTTGTTTTCACTCATAAAGGTTTCCGTATGCCTGAGATATCATCATTTTATTAAATCTACTCTATTCATCTTCTCTTCAGGTGGAAGGTCGAACCATTACTTTTCTATCTCTATATTTCTTGTATTTCGAGATTTTGTAAGAGCCATATATTTTTTTAATAAGTATATTTATTGTCTCTATATATTCATAATAAATATTTTCATATCTTTTCACCTGACTCCACATTTCATCATACATCCATTATATATAATAATTTGAATTTTTTTCATTGGATTGACATATTAATGGGATTCTTCAGCCACACATTTGTGAAGAAAATTTTGGTTTCTTCCATTATTGTTTCAACCGAATGTTCGAAGTAGATCCCCGTTGATCTTTCAATCTCTACACTTGGACCTATAGATTAGTCTCAACAACAAATACAAGCAAGTGCATATAATATGTGAAAGATATTAGCATAATCAATAACATGATCCATGATATCATAAGCAAATATAACCCAATGTAATTTAAACAACATTCACAACATCAATTGGACAAGAGAATGAGTTTTTCCATTAATTAATAACAAGAAGTACATAATACGACCTCTTTCCAGAAACCAATCTGAACCAAGAATTGGGTCTCTCCACTTGTGCCTCCACCACTTCAATCCCCCATGCAATGGCAAAATCAAACTATGAAAGGAGTTTGGTAGGTGAACATAAGGAGTTCACAACAACAAGGATCAATGAGTGTAGACTCAAGTCACGGCAAAAATCCACTAGAGTTATCTTTCTCTCTCTTTCTCCTCCCTTCCATACCCCATAACAGCTCAATATATAGCCTTCCAAAGGTAAGTGAAAGGTCCAATCGAGTCGTTTCGGGGTATATGGAGGGCCAAAGGTCACCCTAAGACCACTTTTTGGGAGTAAAAAGTAATTTTTCTATTGTTTTTAGCATGTATCTCGATGTACGTAGGCTAATTAAGTGCAACCTATGTGTACGCTGGCTATAATGGGACAGGAAGCGTACATGAAGGAAAATAGGGAAACTTGGTTCCTAAAGGGAAAATACTAGGTCTGAGTCAATAAAATGGATCCTGAAGTCTAATCAATGCCGATGCTCACAAGGTGAAAATTTACGCTGTAAAAGATGCTCCCTAATGTGTGAGGTCAGAGAAGGTACTACGATGGCCGAAATACATTACAAATCTCCGAAGTGGAGTGATGGAGACACAAATGAAAAGAGTAGCCCACTCATCATAAAAGAATATTATCTCTGAATACATGTCGGTACAATACAACAATCTGATACAATGGCCAGGATAGGCAGTATATAGTGAATACATGTCATAGGTGGTCATAGCCATGACCCATATAGTAAGATATGGTCTCTTGATGAAAAGGAAACAACTGGTGCAATACTAGAGGTAAAAACTGCTGATGTATGAGAAATGAGATCTCATAAGTACAGTCACAATCAAGGGCAACATATTGAATTCTACTAACGTCTAGAGTATTATACACAAATCGTCTGCGGTGCAAGTCTCATCAAGTGAATAAAGGTGTTGAAGTCGAACCTGATGTGACATCATCTGATTATCAGTCAATGATGTATACAGTTAACAGATGCGAGATAACCCACCAATAATTAAACTGAGCATCAAGGCACAAAGTAAAATAATCAAAGTGTGAATAGATGTGTTTGAAATCTAAGATGAATCCATTGATCATGGGACATTGATTTATTCCCAAAACTGTAGATGGTGAGAGAGCCTACCACTAATGACTGCAATCCTCAAGGTACTCAATGGACTCTAAGTCTCAATTCTGGAATAAATGGGTTGAATTCGACGGAACAAAACTCGCTGGAAGGAGGGAATTAAGGCATCCCCCATCAACCAGCACATGGTAACAGCTACACTGAAATATTTGGAAGAACTTGGATGAACGGACTAACTCAATAAGGATGGATGACATGCAATATTCAAGAGAATTGAGGAGTGGCCGACTCTAGCTTCAAGACTTCTTTTGAACATAAGCATGAGCAGATGGATAGACATGGGAATAATGGACTCAGGTACTAGATGATATAAAACTATGTGATGCAGGAGGCATCAACAATGGGCTCCATAATGACTGGAAGATTAATCAATCAGTGGATTAAAATATGAGAAACGAGTACAGATCCTAAGGTCCTACTGTAGTCTCGACTCATAATGGATGGAGTGGAATGAATGCTTTGTTCAAAGGTGACAAAACAGCTACCAACAAAAAGAAGTAACGATTCTCCCATCCGACTTTTTGGAATATTTGATTTTTTGGGTCTTTTTCATATTTGGGAAAGCTTGAAAGAGAATAAAATTGCTTATAGTACAACAAGTGAGGGAACGAGTGTCAAACGGAAAGCAAACTAGTCCTAAGCACTGAAACATACCTATGAACAATGCAAGGAAGCATGCGCAAGATGTCGACACTCGGGGGGTGTTCCGTCAGGGTAAAGGGTCATCAAATTCCGAAACGAAAATTAAATCTCTGCTTGGATCGAAAGGGAAAGTGCTCAGGCACAAGGCTAATGATTGAGTAAGAGGGAGCTAGCATAAGGCTCAAGTGGCAAGCAGGATGATGCAATGCAATCACAACTTAATAAAAAAATGGGGGAGTCCTTACGGGAGATGGACAGCATAAGACAAAGTAGAGTATGAATCTTTATCGCAAAGTCATGGCATAACTATGAAGGACTCCCGATCCTGAGGAGAGACAACGGGATGGGCGCCAAAAGGAATAAAAAGGTTCTAACTAGGAAAACCATGTTCGGACAAGTCCTACCGCCAAATAACGACACTTCTATAACAATGTGAAGGCTCCGTGTCAATTAAAAAATGGGGTCCCACCTAGGGTTAATGACAAATGGTAAATGGTCAAATGCATGATGCAGGTGAAAATGACATCTAACATATATGACAGGTGTGAAATATACCTGTCCTAGGTGCGAAACGATCAAAAAATCAACTCTCATCGGAAAAATCTGTGCAAAATGGTACTCCAGGATGACATATTAATAAAAAAAACGTCACACGATAAAAACTATAGGAAAGTGGGTTTTAAAAACTATAAATCATAATAAAAAATTACAATTACTATTCCATTTTCACATTTTACCCAAATTGGAGTTTTTGGTTAGTTTTTACCTCATATTTAAGTTTTGATTCCGAAAGCTGTGAGAGTCCATTTCATGAGTTGTCTGGAGCAGGTTAGTCATCTCATCCTCCTCTTTCATTTGATAGATTTTATTTCAATTTTTAGTGGTCCATTATTTTTATTAGGCCAGCCCTACTTCTCCACGATGTTGTACGCGGGCTACAGCTCTACGGGTCACGGGTAGGGCCTTCTAGATGTCGTCAACGCATGTGTTGACCACCGGTAGATACCCCTGTCTACTCCATTTCCCATGGGTACGGCCTTGAAGAAGTTATTTAAATGTTAAAAGCTAAAAAAACTTTTTTTTTTTCCTCCAGGATGGTTCTAGAGTTGAGGGAAAGAGAGCATGACGTTGTGGATGAGAATGTCTGCCAAGATCTACCTGCACAACAAGTACTACAAGCGTGTGGGATTTACAAATTCTGGAGTGTTGGGGGTTTAAGGGCCCAAAACCAGCTACTCCCTCGGTTGATTGATTACTGGGATGTACACACGTAGAACTTCAACTTGAATTGTCAAACACTCTCAGTAGAGGTGGATGACGTATACTTCATTATAGGGTTGTCCCACCGAGGGGAGATGGCTAGTCTCTGATCTCGCACTATAGGTCACATCATTTCTGAGAAGGGGATAGAAGTCAACCCTAATAAGATTAAAGCCGTAGAGGAATGGGCTACTCCCACTTGCGTAACCGACATAAGATCATTCTTAGGGTTAGTCGGGTACTGCCAGAAGACAACCAAATTTCTTTGGAAGGCAAAGTGCAAGGAAATTTTCCAAAAGTTAAAGCAACTTTTGACTAGTGCACCCATCCTATGGATAGCTTACCCCGATGGAGACTTCGTGGTTTGTACAGATGCAAGCAAGGACGGGCTCGATGAAGTCCTTATGCAAAATGACTTTGCTATATGTTATGAGTCAAGGAAGTTGAAGGAATACAAACAAAACTTCCCCATGCACGATCTAGAACTAGCCGCCATTATCCACGCCTTGAAAATGTGGAGGCACTACCTTATGGGAAAGAAACTTCTATTAAAGACAGACAACATGAGTCTAAAGTAATTATTTGACCAACCTAACCTAAACGCTGGACAACCCAGGTGGCGACTCTTCCTTAGTGAGTACCACTTTGAGCTAAAGAACATAAAGGGAAAGGAGAACAAGATCGCTGATGCTTTAAGTTGCCGAGATCATATGTTATATGAAGTAACCGTGATTCAAACGAACTCAGGTTTTCACCACATGATTAGAACGGCATGTCAGAGTGACCGATTCTATGTCAAGATCCTTAAAAAGATCAAGTAGGATAGGTTATTCCAACAACAAAAAGAGTATAAGATATACAAATCGGGACTGCTATGGTCAAAAGAGAGACTTTATGTTTCAGAAAGCGGAGACATTAGACCTAACATCCTTACAGAATTCCATCAGAAACCCTATTCAGGACATCCAGGATATCAAAAGATGATATTGGCAGTGAAGAAACATTTCTTTTGGCCTAAGATGAAATCAGACATAGCTTTATTCATCGCTAAATGTCAAGAGTGCCAACTGGGTAAAGCAGAACACCAGCTCCCTTCAGGACTACTGCAACCATTACCCATTCCAGAGTGGAACTGGGAGGTTATTAGTATGGATTTCATCACTGGGTTACCCAAGAGTAAGAGACAGAATGACTCCATCTCTGTAGTAGTGAACAAGTTATCAAAAGTAGCACATTTTATAGTGGTGAAGTCTACCTACAAAGTTGTTCACATCGCGGACATCTTCCTAAAGGAGATCTTCCGATTGCATGGTATACCCAAGGCAATCATTTTCGATCGAGACAGGAGGTTCACTAGCAACTTCTGGAGGGAATTGTTCTTTGGTTTGGAGATACAACTACAGTTCAGTACTACATACCATCCCCAAACCGATGGACAGATGAAATGAGTAAACAAAATCCTTGAGGATATGTTGAGGATGTATGTTATGAACAACCCCACAAAATGGGGGGATTATTTGCACCTTGGAGAGTTTTTTTACAACAACGGATACCAAACCTTTGCCAAGATGAGCCCCTTTGAGGTACTCTATGGCAAGAAATGTCAGACACTTGTAATTTGGGATAGTCCAGTAGATAGACTCATGCTAGGCCCTGACTTACTAAAATACTTGGAGTAGCTAGTCTCCATGGTAAAACAAAATTTGAAGCAGGTACAAGACCGCCAAAAGAGTTATGCGGATACGAAAAGAAAAGACAAATATTACCAAGTCGGAAAACATGTCTTCTTAAAAGTAAATGCAAAAGGAAGCTCTTTGAGGTTGGGGTGATGCGGGAAGCTAGCCCTCGGATTTTGTAGACCCTTTGAGATACTGGCCAAGAAAGGTTCAATAGCGTATGAGTTAGCCTTACCGGCTCATGTAAAAGTTCATAATTTTTTTCATGCATCTTTATTAAATAAATATATTTACAACACTAAACATCTGATTAATCGAGTCCTTGTTACAGGTGGAACCCAAGGGGAATTCCTACCAGAGCCCCTCCACATTCTAGATAAGAGAGAGGTGCAACTTAGAAGAAGGACCATTACCAAGTTGAAAGTACAATGGAGGCACTTCGGACCAGAAGAGGCTACTTGGGAAATGAGACAACCATCAAAGAGGCATACCCCACCTTATGTCATGACTTCATTTCTAGTCCCTAGAACACCGGGACGATGTTGTTCTAAGCAGGGAGGGATGTAATATCTCGAATTTTGACTAACTATTTTTTATGATATATACTAGGCTTAAGCGCCAACACATATGATATTTTGTTATATTGGGCATAAACCCCAGTGCACATGATTCATTTCTTTTATAGATTTAGCTATTGGGCATGGACCTTGATTAATGCAGACTATTTTTACACCCTAGGAAGAAAGCCCCAATGTATTGATTTATGTTTTATTATGAGAGTGGGTACAAACCCTAATATACTAAGATGATCTTTGGTTACATATTGTGCAGAGTTATGATTCACATAATTGATTTGTATGATGTGTTGAACATGGACTCGGGAACACATGGAAGAGCTAGCTGCCGAGCATAAGCTCTGATGTACCTAGAGGATTTTATTATGTACTCAGCATAAGCCGCGATGTACATAGAGTGTTGGGCATAATCCCTATATAACTCCAATATTGATAATGATTACCAGACCTGAGGCCATTTGTACATTCTAGATGTGCTTCACAAAAACATTCTAGTACTAGTGTTGAGCGGGATGCTCTGGAATTGCACTAGCGTAATGCCCATGTGAAGAGTGTTGAGTTAAAGCTCTGAAGAGCACTCGGGGTTACTTGTTCTTAGAAGTGTTGAGTCGAGAAGAATATGAATAGCACTTCTATTCATCACATTTATTTAAATTGATTAAATGAATCATTTTCTATCTATCATGAAGGACTGTGGAACCACCATGTTAAAACAAGGGAATCCAACATGCAAAAGGGACCTAGAGGCACCTAAACCTAGCCAACTATCCAAGCTTACCAAAAGACCTTGTCCAAAGAGTTGGACCTTGTACTTAGTATTTATGAAAGAACTATTATGATATGTACATAATTAAATCAAAGAGTTAGCATATTTTAATTATTCAAAAATCAGATTGATTATTTATAAAAGAAATGATTACTTATGAAAACAACATGCATAAAGGTTATGCATAAGATATTTTTCATGTTATTATTATTAGTATTATTTTTACTAGTATTATTATTAATTGTGATCTAATTTAAATATACCTCTAACTGTAACAAAATAAAGGTCCTAGATAAACTAGGAGTGAATAATTAATAAAATATCTTTCATAAATATTATAATTCAATTGGAATTAAAAGCTGAAATATTATTATTTAAGCTCAACAGCTATAGTCCAAACAAACTCACCCTATATAAAGAAGGGAAGATCCCAAGGGAGGGATAATATTTTCCTACTATCTTTCTCTTATGGTAATAGAAGAGAATTATTCTACAGAACTGAAGAAGCTTACTATTTTCCAAGATCTAATCAACAACCTATCCTAGGTCCTCTACTTCTCTTATTGCATGTTGGAACCAGCTTGAGGGTATCTAGTTAGAACCAGGAATGGTATAAGGTTCATGGTTGGGAGGAACATGGTAGTCCCAAGGTTATTCAGTTAAATATCATCCTACAGGTTAGCTAGGTCAATACATTTTCCATTAACTAGTGTTTGAGTGTGCAGGTTTTGCAAGGGAAAGTCAAGTTTCAAGAATCAGGTATGAAATACATTTTGTCCATACAGTTCAATTAGATTTGGAAATTAAGGTAGGAATTATCATACATGTTTTCTATACATTACAATATTTATTTCCTTTTTATCGATCAAGGGCCAATCGGCATGGGCTCTCACGGTTCAAACTTTAGGGTTAAAATATATTATTATTTCTATTGAATTTAAACATCTACCCTAAAGTATTACAAGGATCTAGCAGGGATAGCCCATCTAGCCTGTGCTAGATACCTATATAAATAAAATCACTAGTATCAAACTTCCTTAAATATCATTAATGCCTGAACCATTATCTTTTACCAAAAAACGAAATCGTATTATCCCCAAATCCTTAAATTGTACATTTAAATTATTTAGGTATGAGAAAACTAGGGTAGTCATTTTTCTTACCAAGCTCACAACCTATCAAGATTTACAAACTAGCATCCAAATTTACAAAACAGGAGCCTTGAAAAAGATTCATAAATCCAATGTAGTCAAACGCAGTTCCTTTCTTTATTCTTTTAAATAAATAAACAAAATAAAAGCAGGACAAGATATCGAAACTCTCTACCAACATTTTTAACATTTAGTATCACTGGTAGTTTTAGATATGCAACATAAGTCCCCGCAAACAAGCTTCCAGGAAAAACCAATTTACCAAGCACGATTTCTCTAGGGTTTCCAATAATTTCATTTTCTCCTTATCATAATTAAAACTTAACTTGGATGAAACCCAACATTTCATTATAGAAATCAAATGCATATTCTAGCTCCACGATTTTATTAAGCAATCATCCATTAAAATAAAATCAACCCACGGACGGTTAAATACATCATTTGGACAGAGGCCATGTTAGGATATCTCATCATTCATTTTTGTACTTTACATGCATTTTTCATGCATACATGCATTCTGCATGCATTGCATGCACCCGCATGATGCCCAGTCACCAGTATGATGCCTCCAGCACCTAGTCCCTATTCTTCCAGCACTCGGGCACTACCTTCCACTCTGATTTAGCCCTCCTAGCCAAGGAGGCTCCCACTTCTCAGCTTCCATTGCAGAAGGGCACCTTTTCTCACCTACCAGTCAGTTTCACTTTAGTTAGTTAGTTTTCTTTCCTTGATTTGAGGATAGACTGACTCCTAACTGTTGTTATCTCCAATGAGCCTTGACCACCTATTCTTAGTGTAGTTAACCCCTCATGCGCCCTTCATTGAGCCTACATCCCTAGATTAGTGCCACTTACCATGAGTTACACTTATTACACTTAGTTAGACTCAGTTAGACTCAGTTTGACACCTGTCTGACAGTTACTTGTGCATTGATGACCACCACTGATTGATGATAAGGACTTTTGGTTGGATCCAAGCTACACCATGCAGATATTCGAATGACCTCCTTGGATAATTCGAATTGCTCACTCATTGTGACAGTATTGTATTGTAATTCTACCATTCTGGATAATAGAGAATTGATGCATCTCTCTTGCACAGTTTTTACTCCAAATTGTTTTACATCCTTGCGATTGATATTCTTGTTCAATAGATCTGCTGTGACTAATTTTACATGGTATCAGAGCCATTGCAGGGACAACATGTCTCTCCTATAGGTGTTCTACATGAAGAATTGAGTGAATTTGCTCAAAATTACTGAAGTTTTCGCATGCAAGATCCCATGTGCATTCGCTCATGTGCATGCAAAGTAGAAAATACACTCCAATCCACTCTACAAGCTTGAGTTTTCCACATAATTCCTGGATTTGATACATTTGATCCATCCAAGCTTGCTTGATCTCCAATCGCAGGTGTGATGCAACTGTCAAAGGGTGGATTGTTCGACCTTATAGTTCTTGTTTTGATTGTGATTTGCAGGATAATCTTCTCCATCAAGTGGATTCGCTACCTTATGATTTGCAAGTTCTCCTTCATTTTTAGTGATGGATTCCACTTCTTCAAAGCCTATGCTAACTCCTTTCAATTATTTTGATTGGAAAGATGACATGGAGATAATATTGCGCTCAAAAGGGTTCTATAGAGTCACCATGGGCCTCGAATTAGAGCCAAACACTCTCATTGAAAAATCAAAATACTTCAATAAGATTGATGAAGCTTATGGTCTTCTTTGCCTCTCCATATCCAAGGATCTTCACTTCCATCTCAGCAGATTGAAGTCTCCAAAAGCGATATGGGAGCCACTTGACAAACATTTTGGCAAGTAGGACGAGCTTATAGCTTTTCAATTGGAAAATGAATTGATTGCTCTTAGTCTTGAGAATTTCGAGACCATCAATGATTTTTTCACAAGATTCAAGCACTTCTCATTGCAGTTGAAGAATAGTGGTGTTGTGAAAGAGGATAAGCAATTGATCCTCTCCATTCTTACAAAGCTTGGGAAAGATTCATTGGTATTTGTCTCTACTTTCAATTCTGGTCGGCTAACTACCTCGAATTGGAAGATGCCTACCTTGAATGCCTTCATTGAATCCGTTACCAAAGAGGATGACAAGTTCATTCAAATGGGGTACATAATCTCCAAAGATTCATCCCTATTTGTTCAAGGATCCAAGAATTTGAATGGCGAAGAAAAGCAAAAGAAAGAGAAGCCAAAATTTGAACCAAACAAGCAAAGAGAGAAAGGCGAGCAATAGGATGCACCATCCGGTTCAAGGAACAAGCAAAAGGGTAAAGAGGGTAAGGAAAAATCCAAGTGCTCATATTGCAACCGTGGCTTTCATCCAGAAATTTCATGCATGAAGAAAACTATAGATCAAATGGCTCTCCTTTTGGAAAAGAACAACATATGTCTTCCCGATGGTGCACGCAAGAAGGATAGAAATGATGATCATGAAAGAGGTCAAGCACTCATGGCAACTGTTTTGAAACCCACCACTCTTCTGATAGATTCCGGTGCCTCGTATCATATTGTTGCAAATATTGACTCCTTCTATTCATTCGATCCAAATAGATCCATCCCCATCCATTTGGGAGATGACTCAAAATTTTCTTCAAAGGGTAAAGGTACCATCCATTTAGAGCGTGGAAGTTTTCAAAATGTTCTCTATATGCCTTCCTTGGCTTCAAATCTACTTTCTGTCTATCAAATGACAAACATCGATGAACCGAATCAAGTGACATTCAGCCCTAACAAAGTTGAAATTTCTGATATTGGAAGTGGAAGACTTATTGCAGTCGGAAAGGCAAATCATGCTGCAAAATACTATGAGTTTTCACACTTTGTGCCGCTTGAAAATCCCACTGCTCTCCTCACTCATGGAAATGAGGTTAGTAGGATTTGGCATGAAAGGTTTGGGTGCCTTAACTACAAGTATTTTCTGTTGTTACAACAGAAATCCATGGTTGATGGTCTTCTGCAACTCTGTTCCTCGAAGGAAATTTGCCCCGGTTGCATTATTGGGAAACACCCTGAGCACAGGTTCGACCACGGAAAAGCTAGCAGAGCTTCTACTATTTTGGGCCTCATATATTCTTATATTAGTGGTCTACTGCCAAATATGACCATGAATGGTTCAAGGTATGTTTTGACATTCATCGATGACTTCTCCCGCTTTACTTGGGTATTTTTTCTCAAAAACAAGTCAGAAATGCTTTGAAAATTCAAGGATTTTAAGGCTTCTGTTGAGACCGCCACTGAGAGCAAGATCAAAGCTCTTAGATCTGATAATGGTGGAGAATTTATCAAGACTGTGTTGCTTCAACTTTGTGCCAAAAGAGGAATTCAGATCCAACATACAGTTCCCTACACACCCTAGCAGAATGGTGTAGCGGAAAGGAAAAATCGGTCACTTAAAGGGATGGCTACCTGCATGCTTGAGTCAAAAGGTTTGGCTGCAAATATTTGGGTTGAAGACCTTAATGTTGTTGCATATATTCAGAGCCGATTTCCACATTCATCCGTGAAAGGTAAAACTCCTTTCAAAGCATTCTTTGGTCACAAACCAGATGTGTCAAATTTGAGGGTTTTTGGCTCCACTGCATGGGCTAGAATTCCTTCTGATAAGAGAAAGGATTTGGATCCCCAAAGTATTGAATGTATCCTGATAGGATATGGGGAAGAATAAAAATCATATCAACTCATGAATATCAGATCCAAAAATATATTCATAGAGCGAAGTGTGAAGTTTGAAGAACCGCTGCCATATCTGAAACTAGTCGAGGAAAACACTGATGATCCGCAACCTCCACAAGATGAAGGTTCGAGAGAATATGAAGAAATAATTGGATCTGATATCTATGATATTTTATCAGACTTTGATGACCGTGACATATCATGTTAAGAATCAGACCATAATGATCCTCCCTAGTTACCAATGTGGGCCCAAAACACTCTACATTCTGTTGCTCCAAACATTGGAAATCCTACTGATCCAAGGAGAGCAAGAGAAGGTTATCAAAGAGAAGGTATGGCTCTTTCTTTTTCTGATCCATTATTATCTAAGAAATTTTATTTTATGATTGGTTTAGATCCCAAATCATACTATCATGCCCACCGAGATACATAATGGAAAACCCCCATGGATGAAGAGTACAGTTCTCTTCAAAAGAACAATACATGGGAGCTAGTTTCTCTTCCACCTGGAAGAAAATTAGTTCAATGCAAGTGGATCTACTGCATGAAAGTTGTTGCTAATGGTTCTGTTAGCAAATACAAATCTAGGTTGGTGGAAAAAGGTTTCTCCCAAGTCCAAGGTGTGGACTACACTGAGACTTTTGCACCGATTGCAAAGATGGATTCCATCCGCCTAGTTTTGGCCATTTCCTCATCCAACCACTGGGAAGTGCACCATATGGATGTGAAGAGTGATTTTTTACATGGTGACCTTGATGAAGAAGTATATATGAAGTATCCAGAAGGATACATATTAGATCCATCAATAGTTTGCAGGTTGAAGAAATCTTTGTATGGATTGAAACAGGCCCCAAGAGCTTGGTACGCAAAGATGGACTCCTTCCTTCTTTCTCAGAATTTCAAAAGATGAAAATCTGATCTGAGTGTGTACCTACAGCAAGTTAAAGGTAATTTGTTGATTGTTGTTTTATATGTTGATGATCTTCTCATTACTGGTAGCACTCTCCTTACAATTAACAAGCTGAAAACTGCTTTAAATCTAGCTTTTGATATGAGCAATTTGGGCTTGCTTAAGCAATTTTTTGGATTGGAGATAGCTCAAAAATTTGATGGGATCACATTATCTCAACAAAAGTATGCTAAAGACCTATTATTAATGTATAATATGGCAGAATGTAAGGCTTCTCTGTTTCCATTCCTCTAAGGAATCAGTCTTGAAGAGGGAAATTCCACACCGCTTGCAGATTGCACTATGTATCGACAGTTGATTGGTTCACTACTTTACTTGACACACTCAAGGCCTGATATTTCTTATGCCGTGAGTGTTGTACCAAGGTATATGCAGCAGCCCCATGAGCTTCATTGGTGGGAAGCCAAGTGGATTTTGCAGTATGTGCAAGGTACGAGACATTTTGGCATACATTATACTGCACATTCTGAGCTAGATTTCATTGGTTTTATTGATTCAGATTGGGCAGGTGATAGCGTAGATCGGAATTCCACTTCCGAATATGTTTTCATGATTGGCCATGGCCCTATTTGCTGGTCAAGCAAAAAGTAGGAAGTCATTGCACTTTCTTTAGTAGAGGCAGAGTATCGGGGGGCAGTCAATGCCTGCATTCAGGTAGTTTGGTTGCAAGGTATTCTTTCCGATTTTGATTTTGGTAGCACTACTTCGACTGTCCTATTTTGTGACAATCAAAGTGCTATTAAGATCTCCACCGATCCAATTCAGTGGCAGAGGACCAAGCACATTGAGATTCATATGCACTACATGCGAGAGTTGGTGCATGATCGCACCATCATTCTGCAATATTGCCCTACTGATGAGCAAATTGCAAACATCTTCACCAAGAGCTTCACTAAGAAGAAGTTCTCTTCCCTCCATTCACTGTTGGGGGTGAGTTCCATCATGGTGGAGAGAGATTAGATCCATTTTGATGTTTAGCTTGACGGGGGGCTTTCTTCCCACTAGGTTTTCCCTCTTTCCTCACTTAACTTATTTTCAGCTTTTTTTGGATTATTGTAATTGGGTGACCTTTGGTCTTAGTAACCAGGGCCCTACATTTTATTTTTTACATCATAACATAGTTTGAGGGGGGGTGTTAGGATATATTATCATTCACTTTTGTACTTTGCATGCATGCATGCATTCTCCATGCATTGCATGCACCCGCATGCTACCCAGTCACCAGTATGATGCCTCCAGCAACTAGTCCCTAGTCTTCTAACACTCGGGAGCTACTTTCCACTCTGATTTAGCCCTCCTAGCTAGGGAGGCACCCACTTCTCACCTTCCATTGCAGAAGGGTGCCTTTTCTCACCTTCCAGTCAGTTTGACTTCAGTTAGCTAGTTGTCTTTCCTTGATTTGAGGCTAGACTGACTCCTAACTATTGTTACCACTCCAATTGACCTCCGATGAGCCTTGAATACCTATTCTGAGTGCATTTAACCCCTCATGCGCCCTCCACTGAGTCTCCATCCCTATATTAGTGCCACTTACCATCAGTTACACTTATTACACCTAGTTAGACTCAGTTTGACACTTGTCTGACAGTTACTTGTGCATTGATGACCACCACTGATTGATGACGAGGACTCCTAGTTGGAGCCAAGATACACCATGCAGAAATTCGAATGAACTCCTTAGTTAATTCGAATTGCTCACTCATTGTGACAGTATTGTATTGTAATTCTACCATTCTGGATTATAGAGCACTAATGCATCTCTTGCATAGCTTTTACTCCAAATTGTTTTACATATTTTTTATTGATATTCTTTGTCAATAGATCTATTGTGACTAATTTTACAGGCCATCCGCAAGCCAGCATATGTTCAAAATAGAGCTACGCTCTCAACTAATCATACTCATCCTTTTATCAATAAAAATTTCATCATGAAAAGGTTAACACGTAGAGCCTTTTAACTTTAGAAATTTCTAAAAGAACGTTTTAGAGCTCCCTCTCTGCAATAACAAATTCTTTCATTCACATAAACACTACTCCTATATCCATAAAACAAACTTATAGAGGTACCTAAAATCAACAAACACATTTGCTAGAAAATATCGTTGAGATGTCATACTCAGTGAGAAATGCAAGTAAAAATCCAAACACCATTATTTTATTCAAAACCCCAAAATAAAACGTTGTGGGTTTTTCCATCAAAGCTTTAAATATTTTTACAGAACCATACATTCATCTACAGTAGCAAAAATTAAACCCTCAAGGGTTTATCTCATCAACTATCAACAAAATAAAAATATCATGGTCATTGACCAATAGGTTCAAAATCCCAAACGGTCCAAATCGGCTTCCTCATAGTCGTTTCTCTCTCAGTTACTGACCAAACCATCAACGACCCATTTGAACTTTAAATTAGTTACAGTAAGTCCAAAGGACTCAATGAAGTTACATTCTTTAAGAGGAGCTCAAAGCTACAAAGCTCATAGACATAGATGCGACAGGAAGGAGAAAACATTGGGAGGACCTTGGTTTACCAGTATTACGCCAAATCCCATATCTTCCTGTCACTTGCTAGCACCCAACGTAGGAGATACCCATACCTGCAAACCTATCAGTGAATCCATAAAAACCATAAGTTAGATAGAAGCAAACAATCATCTGCAGAAAGAATAACGAAGGACCCTTTAGCTAAGGGAAGAAGATTACCTGTTATATAAATAATAGCACCCCCATCTCCATACTACCATAAGCTGCAACTACACTGGCCATGAGCATAGCTCAGGTCAGATCCTAGACGAAACCATACATAGCAAGCAGTTACCCTTCAAGCTAAAACCAATGAAATGACAAACATAGTCGTGTATACCAAAAACTTAACCCTCTTTCTAGCTAGCAACAAGTCATGTGCAGGCCACATGTAGCAATTAAAGCTACCACAAAACATCCACTAGTGCCCAATATTTATCCAAATGCTATAGTTTGGGTAGCGCTTCAATTTTTATCCAAACACCATAGTTTGGGTCGTGGTGGTGCCACCCCATGTGTTTATTCCATGGCTCATTCAAAACTTACTTTTTGGACCTTTTTTCGATTCATAGAACTAGATCTTGCTAGGTAATTGATGTAGGTAGTTTACGGAGGAGTCCCTTTTGTGCTTGCAAACACATGATCCAAGTACTGCTTTAGCGATGGTTACTAAGTAAGCCCGGGATCACCCAAATACTCATCCCTTACCTCTCGGCAGCTCCGCCAGTAGTATGACTACCAACACAAAGACTCCAGAAGTACTCTTACCCTTCTCATAAAGTCCATCATGCCTAAATTAATGAGATATAGCAATTTAAACATTTAAATGAAACCAACATACATCTAAGCGTTAGAACTAAAGTACTTAAAGAGAAACCTTAAAGTATTATACTAGTATTAAACTTGCCATGATTGTGCTATGCACGTCACACTACCTTACTTCATCGCTTCCGTAGAAAACATACTTTGTAATACCAACTCTCTTAGGACATAGTTTCTCAATGCTTCAAACCAAGACCGATATAACTTCCTAGTACTGATGTTAATTTGCTATATATTATATGTTGAGGCAATGTTAGTAGTAAGTGAATTTTTTTTAATTTTTATTGTTTTTAGGGACATTACATAAATGGCCTACCTTTGTCCATACAATTTCCCTCGCCACTCGTGATTGCTCTAGCTCTTAGCTTAGAATTCTAAGCTTATGGTGTGGATAAGAGCCTGCACAAGAAAAAAATAAATTCCTTTCCTATGCAATATGTATGTCAAACATGATTTGATATAATAATCAAACCAAATAATGATAAACATTTCATGCATCTAACATGAGAAACACAAATTAGGGAAAATAGGCCAAGTTTGTATTAGTAAAAATGGAAAGCATACAAAAAGTAATTACAACCTCTACATTGATTTTGTTGTAGAACCTTCTAACTCTCCTCTCCATCCCCTTAGGTGTCTCAAGATCATAAGTATGATGCCCTAATTTTCCCCCTTTTTCAACCAAGAATGAACCTCATTATATAGGATCCAAAAGGCCTAACCTCCATAAGTTAATTTGGGAAAAGGTTAGATCAAAAGAGGATTTATATGCACAAGTTAGGATTGGGGTAAAGAGGATAAGGGTAGCTCGAATTCTTAACCAAAACTGCTAGATATCCCTTGATCCTATATCCAAAATAAGACATGGCTATATGCAACCACTTCATCGCTCCCCCAACACTAAGCATAGTGGTATGAAGTAGGAATTCATCGCTCCCTCAAAACTAAGAAAGGAGGGATAACATGGTTTTATCCCTCCGCCAACATGGAAAGGGGGGCAATAATGTGGGAGAAAAGGATCAAAATTTAGGGTAAAATGTGATGTTTCAAACTCGTAATGATTTGTTTTCCTTCGAACATGATTAGGGAGTATGGAAAATACTTTCTCATGGTGGTGAAATTGAGACACTTGATATTCTGACAAATAGTTTTATAAAATATGCCCCCCAAAGTGTGAGGTCATAAGAGAAATTGATGGTAAAAAGACTTTACAAAGATATGTGTGCAAGGGTGCTAGAATAGACTGACTCATATCATGGTCACCGACCAATACACTACATATCCATGAAAGCAATGACTAAGAATATGGCCACCAAAATTACAATGTGGAGCCATACCTCCATGACTCGATAAGGTCATAGCCACGAAAGAATACAAATTCGAGATACTATATGGAAAAAACATAGCCACAAACCAATACAAAGTATATCTATGTGACACCATATACATCAGGGATATCACCAGCATGATGACCATACTAAGATATTCTATCAAATAATCTACATCACAACCTGGGTCAACCATGTAGAAAAGGTAGGTGCCAAAAGGGTTCTTAGGGTATTCGTCCCAATCCTAAAATGGTACGATTCTAACCATGTGAATAGATGTGTTGTTTTCAAACTTGGTAGAAACCACTTGATCACTACCATTCATTGATGTACACCATTAACAAGTGCGAGGGAAATCTCCTATGATGACAATGACTCCCAAGGTACCCTAGTACATTCCTACGCATGTGAATAAATGAGTTGAATTCAAACATCCATGGAACCATTCGATCACACCTTAGTCTATCTTAGTCTATCTTTACAATGAAAGGGTGCATCTTTACTTAATACAATTAATCTATATACTCACCATGACGTATGTGACTAGATATGCGATACACAAACTCATCTTACCTCATTTTGTATTTATTTTTTATCAAAATACACATACATTGCTTTGTCTTTTTTTTATCATTAATTTATTGTTATGTATGCCCTTGATGTGTGTGTGTGTCTATGTATTTCCCAATTACTGTTTTCTAATCACAACACTATTTTATTGATCTACTTATATCTTCACTCGTCCTACTTACTTGCCATTAATCTTAATTCTTGCTTCTTATTCTTCCACATTATTTATTTCTATTTGCATACTTTATTTACCTCCATATTATTATTATTATTTACCATACCACCTTGTGTATTATTTATAATATACATTTAGTAACCTCTTATTTATAACTATTATTTTTCAATTTCGTTATAATCTATTCCTTCATCCCTTTACCACATCTATACTAAATTTACTGATCACTTGTTATTTTTACTATCCTACATAACCACCCAAACGTCATTATCTTTATGTTTTATATATCTTTTTTACCCAACTTTGTTATAACAATAACATGTGTAATGCCTCTAGGAATTACTTCCTTAATTAAATACAACACTACAGTAATTAATATTAGAAACATTCTTATAACCATGACCACAACAAATTATCAAAGTATACCATACCTTTAAGCTTTAAGCTTTAAATTACTGTGAGGTACTTTTTCAAATGTTGGATTTATACAAGAATGTAGTAGTTTTCTTGAAACAATAATCCTTGACCCTCTTTCAATGCATAAAATTGAATTATATCTCCTTGCCAACTAGGAACCTAGCTGGCTTTCCTTATCCAAGAAAATTTTTGGTTTCTTGGCTCTCCATTCCCATGACTCTAAGAACAATAATGCACACTGATATCTCTAAGTACTTGTTCCATGAAAATATTTCTTCTCAAAATTCTTCCACCTCACAACAAGCTTAACCTATCCACAACTCCATAATAAAATAACTCCCCTCAACTCCTCTTCACTCTATTTATCAATTTTTCATGCACCTCCTCCACCCTACTTTATGGACCATCAACCACCCCTTCTAGGTTTTAGGGAAAAAATCTAAAATAAATTAATGAATTGAATAATAATAATTATGAAATATATTTAGTCTTTCTTTTCGTGCTAGCTTATAAATGAATTTAAAATTTTTCCCCATTAATTATTGCATCCCCCATACATATTTAATTCATCATATCAACAATTAATGAAAATCAATAAGACTATTTAATGCTACTAGATACTTATATGTATCCAATACACTCGCTACAATAATTAACCATTCATTCAGTCATTAGAGAGATTTTGAGGTAAAAAAATGGCCTCCTAAGAGATGTACTACAAAAATATGAGATATATTAAAATATTATGAATTGAGAGTTTTATGGGGTAGGTATATATGACAAGTCACCTCCCACACTATTTTTTATGCACAATATAAATAACCATGGTTGAGTTACTTTTCAAAATTCACTAGAAAAAAAATTAATAAAATAAGTCTACATTGATGTGACTAAGATTCATTGTAAATTCCCAAAAATGTATTGTCCTTTAACATTTATTTATCTTGAACTTGCAAATGAAATTAAATAATAAAAAACATTTTTAAGAGCTTTTTTTAAAATTTTATGTTGACTTTTTATATTTAGTACTTTTTTCATGAATTTAATAATGTAATTTAATTGAGAATTTATTTACATGTAAAATGTCAATAATATTATTATAATCCACATTGCATTATTATTATTATTATTTATCAAATCTATTATTATTCTTTATGAGTTTGACATTATGTTATTAAATAGAATGGAGTGAATATATAATTTAAAATTAAAAACATAAAAATAATAATATATTATTTTATAAAAAAATGTGAAAGGACTTTCTTTATGAATTAAGAGTACTTCTCTTGAAAATGACAATAATATTATTTTATGAAAAGACTATCATTATGAGTACTTTACTTTATGACTTAAAAGTACTTACACCACTACCTTGGTTAACTATGTGTTTTCATCCACCATAGAAAATTTGACAAATAAGCATTCTTAACTCATGCAATGCAACCTCACCAAGGGGGATGATGTCATCTACTAGAATGCGATTGGTTGTATTTTATAGTACATTTTCTTTGTTTTGAGGCCATTTTTTGACCTCAAAATTTCTCTAATGAATTAATACAAGAATTAACTATATTAGTGTACATGCACAATGTTGGTAGTGAGTGTATACATACATGCTTGTGTGCTAATTATAAACAAGCATTCCTCTAATGCATAGTTTCTCTATGTTCTCATTCTCATCCAAGTATGCAAGATAACAAATATAAATCTCAACATCTAACAATAACACTAGTTTACAATAATTCAATACAAATGATACAACATAATTGAATCATCACACATGAGTAAAGAAAGAATTTAGAACACAAAAGTAACCATGTTGTTAAGTAACTAACTCACAACATCCTTCTAATTTACTTGAAACCATCCTTCCTTCCTAACCTACTTCCATCTTCCACATCCTATCCTTTCCTATGTTGGAATATGTTGGAAAGTCAACTATATTGACCTAACCCCAAATAGAACCTATAAGTGGGAGTGTCGACTATATCAACCAAGCCTCCCCAGTAGGAAACTAGCAATCATCGTCACACAACTTGGGAGCGTGTTAGCCCAATCCTACCGGTTTAAATGGAAAGCATACTTACTTCCATCCTCATGGTTGAAGTGTGTGGACACGGAAATAAAGTTTGAAAAGACCTTCATCTTTCTTCACCTGCTTCCTTCAGCACCACTGTGCTACAAAATATTGAATACACTAAAGAGTGTCTTGGTGTTGGATGAAGCAGGTGCCTACATATAACAGGGTGGGAGGGCACGCCTCCAAATGAAACGCATCTGGATGCTCCTAGGAAGAGTTGTTGAACTAAGCCATGAATATTGGCTGAAGTGAGCAGGTGCCTACATAGACCGTGGTAGGAGGGCACATCTCCAAATGAACCCAATCCAGATGTTGCTGTGAAGAGTTGATGAATTGAGAAGATTCTTACATAGACTCAGGTGGGATGTCATGTCTCCAAGTGAACTCGATGTGGATGCTTCTATGAACTCAGTAGGTGCCTACATAGAATGAGGTGAGAGAGACTTCTCCAAATGAACCTGATCCGGATGCTACTTAATTGGAATTCTGAGCACTGGGTTGTTTGTGTCTCTGAACGGTTGTGAATGAAAACCAAATAATGGAACTGATCCGTGTACTAAGCATTGTGTTGAAGGCTAATATCAAAGGCTAAGAGCTATGTGTATGAGAACTTGCTACTATTGACAAGATGAAGACAAATAAACATTTTGCTTAGTTGTATTGATGTAAGAGATGCAAAAGAACTCGAATTGATGTTGGTTCTAAGAATCATGTACTACTAAAACTGTTGATGTGCCAAAGTGTCATTGCATGACAAGAACCAGGAAGCGACTACAAGGAGTGAGAGAACCAAATGATTGCTCGTGAAGAAGAACCTCTGTGTTGAATCTCCATTCTCTAGAACCGACCTTGTTTTCGAGACACGTCCCTCTGCTCCAAGATTTGTGGATGGCTACATGTCTGAGATTAGGCAAGGTAAGAGCTGGAAGGATGCAAGGGATTGGGAGCAAGAGTTTTAGAGAGAGAGATTTGAGGTATGAGCTATGTGAAATAAATATAAGAGAGCGGATTGATTTTGTTTGTGAGATAGGGCATAAAAAATAAAGAAAAATGGGGATGCGGCAAGGGCCATATTTGAGGAGATCGACGTTCGATGAATTGCAAAGGGGATGGACGATTAGAGAAAAATAGCCACGCATGTAGGGCTAAGGAGAGATGCATGGGCTGTGGTGGATTTGGTATGAAGCAAAAATTAAAAGAAAATACAAAAATAAAAATTGAGCAGAAGTGCCAAGAGAAAACCCATAAATCTCATATATGAAATATGAGAAGCAATATTTTTACCCACCAAGATTGCGTATAGAAAATGGTCGATATCAAGGTACAAGAAAACAAAATGGTGGAGTAGGCTGCGATTGGATGGGAAGGGGACAGATTAGCGCATTGTCAAATGATGTGACTTCTTGCGCTGGAGATGGTTGGATCAAAATTTGGAGCGGGGTGAAATTGGAAAAATCTTGCAAGCGAGAGGACAAGATATCTGAGATGTAGGGGAAAAGAGGTCGTTATCTTGGTTGAAGATGGAATTGGAGCAGATCTCAAGGAGGCCATGGGTGGACGATAGGCAGCTATCAACACGCAAAGGGGAGAAATCATGGGAGATTCTATCTATGGGAAGATGGCTATGGCATAGAATGAGAAATTTAATGGCGGCTAGAGGAGGCGAGCTAGAGAATTTGGGGTGGCAGGTGAGGATACAAACTTTAGAGAGAGTAGGGCGAATACGTGATGGAAGGGAGGTCAAATCTGTGACAATAACATGTAAGAGAGAAAGAAAAATGAAGAGCCGGCTGCTAGGGTTAAGCCACAAAAACTGAAAAAAGCTATAGGGCAAGGAAAGGTACAGGACTGAGGACTGCGATGGATGTGAGAGATGCACGTCTGGAGCTGGACAACATATGCAACAACAATATGAAGGGGAGGGAGCAAGGGATTCGAAGAGAGCAAGAAAAGAAAAAAATAGGGAGGAGATAGAGAGTGCAGCAGCTGAAGAAAGAGGCGAGGGGCCAAGGTATGGAGATCATTTGCAGGGGCTGCTGAAGAAAAATGCAATGAAGTGATATGGCTGCAAAAAAGAAAATGAAAAAGGAGTTTGGAGAAACCGAGCCAAACACACTTTTATACTAATTGATCTACAATGGGGATGAGAAGACCTTTTAAATAAAACTCAAAATGATGAACATAGATCAAAATACAAAAGCATAAGCAACACACAAAGATTAACTTGTCGTTAGAAGCAGGCTTGTTAGGCCTTTATATAACCACCTTTCCTTTCCACTTGTTCTTTCCCTTCTTGGGTTTACCTTGGTGATCTTTTTCCTTAGAATCATTTGATTTTCCTGTAGTCTTACCCATATTCTCTAAATATTGTGCTTGCACACAAGTGGTGTCAACTATTCTCAGTTTGATACTTTTGCTTTAGTGAATGACTATGTAGAGCATCCATATAGTTGAGGAGAACATTTAGGTTTTTGGTAATATTCAACACAACAACCATTTTTATGGTCAAACTAGGAATTGATGAGAGTTGAGAACACCTCCCATTTGTTTATTGGGATATCACCCTCTAGCCTAAGTGTCTTCTTGTGAATTTCCCACAAATATAAGGCATGGCCCTCTAACTTTAATTGGGAAAATGAAATCTTTCTTCTCTTCTCCTATGTATAAGACATTAAACCAAATTCTAACTATTACAACCATTGATTCAATTTAACAACATCAATCTCACATTGGTATGGTTTGATGTTTTCTTTTGCTTTCATTTTGACCAAACATTATGAACAAGTAATGGCTTTGGAACTTGGTCTCTCCTTCTCTGGCTCTTCTCTTGACTCATTTTCATGGTCTTCATTATCTCCATATTTACCATTGAATCTAACTTTTGAGTTAGAGTTAATAGAATCCCCAAATGGTCCAAACTTCTTATCTAGATCCATCATGAGAATGACCATATTATTAGAGATGTCGTTGAATTGTGATTCAATCTTTAAAAATCTCTCCTCTACCTCATCTCATGGATTTTTATTTTTGGACTAATGTGCCATAGCTAGAGTTTTAAGATTTTTTTCTTATGACAATTCCTATTTCTTGTAAGTTCCCACATAAACCCCAAAGGAAAATTTCTTTATTACCAATATGATTTGTAAACTGGATATTGGAACAATTCATCATCATACATCTTCTAATATTCTACAATCTCTTATTATAGAGTGCTTTACTTAAGATTGGAAACTTAATGTTACACACTTAATGTTGAAATGAATTGAAGTTGAAAAGAAAGAAGATTTAGCGAATAGAAAATGGCACTAACTATAGAATTTCCAGGGACATTGTGGCTAGTGTGGCTAAGTATCTTCTACTTCATGTATTTTGCCTCAATATCCCACTCTTAGATGCTCTTCTCATCTATGGAAAAATATATATTAAACAATGAGAATAAAATCACTTCTTTTCCAAGTGGTCCAATATTTAACATAGTTTAATATAGTTTTATAGTTTTTCTATTCCTTGACATGCAATTAATATTAAGGTTTCGGACCCTGTTGAATATTCTTGAAAATCTACATGTGACTAGCTCCACATATATAATTAATAAGTATTCAAATGACAAACTTTTATATATAACCTTCAATTTAGATGATTTTTACATAACTAAAAAAATTTAATATTTAAAACAACATGAATATGAAAAGAATATGAGCCAAACTCACAAGATTTTGATATTATAAAAAAATACCTTCAATCTTTCTACCAAAAAAATAAATATCAAATAATATAATAATATATTGTAAATCAAATTCACACTACTCTAAAATGACAAAAAATACCATAAACATGCTAAAAAACAATAAATCATAACACTCCAACCATACTCCACCTTTGTCCTTTTTTTTCTAATTAAAAAAAAACTTGTATGACAAACGGCTTGTCAATGCATCCTTGGCTTTTTTAATTTATAATGTCTAGTTAGTTCAACATACAATGAGATGCTAGACAAACTTAGTTTATAATTTTTTTTATATTATTTTTATTTAAAATAAAAATATTAAAATATATAAAATGAAATGAAAGTTTTTTTATTTGAAAATAAGTTAACAACTCAAGACTAAAAATGATAAAATTAAACCTTACATGAATTTCCTTTATTAAAGATAAATTAGAAATAATATGCAATAAAGGTCACTTGAAGTTCATTTAAAGAACATATTCGCTTGAATTTCATTTTAAAAACATTTCATTTTGAAAACATGTTTTGAATTATTATGTGGCTAAAGATCTAGTTGCTTGGAAAAGAAGTACAAGTGAATGAGTTTCCAGAGTTTTCGAGAAATATCCGATCGCACTAAATACAAGACATGTTTATGGTGCAGGAGTTTCCAGAAGATCTTGAGAAATATCTGATCTCACTAAGTGCTAAACGATGCCTCGAAAACGTCATTCAAGACGACGGCAAATAGTGAAATATACAATGAGGCCCACTGCCCACCTTACTAAAAATATATTTATATTTGGTTGTTATGGTGAGAAGAGTAGCTATTATATAAGGGTCAAAGTGGAAAAGACAAGACCTCATCTAAGTTGAGATAAATAAATTGAAATTTTGTGGTCACTAAACTAATACAATTATTTAATTTATGGTTAGTGAATATCATGATTGGTTTATGAATTGCTTTTTATTCATGTAAATAGTTAGTGAATATAAGGAATTGTCTATAATTGTTTGTTTTAAAAATAAATATTAATAATATATTTCTGTACTATTAAGTTTATGTTTTTCATTGTTAAAATTTCCTCATTTTCTCTTAAATTATTAAGATTATGTTTTTTTTTTTTTAAATTGCATTTTTAAATTACTAAGTTCATGCTTTTTATTGTTTGTATTTTTACACCGATAGATGTTTGTATCTTAGAATTTGGGGTGGATTACCATCTATGTTTTTCCTAGATTGAAGGAAGATGGGACAAATGTAATCTCTAGATTGATTTTATGGGCGTCCTTCAAATTTGGAAATAAAAAATTATTAAAAAAAAGAAATATAAAAAATAATCGGTAGTTGATGCATGGCTCATGCATGGATAACATGTAGTGACAAATAACTCATTCAACTAAAGAAGGTAACATGTAGTTGAGGCATAGACAACATGTGATTACAACTAAGCATGACGAACAAATAACAGATAACTTGTTATTCACTGAGCACAAATTAAGCGAATGAATTATATTGTATGAAGATGATTAATTCTATAAAAATTGAAAATATAAATATTTGTGAGAAATATTGAAGCTCCAAAAGGAATCAGCTTATTATAGCAAATTCAAAGTCATAAACATTTGATAATTGAAATGGTCGTGCCAAGGGGTTTTTAATATCACAGAAAATAAGTTTTTATATTTCGAAATTTTAATATTAAATTTCTAGTATTAATGAGAAAATCCTTCATTTCAGTTTTTATATAAAATTTCGATGGGTTTGGAAAGTTGTCTATTCTTGGATGGAATTTTTCATCTTGAGCTTAACGTAAAAATGGATGAGAGTTTGTTGATCAATGTGAAATTCTTATCCTCACATCAAAATATATGAAAATATATGAGAGGGTTGTGAAGGGGATTTTTTATTATTATTTTATGTAAGTTTTATATTTAGATTTAACATTTAAAGTATATTTTTCAAAAAAAATATACTTTAAATGTGAAGTTGTCTATTCTTGGATGCAATTTTTCATCTTGAGCTTAACGTAAAAATGGATGAGAGTTTGTTGATCAATGTGAAATTCTTATCCTCACATCAAAATATATGAGAGGGTTGTGAAGGGGATTTTTTATTATTATTTTATGTAAGTTTTATATTTAGATTTAACATTTAAAGTATATTTTTCAAAAAAAATTAATTTCACTTTTTGGTGCTGCATTATTTGTGGTGACAACCAAAACAAAATTTACCTTTTGGTGTCGCATTATTTATGGCGATAACTAAATTTTGTCAACTATCACGCATTGAGATCAAGAGTAATAGGGCTTGAATCTTATCTTCAAATACAATTTTCAAAGAAGTGAGCTAGTTCAACATTGTATGCAATTCATTTAAATGTTCAGGTACTAAGCTTCTTTTCTTCATTTTGAGATCAAACAACTTCATCAAAAATAATTTATTGACTACTATGTCTAGTTCATATTACTCTTGAAGCCTTTTACATAATGATTCGGTTGACTTTTCTTGTGAAACATGGAAGTATAAGTTGTCTACCAAATATTGTCGAATAGTGGCTATGACTTTTGATCTAACCTCTCCCAATCTTCATCACTCATGGATGAAGGTTTCTGTCCTGAATCGGTAATTCAAATCTTTCAAGGTGAGTATATCTTCCATTTTTTACTTGCATATGGTAAAATTTACCCCAGTAAGCTTTTCAATGCTTATTGTTGTCTCCATCACAACCACCTGTAAATGAGCCCTACACACACCTAATATTCAACAAAATACTTGTACCAATTGTTAGGAAATTAACAATAGTCAATAATTATATTAAACATATCCAAGATCTAATAAATCATTTATGACTCATTAATATAAACCGATATAGATCTCATAAATGAAATAACCCAAATAAATAAGAATAGCTACCATTTTACCAAGGAAAAAAAAAAGAATAGCTACCATTTTACCCAAATAAATAAGAATAACTACAATTTTATTACTCAAGACCAAGCATACATATTTATATCCCTTCATTAGTCAAATACAATAGGCCTAAACCATGGACCAAAAATACCACCTACCCAAAACTATGGTCTAAAACAATGGCCCCAAAACTTATTTAGCTAATTCCCATAACACAACGTAAATACAATAAGTCATAAATATTTATTGATATTTTCTTATTTGGTCTGATATATAACAATATAAATGCCAAAGATTTTTCCCATTGGATGTAGCTTACGTGGTTGGGAGGAATGACTCTTACCCTCCCCACCCATGTTCTACCTTGATTCTTCGTCTTTAAAATAGGTCAGGTGTTGGCATATTTCCCTTGAAAACATCGGTAAATGCCAAATATTGGATGCCTTGATATTTACGATAAATTTTGAGGCTTACATTATAGATATTGATTCCTTAAAGGGCCCAGATTTGATGGCTTGATGTTTATGATAAATTTTGAGGCTTACATTATAGATATCAACTCCTTAAAGGGCCCGAGTAAGCTAGTCATTGTCTCAAGTACTTCATGTTATTTGTTCAAAAAAAAAAAGAAAATCAAGGTGTTTATCTTTTGTGGGACTTTCTGTAACCTATATGTAACATCCCCAATTAAATAATTTTCAGATAAAAAATAAAGTTGGCCTATCTAATTCCTAAGGGTTATGTGGGAAAATTAAAATATTGATATTTAACCCCAAGGCCTATAGTTTCTCATTGAAATTCAAAATTCAAAACTGATGGTGGAAAAAGGCGAATAAATTATGGAAAAAACATTAATTGCTCCAAAATAAAGTGGCATGGGGTCCTAGTTGGACTTTGGGGCACATAAGTGGATATGTGGGGTCCACATGAGGGAATAATCCACTTTTACACATGGCACCATCCTCAAATTCGAATTTGGAAGGATAAGTAAATCCCATGGGGAAGGTGAAGAGTCACAGGGCTATTTTTAGTCAATGATAGATTCTATGACAACCTATGAAATATATGACAACTTATGACAACCTATATGACATGTTATAGGTCCTAAATTTAGCCAAGGAGGGCACTAGAGGAGAAGGGTGGGCCCACATGCTAATGTAGATTCCTCAAAATAAAGATAAGCCTCTCAAATTCGAATTTCCAAGGTTGATGGTTTTATTTTTTGGACAAATAACATTAAAGAGGAATTAAATGGGTCCCAATGTGGCATTCTCCCATAAAAATAATATTTATTAATATTTTATTAAATATTTGTGAGAGAATTCTAGAATGAGGGGGAAATGCTCCATGAAGATTTATAAAAGGGATGAAGACACAAGTGAAAGGGATTTTATATCATTCTTGTTGTTTTGCACTATTCGAGAGCTTAGCTTGTCCATTGCACGGTGGGTGTTTACCTTGCCTACCATTGATCTAGTTTCAGTGCTGAAAGAGTCCACCCAAGCTAGTAGAGAGGAGGAGATCATCTAGATCTTTTCATTGTGCTTCATTACAGCTGATTATTGAGGGGATAAATCACTTTCAAATTTCTCTACAGAGATTTATTTCAGGTTATAGCTTCATATACAGTAGTGGGGTCAAATTCCTATCATTTGGAGTTTCTTTCTATTGATTTTGGGCTTGGATCAGTGTTGGTGGGACTAAATGGAGGTTATGGTTTAGATACTTTTGAGAATTTATGGGATGCGAGACCTATTCCATTGCATTCATGGCATCATTTCCAGTGCGAAACACTTTTTGATTGACTCAAAATTTTTTCCATGTGCCCGAGATATCGTCATTTTACTAAATCTACTCTATTCAGCATCTCTTCTAGTGGAGGGGCACACCACTACTTTTCTATCTCTATATTTCTTGGATTTCAAGATTTTGTAAGAGCCATATATTCTTTTAATAATTATATTTACTGTCTCCATATATTCATAATAAATATTTATAGAGCTTTTCATCATATGGTTCATTGTTCAAGCTTATGCATGATTTTTGTGCAAATCTACTACTATGGTTAACCAAGCTTAAGACAATGTGTATTAAATTTTCATATCAGCTCCCTAAACTAGGCTATTAAGTTATTTTGTTGATTTTGGAGTTTCATGGTCGAATCGGATATGTTTGGGAAGACTTGGGCTGATTGGAAAGTGTTTGGGTCAAGTTGAAAAAGTTGTATTCCAATGTGGGGGAAATTGAGCTAGTTTCTCACAAGTCTTGAGAGCGTGTCTTTCATACTTCTTTGGAAGTTATCTGGAGTCTATCAGTGGGTCATATAGTTTCATTTTAGTCTATTTGATTCCATTAAATTTATATTTGGAGAATTCAATTTTCTTTGCTAGTGTTTGGGAAGAGCTGGAAACCTCGTGTTCAATGTGGCCAAAATTGAACTAGTGTTCCTTGTTTCTTTACCAGCTTCCAATTTTATATTATATATCATTTGTCATATGTATAAGTGGAATCTAAACACTTTTATGAGTTTCACACCTTTAATGGACATTAGAATATACATACACCCACTATTGTTGAACAAGAGCATTCATAAGCCTTCATAAGCCATTGTTTGGGGAAAAGTTGAAAATCAACATAATATAAAGTTGGAACCTTGGAGATAATATTCCTAATTTATTATTGGAAACATTACAGTGGTATCAAAGTATGGTCCTTGCACCTGTGCATTAATATCATCCATTGAATAACAGTTGCATCCATGTCTTACTATTATGATGACTCTTATGAGTACAATTCTTATGGGCAATATGAAGATGATTGTGAGCAATATGAAGAAGAATGTGAATGGTATGAGGAAGAGGTGCCATCATGCAACACTTCTTACAATTTCATAAGGAATGAGGGTTATTCTTATGACCTTATGTGTGATGAATATGAATATGTCATACCACTAAAGGATAATCCTATGAATGAATTAGAAATATTGAGAGCAACATGTAAAACTTTGCCTCAAAAAAATCAGGCATATCCTGATTTGATGGGAAAGACAAAGAAGGCCATTCTTTTTGAAGACTTTATCGATTGGGTGTTTGCATATAGGCCCAATAATGAATATGTGGAGTTAGTGAAGAAAGTTCTATGCCCTTCTTGCAAAATACCTCGGAGAGAATGTTTGAGTGAAAAGGCGGAGACCCATGATCTACCTAGTTTTGTAGGTGGTGAATCAAAAGAAGCATCACATGAAGAGGATCGAAAGTCACTCCCAAGTGAATTTGAAAAATATGAAGAAACATCACATGAGCATGAATAATATTCCATTGAAACCATTGAAGATAATTCTGAGACACATTCTACTTTGGACATGGATCAAAGAGGATCTATTGATGGATGATTGAATTGTGAAGGAGTACCTACTGATGGGTGCTCACACCTGTATGTTGGTGACATAGAGATCACTTTTGACAATATTTCTGCAAGCAAAATTTCCATTGACCATGGATATGGATACCTTGTAGCAGTTGAAGAAGAACCAAGATCAACTTCCCCATCACCACTTGAGCTTCATGAAGTTGGTCAAAGCAAGAAGGAAGAAGAAGAGGATGTTCATTTGCAAGAACCTCGTTTTCTTGCAGGTTCCTTGAATATGGATGAAAATAAGATTCAAGAGGCCTTGAAGACTCTCCATGACACTCAATCATTGGTGTAAAATTCTTGTTGGAGAGCTACTTCATTGGAGGAGCCATCCTTCCACGAAGACATGGAGAAGATTCAAAGAGCAATGTGCAACATCAAAGGTAATTTAATGTCTTTGATTTTTTATAGAAACAATTTGGTTGAGATTAATGAATGGTTACATGA
Organism: Larix kaempferi; assembly: GCA_027924585.1. NCBI lineage: Eukaryota > Viridiplantae > Streptophyta > Pinopsida > Pinales > Pinaceae > Larix > Larix kaempferi. The sequence goes on along the minus strand of BSBM01000816.1, from coordinate 4,685,458 downwards.
GGCATACTTGAATAATAATAAGTATATTCATAAGCTCAAAATTCATAATGAGCAATTTCTTGAGAGGTTGCAAGATACCTATTCTTCCTCCTATGTTTCAAATTTTCATACGGTAGATTTCTTTGAGGATTCTCATGACATGGTGGATCATGAGAAACATGGAAATTTGCATGTGATTGATGTGTTTGAAGACGAGCTTGATGATATCCAAGCACTTTATGTGGTAGAAGAGGAGCTTGAGTTGCCTCTTGATGATGCTATGCACTTTTTGAATAAGTGCATGATTCCTCTACCTTGGAACCAACCTATGAGAAAATTTTCACACTTTTGAGGGAGGTGCATGATCGTACCCCTATGGATCCTTCACATGATTAAAATTCTACACTTTTTGATCATTTGTGTGAGTTGGTTCATTCTCTTACATCCTACACTTCCATATTTTGAAGCATTCATCCCAATGAAGTATGGGTGAAAGGGTTCTCTTTGATGGTTCCCCATGAGGAGTATGAAACTCCTATCTCTCCTTTTGATGATGACATGGCGATATCACCTTCTTCTTTACATTTGCAGTAGCATCCTTTGTTACCTTATGGTGATACAAATCTGCATGGATGCATCTATGATGTTCACTTGCGTCACTTGAAGACTCATGATTTTTCTTTCTCCTTGTTTAGTGCATTTGATGTTGAAGGAAATTCATCCAATACTTGGGTGAAGAGATTTATGATTGGAGCACATTCTTATTGGAATCCACATGTTTTGTTATTTTTTTATGACACTCACATTCATGGGTGTATGGATGAGACTTCTTTGGCCACTTGAAGTCTCCTTGTTTTCTTCGCTCCTTACTTGGTTCATATTTTTTTGGAGGCTCTTCATTCACTTCTTGGATGAAAGAACACATGGCTGATTATTTTGATGCATATTAAATCCTTTTGGAGAAACATTATAGGATATGGGATGCTCATCTATGTCATTGGAGCATATTTTATTGGTCACTTGATGCTTGTATGCACTTTGCACATGATGATCTACTTACTTGGATGTACAATCACTTTCATGATTCTTTGATGAGGTACCTTCTTGATGTACATTTGTATGATGTTGTTATGTACTTTAATGATCTATATTTTGAACTTGTGATCTTTGGAACGATGCAATACAAGCAATGGGATCCTAGTATTGCTTGGTTTCAGCTCACTTGGAGCAGCAATTCGATTGTTGGTTTGAGAGAGAAACCAAACCTTCAATTATTTGAGTTCATCTTTGTAGAGCAGTGTTCTAGTTTCCTATGTGGGAGACCTTTTGAGAGATGAATTCAGTTTTCACGTGCTTGGTGTTGATGGAATTTCATAGTATATATTTCACACCATGCATGTATCATGATCATTTGGGACCCTGGAATCATTTTTTGTCTCATCGGTTTCAATTTTGGGGGGTAGAAAGCAGTATGGGAGATTGAGTCACCATTTAAGAAGGTGATTCTAAATAGAGTAGTGCAACAACAAGCATGGTGGCTCCTCTTTGAAATGATCTTGGAATCTTGAAGACTCAAAGTTTGGAAACTCAGTGGCAACTTCAAAGAATTATATAGTGCTCAAAAGGGTTGAAAGTTCAGAAAGGGTTTCCAAAATATGAAAGAGGTAAAGATTAATTGTGCAAATTTTGTTTTGATGGATTTAATTAATCTTTTGGTGTTTAGTTGTGATGTCACGAGAGATATCAATATGAAAAATAAATCCACATCTCTTTACTTTTGGAAACAAACAATTGCAGTACGTGAGTGCCACTACTCAAAATTTTAGAAGGAAAGCAGGTTCTTCAACATCCATGTTTGAAATTGCTTGATGACAAACAATCTTGGATGGGGAGGACTATAATGTCCCCAGTTAAATAATTTTTAGATAAACAATTAATTTGGTCTATCCAATTCCTAAGGGTTATGTGGGAAAATTAAAATATTGATATTTAACCCCAAGGCCTATAGTCTCTCATGGAAATTCAAAATAAAAAATTCATGGTGGAAAATAGGTGAATAAATTATGGAAAAAACATTAATTGCTCCAAAATGAAGTGGCATGGGGTCCTAGTTGGACTTGCGGGTGCATAAGTGGATATGTGGGGTCCACATGAGGGAATAATCCTCCTTTACACATGGCACCATCCTCAAATTCGAATTTTGAAGGATAAGTAATTCCCATGGGGAAGGTGAAGAGTAACAGGGCTATTTTTAGTCAATGACATATTCTATGACAACCTATGACATATATGACAACTTATGACAAGAATCAGGTCCTATAAAAGCTTATGAAAAATTATGACAACCTATGATATGTTAGAGGTCCTAAATTTTGCCAAGGAGGGAACAAGAGGAGAAGGGTGGGACCACATGCTAATGTAACTTCCCCAAAATCAAGCTAAGCCTCTCAAATTTGAATTTCCAAGGTAGATGGACTTATTGTTTGGCCAAATAAAATTAGAGAGGAATTAAATGCATCCCAATGTGTCATTCTCTCATAAAAGTAACATTTATTAATATTTTATTAAATATTTGTGAGAGAATTCTAGAATGAGGGGGAAATGCTCCATGAAGATTTATAAAAGGGATGAAGACACAAGTGAAAGGAATTTTGGATCATTGTGGTTGTTTTTTACTATTGGAAAGATTATCTTGTCCATTGTATGGTGGGTGTTTACCTTCCCTGCCATTGATCTAGTTTCGGTGGTGAAAGATTCCACCCAAGCTAGTAGAGAGGAGGAGATCATCCAGATATTTTCATTGTGCTTCATTGCAGTTGATTATTGAGGGGATAAATCACTTTAATATTTATCTACAGATATTTATTTCAGGTTATATGTTCATATAAAGTAGTGGGGTATAATTCCTATCATTTGGAGTTTCTTTCTATTGATTTAGAGGTTGGACCAATGTTGGTGGGATGATATGGAGGTTCTGGTTTCGATACTTATGAGAATTTATGGGATGTGATACCTATTCCATTGAATTTAAAGCATCATTTACAATGGGAAACAATTTTGTTTTCACTCAAAAAGGTTTTCATATGCCTGAGATATCATCATTTTATTTAATCTACTCTATTCATCATCTCTTCAGGTGGAGGGGCACAACATTACTTTTCTATCTCTATATTTCTTGTATTTCAAGATTTTGTAAGAGCCATATATTTTTTTAATAAGTATATTTATTGTCTCTATATATTCATAATAAATATTTACATATCTTTTCATCTAACTCCACATTTCATCATACATCCATTATATATAATAATTTGAATTTTTTTCATTGGATTGACATATTAATGGGATTCTTCAGCCACACATTTGTGAAGAAAATTATGGTTTCTTCCATTATTGTTACAGATAAAAACTTCCTATGGCTCGGGGTAGACCAAAACAGACAGATGACTACCAGAAAATAACTCAATTCCCAATGCAATGCTTCTATAATGAAAATGCTATGATATGGGAATCAAACCAACCTTCAACCGGATGTTTGAAGTAGATCCCCGTTGAGCTTTCAATCTCTACACTTGGACCTGTAGATTAGTCTCAACAACAAATACAAGCAAGTGCATATAATATGTGAAGTATATTAGCATAATCAATAACATGATCCATGATATCATAAGCAAATATAACCCAACGTAATTTAAACAACATTCAGAACATCAATTGGACAAGAGAATGAGTTTTTCCATTAATTAATAACAAGAAGTACATAATACGACCTCTTACCGGAAACCAATCTGAACCAAGAACTGGGTCTCTCCACTTGTGCCTCCACCACTTCAACCCCCCATGCAATGGAAAACTCAAACTATGAAAGGCGTTTGGTAGGTGAACATAAGGAGTTCACAACAACAAGGATCAATGAGTGTAGAATCAAGTCATGGAAAAATCCACTAGAGTTATCTTGCTCTCTCTTTCTCATCCCTTCCATAGACCATAAGAGTTTCTCGTCCCTTCCATACACCATAAGAGCTCAATATATAGCCTTCCAAAGGTAAGTGAAAGGTCCAATCAAGTCATTTCAGGGTATATGGAGGGCCAAAGGTCACGCTAAGACCACTTTTTGGGAGTAAAAAGTAACTTTTCTATTGTTTTTAGCATGTATCTCGATGTACGTAGGCTAATTAGGTGCAACCTGTGTGTACGCTTGCTATAATGGGACAGCAAGCGTACATGAAGGAAAATAGGGAAACTTGGTTCCTAAAGGGAAAATACTAGGTCTGAGTCAATAAAATGGATCCTGAAGGCCAATCAATGCTGATGCTCACAAGGTGAAAATTTACGCTGTAAAAGATGCCCCCTAATGTGTGAGGTCAGAGAAGGTACTACGATGGCCGAAATACATTACAAATCTCAGAAGTGGAGTGATGGAGACACAAATGAAAGAGTAGCTCACTCATCATAAAAGAATAATATCTCTGAATACATGTCGGTACAATACAACAATCTGATACAATGGCCAGGATAGGAAACATATAGTGAATACATGTCATAGGTGGTCATAGCCATGACCCATACAGTAAGATATGGTCTCTTGATGAAAAGGAAACAACTGGTACAATACTAGAGGTACAAACTGTTGATGTATGAGAAATGAGATCTCATAAGTACAGTCACGATCAAGGGCAGCATACTGAACGCTACTAACGTCTGGAGTATTCTACACAAATCATTTGCGGTGCAAGTCCCGTCGAGTGAATAAAGGTGTTGAAGTGGAACCTCATGTGACATCATTTGATTATCGATCAATGATGTATACCGTTAACAGACGCGAGATAACCCACCAAGAATTAAAATGAGCATCAAGGCACAAAGTAAAATAATCAAAGTGTGAATAGATGTGTTGAGTTTGAACACTAATATGAATCCATCGATCATCGGACATTGATGTATTCCCAAAACTGTAGATGGCGAGAAAACCTACCACTAATGACTGCAAGCCTCAAGGTACTCAACAGACTCTAATCCTCAATTCTAGAATAAATGGGTTGAAGTCGGCGGAGCAAAACTCATTGGAAGGAGGGCATTAAGGCATCCGCCATCAACCAACACGAGGTAATAGCTACGCTAAAATATTTGGAAGAAATTGGACAAATGGACAGACTCAATAAGGATGGCTGACATGCAATAGTCAAGAGAACTGAGGAGTGGCCGACTTTGGCTTCAGGACTTCCTTTGAACATGAGCATGAGCAGATGGAAAGACATGGGAAGCATGGAATTAAGTACTAGATGATATAAAATTGTGTGATGCAGGAGGCATCAACAATGGGCTCCATAATGACTGGAAGATTAACCAATCGATGGAGTAAAATATGAGAAACGAGTACAGATCCTAAGGTCCTACTGTAGTCTCAACTCATAATGGATGGAGTGGAATGAATGCTTTGTTCAAAGGTGACAAAACAACTTCCAACAAAAAAAAGTAATGATTCTCCCATCCAGCTTTTTGGAATATTTGATTTTTTTGGTCTTTTTCATATTTGGGAAAGCTTGAAAAAGAATAAAATTGCTTATAGTACAACAAGTAAGGGAACGAGTGTAAAATGTAAATCAAACTAGTCCCAACCACTGGAACATACCTATGAACAATGCAAGGATTCATGCGCAAGATGTGGACACTCAGGGGGTGTTCCCTCAGGGTAAAAGGTCATCAAATTCCGAAAGGAAAATGAAATCTCTGCTTGGATCAAAAGGGAAAGTGCTCAAGCACATGGCTAATGATTGAGTAAGAGGGAGCTAGCATAAGGCTCAAGTGGCAAGCAGGATGATGCAATGCAATCACAACTTGATAAAAAAATGGGGGAGTCCTTATGGGAGATGGACAGCATAAGACAAAGCAGAGTATGAATCTTTATCGCAAAGTCATGGCATAACTACGAAGGACTCCCGATCCTGAGGAGAGACAACAGGATTGACGCCAAAAGGAATAAAAAGGTTCTAACTAGGGCACCCATGTTCGGACAAGTCCTACTGCCAAATAATGACACTTCTATAACAATGTGAAGGCTCTGTGTCAATTAAAAAATGGGGTCCCTCCTAGGGTTAATGACAAATGGTCAAAGGTCAAATGCATGATGTAGGTGAAAATGACATCTAACATATATGATGGGTGTGAAATATACCTGTCCTAGGTGCGAAACAATAAAAAAATCAACTCTCGTCGCAAAAATCTGTGCAAAATGGTACTCCAGGATGACATATTAGTCCAAAAAAATGTCACACGATAAAAACTATAGGAAAGTGGGTTTTAAAAACTATAAATAGTAATAAAAAATTACTATTACTATTCCATTTTCACATTTTACCCAAATTGGAGTTTTTGGTTAGTTTTCACCTCAAATTTAAGTTTTGATTTCGGAAGCTATGAGAGTCCATTTCACGAGTCATCCAGAGTAGGTAAGTCATCTCATCCTCCTCTTTCATTTCATAGCTTTTATTTCAATTTTTAGTGGTCCATTATTTTTATTAGGCCAACCCTGCTTCTCCACAGTGTTGTACGCGGGCTACAATTCTATGAGTCACGGGTAGGGCCTGCTAGATGTGGTCAACGCATGTGTTGACCACCAGTAGATACCCTTGTCTACTCAGTTTCCCATGGGTACAGCCATGAAGAAGGTATTTTAAATGTTAAAAGATAAAAAAACTTTTGCTTTTTCCTCCAGGATGGTTCTAGATTTGAGGGAAAGAGAGCATGATGTCGTGGATGAGAATTTTCACCAAAATATACTTGCACAACAAGTACTACAAGTTTGTGGGCTTTACAAATTCTAGAGTGTTGGGGGTTTAAGGGCCCAAAACCAACTGCTCCCTCGGTTGATTGATTACTGGGATGTAGAAGCGTAGAACTTCAACTTGCATGGTCAAACACTCTCAGTAGAGGTGGATGACATATTCTTCATTACAGGGTTGTCCCGTCGCGGGGAGGTGGCTAGTCTCTGATCTCGCACTATAGGTGGTGGGATCACCATTCCTGACTATATAGACCGGTATTGTTTTCCTGGTACCCAAAAGGTGGGGATTCAAGTACCCATTGGGGCCATTGTGAGCTTGAGCATGAAGATAATAGTGCTCACCCTCGTGAGGATCACAGGTTCAACAGCTTTACATCAGGCTTCAATGTCGGTGATGTTCTACGCAGCAGAGTGCATGAGGCCTATAGTCTACGATTGGTGCACAACGTTACTAATGTCCATGAAGACCCAGTTAACGGAGTGTAAGCGTGGGAAGCCAAATAACTTCGGGTATGGAAGTATACTTTGTAGCTTATTCTTCAAGAGAGTTCTGGGGGTTAGTCCGAGGGTTGAACTCCCTCTGCATAGTCTCCATGACCCAGCCCTAACTCGGTGGGCAGAGGTATTGACGTGACAAGGTGGTGGCCGACAGGAATCACCATATTCAGATGAGTTCTTCCACTGGTGGGATCAACAAGTCATCGCCATCGATGACTACCATATGCTGGGATAGACTACCGGGGAGACCGCACATGCCTCTCTCTCTAGGAGATGCATTCAGAGACATCGGTATGTTACTCTTTTTATGTTTTGTGTATTTAATTTTTTGGGATTTTTTATTATATATGAAAATGAAAAAATATTTTATGTGTAGTATCACATATTAACATTCCATTGTTTGCTCGCAGATGTTGTTCCACGAAGACCAGAGGGATTCCTGAGACATCGTCATCGGGGTAGGGATGGAGATTTGGTTGGTGCTGTAGCAGAGCACATGCTAGAGACCATACGGGTGAACCTGTCCTGTATGACTACCAAAGTACCCATGATTGAGGTGGAGCATTTGTCAAAGGCGACGCAACGAGATGTTGTGGGAGTAGCGGGCACCTCAGTGCGGTTACTGTGGAGCATAGCACCTAGATGGAGATTTGGTTGGTGCTGTAGCAGAGCACATGCTAGAGACCATACGGGTGAACCTGTCCCGTATGACTACCAAAGTACCCATGATTGAGGTGGAGCATTTGACAAAGGCGACGCAACGAGATGTTGTGGGAGTAGCGTGCACCTGGGTGCGGTTACTGTGGCACATAGCCAATGCAGTAAATTACTATATTCAAACACATCCTCCTGAGGAAGCTAGGCCTCCTCCTAGGGCTTATATATCTCAGAGTCCCATATTTTGTATCGATTATGTATATTATTGAGAGCTACGGGCTCCAATTTTGTACTGTGACACTACCTTTTTAGACATATTATTTATAAAAAACTATGATTTTTCGGTTCTACTATATGTGTATGTACAAATGTGTGAATGAATTTGTATTTGTGTGCTTCTTTATTGATGTGACAAATGCCAATCTAGGACATAATTAACATATGCATCAGATACATGATTAAAACATCTTGGAACATGAATGTATGTACTGGAAACAAAATGATGCTCCGAGAGTCTTACCCTTAAGAACATCCATAGTAATGTAGGATCCCTCACGTGATACCAGCCATTCAATTGAGAGACAACCAGTTGTGAATCCAGGTGGACTTCTAAAGACTGGATACCATGCGAAATGGCATCTTGAAGTAGCTCAACTATGACACTGTACTCAGTCACATTGTTGGATGTAGGACCGAGACAGGAACCTCCCGAAGACACAATCTGATGGTCAAGTGAATAAATAACCCACGCAGTAGAAGCGAGTTGCTGCGTATGAGAGCAAGCACCATTCGCAAATCCCAAGAACACAGGAGATTCTGCTGACATCTCTCAACCAAATAGAAGCGAATCAACAGATCTGAAAAACCAAAAGAAATATAATCTATGTACATAAGCAACTATACAATAGTAGAAAAAAGTATTAGCTCGAGCTAGAAGCTCAAGCGTAATACCGCTTGAGGTAGAGCCCATTTCTAGGCTCCTTCAAGGCGTTCCCCTCATAGTCTTCCAATTCGTAGGCTCCTTTCTCAAGGACACGCCTCACTATGTAAGGACCATGCCACATGGGATTAAAATTTCCTGCCCCCAGGGGTTCCCTACCTTCGTCATACAAGAGGACCAAGTCACCTTCAACATATTGCCGAGGACAGACAGACCTATCATATTGAACCTTGACACAACATTTGTTGGCATCTATAGCCACGGCAGGATCTCGACTCTACTCGTCAAGCTGCTCAAGGTGGATCAAATGTTGCTCAACATCTGACTTATTAGGTAGGAGCTCTATGTCTAGTTTTAATGAAGGGATTTCACATTCAATCGGCAATATAGACTCCACACCATGTACTAGCTGAAATGGTGAGAAACCAGTGGCAGTCTTAACTATGGTTTGATATGCCGACAAAGCAGGATATAACATAATGTGCCAGTTGCTCTTGCTTTGCTGGATGGTATGTTGGAGAATGGTCTTTAAGGACCTATTGACTACCTCAACCTGACCATTCACTTGGGGGTAGTAAGAAGATAAATGATCTTGACGAAACCCAAGCTTGAGTGACAAATCTGCCATCATTTTGTTCTGAAAGTGACTGCCATGGTCAGTGACAATCTCTTTCAGGATACCGAATCGAGCGATAATATGATTGAACATGAAGTGAGCTACAACAACACCATTGGATTTTATGGTGGGCATGGCCTCAGCCCATTTGGAAAATTAGTCCACCACCACAATGATATGGTGATGCCCCCCAGCTGAAGCTGGTTTGCAATCCATGAGATCCACCCCCTACTTAGTGAAGGGACCAACGGTGACAACCGGATGAAGGGGCGCAGGATGGAAGTGTATATTTCGAGAAAACACCTGGAAAGGGTGACATCTCTTCATTGCGTTCATACAATATTTAAAGATCGAAGGCCAGAAGTAACCTGCTCACATGATATGTTGCGTTGTCGCAAGCCCAGATAAGTGACCACCACACACCCCGCTGTGGCAGTCATTCAACACTAACTCTGCTTCTTCATGAGTCAAACAATGACAGAGGATAGAGTCCTTTCCTTGATGATACAAAGTGTCATCGACGATGAAATAATCTTTAGCTTGGTGCCTCACACGCCATCATTCATCCCGTGAATAGTGCGAAGGGAACTTCAAAGTTTGGAGATATATGATGATATCCCCATAGAAAGGGTCCGCCAATGAGATAAGAAATAAATTCTCATCCACAAAGGAATCTTCACGGATGATGTCCTCATCAAATCATGGAAAATCTAACATGATCTCAGCGAAAACCAAGGATTTCACTGACTTTGCCGAAGCAAAATCGAGATCAAACTCCTGAAGAATAACAATCCACTTATTATACTTCCCCCCAATCAGACATCGTGAAAGCACAAACTAAAATGGATTGATGTGTGCTATGACAGTAGTTTTCCTAAGAATAATGTAATTCCATAAACATTGGACTGGATGAACAGTCGCAAGTGCCAACTTTTCCACGTGAGTGTATCTCAGCTCAGTGTCTACTAGATTTCAACTAAGATAATAAACAACATGCTCTTGGAGCGCATCATCTACCTGAACTAATACCATGCCAATCGTCTCAAGAGACGCGACCACATAAAGAAAGATATCTCTAGCAAAGTGGAGTGGACTAAACAGAGGGGCCGATACCAAAGCTTTCTTCAAAGCATCGAAAGACTGCTGGGCTCGCTCATCCCAGATAAATGGTGTGTCCTTCTTCAATAGTTGCACGAAACCTTTGGTAAGACTGGCATAATTCACTATAAAATGTCGTAGAAAAGTGGCTCTCCCTTGGAGGCTCTGAAGTTGAATTATGTTACGTAGGGGAGGAAATCAAGGTATTGCCTCAACCTTAAAAGGATTGACTCTTATACCCTCTTATGAAACTACAAGCCCTAAAAGATGACCCGTTATCACAACAAAGATGCACTTGTTAGGGTTCAATCGAATCTTGTAACATTGTAATGTCCCCTCCCATCATACCAGCATGATAGAGAGAACGTGATGCTAAAGTTGGGCATCTAGCCCCATGAACTTTTAAATAAGCATTCACATAATATAAAAAGACATATGGAAATGTATAATTATAAGAAAACACAGCGAAAGTAATTTCAATAACACATCCATCATACATTCACGATATTCATCAAATAAATAATTACAAATTTAACACAAGAGAGTACTTATCTTATAACAAAGTAGCCCCGAGCAACTGGCTATGCAACTGCAATGTTCCACCCAACCATAGGCGAGTTGTGATCATCAATATCTCAACACACTGCCACCCCCAAGCTGGGCATGATCTCTATAAGGAATCAGGGAACAACAGACTCACACATAGCCCTAAGATACACCAAATCAGCCATGTCAATCTACAGTTGGGTTTATTAGGCTATTAGGCAATGGAAGGAAGAATTGCTAAGCTAGTGGAATCATCCATAGAGATATGGGTACCCTCTGCAAGATCTATCTAGCTTGGCTCCCACAATACCTACACACCTGGCACATGGAAGTACTCCCTTCACTAGTACACAGTCCCTTAGGCCATACCTTCCAATCTAATATTGTTCAAGGTGTGCATAGAAGATTAGCCATCCCTCTTGATCTTCTTGAGAAGTTATCCCCCTCACTAGGTTTATAAAGTCAATTCAAGTCCACTTCCACTCCTAATTTCTTGCTCACGGTTCAAACCAATGCAGGGATGCACCCAACAACAAAAATATAAGTGTCGAAAAACGTGGGCAACCAAAACGAACTGGTAGATGGGAAATAAACCCTGGAAGCATTTGTTTTTAGAAAACGTTTATATGCACTCCAGGGGCTGAAACGACCCCCAAAACATGACTCCCTTTCTCCCAGCTACTGTGCAACACAAAAATGAGCTCCCAGCTATTGAAAAATGCAGGAAATTGGTAAAAGACGTGATGGGGAAAGCCCAGCTAGCTCAAACTGTGTGAGAGAGGAAAGACTATGGGTTCAGAATGGCTTTGGGCACCATTTTGTGGGTGTTTTCTTGCCCCAGAAGCAAAAGTACATTTTTCCAGGTTGATAGCTTTCCCATGCACGAAATTGGCTGCCATACCTCTTCATTCCCAAGGCATTAACTGCTTTAACCAATTTCTGGATGAATTAAATGATTGGATGCAAAACCCAAAATGGGTAGTTGGTGGTTTATGGGTTTTCTCATTGACACATGGATTAACACCATTGGCTCAAGGGTTTGAATAATTTCCCTCCCTATTCCTTGTAGAATCATGCCCCCATCTCTTTGTTGCATTGCATAGCCAGTTGTGGGTTTTTCATTAAAATTCGTATTTACATGATGTCTTAATTTACATTGTGCCTATCTAGCACAAGAACAATAGGCATCTATTTTTTTAATTGCCGATACATAAAACGAAAAATCAATGGTGGGGCCTTGGCCTTGAGCTCCTCACCATGATTAAATAACAATATTTACATCATTTACGATTTAATGCAAAGGGGGTCCAAATGGGTACATTACAAACACTGGCATCTTTCAAAAAGGAGGTGGAGGTGCTTCAGGTGGTCCACTCTCTTATGAGAATGGCTAGCAAGATCATCCAAGTAAGCCTCCACTATATGCTTAAGATCATGAAACGCATATGTCATAGAACGCTGAAATGTAGCTTCGACGTTTTTAAGGCCAAAGGGAATTTTTCGGTATGCAAATGTACCCCAAGGACATATAAAAGTTGTTTTATGTTGGTCCTCGGGCTTTATCCAGATCTGATTATATCCGGAGAAACCGTCCATAAATGAAAAGACTTCTGCAATGGGTGTAGTCTAATTTTAATTTTCTCTGCAATGGGTCCACATATGAGCCATGGAGACAAAATTGGATGAGTCGATGGTTTATTGTTTTCAACAAACATCCTTGCAAAAATAGGGAAGTTCCACTTTATTTTCTTCATAAACTATATGCAGAGTTTGTGTTGGGTCTACATGTCAACTACTTTGGCATTAGTGAGTTTCAGGGGGTTGGTCTTGGATATACCCAGGATTGACCCACCTCCAGGCGTAACCCAATGAGAAGGACACCTACACCTAGCTGTATGCCTAACCCCCCCCCATAGACACCTCAGTTACTGGATCGCCTAGATGAGACTGCCACTGCTATATCACTGGTTACTCTTAATGTATTGCAACATAGTACATTCATGGCATCATCTAGGCATGACACATTAGAGAACCACTAAGAACCATCAAGTGTAGGTCCTTCATGCCCCATTGGTCATGGAACATCCATGACAAATAGTGGGGAAAAGGATCTCTTTGAAAACCGAGGATTATCCCATCAATGCAATCAGTGCAGCCATACTTTCCATGGCCCTACGGAGGATCCTGCACATGATAATTTTATGTCCAAGTTTAGTATATGATTTGTAGATTGTTGATTACATTTTTAAATTTACATTTTATAATCATTAGATGAACATTGATTAGTGTATTTAATGTGTAATTGATGTTTTTGGCATGTGCAGTTGTTTCGAAATGAAACAAGAGAATCAAGGTGGGAGAACATTACTTCTCCCAACCTTGATTCCTCCACAGCGACAACGGGAAATATTGTAGCACCTAACATACAGGCATCTAAAAGAGTGTATGATCTTCAGATTTAAAAATTGAGTTAGCTGCAATTGTTATATTTTACATGAGAAATAAATATTAATGTTTTTGTGTTTTCATGGGTGCATGCATAGGAGATTGAGCACAGGTCTCCACATGTGTTGAGAAGATTACCTATCATGTAGGTAACTTGTGTGAAATTAATTATATATTAATTAACGTGAAATTCATTGTTTTTGTTTGGTTAATTTACATGTTTTTTATTCTAATTAAATGTATTCCATATGTTTATGTAGGCTCCATCTCCCACCATATGATCACCATAGGCACACATCCCTGTGTATATTCCACAGAGTTCAATTTTTCCACATTTCATGTCAAGTCATGTGATTGGGCACTCTTTCCCTATGGTTGACATTACCATATCCCCTCGTACACCGCTCCCACCTATAGTACAGCCACTGGGGCTATAGCACCACCCACACCCATCCACTCATGCGTTTACCCCACCTTTCCAACATTTGGCTCCACCTGCTCCATCCACATTAGATCGATCCATTTCCCATACATCTACTCCCACCCATTTACCTACATTATACCCCACCCCCCTACCTACATCATACCCCTCCACCACCATTGCCTCAGACCAAGTTGTCCATCCCAGTGCTCCACTTCCTAGAAAGGAAGGGAAATCTCCTGCATCGCCTCAATATTCTCAGTGAGATTTATAAGTTCTTTAAAATATTATAAAGCATGAATGAATTTCATAAAATAATGCATTTTGGTATATGTATTAATTATTTTTCTAATTGTTGCAGGGAGGCATTGTTGAGAGACTTGGATAGAGGAGACAGACACCCCAATGAGGACATGTTGTGTCATCTCAGGTGAGTACTAAATATTTGAATTCTAATTGTATTTTTTAAGTGTACAAATTGATAGAATTGTGGGAAAAATGACATGTTGTTGTTTCCATTTTAGATCTAGGAGAGACACTCCACACCTAGACATAGGGGGGGCTCAATCTTCCTCCATCTCAAAGAGGATGAAAATTGTTTTTGAAGAAGAGTGTCGGGGTGCTGATGGTGGCCAGGGTGATTGAGACACCCACTATGCACATTATGCATGATGCGTCATTTTTAGCAGGAGATGTTTATTTGTGTATAGGCCATGAGCCACACTTATTCCATTTTTGGGCATGAGCATCCATTATTGGGAACGAAGTTCCATTTTGTATAAAAATGCAATTTTGGACACATTTCCAATACAAATTTACAAGTTTCATATGGTGTATATGGCAGAGTGTTTATGGATTCTTAAATTATTAATGTGGATTTGATGTTATATATTATGCCAAACTGTTACATGGTTAATGGTGAATGTGATTGGTTCACAGTGAATGGTGAATGGTGAATGTGATTGGTTCACAGTGAATGGTGAATGGTGAATGCGATGTTATATATATTATGACTATTACATGCAATATATTTTAGATCAAATACATATTCCATTCAAAATGGGAGTGTGTTATGATGAACAAAATCTTATCCAAAAAAAATTAATCAAAGAACTTGATCACCATATATGGCATGCATGCATTTATTATCCTTCTTCCAATCCACATCATTACATCTTATTAAAAATTGTTAGGATTGAAAATTATTATATATTAGGTCCTAAGACATTTGTTTTCATCATTGGACCATATCCTGACCTTGAAATTCTTTCTTTGTGTGCACATCCCCAAAGTATCCCTCTTGTAGGATAAATATTCACTTTTAGGGCCTACTCTTACCTAAACCATTGACCCATAAATACCTTGCCTAATCCCACGAACCTACTTAAACCAACCTTACCCTCTAGCCTAAACCACTCCACTATCTAACTTACCCTACCAAAACTACCAAAACCAAGATCATATTTAGCTTATCCATCCATAGCTTATCCTACCATAACCGATCATACACTACCCTCCACCCTCCTCTATATAGCGTACCCTACCATGCCTACACTAACCACATAACGTACTTTGACCAACATACCTTCACCTAGACAACTCTAATTTAATACTTGCTTACACTAAACTTAAACTACCATAACCTAGACTATTCTACCTTAACCATAATCTATCCTATACAGTACCATATGCTACCTTAAAGACCTCCATAATCCCTAGAGTCACGTTAAAGACTTCAAATGTAATGTCACCATTGATAAAAATCTAGCAGTAAATATTCATACCTTTCTAAATTCATCTATCCCTAGAAATCTAACTTAGAAACCTAACCTAGCCGTGGACACCTAATTTAGAAACCTAATCTAGGCCTACAACCCTAATATAGAAACCCTGAAACCAAATTTACAAATATAGAAAGCTAATCTAGCCCTGAAAACCCTAGAAACCTAATATAGCCTTAGAAACACTAATCCAACTGTAGAACTTCGTTGATAATAAGCCCTTGGGAGATTTAAAGTCTACCATAGTTTCATTAGATGGTGGCATTCTTAACCATGTACTTTGTTCTTCAGATTTGCTACAATCTTCCCTAGATTTGTCAAATATTCATTATGGGGCAAGTAAAACTAGTTTTCCCCTCACATTGTTGTAGACAAAATCTCAAGGACCTTCAATGTGTAATAAATCCAAGGAATGTCAATGATTATTTCCAAGGTGCACAAGATTGACTAGTTTTGGTAATTGTCACTCTTATATTTCAGTCTTCACATGGATGATTTTAGTAGACCCTAACACAAGAATTTTAGACATTTAAATTGATGCTCACTTCAACAATTATGAAAGAATATGGTGATGCTCAACCTTCCTCTCATTCCTTTCCAACATGGTGTTTATCCAAAGGGTATTCTAAAAAGGGACCATAATTTAGGATATTTTGCAAAGGTTCCTATTTCTATGCAACGCCACCTTTGCAGCATGTGCATGGTGATCTATGTTGTCATCAACCCACCAATTCCTTTATGGTGACAAGTGTTTCTTAATTGTTATTGAAAAAAGGTATTTGTTGGACCTTAATGGGAGAGAAGATGACATTAATCGACATGTATTTTCTGCAAGTTGGTTGTACATGGTGTGCATCAATTTCTATTATGGTTCATGAATAACAAACCCAAGAGAGGTATGATTAAGGTTGGTGTTATTAGGTGCCACAATAGGAAACTAAAATGAACCAAATAATAGAGTTGTAAGGGGAGATTTGTAATCCTTGTATCCTAACCTTTCCTAAATGAGTGTTAAACCATGGTTTCCATTTTTACCATAATTTGGTCCATCATAAAGAACACTAAGGTTCTTTGGTAGAATCTAAGGTCATACAAAAATTTACAATTGAGGTGTAAATATCAGTTGTACTAATACATACATGCGCTACAAAACCAGTAATATAGATTCAATGCCTAAATTTGATGGAAAAATGAGGACTAGGGATAAACGAGAGTTACACATAGAAGATAAAGGATATATCTACAATATCTAAAAAAACATGAATAAATATTGCATAGTTACTTAAGAGATTTTGAAGAGGACAAGGTCACATGAAACAACAAATTTCATCACTAAAATGAGAGAATGCATAAGAATTTTTGAAGTTTGTAGGATAGAATTTAAATGTTAGATCTATCCATTCTCTAAGTTAGAATAATCTAAGAGTCGAATGAGTGAACATGAAACAACTTGGATAACATTTTATCTAAAAATATGCGGATGTGACAAATCTTATATAAATATACTAGAGCATTTCTTTCCATGGTAATGTTGATTATGAAAACAAAAATGTTCTTAGTTAGATTGGAGTGGGGTGGATTGCATATAATGTGTGTCAATGATTAGTTGAATTTACCTTTGCATGTTGGTTAGTTTTTATTTCTTTCCCTCTACATAAAGATGAAGCGAGAGCACTAATCCCTTTTTAGTGGAAGGTTAATTTTCCTCTCACGACTTAAGTGAATGCTAGTTTGTACCAACGATTAGTTGGAGACTTATTGTATGTTAATCATACTCAGTTAGATCTTTCTTTTGTTGTTTGTATAGTGTCTCACTTTATGCAAGTTTTGCATAAGTAAATAGAAAGAAAAAAGGGGTTACTTGGTTAAAAAAAATCTAATTACATTCATAACTCTAATGATCAATAGGGAACTAATAGTTATGTACACAATCTTGGTTTGGAACTTGTTACTTGGGTGTGAAGACAACATACAATTTTTCTTTTTTCCACCAGTGTGGGGTATAGAGCAATTATTCGTACATCTCAACAACCACTTTTCCCTCATTCTCATTCTCCTCAACAATAACAACCAAGTGTAATAATCACTCTCTCTGAATTCCGTACTCCTAATATGGGCATAGAAACTGAATATATCCCTAGAAAAAATAGAAACCTAATCTAGACCTAGAAAAAATAGAAACCTAATCTAGAAAATTAGAATCTTGCAAACCCAATATAGGGTTTCTATCAGTAAGAGAGATTACAATTTATGAAAAAAGGGGTCAACTTTGGAAATGACTTGACCATGAAATAATGGCTAGTGTTCGCACATCGAACCTACTCATACAAACTTGCAGCATCTCATGAAAGTCAATTATGCTTCCCAGATAAAATCCTATGCCTCTGGGACTGATTCAACATGTGTCCCCGAAAGCCTTCTGGAGGCGAGTTGCAACTAGCCATAGAATGATGAATGTGGCTCATATTGACGAATAGTTGTGTCCGTTGGAATCAGGATGTCAGAATAATTCCAGGCCTTCCTCTCTCCCCTAGGTCCATGGCCTAGAGCCCCTCCATTTCAGCGATTTGGAATCTAGAGTTTCTTTGAGTAAGAGAGATTGCAATTTATGCACGAGGTGTTCAACTTTGGAAATGACTCGACCATGAACTCAAGGGTAGTGTTCACACATCAAACCTGCCCAAACACACTTGTATCATCTCACGAAACTCAATTCTGCTGCCCGAATCAAATCCTATGTCCCTGGGACCAATTCGACATGTGTCATTGAAACCTTCCAGGAGGGGAGTTGCAACTAGCCATAAAATTATGAACATGGCTTAGATCAACGAATAGTTGACTCTGTTGGAATGAGGACATTGGAATAATTCTACTGGTGCCTCTCTCCCCTGGGTCCATGGCCTAGAGCCCCACCATTTCGACGATTTTGGAATTTAGGGTTTCTCTCCGTAAGAGAGATTGCAATTTATACACAAGGTGGTCAACTTTGGAAATGACTCGACCATGAAATTGTGTCCAGTGTTCACACATCGAACCTATCCAAACACACTTGTATCATCTCACGGAACTCAATTTTGCTTCCCATATCAAATCCTATGCCCCCAGGACTGATTCAACATGTGTTCCTGAAAGCCTCTAGGGGGCGAGTGCAATTGGACATAGAAAAATGAATATGGATCATCTTGATGAACCGTCAACTCCATTGGAATCGATAAATCAGAATAATGCTAGGGGTCCCTCTCTCCCATAGGTCCATGGACCAGAGACCCTCAATTTTGGTGATTTTGGAATCAATGTTTTTTGTTAGTAAGAGACATTGCAATTTATACACAAGGAGGTCAACTTTGGAAATGAATCAACTGTGAACTCGTGGATAATTTTCACACATAGAACATACCCAAACACACTTGAATCATCTCACAAAAATCAATTCCGCTTCCTCGATCAAATCCTATGCCCTCGGGACCGATTCAACATGTGTCCTTGAAAGCCTCCAGGAAGCGAGTTGCAACTAGTCATAGAATGATGACCATTGCTCAAATCGATGAATTGTCGAATCCATTGGATTAGGATGTTAAAATAATGCTAGGGGTTCCTCTCTCCACTAGGTCCATGGCCTAGAGCACCTCGATTTCGGCGATTTTGGAATCTAGAATTTATCTAAGTGAGAGATAGTGCAATTTATGCATGAGGTGGTCAACTTTGGAAAAACAATTATGTTTTCCAAATCAAATCCTATGCCCCTAGGACAGATTCAACATGTGTCCTTGAAAGCCTCCAGGAGGTGAGTTGCAACTGGCCATAGAACAATGATCGTGGCTCGGAACAACAACTATTGACTCCATTGGAATCAGGACATTGAAATAATTCTAGGGGTGCCTCTCTCGCTTAGGTCCATGGCCTGCATCCCCTCCATTTTGACAATTTTGGAATCTAGGGTTTCTCTCAGTAAGAGACAGTGCAATTTATGCATAAGGGGGTCAAATTTGGAAATGACTTAACTGTGAAATTGTGGCCAATGTTCACATGTAAAACCTAACCAAACACACTTGTAGCATCTCACAGAACTCAATTATGCTACCCGGATCAAATCCAATTCCCTCGGGACCAATTCAACATGTGCCCCTGAAAGCCCCAAGAGGCAAGTTGCAGCTGTCCATAAAATGATGATCGTGGCTCCGATATACCAACCATCGACTCCATTGGAACCAAGACTTCGTAATAATTCTATGGGTTCCCCCCTCCCCTGGTTCCATAGCCCATCCATTTTGGATATTTTGGAATATAGGGTTTCTCTCAGTAAGAGGGAGTGTAATTTATACAAAATGGGGTCAACTTTTGAAATGACTCGACCGTAAAATTGTGGAAAACGTTCACACGTCAAACCTTCCTAAACACACTTGCAAAATCTCTAGAAACTTAATTCTGCTGCCCAGATCAAATCCTATGCCCCTGGAACCAATTCAACATATATCCTTGAAAGCCTCCAGGAGGAAAGTTGCAACTAGCCATAGAACAATGATTATGGATCAGATCGAAAAACTGGAGATTTCGATGGAATTAGAATGTCAGAATAATGTTATGGGTTCCTCTCTCCCCTAGGTCCATGCCCTTGAGACCCTCCATTTTGACGATTTTGGAATCTAGGGTTTCTCTCAGTAAGAGACGTTGAAAGAAACAATGAGGGAATTTTATTGACTATAATATTTTGTTATATCATGTAGGGAATGCTTTTTTTAATTTGTTCATACAAAAGAAAGCAAAAATGGTGGCAAAAAACATGGAATCATAGCTCTTCAATGGATCGGAGAAAAATTCCTACCCATTGAGTGTAGGATAGTTTACACTCTCATTTTGGCATTAATTCCATCAACTTCAATAGTTCTCACATGTTAAGTGGAGTGAAAATTATACGACTAACTTAAAACACTTAATAATTAACCAATCAGATACGGTAATGATAATTTTATTACCATTACCCCCACCTTAGGAGTAAAACTATGCCCATCATCGTTTGGAATCCTAAAATAATACTTTTATTACAAAATCCTCTTTAGTTGAGCATTGTTATATCCCAATGTCACCATCCCTTGCACCTTCAACTTAGATTTCACCTTCCATAATGAAGAGGAATCCTTTGTAAATATGTTATTTGATCTTTCAAATAGGCATAATTGTTTTCCTTTAGATCCTTTAAAATCTTGAAGCCATAAATGAAGCCCTTTGCAATTTTACTATTCAAGTCTTAGAAATGGCACTATGGAAAAGAAAATTGTTAAAATACTAAACATTTTAAATGATATCTATAAGAAACTCAATCCAAGTGGCCTACTCAAGTGAACAGTGAGATAAATATGTTATTGGATATGTTATTGGTTATAAATATGTCCTCTTATCATTTGACTACATCTTGAAATTGTCATAGATGATATTTTTAAAGGGGAGGATAGGTGGATGAGGTGAGATTTAATAGATGTGTACAATATAAGGTACAATTTAGTTGTGTGCAATCCAAGCATTAGGTAACTCGGCATCAGGGAAAACAATAACACTCATGGACAATGGTTTTGATGAGGGCCTAAACCATAATGGTTACCTGGGATCTCTACTAAACACTAATGGTTACAACAAAAAATATTGGATGTGGCTCTTGCATAATATGTAGAAAATAATTAGGTTTTGGTGCAATGGGTAGTTGTTAAGTGAGAGAAGATTAGTTTTGCTAAAGTTAGTTTTGGAAGGCATACTTAGGGATTAATTCAAACAAGAACATGAACATGAAAGTGACTCATTCCCTTCAAGTATGAGCCCTCAAGGTTGTTTAATGGTGGCAATGGGGATGATGAGGATGGAGATGGTGACAACGTTGGCATATAGAGGATGGTGGTGACATTGATTGTGGCAATGAAAATGAGGATGGAATTCGATGTCCATGACCGTGACAATGGGGATGATAAGGATGGTGACGGTGACAACATGGGAATGAGGAGGATGGTGTCGACATTGATGGTGACAGTGGGAACTTTTTTGATGAAGCACGACAATAATTGGACAATGAACATGGTTTAAAACATGCAATGGTGTAAAACATATAATAGTGTCAAGAATACATCAATGTATGGTAATATTAACTTAAACATAACATAAACATGAAATAAACTATCTAACATAATATGAAATAAAATATCTAACATGGATAACGTTAGACATGCATGAATAAATAATTACATGACTAAACTATGTACATAGCATGAAAATGCTACCTCAATGAATTAGGCCTTATCAATCCTCTTTGTTTCTGATTGTCTCCAACAATCTCTCGTGATCTGCATGAGGTAGGAAG
This sequence comes from Larix kaempferi, assembly GCA_027924585.1. Lineage (NCBI taxonomy): Eukaryota > Viridiplantae > Streptophyta > Pinopsida > Pinales > Pinaceae > Larix > Larix kaempferi. Next base: position 4,663,350 of record BSBM01000816.1, on the reverse strand, counting down.
AATTATAGCTTGTTCAAGCTCTTTGTTGACATTGTTTTTAGTTGGATGTTTGTACCAACTATCAAGTGTGTAAAGTGATACACCCATGAACCTAGTCTGTAATCCATGTATACACACCCATCGGACTTTGGTGTCTTTCCATCTACTATAAGATATTCACCTTGAACAACCATCGAGCCAGTCGAAAAGTTAATTCCTTCACTATCAGTGGACGATGTGAGGGGGGTTTGATTCCCTTGGATGCATCGTGCCAACCAATAATTCATACCCCATGCATTGTCTTTCGAGGTGAAAACTGCATAGATGTGTCCTACAAAAATGCATTTTATGGACAAATTAAAACGTGTAGGGGTTTGATACATGGTTAAATAAAAAACAAGAATGGAACCAATATATGATTGCAAAAATATCTACCTGGATATACAAGATTAGATATATGATCGTAGTCTTTTGAAATAAACGATTAGCCTTCCTCTAACTGGAGTATTTCAAAGTGGGTCTACTGCAAGTGATACATGATCCCATTCATCAACCTAGTCTATTGATTCACACTCATCCCACTCACCACTGCTACAAGGCACAAAAAAGAAATAAAGTTTTTGCATCAATATTTCAAATAAGGGGTTGTTTGAGATTCTAACCGAATGAAATCCACGGGCTCCTTGTACAGTATTATAGCTATAAGAACGTGATCAATCTATATCAACCACTTTCCAAAAATTTCTTACCGCATGACCTCTATCTATCGATGTCCACTAATATGTAGATTGAGCTAACATTTTTGCAGAGCACCATTGAATGATGGATTCTTCATATCGTACATGAGCGTTTGTCATGCACCTGATATCCTCCATTCATATCATCATTTTGATACATGGTACAACCCCATTTTTATCGCCCTTCCCATGCCCGGTCTAAAAATAGTTCCATATATGCGACACACCATAAGTCTTGTGCAAAATACTCAACCAATGGAATACACGTGCATTTTTGAACTGGCCCACACAACCATCTAACCATATCCAATGTTGATCCATCTATATATCTCTCTCCTTGAATGTCACGAACCCAAATTTCTAATTTTGTAATTTTGTAAATGTTTGAATATTTTTAATAACATTTTAAGATATTTAGGCATAGTGAAAATTCTGTAAAACATTTTAACCATCTTTTCAAAAGAAAATTTGGCATTTATAAGAAAAACCCGTCCGTTGTGTTTGTATCAATTAATAGAAAGCATAATCAACATGGGTAGATTTTTAATATCACCATTCTTGCTTCTGTTTACGTATGCAAAGGTCATTAATCACAAACTCCCAATAATTGTATCAGTCCTTTTATCACGTATTGTTAGGAAATATCTAATACATCATAATCTCCCCGAGATATGCATGTGTAAGAAAAATTTCAATGATTTGATAGTAAATTGCTTTTAACTTAAGGGATAACTATACATGACGACAAGTCATCTACATCCCTTCATTAATGATCCCATTTTACTATAGTTACCTTGATTGTCTTCATAGGATCTTTATTCAACATTGGTGAACTTGATGGTGTCTATTTGATCGTAAGTACGTCCTCCATTGACACATGCACAACATAGTTAACCCAAAACAAGAACCTATTTCGCCAAGGGATTAGTTGACAGAAGCACCCAAACATACTCAACTAAACTATCATAATAACACATAGATGGGAGACATATATACCATCATACTTACTACTTCCTATTGACGATTAACTAACAACATTTCAATTTCTATGCACATGAGAAATCACATAGTCATCATAACACATACATATAAAGGATCACATAGTCATCAAAACGCATACATATAAAGGATCACATAGTCATCAAAACGCATACATGTATGATAGGGGCAATATTTGACGTGGTTCACCCGAACTCGGGCTACGTCCACAAAGGGGGGGTAGGAATCAATCTTTATTAATCAAATGAAAGGATTTACAACCTGCAACTCAGTTGTTGCCAATAATCTTCTTTCTTTTTCAAAGCTTCTGACAAAGAGATCCATCAAGATCTTAATCTTTAACAGGGTCAACAATTACTAGTGAAACTTTAACGTACCAACATATACCTAGGGTCCTCCTTTCAAACTTTTTATAAGATCTAGATCTCCAACGAGATAAGGGGAAAACTCCCTTACTTAAATATATTATAAAATACTATGACCCACTTTTAAAATTTTACACCCATCCTCATAGGTAATGAAGGTATATCTTTCCTTCAATAAAAGTGCACCTTAGTAATTAAATAAGTTTAAATAAAACTTATCTTTATTCTTATGAAAGTATATCATTCCTTCAATAAAGGTGTACCTTAGTAAGTAAATAAGTGTAAATAAAACTTAGTAATTAAATAATTGTAAATAAACTGAGGACAATGCCCTACCGTAGTTTCTCTCCATTCATAGTTTTTAAATATCATTATGTAAACTCTAATACTACCATTCCAAACTAAGGACGGTACCTTTGCTAACTTAGAGAGTGCAATATAATTACTTTTCAATTTATAATAATGGTTACCCACCCAAGGTTGCACACTATCCAGGCATGGGTATCGACAAATTCACACAATATTCCCTCAATCCTTTCATTCCATGCTTCGTTCCCCTTCCATCCAAGATACCACTCCCCGTCTCCTGTCCCTCTCTCTAAGGATTTCTCCAACACGCTAATTGTAAATCTACGTTGCTAAAATAGAATAACTCCTATTGCAGAGGCTACCAATGTGTATAAATGCAAAAATCTCCCCATTTCCCTTCGACACTTCTGCAGTCCAATCGTAACCCCCCTACTTCCGGGATGCCTTCCACGTTTTAAATTAGTTAAGGTTACGGTTAGCTTTGGAGAGTCCGTCACAGGTAGGGAAGATCCTCCACTCGCCAGTCCATATTCTGTCGACAAGGGATCGAGGTCCATTCTAGGGTTAGGATATGCCAAATGGAAACCCTAGAAGCTTACCTACCTTCCACGTTTTATATTCAAAATTTAACAAGTACGATAGCTGGATGAGGCTTCCTTCCAGCAAAGCGACAACCTCCCCCAAATCTCTCATGTCCATGTAAAAACTTGATACCCTAGCGCCATCGGGAGAACCACGTGGAAACACCCTTTTATCAAGTGGAAGTCGAAATTCTTAGGCAAGGACTCGAGCTTGCCAAGTGGCTGCTAAGAAAGTTTCCTCACGTTATGATATTAATGTTAATGTCCAACAAGAGAATGGCATGGTTAATGCATTCCGAAGATTAAGTACAATTGTCCACTAAGCAGATCGCTGCTCCACTAACACTCGGGATTTTTTTTTTGCTCTCTTGTAGAGATGCTGTCACTCTAGTACCGAGATGACAGTAGCTAACCGGTCTCCTCCCATAACGCCTTCCAATCTCCTCTTAAGAAGTTTACCAAGTCGCTCATTCTGGAGCTTGGCGGTGGTAGTCACATTGTGTAATTTACTAGTGGGCAGGTGGCGTGAGTTCGGGGTTTTCCTTAGAAAACAAATATAACTCTTCTTCATTTGCCATTCGAGGGTGTTTTATAATTTGGGTGTCAATATGTATTAACAATAATTTATAATAAAATTCACTTGATAATCGAGTTCCATTGGAGATATATATAAATATTTAAAGTAAAGAATTAAACCACTTCATCCTTTAATAGGTTAGCTTCATACCTTAATTGAAAAAATGCACTCTATTTGTAACTAATATATCATATTTATCCTATAAGTTTTCCTCATCCATGTGCTCTATAATCCATAATGAAATATAATCATTTATAGTGTCGATCTCTTTTAATATCTATATCTATATATATATATATATATATATATATATATATATCAACTTTTTATTATTCTTAAAGTATAAATTGTATTGATCCATACAATAGTCCAAGGGTTTTTAGCTTAGTAATTATTCTTGTGTATGTAGTTTTATGCTAAAAGGTAAATCGTTTGAAGTTAAACTAACATGTGGCGAATAGTCGTTAACCTGAACTTAGTTAATGGCCTTATCACCCAAGGTACTGGTTAAGTCGATTTACTTTTGCTCCAGTGCTAGTAGCATTAGAATGATCCATCGTCATTATTCGTTATTCCCTTAATGAATTTAATTTTTTTGTTTTTAGATGCGTCAACTTGAAGTCTCCTATGTTTAAAATAACACTTACGAACATAATAGTTGTTTCATGGTCCACTGGTGGGGCCTTGGCCTTGAGCTCCTCACCAGGGCCGCTTACACAATTGCATTTTACATTTACCAAAACAATAATAATAATAATAATAATTGGGGTCAAATTGGAGGGATGTTACATTGAATCGGTCATAGAAAATATGAAAGCAATATTGTACATAATGCAGGTCATGGCACATGTCGTCTCTGATGTAGAAGTTTGTCTCCTTCAATATTATCCTCTTTTCATTGTTTTTCTCTAGCGCGTGCTTATATGTGATATGAACCATTATACTAACTTGGTTTGAATGGTAGTATTTCCTTTGAATCTCATTCTACAACTGAAGATTGTAGTTCTGAGCAAAATACACAACTAACAATATGGTTCCAATAGGGAAGTTATCCTTGCATCTTCTATATTGCTCATCCTGCCACTGCGCTACATGCACATGTTCAACATACCGCTCGTTTTTTTGTAAAATTCCTCCATGAAATCACAAATTTTTTACCTAGTGCCATGAAAACAAGGGAATTACTACAATGTGACCTCTGAAATATATGTATGCAAAAATTGAATGCAAAACTTGAGACTATGTAATCTTCACGTACTTGTAACTTTACCAATGCAATGTTTTTTCTCTCTTTGATGCTATCTATTTGATAAGTTACATATTTGAAGCTCTGCATTTCCATTGTCATGTTCCCAAATTCGTGTTCCTCACTTACATGAGTGCAACGTCTCAACAATGCAAATCCACTACACCTGGAACATGTCTCATAAAGACATGACTTTGTATAATATTTTTCACCTTCAGCCCTTGGACACATTATTCTATGCATAAAATCTCTTGATGCATTTGATGGTAGTATGAAAGAGCATTCCTACACAATGTTAGTATGCAAATCATGAAATATATGTTTATATACATTGTCATAATAATATTCAAATTCTACATGGTATCTACAACAACATGTGTTGAGGTTAGTGCAAATTCTAACATACTAGGGCTTGCATTTTTCAAATGACCGTTGGCACAGGTTCAATTGTGTGTGCTAAGTCTTGAATCTCTCGTAGAGTTCTGTTTCTGTCATTTCAAGGAAGTGTTTGATGTGGGGTTCATGCTCATTAGTACCTTTTTTGAACCTCAAAACATATTTTTGACTAGATGAAGATCTAGTGTTATCATGCCAAAAATTGGGCACTAGGTCTTTAATTGCAACAATTAGCTTCATGTTTGAATGAGGCAACCTAACAATGAATTCCCAATAATATTTTTGTCCTGGAGTGTCGAGTATTTCTCTAGTAGGAGAATTCTTATGGAGAGTCTTTATATTTGCTTTAAAGAAGTGATATGTGTGTGATATAAGGTGACTACACCTTGTTCTTTTGCTTACAATTGATTTAGATAGTACATGACGAGCCGCATTAATATCTTTTGTCCGAGAAGTATTTCCTATTAAATTAAATGCAGCTTGGATATTTCTAACAACATGGATATTAGCCTCTGAACTTCTAACTAAATTAATGCCTAAAATTCTCCTAACAGTGGCTAAACAATGTGATTTTAACAAAGCTAAAAATAATTGACATTTCGATGCATCACTCTTAGATTCAAAAAAATTCTTTAACAATTTTGTTGCATTGCCAATCAATAGTTTGTTTCGGTAACTGGCCTTCAAGTCCTGTTAGGGAACTTTCATCCACATGAATACGTCTATGAGTTCTTCTTCGTCATGCACTAAACGGTCAAGGTAAAGTACGTATAGAAGAAGTATGAGTCCCACCATCGTTTTGTTGTGGCACTTCGTTCACATGTTGTTCCGGATTGGGAGTGTGCTTGAGATGTGTGTGTTCTTCTTGGGGAGACTACAAATCCACAACTTGATGCACATCCAATTTTGTATACTCGGTTTCTGCCAATATTTGAATGTCTTGAAGCACTTCTTCATTAATCCATGATGGATTATTGGTTGGAGGATGAATTGACAATGGAATTTGAATGGGCTCCGTTGGATGCATCTACTTCACCTGTGGAGATAAACTAGAAGTCCTTGTGTTGTGCATTGTGCTAGTATCTGAGGCAGAGGCAGTTTCATGTCTATGTCTTTCCATGCCCAACCTTGCTTTTTCTCTTCGATCGTAGAGCTTTTCAGGAGATAAACCCTTCCTTCTAGAATTTTTTGTTCTATTCCATTTGTTTCCCATCTCCTAAAACTTTTTTAAGAAAACAATTTTATTACACGTGCAAAATAAATATAATATTTGCAACAATATTATGAGTATCATTCCATCTTCTCCATTGAATGCTTACGGAATTGATCTTGTAATCTCTATATTGAATGCAAGAAGACATTCCAAAAGCAATATTCAAAACACCAGAAGGTCATTATAAAGGTTTGGTGATTATGTTATTTGTGTTGGTATTTTTTGATAATATACTTGTCTATAGAAAATCTTGGGAAGAGCATGCATGATATGTTGAGAAGGTCTTAAAACCATTGCAGGAACACTAGATCACTAGATAAATTTGTGTGGAATAATGATTCATAATGGTTCGCTAGATAAAACTCTTTGGCATAATGTTTTGTTTGCAAACAGAACAAAGGAAACTCAATCAAGACACTGGGCTCAAATATGTTATCTTCTTCTTCGATTATAAGGAAACAATTGTGTAGGCACGTTATAGTATGGTATATGGAAAAATCAACAATTATAGTTATTATAGTGGATGGGGTTTGTCAGTGGAAGGTTATTATAAGGAAATGAAGGTGTTGGTACTAGCCAAGTGGCCAAGGAAGTGAAAACACAAGCCTAGGTTGGTGATATCTTATCTTTCCCATCACAAATGTTGGTATTAGATTCTAGTAGTGGGATGTATTTTCAGACTTCTAAGAATTAGTGGATTATTCGATCACAAATAGTGATGAATTTTGAGTTGAGACCTATCAAAGGCTAACAAGGATAGAGCACTATCATAGATTCTACCATACATATGGAAAATCACCAATTCGCTAGCCTATGTTTAGTCATGGAACAAAAAATTTAATCTAGAGAGTTAAAGACAAGTTCTATATCCTTTTTGGTTGGAGTTGTCTTCTCTTTTGATTGATTTATATAACCTTTTAGAGACTTGTTCTCCAATACGTAAATAGCAAGTTGTTGATCCAAAACGGTTAATGTAGTTCATTTCAAGCTCCCCCTCATTATAGTTGATGGGTTTGTGAATAAAAAGTACAATATCTAAACAAAAATATTTAGATAATATTATCAATCTATATATATATAAAGTGCATTATCAAGTCTAGAACAACATTCTTATTAAGAAATATTATATGGAAAATCATATTGCCAATCAAATGGGATACTAAATAAACCTAATTTATATTGGTTTTTTATCACTCAAATATAAAAAAAAAATACAATCTTTTAAAATTATTTAAACTTTTAAAAAAACAACAGTTTGAAAAAAAATTGGACATGCGAGGTAGACAAATTTTGCAAATGATATCCGGTAATATAGAAACAAATTTTGCAAATGATATCCGGTAATATAGAAATTTGAAGCACTTTTACCAGGTTTTAACTCGTAGATCCCAAAAAGTACCAATAGGTGTAACCAACCACTTGATTTTGCTGATATTGGTTGTTAAACAAAGGTTAAAAATTAAAAATTAATATCAACATTAAACTAATTAATATAAACATAAAAAAAAAATGCTATTTAATAGGCCATCCTTATTTTGTTGATTCCCTCCATCCAATGGGCATGGAGCAAGGTCAAACCATTGGATGGAGGGAATCAACAATCGAGATAAGCTCAAGCTATTTAATAAACACATCCCTTTTCTTATCCACAACTATTTAAATCTTAATCAAGAAATTATTTAAATCTTGATATCTTAATCAAGATGTATTTAACCATAACAAGATATGAGGACCATGAAATGAATCCTCACTATACACTTGTTACACTCAAGTTAAAAAAAAGTCCAAAATCCCAGATAATATCTAAACATCTATAGATGTAATCAGGAATTCCCTATTTTTCTTAATCGACTGCTCTATTTTACGTACGTCTTTGCAATTCCAAAAGCGGTCATAGTGAGTTATTTGCTTAGAAAATATGTCTTCCCAGGGATAAAACACATGTTTATGGTGGAAGAAGTTTCCAGAATTGTTGAGAAATGTCTGATTTTACCAAACGCTATACTTTATCTGCCAAATGGCATTCGAACAAGAGGACGGGAGATAAGTATAGAAATAAAAATCCCACCAACCAGCTTTAGATAAACCAATTATGTGGCCAGTAATAAAAGGAAATGGAATAAAAATTTTGCACTACCCACTTCAAGATAAACAAATCTTGTGGTCAGTAGACGGAGTGCAATATTTATAAAACGCCGAAATCAGAAGCAAAACCCAACCAGGTGAGTTAGAAGATGGAAGCTACGGCCGCGTTGAGATCCTCGCCCAGCAGTTCCTTCGTTGCGAGAGGCATCGCCTCAATCGCCAACGCAATCTACGAACTGGTAAGGCGAATTCTGCTCTGGATGATAGCTGCTGGTCCGATACCTACCCATGTTGCCATAATCATGGACGGCAATCGAAGATACGCTGCCCGCCGTCACATGAACAAGACGAGTGGCCATGAATTTGGATACAGCACTCTCATGTACATCCTGAGGGATTGTTATGAATTGGGCGTCAAGTGCGTCAGCGTGTATGCGTTCAGCATCGAGAATTTCAGGCGCTCGGAAGAAGAAGTAGAAATGCTGATGAATCTGATGCAGGAGAAGCTCCAAACGCTGATAGAGAAGGAAGGTATAGTCAGAGAATACGGAATTCGTGTACAGGTACTTGGAAATTTGAGCCTTCTTCCCGACCACGTGAGAAGAACGGCAGAGGAAGTCATGGCTGCCACCAAAGACAGTGACAAAGCCGTTCTTAATATTTTGGCTCCATACACTTCCACTCAGGAAATTGTCAGAGCCGTGGAAGACGTCTGCCAAGAAGTTATAACCACGAGGCAGCGTCAAGTTTGTGAAAAAAACGAATTCTCTGACAATTGTTTGCATCGCCACGACGACGAGGGCGCAGCCACGGAAGAAATTGAGGGTCTTGAATCAGCAGTAACAGCAGAGGAGATTGAGCGTCGTCTGTATACATCAAACTGTCCGGAGCCCCAACTGTTGATCAGGACATCCGGGGAGATAAGGCTGAGCAACTTTCTGTTGTGGCAATCTTCCTTCTCGTTGCTGTATGTGACACCGATTCTGTGGCCTGAGTTTCGATTCCGTCATTTGTTGATGGCCATTGTGGAATATCAGAGAAACTATCCTTTGCTCCAGGAGAAGCAGAAGCAGCTAAAATGGCTGAGGTCATGCACTGCTTAATTAAGCTTAGGCTTGTCACCCATGAGCCCAATGCTAAGGAAGCGGAAGTCTGTTCATTTGTACTGGTGCTCTTCAATGAAAGGCTGATCTTCAAACTTGAATCTCTTAAATATGTATAAAGAAGTCTGTTCAATGAAATTCTTAAATATGTATAAAGAAGTCTGTTCAATGAAAGGCTGATCTTCAAACTTGAATCTCTTAAATATGTATAAAGAAGTCTGTTTATATATATTGATCTTTGAGCATAATGTATTCTCAATTAAACTTGAATAAACATGTCATATTTTTTCTGTTTTTTTTTCGAATTTTTTGTGCTTTAATAACTAGTATAACCACTTAATTTGTGATCGGTCTGTGAATATTTGTTGTCTGTTTTCCATATTTAGTTTTAATCACTTGTTATGTATTACTCAACTACTTATTATTAAAAATTAATTTGAAAATCTAAATATTTTAAAATTTCAATTTTTTTAATAAACTTTTCTAAAATTTTAAAATGAAATTTTTATTACAATCCCTTCTAATAATTAGTACAACCACTTAATTTGTGATCGGTCTGTGAATATTTATTGTCTGTTTTCCATATTTAGTTTTAATCACTTATTGTGTATTACTCAACTACTTATTATTGTTAAAAATTAATTTGAAAATCTAAATATTTTAAAATTTCAATTTTTTTAATAAACTTTTCTAAAATTTTAAAATGAAATTTTTCTTACAATCCCTAATTATATTATTTAAATTAAAATTTTAAATACAAAATAAATTCAACACTTTCAATTCTACCATTTATGGAAAACAAATACAAATGACCAGATTTCTCAGTATTATGACCTACCCTACGGAAAAAGTTCGAAATAAGAAAGAGGAGGAAAGAGCCCAGAGAAAGAGGATGCTATCCTACTTTATACTTTTCAACTATATCAACAAATTTTTTGAAAAATCGAAAAAAAAACAAATCATGTAAAGTTAAAAAAATCCAAATCATATAAAGTTTAACTTATATTCCTGACAACAAAATCGCTGAGAATTGAACAAATCCATCCTGATTGATGTGAAAATAAATCAGTAGACGTCAGCTGCTCAAGCTTGGAGCCACATGACTAAATGACAAACTGAAAGTAATCGGGTGACGTTGATTTATTCTATGGACCCAGCCTAAGCGAACGTATATATTGAAACCTAACCTACATATTTAGAAATTTAATCAAGTTATTAATGGAGGTAAAGTATGGTTTAAACTGGAAGAACAACAGCAATTATTAAGAAGTAATATATTCTAAATAAATTCTCCAACGTAAACATAATTAGAATTGTGGTCCGTGTAAGCGAAAACGAATTTGATATCACATATCCTTAGATGTGAAATGTTCAGATATCATGAATTTTTATGAGTAATAAGCTTTATAAATATATTTAAAAAAACATGAGGTAAATGGATTACAATAAAATTATGTAATCCTCAAATTTCATTTTCAATATTTTCAACCACTTAATTTCAATTAAAAAAAATACAAATCCTATCATTTTTAACTTATTTCTTAATATGTCATTTAAACATTTAAATCAATTTAGAAAACAATAGCATCTAAACATCTAAACCAATTTTTATTTTAAAAAATGACGAGGTCAGAGTATTATTAAAATAAATGTGAGTCCATTGGATATAACTTGGGTGGTTGGGAGGAATGATTTGTTACCCTCCCCACTAAGGTTCAATTCTTGTAAGTGATATCCATGAAATCATTAGAGAAGAAGAGGAAGAGTGAAGAGAAGGGATGATAAAGAATCATATGTTCCTTAACATTACCTTTCTTCTTATTACCATTTGCATATTAAATTCTAACCACTTATTACTAAATGGATGTAATAAGGGGGCCATGAAATCATTAGATCATTAGAGGGGAAGAGGAAGGGAGAAGACAAGGGATGATAAAGAATCCTATGTTTCTGAACTTTACCTTTCTTCTTATTACCATTTGCATATTAAATCCTAACCACTTATTACTAAATGGATGTAACAAGGGGGCCATGAAATCATTAGAGGGGAAGAGGAAGGGAGAAGACAAGGGATGATAAAGAATCCTATGTTTCTTAACTTTACCTTTCTTCTTATTACCATTTACATATTAAATTCTAAACACTTATTACTAAATGGATGTAACAAAGGGGCCATGAAATCATTAAAGGGGAAGAGGAAGGGAGAAGACAAGTGATGATAAAGAATTCTATGTTTTTTAACTTTACCTTTCTTCTTATTACCATTTGCATATTAAATTCTAACCACTTATTACTAAATGCAGTAATAAGTGGATGCAGTGGTTGGGGAAGTCTACCTTCCATAGTAGTTGGGGAAGTCTACCATCCATAGGTAAAAGCAATATAATGGATGGATTGTTTACTAAACCTTAAACCATCCCTTTCTATACAAGTTGTTGCTCATTTCAAAAGAGGCAAGTAAATGTGTGGCAATTTTGAGAAAAGGAAAATACCTTGTGTTTTGTGAGACAATGGAAGGAGTGGAATAGTTATGCTCACTAGATGGCTATATGTGGTGAACATTTTCATTCAATTTGAGAGTAATTAGAAAAACCTTATCCTATTTAATTTCCCCCTTGATATCATGGGCTATGTTGGGGTGTGAAATACATAATTTATTGGTTGTGCAAAATCAACCAGTAATTTTTTCAACTTACATTCATTTACACATTAATATTCATATCTATCTCTTTTCAAAATACTTGTATCCAATATAATATGTGCTTCCTTAATTTAGTGAGAAATTTCTAAATTCTAAATATGCATTGTGCATATAAAGTTCAATTTAAATTAAAGCTTCAAATTGAATTAAAAGTTAATTAATTAAGAAAAAATTAAACATGACTAGGTAAATGTGAAATGTTAGATGACCAAAGAAGACATATAAATATATAACATTTTCACATTAACATAAAAAAATGATTATAATGAATATGCAAACCAAATATCATATGATATGGTTAATTAATTCTCATTAAAAACCTCCTTGGATGGGGTGTTTGGGCTCAAAAGATGTTTAACTAATAGCTTTGTGCATGTGTCTCATGCAGCAAGTAGCTATCAAATGGTACTTGCCATTCATGTAGATTAATGGAGGCTATAGGGAGGAATAGTTGGAACATACCCTCGTTTCTCTACACCTTCTGACTATAGTTGTAGGAGTAAGTGGAGTGTACCAGATGTAGGATATGTTGAATCATTGGAGTGTGTGGGTGATGTATGGGGATGTAGAGTCTGTTAAGGGAATGATGCAGGATAGGGAGGAGAAAGGTGATGAGCAGTCACGAGGAATTTCCTCTTCATACACTGCAATTGTTTCTGATCTAGATGGACATTGGTGGCCACCCACCTAGTCTGCTAACTCAAAGACATAATTTTCTAGCTTGGAGGTTTTTTTACCGATTTTTATGTCCTCATCTTCGAAGGTCATTTTGTGTCCCTAAAAAACATTTTTTCCACATCAACACGCAGACGATGGCCAAAGGAATCTAATGGGATAACAACATGGAGTCCTTCTCGTCCAGGATTTTCTAGTGAGATACTGAGCGACCCAACCGAAGATCGCATGCAAAAGTTGTTCCTCCAGGAAGTTGACGTATCAACTAACCACATCAGGGCCCACAAACCTTTTGGTGTTTCATCATTCTCTTGGGTTAGGTTTTTTTATGTTTAGGGTTTTATCAATTATGCTTTATGTCAAAGAGGAATTTATGGCCTCATTGTAAATCATTTCTTGCGTATGAGCGTAGCCAACACATCTCTTTTTAGAAATAAGCTACCACCATCTAGAGCTAGTTTTGTATTGCTTTACAGTTTATAGAGTTTTTTCGATCCATTCATTAATATCATTTCTATTTTATTGTACTACTGTTTTTTCTGCAAAATATTCGTGTGTATTTTTGTTTTATACCACTGCCTTCATTTTGTTTTCCAAATAATCTAGATCATTGGTATCAGAGCAATTTGCTCGTGTTGTTTCTTAGTGCATGTCCCCAACAAGATCTAAATATTGAGTGTTGGGTCTTGAATTAGTTGAGCTTGGATAAAACCACCCTGGTCATCCCAAATAGCCTTACATGGAAGGAGAAGAAAAGAGAGATGACAGAGTAGGATATCCTATTAAGTTGTTGCTTGAGGAAACCCTTACGCAACAAAGTAATGAGATGATGGATAATTTCTCCCAAATCATTCAATGAATGCCAATGGCAATGAATGCACCTTCAATGAGTAGTCATTTCAAAGGTGCAACTCCCTTCAAGGTGGAATTTAACTTTGACATTCCCTTATTTGAAGGCTAGATAGATGCAAGAGCTTTGGAGAAATAGTTAAATATATTAAAGGGTTACTTCTCTGTTCAAAAAATTTTTGAAAGCAAAAAGATCACCTTTGCACTCCTTAAGTTGCTCCCACATATCAAATATTGGTGGGAAGGTTATTGTGAGAGGCATGCAAGCGATGAGTCTAAAATATACAAGACAAAACCCACTTGGGTGACTTTTGTTGATGTCGTCAAGGAGGAATTCTACCCTGGCGGAAACTATGATGACTAGTACACCAGGTGGACGACTTTGCATTAGGAGAGAGACCAGATGGTGCCATATTTCACCAATATATTCCATACCTTGCACTCAAAGATGTGTATTATAGATTCTAAATGACACTTGGTACTAAAGTACCATACTAGTAGCCTGCACAAGTACATTTAGACATGGATGGATTTCTTGCACATCTGCTCACTGGGAGATGCTTACTGATGGATTATCAAGATCAAGCAAAATTTTAAGAAAAGAATAAATGAGAGTTTGGGTTTACAAATCAACAACAAAAGAATCTTGGCAAAGGAATCCCTAACTCACAAACCAAGGGACAGATCAAGGATGAACAAATTCATGATAACTAGTTGACCCAAGTCGCAGGGAAAAAAGGGTAACGCGAAATCAAAGAAGGACACCAAAAAGTGTTGTGAGTTCCACAAAATCCCTTGGCACAACATGATGAATGTTTCTCAAAGCAATCATTGTTAGCTGAGATGAAAAATCCAGATCTAAACTCTGGCTCAAACTTTGATTCAAAGCAAGAAAGGCAAAAGTGAATCATTGATGCAGAACCTAGTTCCACCATCGCAATTGCGAAGATCCAACTAGAAGGGTCAGGGGAGCTAAAGCAAGGGGAGTGCCTCATCCATTCACAATTACAATGGGTGAAGTGGATTCCACTACATTTCATTGTTGATCGTGGTAGCTAGAATAACCTCATCTCGATCACGGTTGTCAAAATATTGAAGTTGGAGACGACGCCCCACCCCCAACCATACACCAATGGTTGGTTGATCCAAGGGAGAGATATATGCGTAAGTCAATAGTGTCTCTTGTCCTACGACATCAATCCCTTTAAAGATGAGGTATTGTGTGATGTTGCCACACTTGAATTTGGTGATGTTCATTTAGGACAAACTTATATGTGGAAACGCCATGATTTTAATGAGTTCAAGCCTCATAGTATCATTGTTACTTTGGAGGGACAACTCTACTAGATACCCGAGGTAGTCCTGACTACTACGTTATTTTATCTTTGCGAATAAATGCCGGAAGGTCATTGCTCAGAATTAGAAAATTGCGGTCTTCATGGCTTGGTCAGAAGTGGACAAAAGGTCACTAAAACCGCCATAGCCTCAACAAAAGGTCTATCTTAACCGCATAAGCTGTTCAAAAATATTGTAGAAGGGTACAAGGATATATTCACTTCCCCTACAATGGTGCCTCTATACTTCCTGTCAAATATGCAATTGACTTGATTACGGGTGATCCTTTTACACAATGTCCCAATATATAGGAACTCTCTTCCAATGAATGTGGAAATAAAATGTCAAATTCACATGAGCTCATCTAAAAGAGGGACATTCGACCAACCTCCTCACCTCGTGAGAGCCCAACTGTGTTGGTGCAAAAAAAGGATGGGAGATGGAGACTCTGTATCAATTACAAATCCCTAAAGAAAATCACTATCAAGAATCTATACCTGATCCCCCAGATTGACTATATTCTTCATCAACTTAAGGGTGCCAATTTATTTAACAAGATTGACCTGAGGTCGGGATATCACTAGGTTCCAATTAAATAGACCAATGTATTGAATACAATATTCAATTCTAAAGAAGGCCTCTTTGAATGGTTGGTCATGCCTTTTTTCTTAATTGAGGCTCCAACGACTTTCAGAATCATGATGGATGATATCTTGTGGTCATTCAAAAAATACTTTGTGTCCGTATATCTAGAGGGCATCCTCACCTATAGGAGAACCTAGGAAGAACATCTACAGCACATTAAACATATCTCGAATACCCCGCAGCAATACAATCTATATGCCAACCTAGAGAAATGTTAATTTGGCATGCAAACAATTCATTATTTGGGATACATCATGGATGAACATGGGGTGCATGTGGATCTAGCCAAGATACAATTCATTCATGATTGGCCAACCCCAACAACCCTGAAAGAGCTCCAAAGCTTCTTGGTCCTTTCCAACTTCTACCGTAAGTTCGTGTTGGATTTCTCTCATATCAATTGGCCCTTAAGCCAAGTGACCAAGGGAAGAGCTAAATACAATTTCACCTTGTTGGGATCAAACAAAAAGCATTCGAGGATTTGAAACATCGCCTCTACTTAGTGCCAGTCCTCACTATTCCAGACCTGCAACAACCATTTAAGACTGAGATAGATGCATCATACTATGGTATCAGTGTAGTCCTCACTCAATAGGGGCATTCGGTATCCTATCACAATGAGACACTATTTAATACTTTTCGTATATATCCCACCTATGACAAGGAGATGTAATCCATTTGGCATGCATGCCTATAGTGGAAGCATTACATTATCGAAAAGGAAACGATCATACCCACTAATCATAGGCCCCCACAATTCATTCAAACACGGAGAAAGCTGTAGAATGACCTCCTTCAAAAGTTGTCCACGTACTTGCAATAATTTCATTTGAACATTAAGTACAAGAAGGGTATCACAAACCATGTTGGGGTTCCAGTCATTGGGCCTCATTGATGTAGCTATACCCATTGCATCTACATAGGACGAATCCTCCCATGGTAAGGTTGGGGTAGATAAAAAAACCAAATTCATTGAACAGATCCAGCACATCCAACAATAGGTTCATTATATCATGTAGAAATTCAATGTGAAAAACAAACAATGACATGGCCAACATCGGGTTCCACACAAGTTTCAAGTTGAGGATAAGGTGTGGTTGTATTTGCAGATGGATCCCGTCATAGGCCCCCATAGAAATCTTAGGCTACTATGAAATGGGTCTTACACCATCACTAACGTTGTGGGTGAGAATGAGTTTGAATTAAATATTCCCCGTTTATTCGGCTTGCACACCCAGTATTTAATGTGGAATTGTTGAACAACAAAATTTTCCACCTCTCTTGGACACCCCAGAGATGGTTGAGCATTTGGCCCCTACAAAACTCAATCCAGACTGCCTTCAACTTGATCTATATTAGATCAGATGATGGATGCACAGATGAAGGGACATCGCCAACAGAACATTCAACTCTACCGGGTCGTCAGAGTAGGGAAACTTCTTCAACAAGGCAAGTGGCTCACTAGGAGTCAAATTCAGCAGAAGCTTCCCCATCTGATGAGGGATCTTGATGCAATGCATACCATTGCTTCCTAAGGGATTGTAACATAACGAATACCCTCACTAGCCACTTGAATTATGGAGTATAACCATTTTTCCGTTAGCTTCTATCTAGGCACACACAAAAAGAGGTAATGTGTTAGTTTTGTAAATATGTCAAGTACATTTATAATGTTGTACAAAATCATTCACGGGTATTAAATATAATTGCAAGAGGATCTCTAATCCTTGACTTTCAACTTCAACGTTTTTAATGAAACAATTCAAGGCATCATGTTAACCTCCATACAACCAAAGTAATTTTAGACAAATGACCCATTGCGTCATGCCACATTCACATATGCTGCAACCTTCATCTACATGTAACCAATCATACTTTCAATAACATTGATCTAGGTTTCCAATATGTTATCTTAGTCTAATCCATGTAAATTAGTTACACATTTATAGCCATTTTAAGAATACTGGGAATATCAACCATGTTTTAAACATACTTCCAATTCATTTAGTTACTCATTCAGGTGACCCTAATTTGTGAGATATTATGTTGATAATATGCACCAATTTTGCAACATGCATCATAACTTAATCATACATTTATGGCATGAATCTTTAAGCATTGACTTCATATCATTAGCTATTACTAGTACTGTAAGTTCAGGATTTCATATCAAGATGCATGGAATAATGGAGGAATTTTACTCAATAATTAAAACACTATTATGACAAGCATCTTCCATACATGACCTCTTTAACTTGAATAGCTTCCATCATAGCCTATCCAACTTACGGTATTGCAATACAAAAACTATTCTAATAAGATTACATATATATATATATAGATATATCTTGGCCACACTGAATACAAGCATTTGTTAATAGTCCTAACTTCTACCATTTAACATTAACCTATCAAGTCTTAAGATGCATTATTGCAATAGACATAACACATGATTTCATATCCAACAGATCAAATAGAACATAGAATAGATGCTTATTTGAAGAAAATTGTCTTGGTGACTGAATGTGTGGTTGCAATGTTCCACCCAACCATAGGCCAACAATGCTCATTAATATTTCAACATTGCTACCACCCTAGAGCTGGGAAACAAATCCATTAGGAGGAGGAATAAGAAGATAATTTCTCACTAAAGTTTGTGTGGTAGTTTCATAACTACCCACAGTAATTTAATAATTTAGGTAAAATCTCAATTACTTAACCAAGAGTTTCATTCTTGGGAATTAAACTTAACTTTCAAAACATTAAAATAAAGTTGGTTTTCCCACACGACAACATATAATTTAACTCTGAACTATCATACTATTATTCTCAACTCTCCAAGATCTTCTATAAAATATTTGGTATGAGATAGCCCTCAACTCCCCCATTAGAAAACTCGATTCTTATTTAAGAACATAAGGATTACTATTCAAATATTAAAATTAGATGCTTGAATATGAAAACGAAGCTTTCAATAAGTACATAAGGCTCAACCTTTTATTGCACCGAGTGTAAACTAGGTGCTTACAATCCAGTATGGGGAGATCCTGTAACGGATGTCACATGTCACATTTGTCACGTTTGTAGTATGGGGGAGATCCTGTAACGGATGCCACATGTCACATGTCACATTTGTCATTTTTGTCACGTTATGTTACAACCTAGTATGCGGCAGATGTTGTAACGTTTGTCACATTTGTCACATTTGTCACGTTACATTACAACCCAGTATGGGGGAGATGTTGTAACGTTTGTCACATTTGTCACATTACGTTTCAATGCCGGATCATAACTTATAAAAAATAAAAAGTAATTAAAAATTTCATGTTCGCTCATAACTTACCAAAAATAAAAATAAAAAAATAATTAAAAAATTAAAAGAGAGGGATCCAATTTCTTGAGGGGTAATTTTTTTCTTAATGTGTAAAAAATTTAAGATAAAACAAAAAAAATTACACCTAAGAAATTGGATCCCTCTCTGTGCTTGATAGATCCGAGTTTGAGATGGATATACGCTGGCATTATAAGAAATGAAGGGGGTTGACTCTATTAGTGGAGACTAATCCACTTTTATCTTAATCAAGAATTTCATAATATATAAATATGGAGTGGCTTTCTTCGAATAGACCGCTCCCTTCAGAATTGTTACTAAGGTATTCTTATTATTCTCAAAAATATAAAAAATATTATATTGTATTAATATATTATTAATATGAAATCTTTTCATAAAAGGTGTTAACAAATACTTATAATAAATCTCTTCAAAAATCATATTACCGAAGAACCATTCTTGTACATTATGGAATTACTTCTCCAAAGAGGATGAATCCGGTCTCTTTCCTTACCACATTTTACATTCAATTTATGGAAAACACTATATAAAATCACTTTCTATAAGTAATGCAATATACATAGAACGGTGGTTTGAGGTTGGTCCTCACTCCCGAGGCCATTCCTCCCTTAGACAACACACAATTTTATATATTGTAAAAGGGTGATATAAGTAAAAATGAGGGAGTCGATTACATAACGTAAAGCATCCATAATGAGGAGTCGATTACATAACGTAAAGCATCCATTTCTATTGAGTAGACGTCAGCTGCTCAAGCTTGGAGCCACATGACTAAATGACAAACTGAAAGTAATCGGGTGACGTTGATTTATTCTATGGGCCCAGCCTAAGCAAAGGTATGTATTGAAACCTAACCTACATATTAAGAAATTTAATCAAGTTATTAATGGAGGTAGAGTATGGTTTAAACTAGAAGAACAACATCAATTATTAAGAAGTAAGATGTTCTAAATAAATTCTCCAACGTAAACATAATTATAATTGTGGTCCGTGTAAGCGAAAACGAATATGATATCAGATATCCTTAGATGTGAAATGTTCAGATATCATGAATTGTTATGAGTAATAAGCTTTATAAATATATTCTAAAAAAACATGAGGTAAATGGATTACAATAAAATTATGTAATCCTCAAATTTCATTTTCAATATTTTTAACCACTTAATTTGAATTAAAAAATAAATAAATAAATACAAATCCTATCATTTTTAACTTATTTCTTACAATGTCATTTAAACATTTAAATCAATTTAGAAAATAATAGCATCTAAACATCTAAACCAATTTTTATTTTAAAAAATGATGAGGTCAAAGTATTATTAAAATAAATTAAATAAATGTAGGTCCATTAGATGTAACTTGAGTGGTTGGGAGGAATAATTGTTAGCCTCCCCACTAAGGTTCAATTCTTGTAAGTGATATTGATGATATTGATGAAATCATTAGAGGGTGTTAGGAACCCATGTCTTTACTTTGTTAGTATATTGTTGTTGGACACATATGCTTTGTAAGTCGTCCCATAGTATTTGTTGATCCATAGTTTATATTAGCTCATAATATTGGCCCATAGTATCGACCCATAGTATTGGATGCATATGCTTTGTAAGTTGTCCCATAGTATTATATGTCCCATGGTTTTGACTCATAGTATTGGCGCCTAGACTTAGCCCGTGGTTTGTATCGACACATAGTATTGACCCATGGTATTGGTGCCTAGACTTAGTATATAAGTATTTGTTGAGGCCTATGAAGACACCGTGAAGTTATTTGTATTGAGCTTGCTCATAGGAGGTTGCCCCCTCGAAGTGGCCTGTGATTAGTATAAAACTGATTCTGAGTTCTGTCATTTCTGCTATTCCGGATATTCTTATTAATTAATTGTTGCAGGTGCATCACATCTGGTATCAGAGCACTTTCTTGGGCTCACTGGGTGAAATTTCTGCCAAATTTTTTTTGCATCTGTTGCAGGCTCGGATTTGGGAATAATACCTATCTGCTTAACTGTGGGAAGTACTTGGGCATAATCCCTAAAATTCATTGTGAGGAGTACCACAGGAACCACGAAGTAGCTAGCCCATTGAGAGGACCTGCTAGCGAAAAGGGCAACGACCCCTACTTGATTGACTAGTTCCCACCCGTGAGGTAAACCAAGAGCTGTTGTTTATGGCAAAGCAGTTATCAGTTTTACCTGAGCCGTGGAGTGAGGGGTATTGCCCCAATACGCAAGTCGTCAGACAGTATTGGTGGCCGAGTGAAACCCCTAAACTGTTAGGAAGCCTCACATACCTAGGGTCCATATCTATTTTCAGCTGAACTGTTGTCGATCACTGCTGCGCCGTTTCTGATCCAGCCATTCAGATCCATTCTGAAAGTCGTTCCAGATCCAACCGTTTTCAATCCATTCGGCGTCGTTTCAGATCCATCTATTTCCACTCACTTCTGGGCCGTTGCAGATTTATCTGTTCCAGATCCCTTCCGAGCCGTAGCCACTCCAGTCTGAAAATAAATAAATATATATATATATATATATATATATATATATATATATATATATATATAATTAATTTAGTTTTTTCTCCATATCTCCCTTGATTTCACTCTGTTTCCCTTGAAATTTTCGGGGAACCCCTGTCATCCCATTCTGCATATTTCATTCCTGACGACCCTATCCCCAATTCCCCTTCCCAAAGCCCGAAATCCCATATTTCTCTATTTTTAGGGTTTGCCATAACTTCCTTAGATTTCACCCAATCACCTTCAAATTTTACCACAAAGTTCCTTTCCGAATTCTGCTTCTTTGTCTCCCTCTGCCAAATTTTTCCATCCTTTCACCCCGCTTCTGAAATCCTCAATTTTCGCTTCCTTGTCTCTTCGATAGTGTCCAAAACCTAGTCAAACCCCAATTACCCTTCAGAGTTTTTCCCAAATCCAGATTTTCCTTTACTGAAGCAGTTTTTGTTTTTGTTTTTCTATCCAGTAAACCAAAAAAAAAAAATTCCTGGTTATGGTTGTCACTCGCGCAGGAGAAAACACCATTCAAACCATTCAAACCAAACTCCAAGATCTGGATGAAAAATTTCTCAGCCTCCATCTTGAACATTCAACCATGAACAATAACCAACAACCAGAATCTTTTGCAGTCACCGGGTTCTCTTCTTCCAGCAATTTTCGTGGGCCAAAGATTGATTTTCCTCGCTTCAATGGTATTGATCCGACTTGATGGATATACCGAGAAGAACAATATTTCAATTTGCATAATACTTTTGACATCCAGAATGTTCCACTTGCATCCTTTCATTTGGAACAAGAAGCCCTTCAATGGTACCATTGGTACAACAAAGCTCATCCCGAACCAAACTGGACAGATTTTTGCCAAGCCATTTTGCCATGATTTGGTCCTAGTGCTTTTGATGACTTCATAGGAGCATTCACTAAACTTCACCAAATTGGCACAGTGAGAGAGTATCAGACAGAATTTGAGAAACTGGCCAATCACACAGAAGGATTGTCTGATGAATTCTACATGAGTTGTTTTATCAGTGGTCTCAAGGATGAAATCCGCTCAGAGGTCAAAATGTTCTGTCCCAACACAATGATGGAAGTCCTAGGGTTGGCTAAGTTGGCAGAGGACAAGATCGCAGCTCAACAACGCTCCAAACCCACTTTTGTTCCCTTCAGAAATATGGGTTCCCAACGACCTCCCATCACGCCTGCTCCTCAACCAACTCCTATCAAGCAATTGTCTGAAACAGAGATGTAGGCATGCCGAGAAAAAGGGCTTTGTTATAATTGTGATGAGAAATTCACTAGGGGACATAGATGTGTTCAACAAAATCTCTATCTCTTGGATGTGGATTCTCCGCCTGCCTCAGAACTTAATGAAGAAGCTCCAGATACAGTAGATGATTAGGTCGACGTTCAACACCCACATGTTGACACCCCATCTCAGGACGACCCACCTGAGATATCTCTCCATGCTGTAACCGGGGTCAGCACTTCACAAACAATGCGAGTCAGGGGATACTTCAAGAAGCTCCCTCTTACCATACTCATTGATTCTGGTAACACTCATAACTTCATTGATCCTCGGATTTCCAAACAGGATGTTTGTTTTGTCCATCCTTGCTCCAACTTTGAAGTCATGGTTGCCAATGGGGGCACCTTACCTTGCAAGAAGAAGTGTCACAATGTGCGTATCTATATGGAATATTATAACCTACGCTCGCAAATGTTTGCCTTGTCCTTAGGAGGATGTGATGTGGTTTTGGGCGTTCAATGGTTACGCACACTTGGCCCCATCTTATGGGATTTTGCTGAACTCTGGATGCAGTTTTCAGTCAATGGGGCACAACACAAATTTATGGGCTTACAACTAGGGTCTCTCTGCATCATCAGTTCACATCGCCTTGAAAAAATACTTAAGAAGATTTCACATGGTGTCATCGCTCAGCTCCATTCCATTCAGATGCACCCATCAACAGTCTCCACTACTTCCTTAGATAGATATGCAGGTGTCTTTGCTGAACCAATGAGATTGTTTCCTTCAAGAGACCTTTCTGGTAATAATTTAGCCGCATCTACCTCTCAGCAGGAAATGATGACTATTTTGAATGCAATCCAGAAGTGGCAGCCATCACTATTGGGGAATTATTTCTGCATCAAGGCTGATCTCCAGAGTCTGGAAACTTTCCTGGAACAACGGGTCTCCTCCCCAACACACCTGAAATGGGTTATCCAACTTATGGGTTATGACTATGTAACCACTTACCATAAGGGTAAGGACAATATGGTGGAATATGCTCCTCCTCGCACATTTGATGACCCAGTTTCTTTTACAGCTATTTCTCTGCTTGTTCAAAATTGGTTGCAATCTGTTCAACGGGGCTATCTCTTCTATGAACTCCATGCTTCTTCATCAGTAGGGCACTCTGGGTTCCTCAAAATGTATGACCAGGAACAATGTAACTTCATTTGGCAGGGACTCAAAAGTACAATTCAACGGATGGTGGTTGACTGTGATACTTTCCAGGTCAACAAGGGTGAAATGACCCTCCTTTTAGGACTGCTCGAACCCTTACCCATCCCTCCACAGATTTGGACAACTATTTCTATGGATTTCCTAGAAGCACTCCAGTGGTATAGTACCACATCTCAAAGGCCACCATATGAAGCAGTCTTTGTACATGCACCACTAGTTCTTCTTCCATACACCTTCAGCAGCTCCCTAGTTCAGTAAATTGACTCAATTCTTTGAAACCGTGATCAGCTTCTTCTTATTTTGCAGGACAATTTTCACATGGCAAGAATTCGACTGAAACAACAAGCCAATCGACATCCTTCTGAGCGCATTTTTCACATCGATGATATGGTTCTTCTTCATCCACATCCTTCCATGCAATCCTCCCTGAAACTCCGAAGGCGCCAGTGGCTCGAAATGCAACCTGAGGATGCTACAGAAGACCCACTCCTTCAGATTCTGCATCAATTTCCACATCTAAAGCTTTGAGGACCAAGCTTTTTCTAAGGGAGAGGGGATGTTACGAACCCATGTCTTTACTTTGTTCGTATATTGTTGTTGGACGCATATGCTTTGTAAGTCGTCCCGTTGTATTTGTTGATCCATAGTTTATATTAGCCCATAGTATTGGACGCATATGCTTTGTAAGTCGTCCCATAGTATTATATGTCCCATGCTTTTGACTCATAGTATTGGCGCCTAGACTTAGCCCATGGTTTGTATTGACACATAGTATTGACCCATGATATTGGTGCCTAGACTTAGTATATAAGTGTGTGTTGAGGCCTATGAAGGCACCATGAAGTTATTTGTATTGAGCTTGCTCATAGGAGGTTTCCCCCTCGTAGTGGCCCGTGATCAATATAAAAGTGATTATGAATTCTGTCATTTCTGTTATTTCGCATATTCTTATTAATTAATTGTTGCAGGTGCATCACAAAGGGGAAGAGGAAGAGTGAAGAGAACGGATGATAAAGAATCATATGTTTCTTAACATGATCTTTCTTCTTATTACCATTTGCATATTAAATTCTAACCACTTATTACTAAATGGATGTAACAAGGGGGTCATGAAATCATTAGATCATTAGAAGGGAAGAGGAAGGGAGAAGACAAGGGATGATAAAGAATCCTATGTTTCTGAACTTTACCTTTCTTCTTATTACCATTTCCATATTAAATCCTAACCACTTATTACTAAATGGATGTAACAAGGGGGCCATGAAATCATTAGAGGGGAAGAGGAAGGGAGAAGACAAGGGATGATAAAGAATCCTATGTTTCTTAACTTTACCTTTCCTCTTATTACCATTTACATATTAAATTCTAAACACTTATTACTAAATGGATGTAACAAAGGGGCCATGAAATCATTAGAGGGGAAGACTAAACACTTATTACTAAATGGATGTAACAAAGGGGCCATGAAATCATTAAAGGGTAAGACGAAGGGAGAAGACAAGTGATGATAAAGAATCCTATGTTTTTTAACTTTACCTTTCTTCTTATTACCATTTGCATATTAAATTCTAACCACTAAATGCAGTAATAAGTGGATGCAGTGGTTGGGGAAGTCTACCTTCCATAGGTAAAAGCGATATAATGGATGGCTTGTTAACTAAACCTTAAACCATCCCTTTATATACAAGTTGTTGCTCATTTCAAAAGAGGCAAGTAAATGTGTGGGAATTTTGAGGAGAAAAGGAAAATACCTTGTGTTTTGTAGACAATGGAAGGAGTGGAATAGTTATGATCACTAGATGGCTATATGTGGTGAACATTTTCATTGAAATTGAGAGTAATTAGAGAACCCTTATCCTATTTAATTTCCCCCTTGATATCATGGGATATATTCGGGTGTGGAATACATAATTTATTGGTTGTGCAAAATCAACAACTAATTTTTTCAACTTACATTCATTTACACATTAATATTCATATCTATCTCTTTTCAAAATACTTGTATGCAATATAATATGTGGTTCCTTAATTTAGTGAGAAATTTCTAAATTCTAAATATGCATTGTGCATATAAAGTTCAATTTAAATTAAAGCTTCAAATTGAATGAAAAGGTAATTAATTAAGAAAAAATTAAACATGACTAGGTAAATGTGAAATGTTAGATGACCAAAGAAGACATATAAATATATAACATTTTCACATTAACATAAAAAAATGATTATAATGAATATGCAAACCAAATATCATATGATATGGTTAATTAATTCTCATTAAAAACCTCCTTGGATGGGGTGTTTGGGCTCAAAATATGTTTAACTAATAGCTTTGTGCATGTGTCTCATGCATCAAGGAGCTATCAAATGGTACAGGCCATTCATGTAGATTAATGGAGGCTACAGGGAGGAACAATTGGAACATACCCTCGTTTCTATAAACCTTATGACTATAGTTGTAGGAATAGCTGGAGTGTACCAGATGTAGGATATGTTGAATCATTGGAGTGTATGGATGATGTATGGGGATGTAGAGTCTGTTAAGGGAATGATGCAGGATAGGGAGGAGAAAGGTGATGAGCAGTCACAAGGACTTTCATCTTCATACAATGCAATTGTTTCTAATCTAGATGGAAATTGGTGGCCACCACCTAGTCCACTAACTCAAAGACATAATTTTCCAGCTTAGCAGTTTTTTTACCGATTTTTAGATCCTCATCTTCGAAGGTCGTTTTGTGTCCCTAAAAACCATTTTTTCCACGTCAACACTCAGATGATGGCCAAAGGAATCTAACGGGATGAAAACATGGAGTCCTTCTCATTCAGGCTTTTCTGGTGAGATACCGAGCAGCCCAATCGAAGATCGCATGGAAAACTTGTTCCTCCAGGAAGTTGACGTATCAACTAACTACATCAGGGCCCACAAACCTTTTGGTGTTTCACCATTCTCTTGGGGTTAAGTTTTGTTATGTTTAGGGTGTTTTCCATTATGCTTTATGTTAAAAAGGAATTTATGGCCTCATTGTAACTCATTTCTTGCATATGAGCGTAGCCAATACATCTCCTTTTAGAAATAAGCTACCACCATATAGAGCTAATTTTGTATTGCTTTACAGTTTATAGAGTTTTTTCGATCCATTCATTAATATCATTTGTGTTTTATTGAACTACTGTTTTTTCTGCAAAATATTCGTGTGTATTTTTGTTTTATACCACTGGCTTCATTTCGTTTTCGGGTGAAAACGTGAAGCTGGGAAACAATTCCATGACAAATACGTGAAGCTGGGAAAGAGGGCGTGCAGATGAATAGGGGAAGAAAAGTCAGCCTGAAACTCTTGGCCTAGAGTTTTTTAAACTCTAGGCTGAGAGTTTTGAGAGTTCAAACTCTTAGCGGAGAGTTAAAAACAAGTCTAGGCTGAGAGTTTCAACCAATCCACGTGCTATATTTAAAAAAAAAATCTTGGATGAGAGTTTGAACTAAACTCTCGGCTGAGATTTCGGAAGACATTTTCTCATCTGAGAGTTTCTGGTCAACAATTCCAGTGCCATTTCTGCAGAATTCAGAAATGTGTCACTTTAACAAGGTCAGACCACTGTAAAACATGAGAATTACATTTCGGAGTTTATACTAGTAGATTCATCATTCAATCTACTTTCTCATAACATAATTTTTTTTAATTTCATTTAGGATTACTATTTTTTACTATTTTTTTACTAAACTTTATCATTAAAAAATTTAGTTACTAAAAAATCAGTCACAATGAATATTCAATATCATCACAATGACGAAGCCTAATTTTTTTTTAAAATACAAGGATGTTCCTTGAAGTGTCCTCTTCAATGGGTTGGTTTTAGTTTGTTTGATAAGAGTCACATTTGAAAGAAAATGAGAAGACAAAAACATGTGTCGGTAATGCACCATTGGCTGAACATACATTGTTTCGATAAATAATAAAAAATAGTTCCCAATTCTTAGAAAACTCAAAATATACTCCAGGCTCCAGTGTAGTGTGTGTAGATTATCATCCTACAATTTTTTTCCCTAAAATGAATCACCATCTATCAAAAAACCGTCCTCAACATAGGTCACTCATTATCCATACCTAAAATTTTCAAGTATATGTCGTATGTTGACAACAAATTTGTCCCACGATATTTCCATAAACAAATTTAAAAAAACTACGACTAGAAAGCTAACTCAATTCTTTAAAACCTTTGTCTTTACCTCAAGTTGAAATTCCTAAGGGATATATGGGTTTGAAGAGGTCGAAGTTCAAAAATATAAAATTTAGCAGTTTTTTTGTCAAAAACAAGCCAAAATTGTTTCCCAACTTCATGTTTTCACCCTCTCCAAATAATCTAGTTCATTGGTATCAGAGCAATTTGCTCGTGTTGTTTCTTAGTGCATGTCCCCAACAAGATCTGAATATTGAAAGTTGGGTCTTGAATTAGTTGAGCTTGGATAAAACCACCCTGGTCATCCCAAACAGCCTTACATGGAAGGAGAAGAAAAGAGAGATGACGGAGTAGGATATCCTATTAAGTTGTTGCTCAAGGAAACCCTTACGCAACAAAGTAATGAGATGATGGATAATTTCTCCCAACTTATTCAATGAATGCCAATGGCAGTGAATGCACCTTCAATGAATAGCCATTTCAAAGGTGCAACTCCCTTCAAGGTGGAATTTAACTTTGGCATTCCCTTATTTGAAGGCTAGATAGATGCAAGAGCTTTGGAGAGATAGTTAAATATATTAAAGGGTTACTTCTCTGTTCAAAATCTTTTTGCCAGCAAAAAGATCACCTTTGCACTCCTTAAGTTGCTCCCACATATCAAATATTGGTGGGAAGGTTACTGTGAGAGGCATGCAAGCGATGAGTCTAAAATATACAAGACAAAACCGACTTGGGTGACTTTTGTCGATGCCGTCAAGGAGGAATTCTACCCTGGCGGAAACTATGATTACTAGTACACCAGGTGGACGACTTTGCATTAGGAGAGAGACCAGATGGTGCCATATTTCACCAATATATTCCATACCTTGACTCAAAGATGTGTATTATATATTCTAAATGACACTTGGTACTAAAGTACCGTACTAGTAGCCTACACAAGTACATTTAGACATAGATGGATTTGTTAGACATCTGCTCACTAGGAGATGCTTACTGATAGATTTTTAAGATCAAGCAAAATTTTAAGAAAAGAATAAATGAGAGTTTGCGTTTACAAATCAACAACAAAAGAATCTTGGCAAAGGCATCCCTGACTCACAAACCAACGGACATATCAAGGATGAATAAAGTCATGACAACTAGTTGACCCAAGTTGCGGGGAAAAAAGAGTAACGCGAAATCAAAGAAGGACACCAAAAAGTGCTGTGAGTTCCACAAAATCCCTTGGCACAGCATAATGAACGTTTCTCCAAGCAATCATTGTTAGCTGAGACGAAAAACCCAGATCTGAACTCTGGCTCAAACTCTGATTCAAAGCAAGAAAGGGGAAAGTGAATCATTGATGCAGAACGTAGTTCCACCATCGCAATTGTAGAGATCCAACTAGAAGGGTGAGGGGAGCTAAAGGAAGGGGAGTGCCTCATCCATTCATAACTACAATGGGTGAAGTCGATTCTACTACATTTCATTGTTGATCGTGGTAGCTAGAATAACCTCATCTTGATCAAGGTTGTCAAAATATTGAAGTTGGAGATGACGCCCCACCCCCAACCATACACCAGCAGTTGGTTGATCCAAGGGAGAGATATATGCGTAATTCAATAGTGTCGCTTGTCCTACGACAACAAGCCCTTTAGAGATGAGGTATTGTGTGATGTTGCCACACTTGAATTTGGTGATGTTCATTTAGGACAAATCTATATGTCGAAACGCCATGATTTCAATGAGTTCAAGCCCCGTAGTATCATTGTTACTTTGGAGGGAAAAATCTAATGGATACCCGAGGCAGTCCTGACTACTGCGTTATTTTATCTTTGCAAAGAAATGTTGGAAGGTCATCACTCAGAATTAGAAAAGTGTGGTCTTCATGGCTTTGTCAGAAGTGGACAAAAGGTCACTACAACTGCCATAGCCTCAACAAGAGGTCTATCTTCACTACATAAGCTGTTAAAAAATATTGTAGAATGGTACAAGGATATATTCTTGTCCCCTACAGTGGTGCCTCTACACTTCCAGGTCAAATATCCAATTGATTTGATTATGGGTGATCCTTTTACACAATGGCCCAATATATAGGAACTCTCTTCCGATGAATGAGGAAATAAAATGTCAAATTCACATGAGCTCATCCAAAAGAGGGACATTCCACCAGGCTCCTCACCTTGTGAGAGTCCAACTCTTTTCGTGCAAAAAAGGTATGGGAGATGGAGAATCTGTATCGATTACAGAGCCCTAAAGAAAATCACTGTTAAGAATCTATACCAGATCCCCCATATTGATTTATATTCTTCATCAACTTAAGGGTGCCAATTTATTTAACAAGATTTATCTAAGGTCGGGATACCACTAGGTTCCAATTAAACAGACCGATGTATTGAATACAATATTCCAGTCTAAAGAAGGCCTCTTTGAATGGTTGGTCATGCCTTTTTTCTTAACTGAGGCTCCAACGACTTTCATAATCATGATGGATGATATCTTGTGGTCATTCAAAAAATCCTTTTTGCTTGTATATCTAGATGGCATCCTCATCTATAGCAGAACCTAGGAAGAACATCTAGAGCACGTTAAACATATCTCAAATACCCTGTAGCAATACAATCTATATGCCAACCTAGAGAAATATTGATTTGGCATGAAAAGAATTCATTATTTGGGATACATCATGGATGAACATGGGGTGCATGTGGATCCAATCAAGATACAATTCATTCATGATTGGGCAACCCCAACAACCCTGACAGATCTCCAAAGCTTCTTGGTCCTTTCCAACTTCTACCGTGAGTTCGTGTTGGATTTCTCTCATATCAACTGGCCCTTACGCCAAATGACCAAGGGCAGAGCTAAATACAATTTCACCTGGTTGGGATCAAATAGAAAGCATTCGAGGATATGAAACATCACCTCTTCTCAGTGCCAATCCTCACTCTTCCAGACCTGCAACAACCATTTAAGATTGAGATAGATGCATCAAACTATGGTATCAGTGCAGTCCTCACTCAATAGGGGCATTCAATGTCCTATCACAATGAGACACTATCTAATACTGTTCGCATATATCCCACCTATGACAAGGACATGTAATCCATTTGGAAAGCATACCTATAGTGGAAGCATTACATTATCGAAAAGGAAATGATCATACCCACATATCATAGGCCCCCAGAATTTATGCAAACATGGAGAAAGTTGTAGAATGACCTCCATCAAAAGTTGTCCACGTACTTGCAATAATTTCATTTGAACATTAAGTACAAGAAGGGTATCACAAACCATGTTGGGGTTCCAGCCATTGGGCCTCATTGATGTAGCTATACCCATTGCATCTACATAGGATGAATCCTCCCATGGTAAGGTTGGTGTAGATAAAGAAACCAAATTCATTGAATAGATCCAGTACATCCAATAATAGGTTCATCATATCATGTAGAAATTCAATGTGAAGTACAAACAATGACATGACCAACATCGGGTTCCACACAAGTTTCAAGTTGAGGATAAGGTGTGGTTGTATTTGCAGATGGATCCCGTCATAGGCCCCCACAGAAATCTTAGGATACTATGAAATGGGTCTTACACCATCACTAAGGTTATGGGTGAGAATGATTTTGAATTAAATATTCCCCCTTTCTTTGGCTTGCACCCAGTATTTAATGTGGAATTGTTGAACAAAAAAATTTTCCACCTCTCTTGGACACCTCAGAGATGGTTGAGCATTTGTCCCCTACAAAACTCAATCCAGAATTCCTTGAACTTGATCTATAGTGAATCATAAGATGGACACACGGATGAAGGGAAATTGCCAATAGAACATTCAAGTCTATCGGGTCGTCAAAGCAGGGAAACTTCCTCACCAAGAAAAGTGGCTCACTAGGAGTCAAATTCAGTAGAAGCTTCCCCATCTAATGAGGGATCTTGATGCAATGGATACCATTGCTTCCTGAGGGAATGTAACATACCCAATACCCTCACTAGCCACTTGAATTATGGAGTATAACCATTTTCCCGTTAACTTCTATCTAGGCACACACAAAAAGAGGTAATGTGTTAGTTTTGTAAATATGTCAAGTACATTTATAATGTTGTAGAAAATCATTCATGGGTATTAAATGTAATTGCAAGAGGATCTCTAATCCTTGATTTTCAACATCAACGTTTTTAATGAAACCATTCAAGGCATACTGTTAACCTCCATACAACCAAAGTGATTTTAGACAAATGACCCATTGCGTCATGCCACATTCACATACGCTGCAACCTTCATCTACATGTAACCAATCATACTTTCAATAACATTGATCTAGGCTTCCAATATGTTATCTTAGTCTAATCCATGTAAATTAGTTATGCATTTATAGCCATTTTAAGAATACTGGGAATATCAACCATGTTTTAAACATACTTCCAATTCATTTAGTTACTCATTCAGGCGACCCGAAATTTGTGAGATATTATGTTGACAATATGCACCAATTTTGTAACATGCATCATAACTTAACCATACATTTATTGCATGAATCTTTAAGCATTGACTTCATATCATTAGCTATTACTAGTACCATAAGTTCAGGATTTCATATCAAGATGCATGGAATAATGGAGGAATTTTACTCAATAATTAAAACACTATTATGACAAGCATCTTCCATACATGACCTCTTTAACTTGAATAGCTTCCATCATAGCCTATCCAACTTATGGTATTGCGATACAAAAACTATTCTAATAAGATTATATATATATATATATATATATCTTGGCCACACTGAATACAAGCATTTGTTAATAGTCCTAACCTCTACCATTTAACATTAACCTATCAATTCTTAAGATGCATTACTACAATAGACATAACACATGATTTCATATCCAACAAATCAAATAGAACATAGAATAGATGCTTATCTGAAGAAAATTGTCCTGGTGACTGAATGTGTGGCTGCAATGTTCCACCCAAACATAGGCCAACAATGCTCATTAATATTTCAACATTGCTACCACCCTAGAACTGGGAAACAAATCCATTAGGAGGAGGAATAAGAAGATAATTTCTCACTAAGGTTTGTGTGGTAGTTTCCCAACTACCCACAATAATTTAGGTCGAATCTCAGTTACTTAACCAAGAGTTTCATTCTTGGGAATTAAACTTAACTTTCAAAACATGAAAATAAAGTTGGTTTTCCACACGACAACATATAATTTAACTCTGAACTATCATACTACTATTCTCAACTATCCAGGATCTTCTATAAAATATTTGTTATGAGATAGCCCTCAACTCCCCCATTAGAAAACTCGATTCTTATTTAAGAACATAAGGATTACTATTTAAATATTAAAATTAGATGCTTGAATATGAAAACGAAGCTTTCAATAAGTATATAAGGCTCAACCTTTACTATTATAGGAAATGAAGGGGGTTGGCTCTATTAGTGGAGACCAATCCACTTTTATCTTAATCAAGAATTTCATAATGTATAAATATGGAGTGGCTTTCTAAGAATAAACCGCTCCCTTCACAATTGTTACTAAGGTATTCTTATTATTCTCAAAAATATTATATGGTATTAATATATTATTAATATGAAATATTTTCATAAAAGGTGTTAACAAATACTTATAATAAATCTCTTCACAAATCATATTACCGAAGAACCATTCTTGTACATTATGGAATTACTTCTCCAAAGAGGATGAATCCGGTCTCTTTCCTTACCACATTTTACATTCAATTGATGGAAAACACTATATAAAATCACTTTATATAAGTAATGCAATATACATAGAACGGTGGTTTGAGGTTGGTCCTCACTCCCAAGGCCATTCCTCCCTCAGACAACACACAATTTTATAAATTGTAAAAGGGTGATATAAGTAAAAATGAGGGAGTCGATTACATAACCTAAAGCATCCATAATGAGGAGTCGATTACATAACGTAAAGCATCCATTTCTATTGAGAGATGAAGGGGTTCATTTCCTTCCAAGCACGGGGGCTTCAGTAGAAGGCAATATAATACCATGTTCATTCATATTGCAGTATTAAATATTCATGAAAACCTAAAAATTATATTGCTTATATATTAAGGAGCAAAGGGTTTTTTTATTTAATGTAACAATACAAAAAAACTTTCGAGTCTTTTTTATATGGGCAGGCTGACAAATATCCACCAAATGGAGATGGCAAGATCATGACCGGATGAGAAATTGGGCTGAGGCAAGGCTCAGGACTACCAATACGTAGGGAAATTGTGTCTTGAGGCATGCTTGAGGCCAGGGGGTTTCATGGTGAATTGCGTTTCCAGTCAATCATAGTCGAGAGACAGTGGTCATTGATAGCCAATTGTTACCAATAGAACTTAGCCAGTTGTTACCAATAGTCTTGGGAGGCTCTAAGCCTCCAGGGCCTGTTATAGGACCTCGATAAGTCTTGGGAGGCTCTAAGCCTCCGGGGCCTATTATAGGCCCTTGATAGGTCTTGGGGGCTTGAATACCTAGCCACTCGTGCCTATTACAGGCCTTGGGAGGTTTATTCATCCTCCTAGGCTTGTTACAGGCCCTGGGGGATTGGATACCTCGCCCACAACAGGCTTAGTTAGCGATTGAGGAACTGCAACATGCAATCTAAATGTTGTACTATGTGCATTGGCTCTACTGACATACAAGAAGTGATCTCCTATCTCTTCATTAGACCATTATATGTTGCAAATCATAATGATATGTGGTTTGAGTAATTTCATTGTGGGTGAAGTAGTATGCATCCACAATATACATCGAAAGAAGCAAGGTGCATAGTAGAATGCATGTGGGGTCATAAGAGGGGTATTGTATCAATATACTAGGTAGAAATATAAAGGGGTATAAAAAATGTTAATGAAAAAATTGATACATACAATATCTAGTGATAATAGGGGTTTTTTAAAATTGGGAAGGCATATTGGGAGGGGGTAAAAAAAAAAACGATTTTGGAAGGTATTTTCCAATATTTAGTGAAATTAGGGATATTGTTTCATATGCCATGAATGAACGTGCTATGATAGCGGTTTATTGAGTGAAGCCCCCGTGCTTCCAAGAAGGGAACCCTAACCGTCTTTAATTTTAATAAACATCTATTTATTCTTTTAAGTAAAAAAATGGTTGTTTGTTTTTAATAGTGTGGATTATCTTTATCTTTATATATTTATATATATGTCGTTTGAGACTTATTTCATAATATGTAAATACACTTACACATACCTACTAATATCACATAATAATTTTCATTTGGCCTTGATTTATTAGTTAATTTCTTATAAAATAATAATAATACTTTTTGAATGGAATTTGGCTTTTTTGCATCAAAATACTTACTTTAGGAAATATCTCTAATCATAGGTAAGATAATCACCCAAAATATTAATAAAATCATGCTTTGCATGGACTAATAATAATTAATTCGTAATTATAATGTAGGTTAGATTTATAGGTTCACCACAGGCCATTCACCTTGTCATTCAATGATGGGTTGTCTCACAGGCCATTCACCTTCTCATTCAATGATGGGTTGTCTCACGATACTTAAGAGCTAATTATTAACTTGATTTAGTTAAATGAATATTGATAAATTACTTACCCTTTAACACCTAAACATACCACATGTTATTAAATATTTAGTTAGTTTTCTAAGGATTCCTTAGTTTTTCATCGCTCCCCCCAGTGGATTATGTTTCCCCCGTCGTTTCATTGCATCGCACATTCAGTCTCCTAAGTTTATTTTCATTATTTTGACAGTTAAATTTACATCATACATCACCATGTTTTAAATAGTGCATGATTTTACATATGGAATCATAACATGGCTACAATGTTCACTAATGAGGCCTTGGACTTGAGCTCCTCATCAGGAACTAGTACACAATTGAACTTATATCTTGGTATTTAAGGAAAGTTTCTCCTCGACACCAAAGAGGAGAGGAATGAGTGTCTCCTGCAAATGGATGAGATGAATCCCAAGCTAACTTCTTGATAAGAGATACAACGGGTAAATTTTATTTTCTGAAGCTCAAACCTCCACCACCTAAGGTGCCACCTATTACCATATCTCATGATGAGATCGCTTAATAGTTATGCTTGCTATCATAACTTTTATTTCAGTTATCATAGTTTTTTCAATGGTTATCTGAGTTTAGCTAGCAATGTGAACAACATAGTTAATACCTTTTATGGTTTTATTGACAAACTTATGTTCTACTTTGAAATATTTATGAAAGAGACAAACTTACAATAACATAAAGAAAACAACACATAAAACAACAGAGACTCAATTTTGTTCAACACGGGAATTTTTTTTATTTATTATGTAGCTCCCTTTATCAATAGGTTGCAGAGCTACATACTTATATGCTGATTACATTGCATCAAAATCTAATAAAAGTATTAATTTTTTACATGCCGTAAAGTTAGTTGTATATTTATGTAGAATTCTGCAAATTTATTTTCTTCTTCACATGCATTAGCATGCAATGAAGTTTGCTAATAATCATTTCACAAACACATGCAACCTAAAAATAAAATAGACACTACCAATAACTCTGCACATGATCAGTTATCAACATACCCCCCCCTTGATTCTAAGAGGGCTCACAAAAAGATCTCTAATATTCAAAAACTGGGACTTTGAAACTGCCTTAGTGAAGATGTTTGCTAGCTTTTTTTTAGTGTTGATGTATTTCAATTCCACTTGATTCTTTTGCACGAAATATTGAATAAAATGATACTTCATATCAAAATGTTTTGTTATGCTATGGTGTATTGGATTCTTGGCCAATTTGATAGCCCTCATATTATCGCAGAAAATTATTGTAGGTTGAATTTGGTTCTCTTCAATTTTTTCCAAAACTTTTCTAAGACATAGTGCTTGTGTATATGTTGAGGTGATTGCAACATACTCTGCTTCTGTAGAAGAAAGAGAAACTATACTTTGCTTCTTTGAGCTCCAAGTGATCAAACTAGAACCTAAAGAAAAACAGTTACCAAATGTTCGATCATCCAAACTACCTCCCTAATCAAGATCACTGAATCCAACCAATTCAAAACTCTTAGAATTGTAGTAATGAATGCCAAAGTTTAGACTGCCTTTCAGATGCCCCAGAATTATTTTAGGTGCCTTCATATTCATTTCATATGTATTTGTCATATACTTGGAAACAAGTGAAACTGAATAAGCAATATCAGGTCTTGTGTGGGTTAGAAACATTAAACTTCCAATAATACTTATGTAATCCACCTCATTAGCTATCTCAACACCATTATCTCTACACAAAAAAAAAGTCCATGAGCAATTGGAGTGGGAGTTGGTTTGCAATCAGCCATATCAAATTTCTTCAAAATATCCCTTGCATGCTTTGCCTGACAAATAAAAATGTCATCTTCACTTTGATAAACTTCCATATCAAGAAAATATTGCATGAGGTTTAAATCTTTCATCTCAAACTCACTCATCATAGCAAATTTGAATTCATCCTTCATCTTAGAACTGCTACCCATATACAACAAATCATCAACATATAAACTAACAATAAGAATATCATTACCTTCTTGTTTGTAGTAAAGGGTAGGTTCACTCTTATTTCTCTTGAAGCCCTTATCCTTAAAATATCCATTAATCTTGGCATACCAGGTTCTTGGTGCTTTATTTATACCATACAAATCTTTCTTCAACTTGTAGACTTGATGTTCTTTTCCTTGCACTTCAAAACCCTATGGTTGTTCTACAAAGATTTCCTCTTCTAAGTACCCATTCAAGAAGGCATTTTTCACATCCATGTGATGAATACTCCATTTTCTTTTGAGATTCCAATGAAGTAAAAATTCTGATAGTCTATTTCCTTCCTACAGGTGCAAACGTCTCTTCATAATCAATTCCATACCTCTGTGTGAATCGCTTAGAAACTAACCGTGCTTTGTGTCTTCCAACGATCCCATCACTGTTATACTTTGTCTTCTAATCCCATTTAGTACCAATTTTTTTCTTGAAATGTGGAATATCGATAAGCTCCCAAGTATGATTCCTATGAATTGAATCTATCTCTTAATGCATAGCTTGCACCCAAACCTCATTAGTAGAAGCTTCTTCAAAAATTGATGGTTCAAAATCAACTTGTGAAAATAAAGCAAAATTTGTAGTCTCACCTCTTGGATTTTCTTCATGTGCTAGACTTGTACTTCTTTGATAGATGTCATTTAATATTGTCACCTTCCTTGCAGGACTTGGACATGCATATGGAGAACTAGATGAGGGGCTACTTGGTGGATTTGTAGCATTTGCAACTAAAACAATAGTGGGATTCTTATTATTAATATCATCAATAATATCACCGTCCAAACCAGCTTTTGATTTCTCAACATGGTCTTTTTGATGACCATAAAATCCCCCTTCATCAAAAATCATATCTCTTGACACAAAAATGCTATTGGTGAGAGGATTATACAACCTGTAAGCCTTACTTTGCTCACTATATAAAAAAAATGCATTGTTCACTTTTTGGATCTAACTTTTGTCTCTTTTGATCGGCTACATGAACATAGTATAAACAACCAAAAAATTTGAAATGATTAACATTAGGATTTTTCTCATACCAGGATTCATAAGGAGTCATCATGTGAAGTGCACTAGTGGGACTATGATTGAGAATGTACACTGTTGTAGAAACTACATCACCCCAAAAGGAATTGCTTAATCCTCTGGTCTGTAACATACTCCTTTGGTCTGTAACATAATCCTTTGGTGTGTAACATATCACTATATGGTTCTTCCTATCAAATTCCCCATTATTTTGAGGTGTATAAGCAGTGGTGAATTGTCTTCTCATGCCATTCATATCACAAAGATTTTGAAATCGTCTTGAACAAAATTCTCCTCCTTGATTAGTACTTAAGCACTTTATTTTGTAACCACTTTCATTTTCCACAAGGGCTTCAAACCTCTTGAATGTATCAAATGCTTCACCCTTTCTCTTCAAAAAATAAACTCAACACATTCGTGAGTAATCATCAATAAACTAAGAAAATACGATGACTTACCCAAACTCTTTGTCTTCATAGGACCACAAATATAGGAAATTTCTCTCTTGCATGTTTTCCTTTAGCACATCTTTCACAAGCCTCCTTGTGCTCTTCAACCTTACGAAAACCATAACTAATTCTTTTGATGTTGGAAGCTTCAAACTATGAAAATTCAAATGGCCATACGTGATATGCCACAACCAACCTTTGTCCTCATATGCCATATTATCAAGGTTGATGCCATTTTCTCCAAACTTCAATGGGAACATTTGATTCTTTGACATAGGCACAACTATAACCACCCTATTGCCTTGACTCTTATCATAAATTGTGCATTTTCTATCATCAAACACTAATATGTAATTCTTTTCACACAATTTCCCAACACTTAATAAATTATGCTTTAACTCTGGAGTGTAATAAACATCTTTAACACTTTTCATACCTTCTTTAGTATGGATTTCCATCTCTCATTTTGCAGAAACCTCTAACGTTTTTTCATCGCCAAGTTTGATATTGGATTTCAAACTTTCATCCATTGTAGAGAAGAGCTTGCAATTTCCTGTCATGTGGTTAGAATAGTCCAAATCTAAATACCAAACATCTTTAATAGTATTTTAAGTTTTTCCATAAGATAAAAAAAAAATTACTTGGCGAAGCATCGTCACCCTCTTGAGCATAATTAACACTTTTTCTTTCTTTAATTTGCAATCCCTTTCAAAATGACCATACCTTTGACAACGATAACATTGGATGTTTCGCTTATAAAATATGCCTTTTCCTCTTCCTCTGAAACCACCTCTTCTTCCTCTATCTCCTCTTGAGAAATTTTGATTCTGACCTTTACCTTGGGCTTGGTCGATTTTGGAGCTAGAACTGACATCTTCATTCTTTGTAGTTTGTAGCTTTGTGGAAAAATATTTCTCATCACTTTATGCAAATGACTCTCTCACTCTATCTTAATGAGAAATAAGAGATCCAACTAGGTGATCAAAGTGAAGGTTAGTCAAATCCTTGCTTTCTTCAATGACTATAGCAACATGGTTCCATCTTGGTGTTAGAGACCTCAACACATTTTTAATCAAAACTTGTGTATCAATAGTTTCTCCTAGGGTAGTCAATTTATTGACGACATTATTTACTCTTACACAATAATCACTTACCTTCTCACCTTCTTCCATCTTCAAATTCTCAAATTTTGTCCTCAATGTCTGCAGCTTGACAACTTTAACTTGATCGCTTGCTTGATAAGATTCTTGTAGATTCTTCCAGGCATTCTGAGCTGATTTTTGCTCCTGAAATTCTTGGATGTAAGCTCTTATCTAGAGCTATTTGAATATGAAATAAAGCCCATGCATTCTTCTTCTTGGCTTTTGTCGTAGTTGTTTTATCATTGGTTGTAAGGGTGTTCCATTCAACTATCTCTTCATAACTTGGTTCTACAATCTCCCACAAATATTTTCTTGTCAAAAAGGTTTTCATCTTGATGCACCAATAATCATAATCACTTCCATCAAATTCTATAATGGAAAAATAGTTAGAATTTGACATTATGAAATTAATCCAAACAAAAATACTTACTCTGATACCAAATGAAGATTATGAAAGAGTCAAAGTTACAATAGCATAAAGAAAACATCACAGAAAACAACAAAGACAATTTTGTTCAAGACAAGAAATTCTTATTATTATTTAGCTCCTTTTATCAATAGGTTGCAGAGCTACATACTTATATGTTGATTACATTGCATAGAAATCCAATAAAAGTATTAATTTGTTACATGGTGTAAAGTTAGTTGTAGATTTATGTAGAATTTTGCAGATTTATTTTATTCTTCACCTGCATTAGCATACAATGAAGTTTGTTAATTATTTAACAAACACATGCAACCAAAAAAACTAGACATTTTTAATAATTCTATATAACATCAATTATCAACATACTTATGATGGAGTTTCTCATGGGAAAACTAATTTTTCCTACTATGCAACTTTTAATTCTATTAATATAAATTTTAACTTACAAATGACAAAAATATTATTAAAAACCATTTCAAAAATAAATAAAAATATATTTGGGAATCAAATAAGAGTATAAATATATTAAGAAATCCATATGGAAAGTTAAATGATTATAAATAATGAGATAAAGTTGCATAGCAACGAATGCCTATGGTTGGTTTATGCTATAAACAGATGGACATGGCATCGATTATGGCATAAACTTAAACAAAAAGATCAAAGATACTTGTTGTAAACTATTGTTCCTTCTTACAATGCGTCGGGGTCTCGGTATATACTCATGAATAGCTTTCCAAATTGTTGTTGAATGAAAAGATCAGAGCAAGAAAGAGTAAGCTCAATTGGAGATCCATTGATCATGTTTCTGGCCTGTCGGATGGGTCATTCTATTATAGTATCCATTCATTGTAATTTCCCTCTTGAACGAACCCAAGATGCTTTGTAAGGATCCAGATGTTGCTTGTGCTTGTGATAATTTTGATTCAATTTTGAAGACATAGTTCACTCACACATGCATTGAAACAACTCCCATAATCGGTGTAAACAGAGCAACGAGAGAAGAGTGCTTGAAACACATGAAATAATAATAATAATAATTGCACTGATAGGTGTTTATATCTTAGAATTTGGGGTGGACTAGCACTTATTTTTTTTCTATATTCCGCAAGGATGAGACAACTATACTGTCCAAATTGATTTGATGAAAGTTGTTCAAAATTAAAAATAAAAAAATTATAAAAGAAAAAAGAATATAAAAAATAACTAGGAGTTGATGCAGGGATAACTGGTAGCTAGTACACGGATAACTCTTAGCTATGCATCGATAAGGGACTTCGTGGAAAACAACAGGTAACATATAACTTATTACTTATTTGTGACACTTAACTTATATCCTATTGGTGTTCACCAACTACAAATTATGTGGTTCTCCTAGTAATAATTTATATATATACATAAACCATATCTAATCAATGATAACATGAAGGAGAACTATACTATGACCTTGCGAGGGCCATCGCAAGGCCAAAGATAATAGACCCTCTCCAATTCCCACCAATCAATTATTAGATCTATCCGAGAAATAAATCTCAAAGGTCTCGCTCTGCCTAACAAAGGGAAAAGCTGAATTTAAACAATGCTTCTTCTAATGAGAAAGGTAGACGCATCGAATGGAATTCATGAACGTAACTCCCTAAATGTATGTGCGTGTGGTACCTACCTTCATTTTTCCATCGCTCGTAGTCCTTGTGTGTTTCCTAACCTTTTTCCATAGAAACTATGATGACTAGTACACCAGGTGGACGACTTTGCATTAGGAGAGAGACCAGATGGTGCCATATTTCACCAATATATTCCATAACTTGCACTCAAAGATGTGTATTATAGATTCTAAATGACACTTGGTACTAAAGTACCGTACTAGTAGCCTGCATAAGTACATTAAGACATAGATGAATTTCTTGCACATCTGCTCAGTGGGAGATGCTTACTGATAGATTGTCAAGATCAAGCAAAATTTTAAGAAAAGAATAAATGAGAGTTTGGGTTTACAAATCAACAACAAAAGAATCTTGGCAAAGGCATCCCTAACTCACAAACCAAGGGACAAATCAAGGATGAACAAATTCATGACAACTGGTTGACCCAAGTCGCGGGGAAAAAAGTGTAACGCGAAATCAAAGAAGGACACCAAAAAGTGTTGTGAGTTCCACAAAATCCCTTGGCACAACATGATGAATGTTTCTCAAAGCAATCATTGTTAGCTGAGATGAAAAAGCCAGATCTGAACTCTGGCTCAAACTTTGATTCAAAGCAAGAAAGGGGAAAGTGAATCATTGATGCAGAACCTAGTTCCACCATCGCAATTGCGAAGATCCAACTAGAAGGGTCAGGGGAGCTAAAGCAAGGGGAGTGCCTCATACATTCACAATTACAATGGGTGAAGTGGATTCCACTACATTTCATTGTTGATCGTGGTAGCTAGAATAACCTCATCTCGATCACGGTTGTCAAAATATTGAAGTTGGAGACGACGCCCCACCCCCAACCATACACCAATGGTTGGTTGATCCAAGGGAGAGATATATGCATAAGTCAATAGTGTCTCTTGTCCTACGACATCAAGCCCTTTAGAGATGAGGTATTGTGTGATGTTGCCACACTTGAATTTGGTGATGTTCATTTAGGAAAAACCTATATGTGGAAACGCCATGATTTTAATGAGTTCAAGCCTCGTAGTATCATTGTTACTTTGGAGGGACAACTCTACTAGATACCTGAGGCAGTCCTGACTACTGCATTATTTTATCTTTGCGAAGAAATGCCGGAAGGTCATCGCTCAGAATTAGAAAATTGCGGTCTTCATGGCTTGGTCAGAAGTGGAAAAAAGGTCACTACAACCGCCATAGCCTCAACAAAAGGTCTATCTTCACCGCATAAGCTGTTCAAAAATATTGTAGAAGGGTACAAGGATACATTCACTTCCCCTACAATCGTGCCTCTACACTTCCAGTCAAATATGCAATTGACTTGATTACGGTGATCGTTTTACACAATGACCCAATATATAGGAACTCTCTTCCAATGAATGTGGAAATAAAATGTCAAATTAACATGAGCTCATCTAAAAGAGGGACATTCGACCAACCTCCTCACCTTGTGAGAGTCCAACTGTGTTGGTGCAAAAAAAGGATGGGAGATGGAGACTATGTATCGATTACAAATCCCTAAAGAAAATCACTATCAAGAATCTATACCTGATCCCCCAGATTGACTATATTCTTCATCAACTTAAGGGTGCCAATTTATTTAACAAGATTGACCTGAGGTCGGGATATCACCAGGTTCCAATTAAATAGACCAATGTATTGAATACAATATTCAAGTCTAAAGAAGGCCTCTTTGAATGGTTGGTCATGCCTTTTTTCTTAACTGAGGCTCCAACGACTTTCATAATCATGATGGATGATATCTTGTGGTCATTCAAAAAATCCTTTGTGTCCGTATATCTAGATGGCATCCTCATCTATAGGAGAACCTAGGAAGAATATCTACAACACATTAAATATATCTCGAATACCCTGCAGCAATACAATCGATATGCCAACCTAGAGAAATGTTGATT
This sequence comes from Larix kaempferi, assembly GCA_027924585.1. NCBI lineage: Eukaryota > Viridiplantae > Streptophyta > Pinopsida > Pinales > Pinaceae > Larix > Larix kaempferi. The sequence goes on along the minus strand of BSBM01000816.1, from coordinate 4,618,867 downwards.
TGGCATGCAAACAATTCATTATTTCGGATACATCATGGATGAACGTGGGGTGCATGTGGACCTAGCCAAGATACAATTCATTCGTGATTGGCCAACCCCAACAACCCTGACAGAGCTCCAAAGCTTCTTGGTCCTTTCCAACTTCTACCGTAAGTTCGTGTTGGATTTCTCTCATATCAATTGGCCCTTAAGCCAAGTGACCAAGGGAATAGCTAAATACAATTTCACCTGGTTGGGATCAAACAGAAAGCATTCAAGGATTTGAAACATCGCCTCTACTTAGTGCCAGCCCTCACTCTTCTAGACCTGCAACAACCATTTAAGATTGAGATAGATGCATCAGACTATGGTATCAGTGTAGTCCTCACTCAATAGGGGCATTCGGTATCCTACCACAATGAGACACTATTTAATACTTTTCGTATATATCCCACCTATGACAAGGAGATGTAATCCATTTGGCATGCATGCCTATAGTGGAAGCATTACATTATCGAAAAGGAAACGATCATACCCACTAATCATAGGCCCCCACAATTCATTCAAACACGGAGAAAGCTGTAGAATGACCTCCTTCAAAAGTTGTCCACGTACTTGCAATAATTTAATTTGAACATTAAGTACAAGAAGGGTATCACAAACCATATTGGGGTTCCAGTCATTGGGCCTCATTGATGTAGCTATACAAATTGCATCTACATAGGACGAATCCTCCCATGGTAAGGTTGGGGTAGATAAAGAAACCAAATTCATTGAACAGATCCAATGCATTCAACAATAGGTTCATTATATCATGTAGAAATTCAATGTGGAAAACAAACAATGACATGGCCAACATCGGGTTCCACACAAGTTTCAAGTTGAGGATATTAGGTGTGGTTGTATTTGCAGATGGATCCGTTATAGGCCCCCATAGAAATATTAGGCTACTATGAAATGGGTCTTACACCATCACTAAGGTTGTGGGTGAGAATGATTTTGAATTAAATATTCCCCGTTTATTCGGCTTGCACACCCAGTATTTAATGTGGAATTGTTGAACAACAAAATTTTCCACCTCTCTTGGACACCTCAGAGATGGTTGAGCATTTGGCCCCTACAAAACTCAATCCAGACTTCCTTCAACTTGATCTATATTCGATCAGATGATGGATGCACAAATGAAGGGAAATCGCCAACAGAACATTCAACTCTACCGGGTCGTCAAAGCAGGGAAACTTCTTCAACAAGGCAAGTGGCTCACTAGGAGTCAAATTCAGCAGAAGCTTCCCCATCTGATGAGGGATCTTGATGCAATGGATACCATTGCTTCCTGAGGGAGTGTAACATACCCAATATCCTCACTAGCCACTTCAATTATGGAGTATAACCATTTTTCCGTTACCTTCTATCTACGCACACACACAAAGAGGTAATGTGTTAGTTTTGTAAATATGTTAAGTATATTTATAATGTTGTACAAAATCATTCATGGGTATTAAATATAATTGCAAGAGGATCTCTAATCCTTGATTTTCAACTTCATTGTATTTAATGAAACAATTCAATGCATACTGTTAACCTCCATACAACCAAAGTGAATTTAGACAAATGACCCATTTTGTCATGCCACATTCACATATGCTGCAACCTTCATCTACATGTAACCAATCATACTTTCAATAACATTGATCTCGGTTGCCAATATGTTATCTTAGTCTAATCCATGTAAATTAGTTACACATTTATAGCCATTTTAAGAATACTGGGAATATCAACCATGTTTTAAACATACTTCCAATTCATTTAGTTACTCATTCAGGTGACCCAAAATTTGTGAGATATTATGTTGATAATATGCACCAATTTTGCAACATGCATCATAACTTAACCATACATTTATTGCATGAATCTTTAAGCATTGACTTCATATCATTAGCTATTACTAGTACCGTAAGTTCAGGATTTCATATCAAGATGCATGGAATAATGGAGGAATTTCACTCAATAATTAAAACACTATTATGACAAGCATCTTCCATACATGACCTCTTTAACTTGAATAGCTTCCATCATAGCCTATCCAACTTACGGTATTGAAATACAAAAACTATTCTAATAAGATTATATATATATATCTTGGCCACACTGAATACAAGCATTTGTTAATGGTCCTAACTTCTACCATTTAACATTAACATATCAATTCTTAAGATGCATTATTGCAATAGACATAACACATGATTTCATATCCAACAAATCAAATAGAACATAGAATAGATGCTTATCTGAAGAAAATTGTCCTGGTGACTGAATGTGTGGCTGTAATCTTCCACCCAACCATAGGCCAACAATGCTGATTAATATTTCAACATTGCTACCACCCTAGAGCTGGGAAACAAATCCATTAGGAGGAGGAATAAGAAGATAATTTCTCACTAAAGTTTGTGTGTTAGTTTCATAACTACCCACAATAATTTAATAATTTAGGTAAAATCTCAATTACTTAACCAAGTGTTTCATTCTTGGGAATTAAACTTAACTTTCAAAACATTAAAATAAAGTTGGTTTTCCCACACGACAACATATAATTTAACTCTGAACTATCATACTACTATTCTCAACTCTCCAAGATCTTCTATAAAATATTTGTTATGAGATAGCCCTCAACTCCCCCATTAGAAAACTCGATTCTTATTTAAGAACATAAGGATTACTATTCAAATATTAAAATTAGATGCTTGAATATGAAACGAAGCTTTCAATAAGTACATAAGGCTCAACCTTTAATTGCACCGAGTGTAAACGAGGTGCTTACAATCCAGTATGGGGGAGATCCTGTAATGGATGTCACATGTCACATTTGTCACGTTTGTAGTATGGGGGAGATCCTGTAACGGATGCCACATGTCACATGTCACATTTGTCATGTTTGTCACGTTATGTTACAACCCAGTATGGGGCAGATGCTGTAACGTTTGTCACATTTGTCACATTTGTCATGTTACATTACAACCCAGTATGGGGGAGATGTTGTAACGTTTGTCACATTTGTCACGTTTCGTTTCAATGTCAGATCATAACTTATAAAAAATCAAAAGTAATTAAAAATTTCATGTTCGCTCATAACTTACCAAAAATAAAAATAAAAAAATAATTAAAAAATTAAAAGAGAGGGATCCAATTTGTTGAGGGGTAATTTTTTTCTTAATGTGTAAAAAATTTAAGATAAAACAAAAAAAATTACACCTAAGAAATTGGATCCCTCTCGGTGCTTGATAGATCCAGGTTTGAGATGGATATACGCTGGCATTATAAGAAGTGAAGGGGGTTGGCTCTATTAGTGGAGACCAATCCACTTTTATCTTAATCAAGAATTTCATAATGTATAAATATGGAGTGGCTTTCTTCGAATAGACCGCTCCCTTCACAATTGTTACTAAGGTATTCTTATTATTCTCAAAAGTATAAAAAATATTATATTGTAGTAATATATTATTAATATGAAATCTTTTCATAAAAGGTGTTAACAAATACTTATAATAAATCTCTTCACAAATCATATTACCGAAGAACCATTCTTGTACATTATGGAATTACTTCTCCAAAGAGGATGAATCCGGTCTCTTTCCTTACCACATTTTACATTCAATTTATGGAAAACACTATATAAAATCACTTTATATAAGTAATGCAATATACATAGAACGGTGGTTTGAGGTTGGTCCTCACTCCCGAGGCCATTCCTCCCTTTTTTTTTAACAAGAATAGGGGAAATAGATATATTTATAAAGGCTGTGCACAGCCATTCATTACAAGTTTTCACAAAAATTTGACAGAGTAACCAGTACTTGAGAATTTAAAACTGAGGTTTCTATCTGTCTACCTGCATGAGTTCTAAACAAAACCTGGCTAAAACTGTTCAAAATAGAGCAGGGATAAACCCTGACGAACTGCTGATTTAGGAATATACAGAAAAACATAGAGTCTTAAGCATCAAAAAAGAGGAACCTGAACTGAAACTGCAAACTATCCATATTTTTTGAGGTAGACAGAAGCCGCATCTGGCTTTTCCTGCTTAATCTCCTGGTTAACCGTCAGACTGCCATGGACGCAGCTTCCCTGCGATTTCCCGGTGAGCACTGCAATATCTTCCTGCATATTATCCACCTTGCCCATCAATTCGAACAGGTTTCGCTCCAGGTCATCAATTCTGGAGTCCTGGCAAGCGAGCTGGTTCACCGTGTAGCTCAAATCCTTGGCCATTTCCACGTTTTGGTTTACGCTGGTGCAGACTTCATTGTAGGTGTTACGCACAGACAGCTTAATGTTGACCATGGTGCGACTCAATGCGGCAATGGCCGCCATAATATTCTGCATATTGCTCGCCCTGTGGTGGAATAACAGTCCGGGACGGGAGGAGGGAGAGCCTAAGTCGCCGAGGGAAATCCTGTTCATCGCACTGGAGAGAGCTCGATCCATTACGCTATACAACAAGGGAGGGGCAGTTGGCCCGTTTAAGTGCAGTTCATGGGAGCTGACAGCACCACGAGGGCTTGAGTGCCATGCGCCGTGGAGAGGAGGGCGTGTGGCAGGGGCACGCATACCGTCGACTACAGAGGAGGACGGGGATGGGGGGAGGGGGACCCTCAATCCACAAAGCCCCTTTAAACCCAAAACCATATGATTTTTAACCATTGAAAAAAGATTAAGGGATAAATTGAAAATCCAAGGCACCATTTGAATTCTCCATGTGCCCGATGTCTAGCAAAGTTCCTTTGTTGGCCGCTTCATCTGCTAACTTGTTGTTTGCTCGGCAGATGTGAAAGAAAGAAGTCTGAGAAAAGTGAGGATTAGATTTTATTCTTTGCATGTACCTGTAAGCTCTAGATCCATGTGGGGCGACGCCCCTTCTTATTGTTTGAATGACATGTCTGGAGTCCCCATAGACTCTGAGGTTTTCGATGTTGAGGGAGGATATCATATTGAAAGATAAGACGAGAGCAAGCCATTCAGCTTCATTGTTTGTCTTGATTCCTAATCCCCACGAGATAGATTCAATTTTATTTCCTCCGGGATCAAATAAGACCCCACCCGCACCTGCCACCCCCGGAGGTCATTCCTCCCTTAGACAACACACAATTTTATATATTGTAAAAGGGTGATATAAGTAAAAATGAGGGAGTCAATTACATAACGTAAAGCATCCATTTCTATTGAGAGATGAAGGGGTTCAGTTCCTTCCAAGAAGGGAACCCTAACCGTCTTTAATTTTAATAAACATCTATTTATTCTTCTAAGTAACAAAATGGTTGTTTGTTTTTAATAGAGTGGATTATCTTTATCTTTATATATTTTTATATATATATATATATGTTGTTTGAGACTTATTTCATAATATGTAAATACACTTACACACAGCTACTAATATCACATAATAATTTTCCTTCGGCCTTGATTTATTAGTTAATTTCTTAATAATACTTTTTGAATGGAATTTGGCTTTTTTGCATCAAAATACTTACTTTAGGAAATATCTCTAATCATAGGTAAGATAATCACCCAAAATATTAATAAAATCATGTTTTGTACGGACAAATAATAATTAATTCGTAATTATAATGCAGTTTAGATTTATAGGTTCACCACAGGCCATTCACCTTCTCATTCAATGATGGGTTGTCTCATGATACTTAAGAGCTAATTATTAACTTGATTTAGTTAAATGAATATTGATAAATTATTCACCCTTTAACACCTAAATATGCCATATGATACTGAATATTTAGTTAGTTTCCTAAGGATTCCTTAGTCTTTCATTGCTCCTCCCAGTGGATTATGTTTCCCCCGTCGTTTCATTGCATCGCACATTCAGTCTCCTAAGTCTACTTTCATTATTTTGACAATTAAATTTACATCATACGTCACCATGTTTTAAATATTGCATGATTTTACTTATGGAATCATAACAAGGCTACAATGTTCACTAATGAGGCCTTGGCCTTGAGCTCCTCATCAGGAACTAATACACAATTACACTTATGTCTTGGTATTTAAGGAAAGTTTCTCCTCGACACCAAAGAGGAGAGGAATGAGTGTCTCCTGCAAATGGATGAGATGAATCCTAAGCTAAACTTCTTGATAAGAGATACAACTGGTAAATATTATGTTCTTGAGGTCAAACCTCCACCACCTAAGGTGCCATCTATTACCATATCTCATGATGAGATCGCTTAATAGTTATGCTTGCTATCATAACTTTTATTTCGGTTATCATAGTTTTTTCAATGGTTATGTGAGTTTAGCTAGCAATGTGAACAACATAGTTAATACCTTTTACGGTTTTATTGACAAACTTAGGTTCTACTTTGAAATCTTTATGAAAGAGACAAACTTACAATAACATAAAGAAAACAACACATAAAACAACAGAGACTCAATTTTGTTCAACACATGAATTTTTATTATTATTATGTAGCTCCCTTTATCAATAGGTTGCAGAGCTACATACTTATATGTTGATTACATTGCATCGAAATCTAATAAAAGTATTAATTTTTTACATGCCGTAAAGTTAGTTGTATATTTATGTAGAATTCTACAAATTTATTTTATTCTTCACATGCATTAGCATGCAGTGAAGTTTGCTACTAATCATTTCAAAAACACATGCAACCTAAAAATAAAATAGACACTACCAATAACTCTGCACATGATCAGTTATCAACATACCCCCCCTTGATTCCGAGAGGGCTCACAATAAGATCTCTAATATTCAAAAACTGGGCCTTTGAAACTGCCTTAGTGAAGATGTTTGCTAGTTTTTTTTGAGTGTTGATGTATTTCAATTCCACTTGATTCTTTTGCACCAAATATCGAATAAAATGATACTTCATATCAAAAAAATTTGTTATGCTATGGTGTATTGGATTCTTGGCCAATTTGATAGCATTCATATTATCAAAAAAACTTATTGTAGGTTGAATTTGTTTCTCTTCAATTTTTTCCAAAAAATTTCTAAGCCATAATGCTTGTGTATCTGTTGAGGTGATTGCAACATACTCTGCTTCTGTAGAAGAAAGAGAAACTATACTTTGCTTCTTTGAGCTCCAAGTGATCAAACCAAAACCTAAAGGAAAACAGTTACCAAATGTTCGATCATCCAAACTACCTCTCTAATCAAAATCACTGAATCAGGAGTTACAACAGAGGAGATTGAGCGTCGTCTGTATACATCAAACTGTCAGGAACCCCAACTGTTGATCAGGACATCCAGGGAGATAAGGCTAAGCATCTTTCTGTTTTTGCAATCTTCCTTCTCGTTGCTGTATGTGACACTGATTCTGTGGCCTAAGTTTCGATTCCGTCGTATGTTGGTGGCCATTGTGGAATATTAGAGAAACTATCCTTTGCTCCAGGAGAAGCAGAGGAAGCTAAAATGGCTGAGTTCATACACTGCTTAATCAAGCTTAGGATTTTCACCCATGATCCCAATGCTAAGGAAGCGGAAGTCTGTTCATTTGTACTGGTTCTCTTCAATGAAAGGCGGATCTTCAAACTTGAATCTCTTAAATATGTATAACGAAGTCTGTTCAATGAAAGGCTGATCTTCAAACTTGAATCTCTTAAATATGTATAAAGAAGTCTGTTCATATATATTGATCTTTGAGCATAATGTATTGTCAATTAAACTTGAATAAATATGTCATGTTTTCTCTATTTTTTTAAAAATTTTCTGTGCTCTAATAACTAGTACAGCTACTTAACTTGTGATCGGTTTGTGAATATTGGTAGGTCACACTTTAAGTGTTATGAGCAAATTATTTGTTGCATGTTTTCCATGTTTAGTCTTAATCACTTGTTGTGTATGACTCAACTACTTGTTACTTTTTTTAGTTAAAAATTAATTTAGAAACCTAAATATTTTAAGATTTCAATTTTTTCAACAAACTTTTCTGAATTTTGGAATGAAATTTTTATTACAATCCCTAATTATATTATTCAAATTACAATTTGAAATACAAAATAAATTCAACACTTTCAATTCTACAATTTATGGAAAACAAATACAAATGACCAGATTTCTCAATTTTATGACCTACCCTATACGGAAAAAGTTCGAAATAAGAAAGAGGAGGAAAGAGCCCAGATAAAGAGGATGCTATCCTACTTTATACTTTATACTGCTCTCGATGAGAATTGAACAAATCCATCCTGATTGATGTGAAAATAAATCAGTAAACGTCAGCTGCTCAAGCTTGGAGCCACATGACTAAATGACAAACTGAAAGTAATCGGGTGACGTTGATTTATTCTATGGGCCCAGCCTAAGCAAAGGTATATATTGAAACCTAACCTACATATTTAGAAATTTAATCAAGTTATTAATGGAGGTAGAGTATGGTTTAAACTAGAAGAACAACAGCAATTATTAAGAAGTAATATGTTCTAAATAAATTCTCCAACGTAAACATAATTATAATTGTGGTCCGTGTAAGCGAAAACGAATTTGATATCACATATCCTTAGATGTGAAATGTTCAGATATCATGAATTTTTATGAGTAATAAGCTTTATAAATATATTCTAAAAAAACATGAGGTAAATGGATTACAATAAAATTATGTAATCCTCAAATTTCATTTTCAATATTTTTAACCACTTAATTTGAATTAAAAAATAAATAAATAAATACAAATCCTATCATTTTTAACTTATTTCTTACAATGTCATTTAAACATTTAAATCAATTTAGAAAATAATAGCATCTAAACATCTAAATCAATTTTTATTTTAAAAAATGATGAGGTCAAAGTATTATTAAAATAAATAAAATAAATGTAGGTCCATTAGATGTAACTTGAGTGGTTGGGAGGAATAATTGTTAGCCTCCCCACTAAGGTTCAATTCTTGTAAGTGATATTGATGATATTGATGAAATCATTAGAGGGTGTTAGGAACCCATGTGTTTACTTTGTTAGTATATTGTTGTTGGACGCATATGCTTTGTAAGTCATCCCATAGTATTTGTTGATCCATAGTTTATATTAGCTCATAGTATTGGCCCATAGTATTGGCCCATAGTATCGACCCATAGTATTGGACGCATATGCTTTGTAAGTCGTCCCATAGTATTATATGTCCCATGGTTTTGACTCATAGTATTGGCGTCTAGACTTAGCCTGTGGTTTGTATTGACACATAGTATTGACCCATGGTATTGGTGCCTAGACTTAGTATATAAGTATGTGTTGAGGCCTATGAAAACACCGTGAAGTTATTTGTATTGAGCTTGCTCATAGGAGGTTGCCCCCTCGAAGTGGCCTGTGATCAGTATAAAACTGATTCTGAGTTCTGTCATTTCTGCTATTTCGCATATTCTTATTAATTAATTGTTGCAAGTGCATCACATCTGGTATCAGAGCACTTTCTTGGGCTCGCTGGGTGAAATTTCTGCCAATTTTTTTTTGCATCTGTTGCAGGTTCGGATTTGGGAATAATACCTATCCACTTAACTGTGGGAAGTACTTGGGCATAATCCCTAAAATTCATTGTGAGGAGTACCACAGGAACCATGAAGTAGCTAGCCCATTGAGAGGACCTGCTAGCGAAAAGGGCAACGACCCCTACTTGATTGACTAGTTCCCACCCGTGAGGTAAACCAAGAGCTGTTGTTTGTGGCAAAGCAATGATCAGTTTTACCTGAGCCATGGAGTGAGGGGTACTGCCCCAATACGCAAGTCGTCAGACAGTATTGGTGGCCGAGTGAAACCCCTGAACTGTTAGGAAGCCTCACATACCTGGGGTCCATATCTATTTTCAGCTGAACTATTGTCGATCACTGCTGCGCCATTTCTGATCCAGCCGTTCAGATCCATTCTGAAAGTCGTTCCAGATCCAGCCGTTTTAAATCCATTCGGCGTCATTTCAGATCCATCTATTTCCACTCACTTCTGGGCCGTTGCAAATTTATCTGTTCCAGATCCCTTCCGAGCTGTAGCCACTTCAATCTGAAAATAAATAAATATATATATATATATATATATATATATATATATATATAATTCAGTTCTTTCTCCATATCTCCCTTGATTTCACTCTGTTTCCCTTGAAATTTTCGGGGAACCCCTGTCATCCCATTCTGCCTATTTCATTCCTGACGACCCTATCCCCAATTCCCCTTCCCAAAGCCCAAAATCCCATATTTGTCTATTTTTAGGGTTTGCCATAACTTCCTTAGATTTCACCCAATCACCTTCAAATTTTACCACAGAGTTCCTTTCCGAATTCTGCTTCTTTGTCTCCCTCTGCCAAATTTTCCCATCCTTTCACCCCGCTTCTGAAATCCTCAATTTTTGCTTCCTTGTCTCTTCGACAGTGTCCAAAACCTAGTCAAACCCCAATTACCCTTCAGATTTTTTCCCAAATCCAGATTTTCCTTTACTGAAGCATCTTTTTGTTTTTGTTTTTCTATCTAGTAAACCAAAAAAAAAAAATTCCTGGTTATGGTTGTCACTCGCGCAGGAGCAAACACCATAGAGGAAGCACTTGCAGCCATTCAAACCAAACTCCAAGATCTGGATGAAAAATTTCTCAGCCTCCATCTTCAGAATTCAGCCATGAATAATAACCAACAGCCAAAATCTTTTGCAGCCACCGGGTTCTCTTCTTCTAGCAATTTTCGTGGGCCGAAGCTTGATTTTCCTCGCTTCAATGGTATTGATCCGACTTGATGGATATACCGAGAAGAACAATATTTCAGTTTGCATAATACTTTTGATGTCCAGAATGTTCCACTTGCATCCTTTCATTTGGAACAAGAAGCCCTTCAATGGTACCATTGGTACATCAAAGCTCATCCCGAACCAAACTGGACAGATTTTTGCCAAGCCATTTTTCCACGATTTGGTCCTAGTGCTTTTGATGACTTCATAGGAGCACTCACTAAACTTCACCAAATTGGCATAGTGAGAGAGTATCAGACAGAATTTGAGAAACTGACCAATCACACAGAAGGATTGTCTGATGAATTCTACATGAGTTGTTTTATCAGTGGTCTCAAGGATGAAATCCGCTTAGAGGTCAAAATGTTCTGTCCCAACACAATGATGGAAGTCCTAGGGTTGGCTAAGTTGGCAGAGGACAAGCTCGTAGCTCAACAACGCTCCAAACCCACCTTTGTTCCCTTCAGAAATATGGGTTCCCAACGACCTCCCATCACGCCTGCTCCTCAACCAACTCCTATCAAGCAATTGTATGAAACAGAGATGCAGGCACGCCGAGAAAAAAGGCTTTGTTATAATTGTGACAAGAAATTCACTCGGGGACATAGATGTGTTCAACAAAAGCTCTATCTCTTGGATGTGGATTCTCCGCCTGCCTTAGAACTTAATGAAGAAGCTCCAGATACAGTAGATGATTAGGTCGACGTTCAACACCCACATGTTGACACCCCATCTCAGGATGACCCACCTGAGATATCTCTCCATGCTGTAACCGGCGTCACCACTCCACAAACAATGCGAGTCAGGGGATACTTCAAGAAGCTCCCTCTTACCATACTCATTGATTCTGGTAACACTCATAACTTCATTGATCCTTGGATTACCAAACAGGTTGATTGTTTTGTCCATCCTTGCTCCAGCTTTGAAGTCATGGTTGCCAATGGGGGCACCTTACCTTGCAAGGGGAAGTGTCACAATGTGCGTATCTATATGGAAGATTATAACCTGCGCTCGCAAATGTTTTCCTTGTCCTTAGGAGGATGTGATGTGGTTTTGGGCGTTCAATGGTTACGCACACTTGGCCCCATCTTACGGGATTTTGCTGAACTCTGGATGCAGTTTTCAGTCAATGGGGCACAACACAAATTTATGGGCTTACAACTAGGGTCTCTCTGCATCATCAGTTCACATCGCCTTGAAAAAATACTTAAGAAGATTTCACATGGTGTCATCGCTCAGTTCCATTCCATTCAGATGCACCCATCAACAGTCTCCACTACTTCCTTAGATAGATATGCAGGTGTCTTTGTTGAACCAATGAGATTGATTCCTTCAAGAGACCTTTCCGGTAATAATTTAGCCGCATCTACCTCTCAGCAGGAAATGATGACTATTTTGCATACAGTCCAGAAGTGGCATCCATCCCTATTGGGGAATTATTTCTGCATCAAGGCTGATCTCCAGATTCTGGAAACTTTCCTGGAACAACGGGTCTCCTCCCCAACACACCTGAAATGGGTTATCCAACTTATGGGTTATGACTATGTGACCACTTACCATAAGGGTAAGGACAATATGGTGGAATATGCTCCTCCTCGCACATTTGATGACCCAGTTTCTCTTACAGCTATTTCTCTGCTTGTTCAAAATTGGTTGCAATCTGTTCAACGGGGCTATCTCTTCTATGAACTCCATGCTTCTTCATCAGTAGGGCCCTCTGGGTTCCTCAAAATGTATGACCAGGAACAATGTAACTTCATTTGGCAAGGACTCAAAAGGACAATTCAACGGATGGTGGTTGACTGTGATACTTTCCAGGTCAACAAGGGTGAAATGACCCTCCTTTTAGGACTGCTCGAACCCTTACCCATCCCTCCACAGATTTGGACAACTATTTCTATGGATTTCCTAGAAGCACTCCAGTGGTATAGTACCACATCTCAAAGGCCACCATATGAAGCAGTCTTTGTACATGCACCACTAGTTCTTCTTCCATACACCTTCAGCAGCTCCCTAGTTCAGGAAATTGACTCAATTCCTTGAAATCGTGATCAGCTTCTTCTCATTCTACAGGACAATTTTCACATGGCAAGAATTCGAATGAAACAACAAGCCAATCGGCATCGTTCTGAGCGCGCTTTTCACATTGATGATATGGTTCTTCTTCATCTACAGCCTTCCATGAAATCCTCCCTGAAACTCTGAACGCGCCAGTGGATCGAAATGCAACCCGAGGATGCTACAGAAGACCCACTCCTTCAGATTCTGCATCAATTTCCACATCTAAAGCTTTGAGGACAAAGCTTTTTCTAAGGGAGGGGGGATGTTACGAACCCATGTCTTTACTTTGTTAGTATATTGTTGTTGGACGCATATGCTTTGTAAGTCGTCCCGTTGTATTTGTTGATCCATAGTTTATATTAGCCTATAGTATTGGACGCATATGCTTTGTAAGTCGTCCCATAGTATTATATGTCCCATGGTTTTGACTCATAGTATTGGCGCCTAGACTTAGCCCATGGTTTGTATTGACACATAGTATTGACCCATGGTATTGGTGCCTAGACTTAGTATATAAGTGTGTGTTGAGGCCTATGAAGGCACCGTGAAGTTGTTTGTATTGAGCTTGCTCATAGGAGGTTTCCCCCTCGAAGTGGCCTGTGATCAATATAAAAGTGATTATGAGTTCTGTCATTTCTGCTATTTCGCATATTCTTATTAATTAATTGTTGCAGGTGCATCACAAAGGGGAAGAGGAAGAGTGAAGAGAAGGGATGATAAAGAATCATATGTTTCTTAGCATGATCTTTCTTCTTATTACCATTTGCATATTAAATTCTAACCACTTATTACTAAATGGATGTAACAAGGGGGTCCCGAAATCATTAGATCATTAGAAGGGAAAAGGAAGGGGGAAGACAAGGGATGATAAAGAATCCTATGTTTCCGAACATTACCTTTCTTCTTATTACCATTTCCATATTAAATCCTAACCACTTATTACTAAATGGATGTAACAAGGGGGCCATGAAATCATTAGAGGGGAAGAGGAAGGGAGAAGACAAGGGATGATAAAGAATCCTATGTTTCTTAACTTTACCTTTCCTCTTATTACCATTTACATATTAAATTCTAAACACTTATTACTAAATGGATGTAACAAAGGGGCCATGAAATCATTAGAGGGGAAGACTAAACACTTATTACTAAATGGATGTAACAAAGGGGCCATGAAATCATTAAAGGGGAAGACGAAGGGAGAAGACAAGTGATGATAAAGAATCCTATGTTTTTTAACTTTACATTTCTTCTTATTACCATTTGCATATTAAATTCTAACCACTTATTACTAAATGCAGTAATAAGTGGATGCAGTGGTTGGGGAAGTCTACCTTCCATAGGTAAAAGGGATATAATGGATGGCTTGTTAACTAAACCTTAAACCATCCCTTTTTATACAAGTTGTTGCTCATTTCAAAAGAGGCAAGTAAATGTGTGGGAATTTTGAGGAGAAAAGGAAAATACCTTGTGTTTTGTGAGACAATGGAAGGAGTGGAATAGTTATGATCACTAGATGGCTATATGTGGTGAACATTTTCATTGAATTTGAGAGTAATTAGAGAACCCTTATCCTATTTAATTTCCCCCTTGATATCATGGGCTACATTGGGGTGTGGAATACATAATTTATTGGTTGTGCAAAATCAACAACTAATTTTTTCAACTTACATTCATTTACACATTAATATTCATATCTATCTCTTTTCAAAATACTTGTATGCAATATAATACGTGGTTCCTTAATTTAGTGAGAAATTTCTAAATTCTAAATATGCATTGTGCATATAAAGTTCAATTTAAATTAAAGCTTCAAATTGAATTAAAAGGTAATTAATTAAGAAAAAATTAAACATGACTAGGTAAATGTGAAATGTTAGATGACCAAAGAAGACATATAAATATATAACATTTTCACATTAACATAAAAAAATGATTATAATGAATATGAAAACCAAATATCATATGATATGGTTAATTAATTCTCATTAAAAACCTCCTTGGATGGGGTGTTTGGGCTCAAAATATGTTTAACTAATAGCTTTGTGCATGTGTCTCATGCATCAAGGAGCTATCAAATGGTACAGGCCATTCATGTAGATTAATGGAGGCTACAGGGAGGAACAATTGGAACATACCCCCGTTGCTCTAAACCTTATGACTATAGTTGTAGGAATAGCTGGAGTGTACCAGATGTAGGATATGTTGAATCATTGGAGTGTATGGATGATGTATGGGGATGTAGAGTATGTTAAGGGAATGATGCAGGATAGGGAGGAGAAAGGTGATGAGTAGTCACGAGGACTTTCATCTTCATACACTGCAATTGTTTCTGATCTAGATGGAAATTAGTGGCCACCACCTAGTCCACTAACTCAAAGACATAATTTTCCAGCTTGGGAGTTTTTTTACAGATTTTTAGATCCTCATCTTCGAAGGTCATTTTGTGTCCCTAAAAACCATTTTTTCCACGTCAACACTCAGATGATGGCCAAAGGAATCTAGCGAGATGAAAACATGGAGTCCTTCTCATTCAGGCTTTTCTGGTGAGATACCGAGCAGCCCAATCGAAGATCGCATGCAAAACTTGTTCCTCTAGGAAGTTGACGTATCAACTAACTACATCAAGGCCCACAAACCTTTTGGTGTTTCACAATTCTCTTGGGGTTAGGTTTTGTTATGTTTAGGGTTTTTTCCATTATGCTTTATGTTAAAAAGGAATTTATGGCCTCATTGTAGCTCATTTCTTGCATATGAGCATAGCCAATACATCTCCTTTTAGAAATAAGCTACCACCATATAGAGCTAATTTTATATTGCTTTACAGTTTATAGAGTTTTTTCGATCCATTCATTAATATCATTTGTGTTTTATTGAACTACTGTTTTTTCTGCAAAATATTCGTGTGTATTTTTGTTTTATACCACTGGCTTCATTTCGTTTTTGGGTGAAAACGTGAAGCTGGGAAACAATTCCATGACAAATACGTGAAGCTGGGAAAGAGGGTGTGCAGATGAATAGGGAAAAAAAAGTTAGCCTGAAACTCTCGGCCTAGAGTTTTTTAAACTCTAGGCTGAGAGTTTTGAGAGTTCAAACTCTCAACGGAGAGTTAAAAACAACTCTAGGCTGAGAGTTTCAACCAATCCACGCGTTATATTTTAAAAAAAAATCTCGGATGAGAGTTTGAACTAAACTCTCAGCTGAGATTTCGGAAGACATTTTCTCATCTGAGAGTTTCTGGTCAACAATTCCAGCGCCATTTCTGCAGAATTCAGAAATGTGTCACTTTAACAAGGTCGGACCACTGTAAAACATGAGAATTACATGTCGAATTTTATACTAGTAGATTCATCATTCAATCTACTTTCTCATAACATATTTTTTTTAATTTCATTTAGGATTACTATTTTTTTACTAAACTTTATCATTAAAAAATTTAGTGACTAAAAAATTAGTCATAATGAAAATTCAATATCATCACAATGACGAAGCCTAATTTTTTTTAAAAAATACAAGGATGTTCCTTGAAGTGTCCTCTTCAATGGGTTGGTTTTAGTTTGTTTGATAAGAGTCACATTTGAAATAAAATGAGAAGACAAAAACATGTGTCGATAATGCACCATTGTCTGAACATACGTTGTTTCGATAAATAATAAAAAATAGTTCCCAATTCTTAGAAAACTCAAAATATACTCCAGGCTCCAGTGTAGTGTGTGTCGATTATCATCCTACAATTTTTTTACCTAAAATGAATCACCATCTATCAAAAAAAAGTCCTCAACATAGGTCACTCATTATCCATACCTAAAATTTTCAAGTATATGTCGTATGTTGACAACAAATTTGTCCCACGATATTTCCATAAACAAATTTAAAAAAACTACGACTAGAAAGCTAACTCAATTCTCTAAAACCTTTGTCTTTACCTCAAGTTGAAATTCCTAAGGGATATATGGGTTTGAAGAGGTCGAAGTTCAAAAATATAAAATTTAGCAGTTTTTTTTGTCAAAAACAAGCCAAAATTGTTTCCCAACTTCATGTTTTCACCCTCTCCAAATAATCTAGTTCATTGGTATCAGAGCAATTTGCTCGTGTTGTTTCTTAGTGCATGTCCCCAACAAGATCTGAATATTGAAAGTTGGGACTTGAATTAGTTGAGCTTGGATAAAACCACCCTGGTCATCCGAAACAGCCTTACATGGAAGGAGAAGAAAAGAGAGATGACGGAGTAGGATATCCTATTAAGTTGTTGCTCAAGGAAACCCTTACACAACAAAGTAATGAGATGATGGATAATTTCTCCCAAATTATTCAATGAATGCCAATGGCAGTGAATGCACCTTCAATGAGTAGTCATTTCAAAGGTGCAACTCCCTTCAAGGTGAAATTTAACTTTGACATTCCCTTATTTGAAGGCTAGATAGATGCAAGAGCTTTGGAGAAATAGTTAAATATATTAAAGGGTTACTTCTCTGTTCAAAATTTTTTTGACAGCAAAAAGATCACCTTTGCACTCCTTATGTTGCTCCCACAAATCAAATATTGGTGGGAAGGTTACTGTGAGAGGCATGCAAGCGATGAGTCTAAAATATGCAAGACAAAACCGACTTGGGTGACTTTTGTCGATGCCGTCAAGGAGGAATTCTACCCTGGCGGAAACTATGATGACTAGTACACCAGGTGGACGACTTTGCATTAGGAGAGAGACCAGATGGTGCCATATTTCACCAATATATTCCATAACTTGACTCAAAGATGTGTATTATATATTCTAAATGACACTTGGTACTAAAGTACCGTACTAGTAGCCTACACAACTACATTTAGACATAGATGGATTTCTTAGCCATCTGCTCACTAGGAGATGCTTACTGATAGATTTTCAAGATCAAGCAAAATTTTAAGAAAAGAATAAATGAGAGTTTGCGTTTACAAATCAACAACAAAAGAATCTTGGCAAAGGCATCCCTAACTCACAAACCAAGGAACATATCAAGGATGAATAAAGTCATGACAACCAGTTGACCCAAGTTGCGGGGAAAAAAGAGTAACACGAAATCAAAGAAGGACACCAAAAAGTGGTGTGAGTTCAACAATATCCCTTGGCACATCATGATGAACGTTTCTCCAAGCAATCATTGTTAGCTGAGACGAAAAACCCAGATCTGAACTTTGGCTCAAACTCTGATTCAAAGCAAGAAAGGGGAAAGTGAATCATTGATGCAGAATGTATTTCCACCATCACAATTGTAGAGATCCAACTAGAAGGGTGAGGGGAGCTAAAGGAAGGGGAGTGCCTCATCCATTCATAACTACAATGGGTGAAGTCGATTCCACTACATTTCATTGTTGATCGTGGTAGCTAGAATAACCTCATCTTGATCAAGGTTGTCAAAATATTGAAGTTGGAGATGACGCCCCACACCCAACCATACACCAGCAGTTGGTTGATCCAAGGGAGAGATATATGCGTAATTCAATAGTGTCGCTTGTCCTATGACATCAAGCCCTTTAGAGATGAGGTATTGTGTGATGTTGCCACACTTGAATTTGGTGATGTTCATTTAGGACAAATCTATATGTCGAAACGCCATGATTTTAATGAGTTCAAGCCCCGTAGTATCATTGTTACTTTGGAGGGAAAAATCTAATGGATACCCGAGGCAGTCCTGACTACTGCGTTATTTTATCTTTGCAAAGAAATGTTGGAAGGTCATCACTTAGAATTAGAAAAGTGTGGTCTTCATGGCTTTGTCAGAAGTGGAAAAAAGGTCACTACAACTGCCATAGCCTCAACAAGAGGTCTATCTTCACTGCATAAGTTGTTAAAAAATATTGTAGAATGGTACAAGGATATATTCTTGTCCCCTACAGTGGTGCCTCTACACTTCCAGGTCAAATATCCAATTGATTTGATTATGAGTGATCCTTTTACACAATGGCCCAATATATAGGAACTCTCTTTCGATGAATGAGGAAATAAAATGTCAAATTCACATGAGCTCATCCAAAATAGGGACATTCCACCAACCTCCTCACCTTGTGAGAGTCCAACTCTGTTCATGCAAAAAAAGTATCGGAGATGGAGAATCTGTATCGATTACAGAACCCTAAAGAAAATCACTGTCAAGAATCTATACCAGATCCCCCAGATTGATTTATATTCTTCATCAACTTAAGGGTGCCAATTTATTTAACAAGATTTATCTAAGGTCGGGATACCACTAGGTTCCAATTAAACAGACCGATGTATTGAATACAATATTCCAGTCTAAGGAAGGCCTCTTTGAATGGTTGGTCATGCCTTTTTTATTAACTGAGGCTCCAACGACTTTCATAATCATGATGGATGATATCTTGTGGTCATTCAAAACATCCTTTGTGCTTGTATATCTAGATGGCATCCTCATCTATAGCAGAACCTAGGAAGAACATCTAGAGCATGTTAAACATATCTCAAATACCCTGTAGCAATACAATCTATATGCCAACCTAGAGAAATATTTATTTGGCATGAAAAGAATTCATTATTTGGGATACATCATGGATGAACATGGGGTGCATGTGGACCCAGCCAAGATACAATTCATTCGTGATTGGGCAACCCCAACAACCCTGACAGATCTCCAAAGCTTCTTGGTCCTTTCCAACTTCTACCGTAAGTTCATGTTGGATTTCTCTCATATCAACTGGCCCTTATGCCAAGTGACCAAGGGCAGAGCTAAATACAATTTCACCTGGTTGGGATCAAATAGAAAGCGTTCGAGGATATGAAACATTACCTCTTCTCAGTGCCAATCCTCACTCTTCCAGACCTGCAACCACCATTTAAGATTGAGATAGATGCATCAAACTATGGTATCAGTGCAGTCCTCACTCAATAGGGGCATTCAGTGTCCTATCACAATGAGACACTATCTAATACTGTTCGCATATATCCCACCTATGACAAGGACATGTAATCCATTTGGAAAGCATGCCTATAGTGGAAGCATTACATTATCGAAAAGGAAATGATCATACCCACATATCATATGCCCCCACACTTTGTGCAAACATGGAGAAAGTTGTAGAATGACCTCCATCAAAAGTTGTCCACGTACTTGCAATAATTTCATTTGAACATTAAGTACAAGAAGGGTATCACAAACCATGTTGGGGTTCCAGCCATTGGGCCTCATTTATGTAGCTATACCAATTGCATCTACATAGGACGAATCCTCCCATGGTAAGGTTGGTGTAGATAAAGAAACCAAATTCATTGAATAGATCCAGTACATCCAACAATAGGTTCATTATATCATGTAGAAATTCAATGTGAAGTACAAACAATGACATGACCAACATCGGGTTCCACACAAGTTTCAAGTTGAGGATAAGGTGTGGTTGTATTTGCAGATGGATCCCGTCATAGGCCCCCACAGAAATCTTAGGATACTATGAAATGGGTCTTACACCATCACTAAGGTTGTGGGTGAGAATGATTTTCAATTAAATATTCCCCCTTTCTTTGGCTTGCACCCAGTATTTAATGTGGAATTGTTGAACAACAAAATTTTCCACCTCTCTTGGACACCTCGGAGATGGTTGAGGATTTTCCCCCTACAAACCTCAATCAAGAATTCCTTGAACATGATCTATAGTGAATCATATGATGGACACACAGATGAAGGGAAATCGCCAAGAGAACATTCAAGTCTATCGGGTCGTCAAAGCAGGGAAACTTCCTCACCAAGAAAAGTGGCTCACTAGGAGTCAAATTCAGCAGAAGCTTCCCCATCTGATGAGGGATCTTGATGCAATGGATACCATTGCTTCCTGAGGGAGTGTAACATACCCAATACCCTCATTAGCCACTTGAATTATGGAGTATAACCATTTTCCCGTTAACTTCTATCTAGGCACACACAAAAAGAGGTAATGTGTTAGTTTTGTAAATATGTCAAGTACATTTATAATTTTGTAGAAAATCATTCATGGGTATTAAATGTAATTGCAAGAGGATCTCTAATCCTTGATTTTTAACTTCAACGTTTTTAATGAAACCATTCAAGGCATACTGTTAACCTCCATACAACCAAAGTGATTTTAGAAAAATGACCCATTGCGTCATGCCACATTCACATACGCTGCAACCTTCATCTACATGTAACCAATCATACTTTCAATAACATTGATCTAGGCTTCCAATATGTTATCTTAGTCTAATCCCTGTAAATTAGTTATGCATTTATAGCCATTTTAAGAATACTGGGAATATCAACCATGTTTTAAACATACTTCCAATTCATTTAGTTACTCATTCAGGCGACCCAAAATTTGTGAGATATTATGTTGACAATATGCACCAATTTTGTAACATGCATCATAACTTAACCATACATTTATTGGATGAATCTTTAAGCATTGACTTCATATCATTAGCTATTACTAGTACCATAAGTTAAGGATTTCATATCAAGATGCATGGAATAATGGAGGAATTTTACTCAATAATTAAAACACTATTATGACAAGTATCTTCCATACATGACCTCTTTAACTTGAATAGCTTCCATCATAGCCTATCCAACTTATGGTATTGCGATACAAAAACTATTCTAATAAGATTATATATATATATATATATATATATATATATATATATATATCTTGGCCACACTGAATACAAGCATTTGTTAATAGTCCTAACCTCTACCATTTAACATTAACCTATCAATTCTTAAGATGCATTACTACAATAGACATAACACATGATTTCATATCCAACAAATCAAATAGAACATAGAATAGATGCTTATCTAAAGAAAATTGTCCTGGTGACTGAATGTGTGGTTGCAATGTTCCACCCAAACATAGGCCAACAATGCTCATTAATATTTCAACATTGCTACCACCCTAGAACTGGGAAACAAATCCATTAGGAGGAGGAATAAGAAGATAATTTCTCACTAAGGTTTGTGTGGTAGTTTCCCAACTACCCACAATAATTTAGATCGAATCTCAGTTACTTAACCAAGAGTTTCATTCTTGGGAATTAAACTTAACTTTCAAAACATGAAAATAAAGTTGGTTTTCCACACGACAACATATAATTTAACTCTGAACTATCATACTACTATTCTCAACTCTCCAGGATCTTCTATAAAATATTTGTTATGAGATAGTCCTCAACTCCCCCATTAGAAAACTCGATTCTTATTTAAGAACATAAGGATTACTATTTAAATATTAAAATTAGATGCTTGAATATGAAAACGAAGCTTTCAATAAGTATATAAGGCTCAACCTTTACTATTATAGGAAATGAAGGGGGTTGGCTCTATTAGTGGAGACCAATCCACTTTTATCTTAATCAAGAATTTCATAATGTATAAATATGGAGTGGCTTTCTAAGAATAGACCGCTCCCTTCACAATTGTTACTAAGGTATTCTTATTATTCTCAAAAATATTATATGGTATTAATATATTATTAATATGAAATCTTTTCATAAAAGGTTTTAACAAATACTTATAATGAATCTCTTCACAAATCATATTACCGAAGAACCATTCTTGTACATTATGGAATTACTTCTCCAAAGAGGATGAATCCGGTCTCTTTCCTTACCACATTTTACATTCAATTGATGGAAAACACTATATAAAATCACTTTATATAAGTAATGCAATATACATAGAACGGTGGTTTGAGGTTGGTCCTCACTCCCAAGGCCATTCCTCCCTCAGACAACACACAATTTTATAAATTGTAAAAGGGTGATATAAGTAAAAATGAGGGAGTCGATTACATAACCTAAAGCATCCATAATGAGGAGTCGATTACATAACGTAAAGCATCCATTTCTATTGAGAGATGAAGGGGTTCAGTTCCTTCCAAGCACGGGGGCTTCACTAGAAGGCAATATAATACCATGTTCATTCATATTGCGGTATTAAATATTCATGAAAACCTAAAAATTATATTGCTTATATATTAAGGAGCAAAGGGTTTTTTTATTTAATGTAACAATACAAAAATACTTTCGAGTCTTTTTTATATGGGCAGGCTGACGAATATCCACCAAATGGAGATGGTAGGATCATGACCGGATGAGAAATTGGGTTGAGGCAAGGCTCAGGACTACCAATATGTAGGGAAATCGTGTCTTGAGCATGCTTGAGGCCAAGGGGTTTCATGGTGAATTGCGTTTTCAGTCAATCATAGTTGAGAGATAGTGGTCATTGATAGCCAATTGTTACCAATAGAACTCAGCCAGTTGTTACCAATAGTCTTGGGAGGCTCTAAGCCTCCAGGGCCTATTATAGGACCTCGATAAGTCTTGGGAGGCTCTAAGCCTCCGGGGCCTATTATAGGCCCTCGATAGGTCTTGGGGGCTTGAATACCCAGCCACTCGTGCCTATTATAGGCCTTGGGAGGTTTATTCATTCTCCTAGCCTTGTTACAGGCCCTGGGGGATTGGATACCTCGCCCACAACAGGCTGAGTCAGCGATTGGGGAACTGCAACATGCAATCTAAATGTTGTACTATGTGCATTGGCTCTAGTGACATACAAGAAGTGATCTCCTATCTCTTCATTAGACCATTAGATGTTGCAAATCATAATGATATGTGGTTTGAGTAATTTCATTGTGGGTGAAGTAATATGCATCCACAATATACATCGAAAGAAGCAAGGTGCATAGTAGAATGCATGTGGGGTCATAAGAGGGGTATCATATCAATATACTAGGTAGAAATATAAAGGGGTATAAAAAATGTTAATGAAAAAATTGATACATACAATATCTAGTGATAATAGGGGTTTTTTTAAATTGGGAAGGCATATTGGGAGGGGGTGAAAAAAAAACGATTTTGGAAGGTATTTTCCAATATTTAGTGAAAATAGGGGTATTGTTTCATATGCCATGAATGAATGTGCTATGATAGCGGTTTATTGAGTGAAGCCCCCGTGCTTCCAAGAAGGGAACCCTAACCGTCTTTAATTTTAATAAACATCTATTTATTCTTTTAAGTAACAAAATGGTTGTTTGTTTTCAATAGTGTGGATTATCTTTATCTTTATATATTTATATATATGTCGTTTGAGACTTATTTCATAATATGTAAATACACTTACACATACCTACTAATATCACATAATAATTTTCATTTGGCCTTGACTTATTAGTTAATTTCTTATAAAATAATAATAATACTTTTTGAATGGAATTTGGCTTCTTTCCATCAAAATACTTACTTTAGGAAATATCTCTAATCATAGGTAAGATAATCACCCAAAATATTAATAAAATCATGCTTTGCATGGACTAATAATAATTAATTCGTAATTATAATGCAGGTTAGATTTATAGGTTCACCACAGGCCATTCATCTTCTCATTCAATGATGGGTTGTCTCACAGGCCATTCACCTTCTCATTCAATGATGGGTTGTCTCACGATACTTAAGAGCTAATTATTAAGTTGATTTAGTTAAATGAATATTGATAAATTACTTACCCTTTAACACCTAAACATACCATATGTTACTAAATATTTAGTTAGTTTCCTAAGTATTCCTTAGTCTTTCATCGCTCCCCCTAGTGGATTATGTTTCCCCCATCGTTTCATTGCATCGCACATTCAATCTCCTAAGTTTACTTTCATTATTTTGACAATTAAATTTACATCATACATCACCATGTTTTAAATAGTGCATGATTTTACATATGGAATCATAACAAGGCTACAATGTTCACTAATGAGGCCTTGGACTTGAGCTCCTCATCAGGAACTAGTACACAATTGAACTTATATCTCGGTATTTAAGGAAAGTTTCTCCTCGACACCAAAGAGGAGAGGAATGAGTGTCTCCTGCAAATGGATGAGATGAATCCCAAGCTAACTTCTTGATAAGAGATACAACGGGTAAATATTATTTTCCGAAGCTCAAACCTCCACCACCTAAGGTGCCACCTATTACCATATCTCATTATGAGATCGCTTAATAGTTATGCTTGCTATCATAACTTTTATTTCAATTATCATAGTTTTTTCAATGGTTATGTGAGTTTAGCTAGCAATGTGAACAACATAGTTAATACCTTTTATGGTTTTATTGACAAACTTATGTTCTACTTTGAAATATTTATGAAAGAGACAAACTTACAATAACATAAAGAAAACAACACATAAAACAACAGAGACTCAATTTTGTTCAACACGGGAATTTTTATTTATTTATTATGTAGCTCCCTTTATCAATAGGTTGCAGAGCTACATACTTATATTCTGATTACATTGCATCGAAATCTAATAAAAGTATTAATTTTTTACATGCCGTAAAGTTAGTTGTATATTTATGTAGAATTCTGCAAATTTATTTTATTCTTCACATGCATTAGCATGCAATGAAGTTTGGTAATAATCATTTCACAAACACATGCAACCTAAAAATAAAATAGACACTACCAATAACTATGCACATGATCAATTATCAACATAGCCCCCCTTGATTCTAAGAGGGCTCACAAAACGATCTCTAATATTCAAAAACTCGGACTTTGAAATTGCCTTAGTGAAGATGTTTGCTAGCTTTTTTTTAGTGTTGATGTATTTCAATTCCACTTGATTCTTTTGCACGAAATATTGAATAAAATGATACTTCATATCAAAATGTTTTGTTATTCTATGGTGTATTGGATTCTTGGCCAATTTGATAGCCCTCATATTATCGCAGAAAATTATTGTAGGTTGAATTTGGTTCTCTTCAATTTTTTCCAAAACTTTTCTAAGACATAGTGCTTGTGTATCTGTTGAGGTGATTGCAACATACTCTGCTTCTGTAGAAGAAAGAGAAACTATACTTTGCTTCTTTGAGCTCCAAGTGATCAAACCAGAACCTAAAGAAAAACAGTTACCAAATGTTCGATCATCCAAACTACCTCCCTAATCAAAATCACTGAATCCAACCAATTCAAAACTCTTAGAATTGTAGTAATGAATGCCAAAGTTTAGAGTGCCTTTCAGATGCCCCAGAATTATTTTAGGTGCCTTCATATTCATTTCATATGGATTTGTCATATACTTGGAAACAAGTGAAACTGAATAAGCAATATCAGGTCTTGTGTGGGTTAGAAACATTAAGCTTCCAATAATACTTATGTAATCCACCTCATTAGCTATCTCAACACCATTATCTCTACACAAAAAAAAATCCATGAGCAATTGGAGTGGGAGTTGGTTTGCAATCAGCCATATCAAATTTCTTCAAAATATCCCTTGCATACTTTGCCTAACAAATAAAAATGTCATCTTCACTTTGATAAAATTCCATTTCAAGAAAATATTGCATGAGGTTTAAATCTTTCATCTCAAACTCACTCATCATAGCAAATTTGAATTCATCCTTCATCTTAGAACTGCTACCCATATACAACAAATCATCAACATATAAACTAACAATAAGAATATCATTACCTTCTTGTTTGTAGTAAAGGGTAGGTTCACTCTTATTTCTCTTGAAGCCATTATCCTTAAAATATCCATTAATCTTGGCATACAAGGTTCTTGGTGCTTTATTTATACCATACAAATCCTTCTTCAACTTGTAGACTTGATGTTCTTTTCCTTGCACTTCAAAACCCTATGGTTGTTCTACAAAGATTTCCTCCTCTAAGTACCCATTCAAGATGGCATTTTTCACATCCATGTGATGAATACTCCATTTTCTTTTCAGATTCCAATGAAGTAAAAATTCTGATAGTCTATTTCCTTCCTACAGGTGCAAATGTCTCTTCATAATCAATTCCATATCTCTGTGTGAATCGCTTAGAAACTAACCGTGCTTTGTGTCTTCCAACGGTCCCATCACTGTTATACTTTGTCTTCTAAGCCCATTTAGTACCAATTTTTTTCTTGTAATGTGGAATATCAATAAGCTCCCAAGTATGATTCCTATGAATTGAATCTATCTCTTCATGCATAGCTTGCACCCAAACCTCATTAGTAGAAGCTTCTTCAAAACTTGATGGTTCAAAATCAACTTGTGAAAATAAAGCAAAATTTGTAGTCTCACCTCTTGGATTTTCTTCATGTGCTAGACTTGTACTTCTTTGATAGATGTCATTTAATATTGTCACCTTCCTTGCAGGACTTGGACATGAATATGGAGAACTAGATGAGGGGCTACTTGGTGGATTTGTAGCATTTGCAACTAAAACAATAGTGGGATTCTTATTATTAATATCATCAATAATATCACTGTCCAAACCAGCTTTTGATTTCTCAACATGGTCTTTTTGATGACCATAAAATCCCCCTTCATCAAAAATCATATCTCTTGACACAAAAATGCTATTGGTGAGAGGATTATACAACCTGTAAGCCTTACTTTGCTCACTATATAAAAAAAATGCATTGTTCACTTTTTGGATCTAACTTTTGTCTCTTTTGATCGGCTACATGAACATAGTCTAAACAACCAAAAACTTTGAAATGATTAACATTAGGCTTTTTCTCATACCAAGATTCATAAGGAGTCATCATGTGAAGTGCACTAGTGGGACTGTGATTGAGAATGTACACTGTTGTAGAAACTACATCACCCCAAAAGGAATCGCTTAATCCTTTGGTTTGTAACATACTCCTTTGGTCTGTAACATAATCCTTTGGTGTGTAACATATCACTATATGGTTCTTCCTATCAAATTCCCCATTATTTTGAGGTGTATAAGCAGTGGTGAATTGTCTTCTCATGCCATTCATATCACAAAGATTTTGAAATCATCTTGAACAAAATTCTCCCCCTTGATTAGTACTTAAGCACTTTATTTTGTAACCACTTTCATTTTCCACAAGGGCTTCAAAACTCTTGAATGTATCAAATGCTTCACCCTTTCTCTTCAAAAAATAAACTCAACACATTCGTGAGTAATCATCAATAAAGTAACAAAATACGATGACTTACCCAAACTCTTTGTCTTCATAGGACCACAAATATAGGAAATTTCTCTCTTGCATGTTTTCCTTTAGCACATCTTTCACAAGCCTCCTTGTGCTCTTCAACCTTACGAAAACCATAACTAATTCTTTTGATGTTGGAAGCTTCAAACTATGAAAATTCAAATGGCCATACGTGATATGCCACAACCAACCTTTGTCATCATATGCCATATTATCAAGGTTGATGCCATTTTCTCCAAACTTCAATGGGAACATTTGATTCTTTGACATAGGCACAACTATAACCACCCTATTGCCTTGACTCTTATCATAAATTGTGCATTTTCTATCATCAAACACTAATATGTAATTCTTTTCACACAATTTCCCAACACTTAATAAATTATGCTTTAACTCTGGAGTGTAATAAACATCTTTAACACTTTTCATACCTTCTTTAGTATGGATTTCCATCTCTCATTTTGCAGAAACCTCTAAGGTTTTTTCATCGCCAAGTTTGATATTGGATTTCAAACTTTCAACCATTGTAGAGAAGAGCTTGCAATTTCCTGTCATGTGGTTAGAATAGTCCAAATCTAAATACCAGACATCTTTAATAGTATTTTAGGTTTTTCCATAAGATAAAAACAAATTACTTGGCGAAGCATCGTCACCCTCTTGAGCATAATTAACACTTTTTTCTTTCTTTTAATTTACAATCCCTTTCAAAATGACCATACCTTTGACAACGATAACATTGGATGTTTCGCTTATAAAATATGCCTTTTCCTCTTCCTCTGAAACCACCTCTTCTTCCTCTATCTCCTCTTGAGAAATTTTGATTCTGACCTTTACCTTGGGCTTGGTCGATTTTGGAGCTAGAACTGACATCTTCATTCTTTGTAGTTTGTAGCTTTGTGGAAAAATATTTCTCATCACTTTAAGCAAATGAATCTCTCACTCTATCTTAATGAGAAATAAGAGATCCAACTCGGTGATCAAAGTGAAGGTTAGTCAAATCCTTGCTTTCTTCAGTGACTATAGCAACATGGTTCCATCTTGGTGTTAGAGACCTCAACACATTTTTAATCAAAACTTGTGTATCAATAGTTTCTCCTAGGGTAGTCAATTTATTGACGACATTATTTACTCTTACACAATAATCACTTACCTTCTCACCTTCTTGCATCTTCAAATTCTCAAATTTTGTCCTCAATGTCTGCAGCTTGACAACTTTAACTTGATCGCTTGCTTGATAAGATTCTTGTAGATTCTTCCAGGCATTCTGAGCTGATTTTGCTCCTGAAATTCTTGGATGTAAGGTCTTATCTAGAGCTATTTGAATATGAAATAAAGCCCATGCATTCTTCTTCTTGGCTTCTGTCGTAGTTGTTTTATCATTGGTTGTAAGGGTGTTCCATTCAACTATCTCTTCATAACTTGGTTCTACAATCTCCCACAAATATTTTCTTGTCAAAAAGGTTTTCATCTTGATGCACCAATAATCATAATCACTTCCATCAAATTCTATAATTGAAAAATAGTTAGAATTTGACATTATGAACTTAATCCAAACAAAAATACTTACTCTGATACCAAATGAAGATTATGAAAGAGTCAAAGTTACAATAGCATAAAGAAAACATCACAGAAAACAACAAAGACAATTTTGTTCAAGACAAGAAATTCTTATTATTATTTAGTTCCTTTTATCAATAGGTTGCAGAGCTACATACTTATATGTTGATTACATTGCATAGAAATCCAATAAAAGTATTAATTTGTTACATGGTGTAAAGTTAGTTGTAGATTTATGTAGAATTTTGCAGATTTATTTTATTCTTCACCTGCATTAGCATACAATGAAGTTTGTTAATTATTTAACAAACACATGCAACCAAAAAAACTAGACATTTTTAATAATTCTATATAACATCAATTATCAACATACTTATGATGGAGTTTCCCATGGGAAAACTAATTTTTCCTACTATGTAACTTTTAATTCTATTAATATAAATTTTAACTTACAAATGACAAAAATATTATTAAAAACCATTTCAAAAATAAATAAAAATATATTTGGGAATCAAATAAGAGTATAAATATATTAAGAAATCCATATGGAAAGTTAAATGATTATAAATAATGAGATAAAGTTGCATAGCAGCGAATGCCTATGGTTGGTTTATGCTATATACAGATGGACATGGCATCGATTATGGCATAAACTTAAACAAAAAGATCAAAGATACTTGTTGTAAACTATTGTTCCTTCTTACAATGCGTCGGGGTCTCGGTATATACTCATGAATAGCTTTCCAAATTGTTGTTGAATGAAAAGATCAGATCAAGAAAGAGTAAGCTCAATTGGAGATCCATTGATCATGTTTTTGGCCTGTCGGATGGGTCATTCTATTATAGTATCCATTCATTGTAATTTCCCTCTTGAACGAACCCAAAACGCTTTGTAAGGATCCATATGTTGCTTGTGCTTGTGATAATTTTGATTCAATTTTGAAGACATAGTTCACTCACACACGCATTGAAACAACTCCCATAATCGGTGTAAACAGAGCAACGAGAGAAGAGTGCTTGAAACACGTGAAATAATAATAATAATAATTGCACTGATAGGTGTTTATATATTAGAATTTGGGGTGGACTAGCACTTATTTTTTTTCTATATTCCGCAAGGATGAGACAACTGTACTGTCCAAATTGATTTGATGAAAGTTGTTCAAAATTAAAAATAAAAAAAATTATAAAAGAAAAAAGAATATAAAAAATAACTAGAAGTTGATGCATGGATAACTGGTAGCTAATACACGGATAACTCTTAGCTATGCATCGATAAGGGACTTCGTGGAAAACAATAGATAACATATAACTTATTACTTATTTGTGACACTTAACTTATGACCTGTTGGTGTTCACCAACTACAAATTATGTAGTTGTGCTAATAATAATTTATATATACATAAACCAGTTCTAATCAATGATAACATGAAGGAGAACTATACTATGACCTTGCGAGGGCCATCGCAATGCCAAAGATAATAGACCCTCTCCAATTCCCACCAATCAATCTCAAAGGTCTCGCTCTTCCTAACAAAGGGAAAAGCTGAATTTAAACAACGCTTCTTCTAATGAGAAAGGTAGACGCATCGAATGGAATTCATGAACGGAACTCCCTAAATGTATGTGCGTGTGGGACCTACCTTCCTTTTTCCATCGCTCGTAGTCCTTCTGTGTTGCCTAACCTTTTTCCATAGAAAGATCTCTTGTGTTCGATTTCGTCCTGCAAATTTATGTCTCTCCAAACAAGGAGCCTCCAACTCCTTTTCTATCTTAGCATGCATAGATCCAATTATTTGTTCATTATGTGGGCTACTGTCTTCACAATTTTTTAGAGCTAATGATGAGGAGGTGTAACTATGAATCATATGGAATAATATTTACTAGAATTTGTAATCTGGCTTCCTTGATATTACACTAAACATCTTCAAGCAATTGAAAAATCATATCAGTAGTCACGTTGTGTCCCCTCTTTCCACAGTCTCAAGGTTGAAAGACAAATCCTTTAAAATGCTTAAAAAGAACAAATCATGAGAGCCACTATGCTCACAAACTATATTTAGCTGCTTTTCATTATAACAATATCATGACATAGAAAAAGTACTTCATCATTTGTTCTACCATTTCCATCAAGCAATAATTGACTAGGAGTGTTGGTCCTATGGGTGTCTCTCTACTCATCGCGCCCATCGTTATCCATTGTTTGAGAGCAAATGGTCAACTTCCAACAAAGGCAATTGGCAATGAGGGCCATCCCAAGGCCAAAGATTGGACACTACAGAGTGGCTTCTCTTGGTTTATCTACATGCTTAGGAGTATTTTTAACTTCTCTGAAGATCACATCACAAATATAAATATTCTTACTTATTACTATATTCCAAATTTTGTATATTTTTACTCCATATTTATAAACAGTGAAGATACATTTCTCTTATTTATTATCCATCTTGATCCTTTTCTTCTTTGGAACATGCACATAAGCATCTAATCGACAAAAAAACTAATATGCACAAGAGAGGGTTTCTTACTAGTCTATTCCTTATGATAATTCTTATCAACCAATGTTGAAGTAGGAGATCATTTGATCAAATAACATGGATTATCTACTACCACTACCTAGAAATCATGCTCTATGCCTACACCACTGAGCATGATTCTTTCATTTTTGATCAACAACTGGTTCACCATGTCTGCAATTGTATTATTTTGAGGTATGTATGAATTTTGTTTTGATCAAAGAAGATGGATTATATACTACCACTACCTAGAAATCATGCTCTATGCTTACACCACTGAGCATACTTCTTTCCTTTTCGATAAAAAATCGCTTCATCCTTTTCACAACTCTATTATATTGTGGTATGTATGAAATTTATTTTGATGTGTTATTGCACACAATTTATATAAATCCTCAAAATATTTCCTGCAAATCCCTCCTCCATTATTAGTCTTCAACACTTTTATTTTCATATATGTTTGATTTTCTACAAGACCTTTAAAATATGATATTTTTTAAAAACCTCAAGTTTCTTCTTCGGGAAATACAACCATTTTTTTTTATATAGAAAAATCATCTATAGATGATACATGGTATAGATATATTGCCAAATATGCAACATGGATAGGTCCAAACACATGTATGTAGAGCATCTCCATGATCCCTTTTTCCCTTGTAGCACCATATGGGAATTTCACTTGATTTGTTTACCATATGCATAGTGTTAACATAAATCAAAATCTAAAGAATAGTCAGGAATGCCTTCAAGCATGTACTTATTTGTAAAGTATCATGGCACTTCTCTCCAATATCTCACATTCTCTCACATTCTCTATTGTTATAACATTTTCTTCTATATAGGAAGAGAAGGAGTTGTAACATTTTCAATCTGAATAACAATGGTACGATTACATCAATAAATGATAGTTCTTCCCAACAACTTGTATATATTTCCAATATGAGCTACCCTAAACAGAACCTACTGCTCAATCCATACTTCAATTATAATTAGAAAAAAACTGGCTGAAAAATCATTGGCTAAAAAAAGCACAAAAATAGGACAAAGGCATACCAAAAACTAACTCAAAAGAATGGTCCAAGAAACCATGGGGTGAAAAACATTCTTGGGTAGTTGACTAGTAGTTGTTGGATTTTCCCCTAGCATAGTCGACATGCAAAGAATATAAGACATCTCAAAGCATTTCCTTCCCATAGTTTCATATTTGCTTCTTGTTAAATTGCCCAATCTACTTAAATGTCTAAGGAATCACAATTAGATACCAATTGGTATGTCATAAAACCACATAGCAATAAATGCATTAAACCACATAGGAATCACGAGGTCTTTTACATTGAGGATTTTTGTGAATTTTTGGAGAGCGGAAATGAGATGACATTTATAAGTTATTTTCCACAATTTTAAATACAAACAAAATTACAAATTAAAACTACAATTCAATATAACAAAAACTCACCATATATGCAACTAGTCTTGTGAATAGTGGAATAATCCTTGACTCAAGTCTCTTTATGATGTCAACAACAACATCCACAAGAAGTAAGTTAATGAAAAATTCCAATGCCAACAATGAAATCCATGTTTACATCAAAAAAATCATCAACTTTTGATCTAAACATCAAATATGGGGCAATGTTAGAGATCATTGTCCTTTCTAGCTATGAAGCCAAGCAATTTTTTAAACTATGTTCTCTAAGTCCAAACAAATAGATGTGATGATGCTAAGTGAAGCATTGGTGTAACCTACAACAATAGACACAACACCAATGGAGACAATAATGGTAGATCAAATGACAATAACTATACCTTTGGTCAAATCGATAACAAAAGATGAAACGAGACATATAGGTGCATAAGTAGTATAAATGATAACCAATGTGCTCTTAAATTGTGGCGGCATAAATAAAATTCATAAAATCACATTTATATATTGGGTGCTTGCACGAAGATGATACCGAAAAGTGTTGCAATAGGAGTGCACGAGTGCTAAAACAAAGAAGCGCATGTGCGCCCCTAAGACCATGTGTGCGTCGCGGTTTGGTGAATCCCGAAATGCCAGTTAGGAATCCACATAGGCCTTAGAAGTCCACACACATTAGCAGCACGTGTATGCTTTTGATGCACAAGCACTTTTAGTGCATGTCCATATCACTGCTTACTCATAATGTATTGCAACACAGTAGATTAGTGGCATCATCTGGCATGACACATTAGAGAAGCATTGAGGACCATCAGATGTAGGTCCTTCAGGCCCCATTGGGCATGGACCATCCATGATAACTAGTGGGGAAAAGGATCATTTTCACAGCCGAGGATTATCCCATCGTTGCACTCAGTGCAACCATACCTTCCATGGCCCTACGAAGGATCCTGCACAAGGTAATTTTATGTCCAAGGTTAGTACATGATTTTTACATGGTTGATTAAATTTTTAAATTTACATTTTCTACTCATTAGATGAACATTAATTAGTGCATTTAATGCGTAATTGATGTTTTTGGCATGTGCATTTGTTTAGAGATGAAACAAGAGAATCAAGGTGGGAGAACATTACTGCTCCCAACCTTGATTCTACCATGGAGACAGCGGAAATATGGAAGAACCTCATAGATAGGTATCTAAAAGAGTGTATGCTTGTAGGATTTAAAAATTGATTTAGTTGCAATTGTTATATTTTATATGATAAATCAATATTAATGTTGTTGTGTTTCCACAGGTGCATGCAAAGGAGATTGAGTACAGGTCTCCACCTGTGCTGAGTAGATCACCTATCATGCAGGTAACTTGTGTGAAATTAATTATATATTTGACGTGAAATTCATTGTGTTTGTATGGTTAATTTACATGTTTTTTCTTCTAATTAAATGTATTTCATATTTTTATGTCAATAGTTTAGGTAAGAGTAGGCTCTGAACATTTAAATTGACATTTATAGGATTGTCTATGGAGCCTACTCTTACCTAAACGATTGAGGCAAGCAATCTAGACATTTAAGTTGATGCTCACTTCAACAATTATGAAAGCACATGGTGATGCTCAACACTCCTCTCATTCCTTGCTAACATGGTGGTTATCCAAAGGGTATTCTCAAAAGTCACCATTAGGATATTTTGCAAAGTTGCCTATTTCTATGCAACACCACCTTTGTAGCATGCGCATGGTGATCTATGTGGCCATCATCCCACCAGTTCCTTTATGGTGACAAGTGTTTCTTAATTGTTATTGAAAAAAGGTATTTGTTGGACCTTAATGGGAGATAAGGAGACACTAATCAACATGTAATTTGTGCAATTTGGTTATACATGGTGTGCATCAATTTCTATTATGCTTCATGAATATCAAACCCAAGAGAGGTATGATTAAGGTTGGTGTTAGTAGGTGTCACAATAGGAAACTAAAATGAACCAAATAATAGAGTTGTAAGGGGAGCTTTGTAATCCTTGTATCCTAACCTTTCCTAAATGAGTGTTAAACCATGGTTTCCATTTTTACCATAATTTGGTCCATCATAAAGAACACTAAGGTTCTTTGGTAGAATCTAAGGTCATACACAAAGTTACAATTGAGGTGTAAATATCAGTAGTACTAATGCAAACATTTTCTACAAAACCACTAATATAGATTCAATGCCTAAATTTGATGGGAAAATAAGGACTAGGGATAAACGAGGGTTACACATAGAAGCTAAAGGCTCTATATACAATATCTAAAAAAGCATGAATAAAGATTGCATATTTACTTAAGAGAGTTTGAAGAGGACAAGGTCACATGAAACAACAAATTTCATCACTAGAATGAGAGAATGCATAAGACTTTTTGAAGTTTGCAGGATAGAATTTAAAAGTTAGAGCTATTCATTCTCTAATTTAGAATAATCTAAGAGTGGAATATACTAGAGAATTTCTTTCCATGGTAATGTTGATTATGAAAAAAAAATGCTCTTAGTTAGATTGGAGTGGGGTGGATTACATCTAATGTGTGTCAATGATTAGTTGAATTTCCCTTTGCATGTTGGTAAGTTTTTATTTCTTTCCCTTTACATGAAGATGAAGTGAGAGCACTAATCCCTTTTTAGTGGAAGGTCAAGTTGCCTCTCATGACTCAAGTGAATTCTAGCTTGTACCGACGATTAGTTGGCAATTTATTGTACGTTAATCATACTCAATTACATCTTTCTTTTGTTGTTTGTCTAGTCTCTCACTTTATGCAAGTTTTTCCTTAGTAAATAGAAATAAAAAAGGGGTTACTTCCTTGGTTAAAAAAATCTAATTAAATTCGTAAGTCTAATGATCAGTAGGGAACTAACAGTTATTTGCACAATCTTGGTTTGGAACTTATACTTAGTCATACAGAAAACATACCATTTTCTTTTTTCCACCAATGTGGGGTATAGAGAAATTATTCGTACATCTCAACAACCACGTTTCCCCCATTCTCATTCTCCTCAACAACAACAACCATGTGCAATAAACACTATCTCTCAATTCATTACTCCTAATATGGGCATAGAAACCTAATATATCCCTAGAGACACTATACACCTAATCTAGACCTAGAAATCCTAGAAACCTAATCTATCCCTAGAAACAATAATCTAACCGTAGAAACCTAGAAACCTCATCTAGAAACTTAGAATCTTGGAAACCCAATATAGGGTTTCTATCAGTAAGAGATATTGCAATTTATGCAAAAGGGGTCAACTTTGGAAATGAAATGACTGTGAACTAGTGGCTAGTGTTCACACATCAAACCTACCCAAACAAACTTGCAGCATCTCACAAAACTCAATTCTACTGCCCGAATCAAATCCTAAGCCTCCGAGACCGATTCGAAATGTGTCCTTGAAAGCCTTCAGGAGGCGCGTTTTAAAGAGCCATAGAACAATGACTGTGGATCATATTGACAAATAGTCGAATCCATTGGAATCAAGACTCCAGAATAATTCTAGGCCTTCCTCTCTCCCCTCGGTCCATGGCCTAGAACCCCTCCATTTCAATGATTTGAAATCTAGGGTTTCTCTCAGTAATAGAGATTGCAATTTATGCACGATGCAGTAAATTTGGAAATGAATCGACCATGAAATCGTGGCCAGTGTTCAAACATCGAACCTACCCAAACAAACTTGTAGCATCTCACAGAAATCAACTCTACTACCCGAATCAAATCCTATGTCCTCGGGACCGATTTAACATGTGTCTCTGAAAGCCTCCAAGAGGTAGGTTGCAACTAGCCATAAAACGCTAACCATGGCTCAGATGGACGAATAGTAAACTCCATTGGAATTAGGACAATGGAATAATTCTAGGGGTGCCTCTCTCCCTTGGGTCCATGGCCTAGAGCCCCACCATTTTAGTGATTTTGGAATCTAGGGTTTCTTTTTGTAAGAGAGATTGCAATTTATTCACAAGGTGGTCGACTTTGGAAATGAATCGACCGTGAAATTTTGGCCAATGTTCACACATCGTAGATCAAATCATATTCCCCTGAGAGCGATTCAATTCTGCTGCAAAGATCAAACCCTATGCCCCCGAGACCGATTCAACATGTGTTCCGGAAAGCCTCTAGGAGGCGAGTTGCAATTGGACATATAATGATGAACATGGATCAGATCTATGAACTGTCGACTCCATTAGAATCGATACGTCAGAATAATGCTAGGGGTTCCTCTCTCACGTGGGTCCATGGCCCAGAGCCCCTTCATTTTGGCGATTTTGGAATCTAGGTTTTCTCTCAGTAAGAGACAATGCAATTTATGCAGAAGGAGGTCAACTTTGGAAATGAATCAACCATGAACTCGTGGCTAACATTCACACTTCAAACCTTCCCAAACACAGTTGCATCATCCCACAAAACTCAATTACGCTTCCCAGATCAAATCCTATGCCCCCAGGACCGATTCAACATGTGTCCTTGAAAGCCTCCAGTATGCGAGCTGCAACTGGCCATAAAACGATGGCCATTTCTCGGATCAATGAATTGTCGACTCCGTTGGAATTATAAATTCATAATAATGCTAGGGGTGCCTCTCTCCGCAGGGTCCATGGCCTAGAGCACCTCCATTTCGGCGATTTTGGAATCTACGGTTTCTCTAAGTGATAGATATTGCAACTTATGCACGAGGTGGTAAAATTTGGAAATGAATCTACCACAAACTCATGGCCAACGTTCACACATCGAACGTTCTGAAAAACACTTGAATCATATCATGGAACACAATTATGCTACCTAGATCAAATCTTATGCCCCTAACACAGATTCAATATGTGTCCTTGAAATCCTACAGCAGGCGAGTTGCAACTAGCCATAGGACTATGATTGTGGATCAGATTGATGAGATGACGAATCCATTGGAATCAGGATATTGAAATAATGCTAGGGGTTCCTTTCTAGCTGGGTCCATGGCATAGAGCCCATCCATTTCAGAAATTTTTGAATCTAGTTTTTCTGTTAGTAAGAGATAGTGCAATTTTTGAATAAGGGGGTCAACATTGGAAATGAATTGGCCCTGAACTCATGTCCAACTTTCACACGTAGAACCTTCCCAAACACACTTGCAACTCAATTCTCCTGCTCGGATGAAATCCTATGCCCTCGGGACCGATTCGACTTGTGTCCCTTAAATCCTCCAAGAGGCAAGTTGCAACTAGCCATAGAATGATGATCGTTGCTCGGATCGAAAAACTGTCAACTCCATTGGAATCAAGACATCGAAATAATTATATGTGTGCCTCTCTCCCCTGGTTCCATGGCCCATAGCCCCTCCATTTCGGCAATTTTGGAATCTAGGGTTTCTCTCAGTAAAAGACAGTGCAATTTATGCATGAGGTGGTCAACTTTGGAAATGACATGACCATGAACTCATGGCCATTGTTCACATGTCAAACCTTCCCAAACTCACATGTATCATCTCACATAACTCAATTATGTTTCCTGAATAAAATCCTATGCCCCCGAGGTTGATTCAATATGTGTCCCCGAAAGCCTTTAGGAGGGGAGTTGCAATTGGCCATAAAACAACGATCGTGGCTCAGATCGACGAACATTCGACTCCATTGGAATCAAGATGTTTAAATAGTGGTATGGGTTCCTCTTTTCATTGGGTCCATGGCCCAAAGCCCCTCCATTTCGGCGATTTTGGAATCTATTGTTTCTCTTGGTAAGAGAGACTGCAGTTTTTGCACAAGGGGTTCAACTTTGGAAATGACTTGACTATGAACTCATGGACAATGTTCACATATTGAACCTACCAAAACACACTTGAAACATCTCATGGACCTCAATTATGCTACCCAGATCAAATTCTATGTCCCCGGGACAAATTCAACATGTGTCCTTGAAAGCCTCTAGGAGGCGAGTTGCAACTGGCCATAGAACGATGACCATGGATCAGATCGATGAAATGTTAACTCCATTAGAATCGGGACATTGGAAAAATTCCAAGGGTGCTTCTCTCCCCTGGTTCCATGGCCTACATCCCCTCCATTTTGATGACTTTGGAATCTAGGGTTTGTCTTAGTAAGAGACAACGCAATTTATGCACAAGGGGGTCAAAATTTGGAAATGACTTAACTGTGAACTTGTGGCCAATGTTCACATGTCAAACCTACCCAAACACACTTGTAGCATCTCATGAAACTCAATTATGTTGTTCGGATCAAATCCTACTCCCTCGGGACCAATTCAACATGTTTCCCTGAAAGCCTCCAGGAGGTGAGTTGCAACTGTCCATAAAACAATGCCTGTGGCTTAGATATACCAACCGTCGACTCCATTTGAACTAAGACATTGTAATAATGCTATGGGTTCCTCTCTCCTCTGTTTCCATGGCCCATAGCCCATCCATTTTGGATATTTTGGAATCTAACGTTTTTCTTGGTAAGAGAGTGCAATTTATGCACAAGGGGGTCAACTTTGGAAATGACTCGAACGTAAAATCGTGGCCAATGTTCACACATCGAACCTTCCCAAACAAACTTGCAACATTTTAGGAAACTCAATTCTGCTTCCTAGACCAAATCTTATGCCCCCATGACAAATTCAACATGTATCCCTGAAAGACTCCAGTAGGTGAGTTGCAACTAGCCATAGAACAATGATTGTGGCTCAGATCAACGAACCAACGATTCCATTGGAATGAGAACGTCAGAATAATGTTATGGGTTCCTCTCTCCCCTGGGTCCATGGCCCAGAGCCCCTCCATTTTGATGATTTTGGAATCTAGGGTTTCTCTCAGTAAGAAATATTAAAAGAAACAATGAGGCCCAGTTTATTGAATATAGTATTTTGTTATATCAAGTAGGGAATGCATTTGTTAATTTGTTCATATAAAAGAAAGAAAAAATGGTGGCAATAAACATGGAATCATATCTCTTCAATGGATGAGAGATAAATTCCTACCCATTGAGTGTAGGATTTCGATGGATGAGACAAAATTGTACCCATTGACTGTAGGATAGTAAACACTCTGATTTTGGAATCAATTCCATCAACTTCAATAGTTCTCACATGTTAAGTGGAGTGAAAATTCTCCAACTAACTGAAAAAATTAAAGTGTTAACCAATTAAATGAGGTAGTGATAATTTCATTACCATTTACCCCACATTAGGAGCAAAACTATGCCCATAATCATTTGGCGTCCTCAAATACTACTTTTATTAAAACATCCTCTTTAGTTGAGCATTTTTATATCCCAATGTCACCATCCCTTGCACCTTCAACTGAGATCTCACCTTCCATAAGGAAGAGGAATCCTTTGTAAATATGTTATTTGATCTTTTAAATAGGCACAATTGTTTTCCTTCAGAGCCTTTAAAAACTTGAAGCCATAAATGAAGCCCTTTGCAATTTTATTGCTCAACTTCTAGAAATAGCACTATGGAAAAGGAAATTGTTAAAATACTAAACATTTTAAATGATATCTATAAGAAACTCAATCCAAGTGCCTACTCAAGTGAATAGTGAGATAAATATGTTATTGGATACGTTATTGGTTTTAAATATGTCATCTTCTCATTTGACTACATCTTGAAATTCTCATAGAGGATCGTTTTAAAGGGGAGGATAGGTGGATGAGGTGATATTTACTAGATGTGTACAATACAAGGTACAATTTAGTTGTGTAGAGTCCAACCATTAGTTTAATTGGCATCACGGTAAACAATAACACTCATGGATAATGGTTTCAATGAGGGACTAAACCCTAATGGTTACCTGGGATCTTTACTAAACCCTAATGGTTAATACAAAAAAGATTGGATGTGGCTCTTGCATAATATGGAGAAAATAATCCAGGGCTGGCAGGCATGGGGGGAGTACTCTTTGACTCCAAGGGAAATATTCAGAAGGAATTCGCTTTGGGTATTGGGAGAAAAACCAATAACGGGGTAGAATGGCTCGGCCTAATAAAAGGGGTTGAGATTGCCAACGCTTTGGGTATTAAAAAACTGACAGTGCTAGGAGACTCTCTTATTATTATCCATGAGGCTAGAAACATTGTGGGGCAAAGGAAGTGCCCTTCTTAAAAAATGCACCAAATTTTGCTCTATCTCAGCAAGGAGTTTCACCATATAGCCTTCAATCACACCCTAAGAATGCATAATGAGCATGCAGATAAATTGGCAAATACAAATGTTGGACTCCTGTACAGGGCAATTCTCTACAATAATGAAATCCTTGATAATGTCTAGATACCATAAGGTTGGGAGAGCTCCCCTCCATCACGCTTCATTTCCCCCCATGAGAAATACTCATCCCTTATATCTTGGCAAGGGAGGAATAAATGTATCACTTCTTGGGAAATCCATTGTTGATGTTTTGATGGCACCAGCTCACCTTGAAACTGTAACTCGTGTGTGGGAAGTAATTGCAATGAGTATGATTGACAGTTGGAGGGAGACTTGGCAAGTGGGAATGATTCACATATTGGGTTTCCTCGTCCTCATTTTGCATAACGCCTGCAGCTGGAGAAAACCTTGCTTTCCTCCCGCAGACAGCAATCCTCCTGATCTCTGGAATGCAATGGCTTGTAGAGGATGTGCTGGTGGTCATGAAGGAGGAAACCTCGACTCTGGTGGACTCCAAAGAACTCAGGAAGGATCAACGAAAAAGAGCCGAGAGGGACAGCTGGGCAGAGGCCCTGTTGGCTATTGCAGCATGTAGATAGAGAGCTCTAAGAGCTCTGGTCATGAGATGGGCATAAAGAAAAATTGTTCCTATCAGAGTGGGAATTTCCCCGCCCAGGAAAAGGATCCAAACTATTGCCACGAATACGAAGTGTTAGACAGGCTTCAAGAGCTTGAAGTTCAAGTCAAAATGATACGCTCTGAGAACCTTGAAGTTAAAAATATTCTCCTCCGTCTGTATAATTTGGTCTCTTCTAGTGTCTCTGATAACAGAGGACAAAAATCTGTGTTGTCTGGGAAAATTGATCATCTAGAATCCTCCCTAGACCTGGCCTTCTCTCATAGGGCTCGTGTAAGGGAGGTCACTATTGGAGAGCTCGAAGAAATTAGTGGAAAGATTACAATTTTACAGAAATAGTTGGAAGGTACTGGAAACACTGCAAATTTCGCAGCTGAGAAGGGAAAAGCAGAGAGTCTCAAAGCTGGAAAAGATCTTTCTACAGTTGGAAAGCATGGTGGCCCAACTCAGGGTTGAACCAGGTTCAGGATTGAATTTTTTTTGTTGTCTTTGTCTCCAAAAAATCCTTTTTGGCATTGTAATTAATCGAATAGGATAAGTTACTCTAAGACTGGATACATCTGTGAATGTATTACTCTTGCCTGCTTTTGCTTGGACAGTTTATTAGACTCTATAGTTATCATAGGACAGATAGCTACAATGCGTGTTATCACACTGAAAAGAAAGAACCGAATATCAGGTTTGTCTTCCTTCAATGGGAGAATCTAGACCTGCATTTTGCTTTGTAACTATCCTTCTTTTTTCAATATTATCAATATATAACCGTTTCTATGAAAAAAAAATATGGATAAAATAATTAGTTTTTGGTGCAATCGGGTGGTTTTTAAGTGAGAGAAGATTAGTTTTGCTAAAGCTAGTTTTGGAAGGCATACTTAGGGCTTAATTCAAACAAGAAGATGAATATGAAAGTGACTCATTCCCTTCAAGTGTGAGCCTTCAAGGGTGTTTAATGATGGCGATGGGGATGATGAGGATGGATATGGTGACAACGTGGGAATGAGGAGGATGGTGGTGACATTGATTGTGGCAATGGGAATGAGGATGGAATTTGATTGCCATGACCGTGACAATGGGGATGATAAGGATGTCGACAGTGACAACATGGGAATGAGGAGGATGGTGTCGACATTGATGGTGGAAATGGGAATTTTGTTGATGAAGCATGATGGTAGTTGGAAAATGAACATGGTCTAAAACATGTAATGGTGTAAAACATATAATAGTGTCAAGAATACATCAATGTATGGTAATATTAACTTAAACATAACATAAACATGAAATAAACTATCTAAGATAACAAGATCTATATAACATGAAATAAATCATCTAACATAATATGAAATAAAATATCTAACATGGATAATATTAGACATGCATGAATAAATAATTACATGACTAAACTATGTACATAGCATGAAATAGTTACCTCAATTAATTAGGCCTTCTCGATCCTCTTTGTTTCTGATTGTCTCCAACAATCTCTCGTGCTCTGCATGAGGTAGAAAGTAGTGTAGCTTGTTCGAGCTCTTTGTTGACACTGTTTTTAGTTGGATGTTTGTACCAATGATCAAGTGTATAAAGTGATACACTCGTGAACCTAGTCTATAATCCATGTATACATACCCATCGGTCTTTGGTGTTGTCACATCCCCACCCTTGGGCCCAATTCGAGGAAGGGTACATGATGCCAATCTATGGGGCTTTTACATAAAATCAACCCATTCATTAGATTCAAAGCATTAAAATAAATGTGTGCAGATGCAAATCAAGCAAACATGCACAACGGAATAAAACATCACCCACACACATTTCATATTCATCCAGCATATCAAAATAATCATCAAATTAATTATTGTAAAAGTAAATACACATAGAGAATACTTATCTTCATTGTGCAATTGTCCCAAGCAACTAGCTATGTCACCTCAACGTTCCACCCAACCATAGGCCAGTTGTGTTCATCAGTCTCTCAACACAACTGCCACCCCGGGGCTGGGCATGATTCTTACAAGGAAAATGGGACATTCAAGCTCATGCACAGCTAAATCAATAGATCCCCATAACCCACACCCAAACATACTCTTTTCTCACAAGGAAAGCACAATCATTGGGCACAGATGCACATTTTTAACAATGGGATTTACAAGAAGATGGCCATGGGTTTTCCCAAATTGTTTCCAGCCAAAACAAAATTGTGGGAAGGGGAAAAACATTCACAGGGAGGAAAATGATTTCTCCCCCAATTATCTGAGTATTCAGTAGCCCAAACGGTCTCTATGGAACCCAAATTCGATTCCCCTTCTTCCCCACTGGTATACAACACAAAATCGCCCTTCTCCCAGCTAAGAATGAAGGAAAAAACATAAATTCAATGGGGGAAACACCCAGCCAACTCCCAACTCGTGAGAGAGCAAAACTAGTTGATGGATAACGGCTTGGGGAGCAATTCATGGATATTTTATTTCCCAAGAAGAAAAACGCAATTTTTCCATGAAGGGTGGCTTTCCCATACCCGAATTTGGGTAGCCATACCTCCCATTCTCAAAGGCATTAACTACCTCAACCAACTCTTGGGAGAAATGAATGATTGGGTACAAAAGTCAACATGGGTAGTTGAGGGTTCATGGGTTCTCTCATTGACATTTGGATTGACCTGATTGGCTCCAAGGTTTGTAATATTTCCCTCCCAATTCCTTGTAAAATCATGCCCCCATATCTTGTGGCATTGCATAGCTAGTTGTGGGTATTTTATTAAAATGGATATTTACATGATATTCGCAATTCCATTGTGCATGGTTAGAACGTAAACCACATGTATCACTAAATCGATGGTGGGCCTTGGCCTTCAACTCCTCACCATGA
The DNA here is from genome assembly GCA_027924585.1 of Larix kaempferi. Lineage (NCBI taxonomy): Eukaryota > Viridiplantae > Streptophyta > Pinopsida > Pinales > Pinaceae > Larix > Larix kaempferi. Next base: position 4,574,020 of record BSBM01000816.1, on the reverse strand, counting down.
TTTTATAACAATATTACATCATTTACATTTTAATGCAATGGGGTCAAAATAGGGACATTACAGGTGTCTTTCCATATACTATAAGATATTCACCTTGAACAACCATCGAGCCACTCGAAAAGTTAATGCCTTCACTATCAGTGGATGATGTGAGGAGGGTTTGCTTCCCTTGGATGCATTGTGCCAAACAATAATTCGTATCCCATGTATTGTATTTTGGGGTGACAACTACATAGATGTGTCCTGGAAAAATGCATTTTATGGTCAAATTCAAACATGTAGGGGTTTAATACATGGTTAAATAAAAAACAAGAAGGGAACCGATATATGATTGCAAAAATATCTACCTGGATATACAAGATTAGATATATGATCATAGTCTTTTGAAATAAACGATTGGCTTTCCTCTAACTGGAGTATTTCAATGTGGGTCTACTACAAGTGATACATGATCCCATTCATCAACCTGGTCTATTGATTCACACTCATCCCACTCACTGTTGCTACAAGGCCAACAAAATAAATCAATTTTTTACGTCCATATTTGAAATAAGGGGTTGTTTGATATTCTAACTGAATGAAATACATGGGTTCATTGTATAGTACTACAACTATAAGAACACGATTGATCTATATCAATCACTTCCCAAAAATTTATTACCACATGTTCTCTACCTGTCGATGTCCACTAATCTATATATTGATCTAATATTTTTTTGGAGCACCGTTGAATTATAGATTCTTCATATTGGATATGAGGGTTCGTCATGCACCTCATCTCCTCCATTCATATCATGGTTTTGATACATGCTCTAGCCCCATTTTGCTCGCCCTTCCCATTCCCAGTCTCAAAATAGTTCCATTTATGTGGCACACCATAAGTCTTGTGCAAAATACTCAACCACTGGAATACACATGCATTTTTGAACTGGCTCGCACAACCATCTCACCATATCCAATGTTGATCCACATATATCTCTCTCCTTCAACTGATCATAGAAAATATGAAAGCAATATTGTACATAATGCAAGTCATAGCACATGCCGACACTGATGTAGAAGTTTGTCTCCTTCAATATTATCCTCTTGTCATTGTTGTTCTCTAACGCATGCTTGTATGTGATATGAACCATTATACCAACTTGGTTCGAATGGTAGTATTTCCTTTGAATCTTATTCAAATGAAAAGTGTAGTTCTTAGCAAAATCCACAACTAAAAATATAGTTTCAATGGGGAAGTTATCCCTGCATCTTCTATATTGCTCATCCTGTCACCGCGCTACATGCACATGTTGAATATATTGCTTGTTTTTTTGTAAAATTCCTCCATGAAATCGCATATTTGTACCTAGTTACATGAAAACAACGAAATTACTATAGTGTGACCTCTTAAATATATGTATGTAGAAATTGAATGCACAACTTGAAACTATGTAACCTTCACGTACTTGTAACTTGACCAATGCAATATTTTTTCTCTCTTTCATGCTATCTATTTGATACGTTACATATTTGAAGCTTTGCATTTCTACTATTGTGTTCCCAAATTCGTGTTCCTCACTTACATGAGTGCAACGTATCAACAATGCAAACCCACTACACCTGGAACATGTCTCATAAAGACATGACTTTGTATAATATTTTTCACCTTCAACCCTTGGACACATTATTCTATGGATAAAATTTCTTGATGCATTTGACGGTAGTATGAAAGAGAATTCTTACATAATATTAGTATGCAAATCACGAAATATATGTTTATATGTGTCATAATAATATTCAAATTCTACATGGTATCTACAGCAACATGTGTTGAGGTTAGTGCAAATTCTAACATACCAGGGCTTGCATTTTTCAAATGACCATTGGCATAGGTTCAATTGCGTGTGCTAAGCCTTGACTCTATCGTAGAGTTCTGTTTGTGTCATTTCAAGGAAGTGTTTGATGTGGGTTTCATGCTCATTACTACCTTTTTTGAACTGAAAAACATATTTTCGATTGGATGAAGATCTAGTGTTAGCATGCCAAAACTTGTGCACCAGGTCTTTAACTACAACAAGTAGCTTCATGTCTGAACGAGGCAACCTACCAAAGAATGCCCAATAATATTATTGTCCTAGAGTGTCGAGTATTTCTCTAATAGGAGAATACTTATGGAGAGTCTTTATATCTACTTAAAGAGGTGATATGTGTGTGATATAAGGTGACTACACCTTGTTATTTTGCTTACAATTGATTTAGATAGTACATGACGAGCAACATTAAGATCTTTTGTATGAGACGTATTTCCAATTAAATTAAATGCAGCTTGGATATTTCTAACAACATGGATATTAGCCTCTGAACTTCTAACTAAATTTATGCCTAAAATTCTCCTAATAGTGGCTAAACAATGCGATTTTAACAAAGCTAAAAATAATTGACATTTCAATGCATCACTCTTAGATTCAAAAAATTCTTTGACGATTTTGCTACATTGCCAATCAATAGTTTGTTTAGGTAACTAGCCTTCAAGTCCTGTTAGGGAACTTTCATCCAGATGAATACGTCCAGTAGTTCTTCTTCGCAGTGCACTGGATAGTCGAGTTAAAGTAAGTATAGGAGAAGTATGAGTCCCACCATTGCTTTGTTGTGGCATGCCATTCACATGTTGTTCCGGATTGGGAGTGTGCTCAACAAGTGTGTTCTTCTTGGGGAGACTACAAATCATGGAGCTTTTTAGGAGATAAATCCTTCCTTCTAGAATTTGTTGTTCTATTCCTTTCGTTGCCCATCTCCAATTTTTTTTTAAGAAAACAAGTTTATTGTCGTGCAAAATAAATAACATTTGCAACAAGATTGTGAATATCATTCCATATTATCCATTGAATGCTTACAGGAGTGATCTTGTAATCTCTACATTGAATGCAAGAAGAAATTCCAAAAACAATATTCAAAACACAAGAAGGTCATTCTAAAGTTTTAGTGATCATGCCATTTGTGTTGGTATTTTTTGATAATATACTTAGCTATAGAAAATCTTGGGAAGAGCATGCATGATATGTTGACAAGGTATTAAAACCATTGGGGGAACACTAGATCACTAGATAAATTTGTGTGGAATAATGATTCATAATGGTTCGCTAGATAAAATTCGGCGGCATAATGTTTTGTTTGCAAATAGAACAAAGGAGGCTCAATCAAGACACTGGGTTTATAAGGAAACAATTGTGTAGGTGTTATAGTATGGTATATGCAAAAATCAAGAGTTATAGTTATTATAGTGGATGGGGTTTGTGAGTAGAAGGTTATTATAAGGAAACAAAGGTAGACAATTATTATCTGAAAAAAAATTATTTAGATAATATTGCCAATCTATACATATAAAGTACATTATCAACTATAGAGCAACATATTTATTAAAAAATATTATATGGAAAATCATATTGCCAATCAAATGGGAAACCAAATAAACCTAATTTACATGGTTTTTTTGTCACTCAAATTTAAAGAAAAAAATATAACTTTTTAAAATTATTTAAACTTTTTAAAAAATAACAATTTGAAAAAAAAAATGCACATGCCAAGTAGACAAATTTTGCAAACGATATCCGGTAATATAGCAATTTGAAGCACTTTCACCATTTTAACCATATACCCTTTGGCGCAACCACAAGTAAAGTGACAATAGGTGTAACCAACCACTTGATTTTGTGGAAATTGTTGGTTGTTAAATAAAAGTTAAACATTAAACTAAATAATACAAACATGAAAACAAATGCTATTTAATAGGTCATCCTTATCTCGATTGTTGATTCCTTCCATCCAATGGGCATGGATATGTATACATATAATATAATATACATATAATAATGATATATATATATATATATATATATATATATAATAGTTGAGTAGTATAATAATGTATATATATTATATGTATTATATATATTATATTATATGCATACATATATATTATATATATATATATATATGATTAGATAATATATATATATATGTCATGTAATATTATGTATTATATATATAGTAAAATATAAGTATAATATAACTGTAGATATATATTATATATATTGTGTATGATGTATTATTGTATTATATAATTATTGTCGTATGTATAAATATGGAGAGATTTAATAATCTAGATAAATTTATGTTATTTAATAAATATATCTCTTTTCTTGTCGCCACTTAACTGAAACTATTTAAATCTTAATCTAAATGTATTTCAATATAACAAGACATGACCACTATGAAATTAATCTCCACTGTACACTTGTTACACTCAAGTTAGAAGAAAGTCCAAAATCTCAGATAATATCTCACCACTTATGGATGTAATAAAAAATTCCCTGTTTTTCTTAATAGACTGCTCTACTTTACCGCATAACACTCCTCTTTGCAATTCCAACTGCGGTCATACTGAATTATTTGCTTATAAAATATGTATTCCCAGGGATAAAACACATGTTTATGGTGGAAGAAGTTTCCAGAATTGTTGAGAAATGTCTGATTTTACCAAATGCTATACATTATCTGCCAAATGGCATTCGAACAAGAGGACGGGAGATAAGTATAGAAAGAAAAATCCCACCAGCCAGCTTAAGATAAACCAATTATGTGGCCAGTGATAAAAGGAAATGGAATAAAAATTTTGCACTACCCAGCTCAAGATAAACAAATTTTGTGGTCAGTGGATGGAGTGCAATATTTATAAAACGCCGAAATCAGAAGCAAAATCCAACCAGGTGAGTTAGAAGATGGAAGCTACGGCCGCGTTGAGATCCTCGCCCAGCAGTTCCTTCGTTGCGAGAGGCATCGCCTCAATCGCCAACGCAATCTACGAACTGGTAAGGCGATTTCTGCTCTGGATGATAGCTGCTGGTCCGATACCTACCCATGTTGCCATAATCATGGACGGCAATCGAAGATACGCTGCCCGCCGTCACATGAACAAGACGAGTGGCCATGAATTTGGATACAGCACTCTCATGTACATCCTGAGGGATTGTTATGAATTGGGCGTCAAGTGCGTCAGCGTGTATGCGTTCAGCATCGAGAATTTCAGGCGCTCGGAAGAAGAAGTAGAAATGCTGATGAATCTGATGCAGGAGAAGCTCCAAACGCTGATAGAGAAGGAAAGTATAGTCAGAGAATATGGAATTCGTGTACAGGTACTTGGAAATTTGAGCCTTCTTCCTGAGCACGTGAGAAGAACGGCAGAGGAAGTCATGGCTGCCACCAAAGACAGTGACAAAGCCGTTCTTAATATTTTCGCTCCGTACACTTCCACTCAGGAAATTGTCAGAGCGGTGGAAGACGTCTGCCAAGAAGTTATAACCACGAGGCGGCGTCAAGTTTGTGAAAAAAACGAATTCTCTGACAATTGTTTGCATCGCCACGACGACGAGGGCGCAGCCACGGAAGAAATTGAGGGTCTTGAATCAGCAGTAACAGCAGAGGAGATTGAGCGTCGTCTGTATACATCAAACTGTCCGGAGCCCCAACTGTTGATCAGGACATCCGGGGAGATAAGGCTGAGCAACTTTCTGTTGTGGCAATCTTCCTTCTCGTTGCTGTATGTGACACCGATTCTGTGGCCTGAGTTTCGATTCCGTCATTTGTTGGTGGCCATTGTGGAATATCAGAGAAACTATCCTTTGCTCCAGGAGAAGCAGAGGCAGCTAAAATGGCTCAGGTCATGCACTGCTTAATTAGGCTTAGGCTTGTCACCCATGAGCCAAATGCTAAGGAAGCGGAAGTCTGTTCATTTGTACTGGTGCTCTTCAATGAAAGGCTGATCTTCAAACTTGAATCTCTTAAATATGTATAAAGAAGTCTGTTCATATATATGATCTTTAAGCATAATGTATTGTCGATTAAACCTGAATAAATATGCCATGTTTTTCTGCTTTTTTTTTGATGGTTTGTGTTATAATAACGATCACAGCTATTAACTTGTCATCTGTAAATATCAGTATGTCACAAGTTAAGTGTTATGAGCAACTTATTTGTTACTTGTTCTCCATGTTTAGTCTTAATTACTTGTTGTTTATATATCTCAGTTATCTGGTATTTTCTTTAGTTAAATAGGTTGTCTATCACTCCTTATTATCTATGTATGAGTTACCAGCAATCCTTGCATACTAATTTTTTTTCTTTTTTTATAATTATTTATTTGAAATATTGAAGAGGCCCATAAAATTAATTTAAAACCTAAATGTATACCTACCAGTTTTTTTTTTTTTATAATTGTTTTTTTAGAATATTGAAGAGGCCCATAAAATTAATTTAGAAACCTAAATATTTTAAAATTTGAATTATTTCAATAAACTTTTCTGAAATTTAAAAATAAAATTTTTATTGCAAACCCTAATTTTATTATTCAAATTGTAATTTTAAATAGAAGATAAATTCAACACTTTCAATTATACAATCTATGGAAAAGAATAGACCAGATTTCTCAGTATTATAACCTACCCTGTGGAAAAAATTGGAAATAAGAAATAGGAGGAAAGAGCCCAGAGAAGGATGCTATCCTACTTTATACTTTTAACTATATCAACAAAAAATTTGTAAAATCCAAAAAGAAATCCAAATCATATAGATTTTAACTTATATTCCTGACAACAAAATCGATGAGAATTGAACAAATCCATCCTGATTGATGTGAAAATAAATCAGTAGACGTCAGCTGCTCTAGCTTGGAACGACATGACTAAATGACAAATTGAAAGTAATTGGGTGACGTTGATTTATTCTATGGGCCCTGCCTAAGATTTATATTGAAACCAAACTTACAGATTTAGAAATGGAATCAACTTATTAATGGAGTTAAATTAATAAGTTTAAACTTGAACAACATCAATTATAAAGAAGTAATATATTCACATATCCTGAGATGTAAAATGTTCAGATATCATCAAGTTACTGTCCAAACCTAACTTACATATTTAGAAAACTGACCTACATATTTAGAAAATTAATCAACTTATTAATGGAGGTAAATTATGGTTTAAAGTTGAAGAACAATATCAATTATTAAGAAGTAATATAATTCTCAATAAATTCTCCAACGTAAACATAATTAGAATTGTGGTCCGTCTAAGCGAAAACGAATTTGATATCACATATCCTTAGATGTGAAATGTTCAGATATCATGAAGATACCGTCCAAGTGTCTTTTGAGTCTCGATTCCATGTATCAAAATTTGATATGTGAATTTTTATGCGTAATAAGCTTTATAAATATATTTAAAAAAAAAACATGAGGTAAATGGATTACAATAAAATTATGTAATCATAAAATTTCATTTCCAATATTTTCAATCACTTAATTTCAATTAAAAAATTAAATACAAATCCTATTATCTTTACCTTATTTTTTACAATGTCATTTAAACATTTAAATTAATTTAGAAAACATCATCTAAACCAATTTTTAAAAAAATGTTGAGGTCAGAGTATTATTAAAATAAATATAGATCCATTGGATGTAACTTGGGTGGTTGGGAGGAATCATTGTTACCCTCCCCACTAAGGTTGAATTCTTGTACGTGATATCCATAAAATCATTAGAGGAAAAGAGAAGAAAAGGAATGATAAAGAATCCTACGTTTCTTAACATTATGTTTCTTCTTATTACCATTTACATATTAAATTCTAACCACTTACTGCTAAATAGATGTAAGAAGGGGGCCATGAAATCATCAAAGGGGAAGAGGAAGGGAGACGACAAGGGATGATAAAGAATCCTATGTTTCTGAACTTTACCTTTCTTCTTATTACCATTTGCATATTAAATCCTAAGCACTTATTACTAAATGGATGTAACAAGGGGGGCATGAAATCATTAGAGGGGAAGAGGAAGGGAGGAGACAATGGATGATAAAGAATCATATGTTTCTTAACTTTATATTTCTTCTTATTACCATTTGCATATTAAATTCTATAAACACTTATTACTAAATGGATGTAACAAGGGGGGCATGAAATCATTAGAGAGGAAGAGGAGGGGAGAAGACACGTGATAATAAAGAATCCTATGTTTTTTAACTTTACCTTTCTTCTTATTACCATTCGCATATTAAATTCTAACCACTTATTACTAAATGGATGGAGTGGTTAGGAAAGTCTACCTTCCATAGGTAAAAGTGACATAATGGATGGCTTGTTTACTAAAACTTAAACCATTCCCTTTTATACAAGTTCTTGCTCATTTCAAAAGACCCAAGTAAATGTATGGGAATTTTGAGGAGAGAAGGAAAATATCTTTTGTTTTGTGAGACAATGGAAGGAGTGGAATGGTTATGATCATTAGATGGCTATATCTGGTGAACATTTTCATTGAGTTTGAGAGTAATTAGAGAACCCTTATCCTATTTAATTTCCCCCTTGATATCATGGGTTGTATTGGGGTGTGGAATACATAATTTATTGGTTGTGCAAAATCAACAACTAATTTGCTCAACTTACATTCATTTACACATTAATATTCATATCTATCTCTTTTCAAAATACTTTTGTATGCAATATAATATGTGGTGCCTTAATTTAGTAAGAAATTTATAAATTCTAAAAATGCATTGTGCATATAAACTTCAATTAAAATTAAAGCTTCAATTTGAATTAAAAGGTAATCAATTAAGAAAAAATTAAATGTGACTAGGTAAATGTGAAATGCTAGATGACCAATGAAGACATATAAATATATAACATTTTCAGACTAACACAAAAAAAATGATTACAATGAATATGAAAACCAAATAACATATGATATGGTTAACTAATTCTCATTAAAAACCTCCTTGGATGGGGTGTTTGGGCTCAAAATATGTTTAACTAATAGCCTTGTGCATGTGTCTCATGCAGTAAGGAGCTATGAAAAGGTACATGCCATTCATGTATATTAATGGAGGCTATAGGGAGGAAAAGTTGGAACATACCCTTGTTTCTCTAAACCTTATGACTATAATTGTAGGAATAGGTGGATTGTACCAGATGTAGGAAATGTTGAATTATTGGAGTGTGTGGGTGATGTATAGCGATGTAGAGTCTGTTAAGGAAATGATGTAGAATAGGGAGGAGAAAGGCGATGAGCAGTCACAAGGAATTCCCTCTTCATACACTGCAATTGTTTCTGATCTAGATGGACATTGGTGGCCATCCACCTAGTCCACTAACTCAAAGACATAATTTTTCAGCTTGGCATATTTTTTACCGATTTTTAGGTCCTCATCTTCAAAGGTCGTTTTGTGTCGCTAAAATATTTTTTTTGCCACATCAACACTCAGACGATGGCCAAAAAAATCTAATGGGATGACAACATGGAGTCCTTCTCAGCTAGGCCTTTCTGGTGAGATACCGAGTGCCCTAAATGAAGATCGTATGCAAAATTTTTGCCTCTAGGAAGTTGACGTATCAACTAACCACATGAGGGCCCACAAACCTTTTGGTGTTTCATCATTCTCTTGGGGTTAGGTTTTTTTATGTTTAGGGTTTTTTCAATTATGCTTTATGTTAAAAAGGAATTTATGGCCTCATTGTAACTCAGTTCTTGCATATGAGCATAGCCAACACATCTCTTTTGAGAAATAAGCTACCACCATCTAGAGCTAGTTTGTATTTCTTTACAGTTTACAGAGTTTTTCCGATCCATTCATTAATATCATTTGTGTTTTATTCTACTACTGTTTTTTTTGCAAAATATTCATGTGTATTTTTCTTTTATACCACTACCTATTTCGTTCTCCAAATAATCTAGATCATTGGTATCAGAGCAACCTGCTCTTGTTGTTTCTTAGTGCATGTCCCCAACAAGATATGAATATTGAGAGTTGTGTCTTGAATTAGTTGAGCTTGGATAAAACCACCCTAGTCATCCCAAGCAGCCTCACATGGATAGAGAAGAAAAGAGAGATGATGGAGTAGGATATCTTATTAAGTTGTTGCTTAAGGAAACCCTTGCACGACAAAGTAATGAGATGATGGATAATTTCGCCCAAATCATTCAATGAATGCCAATGGCGGCAAATGCACCTTCAATGAGTAGTCATTTCAAAGGTGCAACTCCCTTCAAGGTGGAAGTTAAATTTGACATTCCCTTATTTGAAGGCCAGATAGATGCAGGAGCTTTGGAGAAATAGTTAAATATATTAAAGGGTTACTTCTCTGTTCAAAATTTTTTCCGACAACGAAAATATCACCTTTGCACTCATTAAGTTGCTCCCACATATCAAATTGGTTGGAAGGTTACTGTGAGAGGCATGCAAGAGATGATTCTGAAATATACAAGACAAAACCCACTTGGGCGACTTTTGTCGATGCTGTGAAGGAGGAATTCTACCCTGTCGGAAACTATGATGACTAGTACACCAGGTGGACGACTTTGCAATAGGAGAGAGACCAGATGGTGCCATATTGCACCAATATATTCCATACCATGCACTCAAGTCTCAAAGATGTATATCATAGATTCTAAATGACACTTGGTCCTAAAGTACCGTAGTGGCCTGCAAAAGTAGATTCAGACATAGATGGATTTCCTAGACATCTCCTCAGTGGGAGATGCATATTGATACATTGTCAAGATCAAGCAAAAGTTTAAGAAAAGAATAAACCAGAGTTTGGGTTTGCAAATCAACAACATAAGAATCTTGGCAAAGGCATCCCTAACTCACAAACCAAGGGACAAAGCAAGGATGAACAAAGTCATGACAACCAACCCAAGTCGCAGGGAAAAAAGGGTAATGGGAAATCAAAGAAGGACACCCAAAATTGGTGTGATTTCCAGAAAATACCCTAGCACAACATGATGAACGTTGCTCAAATCAATCATTGTTGGCTAACACAAAAAACCTAGATCTAAACTCTGGCTCAAAATATGATTCAAATCAAGAAAGGGGAAAGTGAATCATTGATGCAGAACCTAGTTCCACCATTGCAACTGCAAAGATCCAGCCATAAGGGTCAGGGGAGCTAAAGTGATGGGAGTTCCTCATCCACTTACAACTACAATGGGTGAAGTGGAATCCACTACATTTCATTGTTGATCGTGGTAGCTATAAGAACCTCATCTCGATCAAGGTTGTCAAAATATTGAATTTGGAGACGAGGCCCCACCCCCAACCATACACCAATGGTTGGTTGAGCCAAGGGAGAGATATATGCGTAATTCAATAGTGTCGCTTGTCCTACGACATCAATCCCTTTAGAGATGAGCTATTGTGTGATGTTGCCACACTTGAATTTGGTGATGTTCATTTAGGACAAACCTATATGTGGAAACGCCATGCTTTTAATGAATTCAAGCTCCGTAGTATCATTGTTACTTTGGAGGGCCAACTCTACTCAATACCCAAGGCAGTCCTGACTACTGCTCTTTTTTTATCTATGAGAAGAAATTTCGGAAGGTCATCTCTCATAATTAGAAAATTGTGGTCTTCATGGCTTGTTCAGAAGATGGACAAAAGGTCACTGCAACCTCCATAGCCTCAACAAAAGGTCTATCTTAACTGAAGAAGTTTTTAAAAAATATTGTAGAAGGGTACAAGGATATCTTTGCTTCCCCTACAGTGGTGCCTCTACACTCTAGGTCAAATATCCAATTGACTTGATGACGGGTGCTCCTTTTACACAATGGCCCCATATATAGGCACTCTCTTCCAATGAATGAGGAAATAAAATGTCAAATTCACATGAGCTCATCCAAAAGGGCCACATTCAACCAAGCTCCTCACCTTGTGAGAGCCCAATTGTGCTGCTGAAAAAAAAGGATGGGAGATGGAGACTCTGTATCGATTACAAATCCCTAAAAAAAATCATTGTCAAGAATCTATACCCGATCCCTCAAATTGACGATATTCTTGATCAACTTAAGGGTGCCAATTTGTTTAACAAGATTGACCTGAGGTCAGGATACCACCAGGTTCTAATTAAACAGACCGATGTATCGAATACAATCTTCCAGTCTAAAGAAGGCCTCTTTAAATGGTTGGTCATGCCTTTTTTCTTAACTGGCGCTCCGACAACTTTCATAATCATTATGGATGATATATTGCAGTCATTCACAAACTCATTTGTGTTCGTATATATAGATGACATCCTCATCTATAGAAGAACCTAGGAAGAACATTTGTAGCACATTCAACATATCTCGAATACCCTGCAACAATCCAATCTATATGCCAACTTAGAAAAATGTTGATTTGGCATGCAAAGAATTCAGTATTTGGGATACATCATGGATGAACATGGGTGCATGTGGACCCAACCAAGATCCAATTCATTCGTGATTGGCCAGCCCCAACAAACCTGACAGATCTCCAAAGCTTCTTCATCCTTTCCAAATTCTATCGTAAGTTCGTGTTGGATTTGTCTCATATCAGTTGGCCGTTAAGACAAGTGACCAAGGTCATAGCTAAATCCAATTTCACCTAGTTGGGATCAAACATAAAGCATTCAAGGATATGAAACATCACCTCTACTCAGTGCCAGTCCTCACTCTTCCAGACCTGCAACAATCATTTAAGATTGAGATAGATGCATGAGACTATGCTATCAGTGCAGTCCTCACTCAATAGGGACATTTAGTGGCCTATCACAATGAGACACTATCTAATACTTTTCACATATATCCCACCTATGACAACGAGATGTAATCCATTGGGTAGGCATGCCGATAGTGGAAGAATTACATTATCGAAAAGGAAACGATCATACACATTGATCATAGGCCCCCACAATTCATGCAAACATAGAGAAAGTTGTAGAATGACCTCCATCATAAGTGGTCCATGTACTTGCAATAATTTCATTTGAACATTGAGTACAAGAAGGGTAGCACAAACCATGTTGGGGTTCCAACAAATGGGACTCATTGATGTAGCTATACCCATTGCATCTACATAGGACAAATCCTCCCATGCTAAGGTTGGGGTAGATAAATATACCAAATTCATTGAACAGATCCAGCACATCCAACAATAGGTTCATTATATCATGTATAAATCCAATGTGAAGTACAAACAATGACATGACCAACATCGGGTTCCACACAAGTTTCATGTTGAGGATAAGGTGTGGTTGTATTTCCAGATGGAGCTCGTCATAGGCCTCCACAGAAATCTTAGGCTACTCTGAAATGGATCTTACACTTGCACTAAGGTTGTGGGTGAGAATTCTTTTGAATTAAATATTCCCCCCTTCTTTTGCTTGCACCCAATATTTAATGTGGAATTGTTGAACAACAAAAATTTTCACTTCTCTTGGACACCTCAGAAATGGTTGAGCATTTGACACCTACAAAAATCAATCTAGACTACCTTGAACAAGCTATAGTGGATTAGATGATGGACACACAGATGAAGGGCACTCGCCAACAGAACATTCAACTCTATGGGGTTGTCAAAGCAGGGCAACTTCTTCACCAAGGAAAGTGGCTCACTAGGAGTCAAATTCAACAAAAGCTTCCCCATCTGATGAGGGATCAGGCTTGATGGAATGGAGACCATTGCTTCCTGAGGGAGCGTAACCTACCCAATACCCTCACTAGCCACTTGAACTATGGAGTATCAAAATTTTCCCTTTAACTTCTAGCTAGGCACACAGAAAAAGAGGTAATTTGTTAGTTTTGTGAATATGTCAAGTACATTTATAATGTTGTAGCAAATCATGCAGGAGTATTAAATATAATTGCAAGACGATCTCTAATTCTTGATTTTCAACTTCAACATTTTTAACAAAACCATTCAGGTCATACTGTTAACCTCCGTACATCGAAAGTGATTTTAGACAAATGACCCATTGAGTCATGCCACATTCACATATGCTGCAACCTTCATCTACAAGTAACCAATCCTACTTTCAATAACATTGATCTAGGTTTCCAATATGTTCTCTTAGTCGAATCCATGTAAATTAGCTATGCATTTATAGCCATTTTAAGAATACTGGGAATATCAACCATGTTTTAAACATACTTCCAATTCATTTATTTACTCTTTTAGGCGACCCAAAATTTGTGAGATATTATGTTGACAATATGCACCAATTTTGTAACATCCATCTTAACTTAAGCATACATTTATTGCGTGAATATTTAAGCATTGACTTCATATCATTAGCTATTACTAGTACCATAAGTTCATGCTTTCATATAAAGATGCATGGAATAATGGAGGAATTTTACTCAATAATTAAAACACTATTATAACAAGCATCTTCCATACATGACCTCTTTAACTTGAATAGCTTCCATCATAGCCTATCCAACTTACAGTATTGCGATACAAAAACTATTCTAATAAGCTTATATATATATATATATATATATATCGACCACACTGAATACAAGCATTCATTAATAGTCCTAACTTCTACCATTTAACATTAACCTATCAATTATTAAGATGCATTACTACAATAGACATAAGACATGATTTCATATCCAACAAATCAAATAGAACATATACTAGATACTTATCTGAAGAAAATTGTCTTGGTGACTGAATGCATGGCTGCAATGTTCCACCCAACCATAGGCCAACAATGCTCATTAATATTTCAACACTACTACCACCCTAGAGCTGGGAAACAAATCAACTAAGAGGAAGAATAAGAAGATAATTTCTCACTAAAGTTTGTATAGTAGTTTCACAACTACTAACAATAATTTAGGTAAAATCTCAACTACTTAACCGAGAATTTCATTCTTGAGCATTAAACTTAGCTTTCAAAACATTAAAATAAAACTTGTTTTTCCAAACGACAACATATAATTTAACTCTTAACTATCATACTACTATTCTCAACTCTCCGAGATCTTCTATAAAATATTTGGTATGAGACAACCCTCAACTCCCAATTAGAAAACTTGATTCTTATTTAAGAAAATAAGGATTACTATTCAAATATTAAAATTAGATGCTTGAATATGAAAACGAAGCTTTCAATAAGTACCTAAGGCTCAACCTTTACTAACCTTTTCTATTATGGGAAATGAAGGGGGGTTGGCTCTCTTAGTGGAGACCGGACCACTTTTATCTTGATCAAGAATTTCATAATGTATAAATATAGAGTGACTTTCTTATAATAGACTACTCCCTTCACAAATGTTAATAAGGTATTCTTATTATTCTCAAAAATATTAATATTAAATCTTTTCATAAAACATGTTAACAAATACTTATAATAAATCTCTTCACAAATCATATTACCAATAATATTAACATTGTATTAATATATTATTTATATGAAATCTTTTCATAAAAAGGGTTAACAAATACTTACAATAAATCTCTTCACAAATGATATTACCAAAAAAAACCGTTCTTATACATTATCTCTCCACAAATCATATTACCAAAGAACCGTTCTTGTACATTATGGAATTACTTCTCCAAAGAGGATGAATCCGCTCTCTTTCCTTACCACATTTTGCATTCAATTGATGGAAAACACTATATATAAAATCACTTTATATTAGTAATGCAGTATATACCTAGAACGGTGGTTTGAGGTTGGTCCTCACTCCCGAGGCCATTCCTCCCTTACACAACACACACAATTTTATATATTTTAAAAGGGTGATATATAAGACTTAAGTAAAATTGAGGGAGTCGATTACATAACCTAAAGCATCCATAATGAGCGTTGAGACTACTCATATTGGGAACAATGTCTTACTCTCCTATTTAGTAAAAACATGTAATAACGATACTTAATCCCAAATAACGTTGAGACACCAACCATTGACATCGGAGTGTGCCTTCCCTTTTCAAGTAGAGCTTCAAGGGATCATAGGGTTTCATTTTTGCAAAGCATCTCCCTCCAATGAAAAGAGAACAATTACGAGAGTGGGTTCAGTTCTCTCTAGAAGGAACTCTCTCCCCAAGAGTGGTCGTATCATTTAACAAAACAGTTTTAAACAAGAATACTTAATACTTAATTATTAGTTAATTTCCTATAAAATAATAATAATACTTTTTGAATGGAATTTTGCTTCTTTCCATCAAAAGACTTTAGGAAAGATCAATAATCATGTTAATATAATCACCCAAGATATTAATAAAACCATGCTTTGCATGGACTAATAATAATTAATTTATAATTATAATGCAAGTTAGATTTATATGTTCACCATAGGCCATTCACATTCTCATTCAATGATGGGTTGTCTCTCGATACTTAAAAGCTAATTAATAACTTGTTTTAGTTAAATGAATATTGATGAATTACTTACCCTTTAACACCTAAATATACTATATGATACCGAATATTTAGTTAGTCTCCTAAGGATTCCCTAGTCTTTCATCTCTTCCTCCTAGTGGATTTTGTTTCCCTCGTCGTTTCATTGCATTGCACATTCAGTCTCGTAAGTCTACTTTCATTATTTTTACAATTAAATTTACATCATACATCACCATGTTCTAAATAATGCATGATTTGACTTATGGAATCATAACAAGGCTACAATGTTCACTAACAAGGCTTGGCCTTGATCTCCTTGTCGAGAACTAGTACACAATTACACTTATATCTTGGTATTTTAGGAAAGGTTCTCCTCGACACCAAAAAGGAGAGGAATGAGTGTCTCCTGCAAATGGATGTGATAAATCCCAAGCTAAACTTCTTGATAAGAGCTACAACAAGTAAAGATTATGTTCTAGAGCTAAAACCTCCACCACCTAAGGTGCCACCTATTACCATATCTCATGATTAGATCGCTTAATAGTTTTGCTTGCTATCATAGATTTTATTTTAGTTATCATAGTTTTTTCAATGGTTATGTAAGTTTAGCTAGCAATGTGAACAACATAGTTAATACTTTTTATGGTTTTATTGAAAAACTTATGTTCTACTTTGAAATATTTTAGAAAGAATCGAACTCACAATAACATAAAGAAAACAACACATAAAGCAACATAGACAATTTTGTTCAACACGGGTAAGAAAAAAATTTATTATGTAGCTCCCTTTATAAATAGTTTGCAGAGCTACATACTTATATGTTGATTACATTGCATAGAAATCTAATAAAAGTATTTTTTTTTACATTCTGTAAAGTTAGTTGTAGATTTATGCAGAATTTTCCAAATTTATTTTATTCTTCACATGGATTAGCATGCAATGATGTTTGCTTCTAATTATTTCACAAACGCATGCAACCTAAAAATAAAATAGACACTGTCAATAATTCTGCACAGCATCAGTTATCAACATACTCCCCCTTGATGCTGATTGGGATCACAATAAGATCTCTGAGATTCAAAAGTTGGGCCTTTGAAACTGCCTTAGTGAAGATGTTTTCTAGTTGTTTTTGAGTGTTGATGTATTTCAATTCCAATTGCTTCTTTTGCACAAATCTCAAATAAAATGATACTTTATGTCAAAATGTTTTGTCTTGCTATGGTGTACTGGATTCTTGGCCAATTGGATAGCACTCATATTATCACAAAAAATTATAGTAGGTTGACTTTGTTTCTCTGCAATTTTTTCCAGAACTTTTCTAAGCCATAATGCTTGTGTACATGTTGTGGTGATAGCAACATAGTCTGCCTCTGTAGAAGAAAGAGAAACTATACTTTGTTTCTTTGAGCTCCAAGTGATCAAACCAGAACCAAAAGAAAAATAGTTACCAGATGTAGACTTTCGATCATCCAAACTACCTCCCCAATCAAACATTGAATCCAACCAATTCAAAACTCTTAGAAGTGTAGTAATGAATGCTAAAGTTTAGAGTTCCTTTCACATGCCTCATAATTCTTTTAGATGCCTTCGTATGCATTTCAGATGGCTTTGTCATAAACCTGGAAACAAGTGAAACTGAATAAGCAATATCAGGCCTTGTGCGGGTTAGAAACATTAAGCTTCCAACAATACTTTTGCAAGCCACCTCATTAGCTATTTCAGCACCATCATCTCTACACAACACAACTGCATGAGCAATTGGAGTGGGAGTTGGTTTTCAATCAACCGTATCAAATTTCTTCAACATATCCTTTGCATACTTTGTCTGACAAATAAAAATGTCATCTTCACTTTGATAAACTTCCATTCCAAGAAAATATTGCATGAGGTTTAAATATTTCATCTCAAACTCACTCATCATACCAAATTTGAATTCATCATTCATCTTAGAACTGTTACCCATATATAAAAAATCATCAACATATAAACTGACAATAAGAATATCATTACCTTCTTATTTGTAGTAAAGGGTAGGTTCACTTTTACTTCTCTTGAAGCCATTATCCTAAAAATATCCATGAATCCTGGCATACCAAGCACTTGGTGCTTTATTTAGGCCATACAAATCCTTCTTCAACTTGTAGACTTGATGTCCTTTTCCTTGCATTTCAAAACCCTGTGGCTGTTCCACAAAGATTTCCTCTTCTAAGTATCCATTCAAGAAGGCACTTTTCATATCCATGTGATGAATGCTCCATTTTCTTTTGAGATGCCAATGAAATCAAAATTATGATAGTCTCTTTCCTTGCTATAGGTGCAAACGTCTCTTCATAATCAATCCCATACCTCTGTGTGAAGCCCTTAGCAACTAACCATGCTTTGTGTCTTCCAAGGGTCCCATCACTGTTATACTTTGTCTTTTAAACTCGTTTAGTAACAATTTTTTTTCTTTTCATGTGGAATATCAGTAAGTTCCCAAGTATCATTCTTATGAATTGAATCTATCTCTTCAAGCATAGTGTGCACCCAAACCTCATTAGTAGAAGCTTCTTCAAAACTTGATGGTTCAAATCAACTTGTGAAAATAAAGAAAAATTTATAGTCTCACCTCTTGAATTTTTTTCATGTGCCAGATTTGTACTTCTATGATAAATGTCATTTAAGATTATCACCTTCTTTGCAGGAGTTGGGGAATTGACTATGGAGAACTAGATGAGCGGCTACTTGGTGGATTTGTAGAATTTGGAACTAAAACAATGGTGGGATTCTCATTATTAATATCATCAATAATATCACCATCCAAAACAGCTTTTGATTTCTCAACATGGTCCTTTTGATGACCATAAACTCCCCCTTCATCAAAAATCACATCTCTTGACACAACAATGCTATTGGTGAGAGGATTATACAACCTATAATCCTTACTTTGCTCACTATATCCAACAAAAATGCATGGTTCGCTTTTTGGATCTAACTTTTGTCTCTTTTGATCAGCTACATGAACATAGGCTAAACAACCAAAAAAATTGAAATGATTAACATTAGGCTTTTGCACATACCATGCTTCATAAGGAGTCATCATGAGAAGTGCACTAGTGGGACTACGATTGAGAATGTACACTTTTGTAGCAATTGCATCACTCCAAAAGGAATTGCTTAATCCTTTAGTATGTAACATACTCCTTGCCATTTCCACCACTGTACGGTTCTTCCTATCAGATACCCCATTTTGTTGAGGTGTGTAAGAAGTGGTGAATTGTCTTCTCATGCCATTCATATCACAAATATTCTAAAAACCTCTTGAACAAAATTGTCCTCCACGATCAGTATTTAAGCACTTTATTTTGTAACCACTTGCATTTTCCACAAGGGCTTTAATCCTCCTGAATGTATCAAATGCTTCACCCTTGCTCTTCAAAAAATAAACCCAACACATTCGTGAGTAATCATCAATAAATAGTTAATAAAATACAATGACATACCCAAACTCTTTCTCTTCATAGGACCACAAATATCATAATGAACTAGCTGAAGTGGATAATGTGCCCTCCATGCCTTGCCTTTAGGAAATTTCTCTCTTGCATGTTTTCCTTTAGCACATCGTTCTCAAACCTCCTTGTGCTATTCAACCTTAGGCAAACCATAAACTAATTCTTTTGATGTTAGAAGCTTCAAACTATGAAAATTCAAATGGGCATACCTGATATGCCACAACCAACCTTTGTCCTCATATGCCATATTAGCAAGGTTGATGCCATTTTATCCAAACTTTAATGGGAACATCTGATTCTTTGACATAGGCACAACTGTAACCACCCTACTGCCTTCATGTTTATCATAAATTGTGCATTGTTATCATCAAACACTACTCTGTAATTCTTTTCACACAATTGCCCAACACTTAATAAATTATGCTTTAACTGTGGAGTGTAATAAACATCTTTAACACTTTTCATACCTTCTTTAGTATGGACTGCCATCTCTCTTTTTGTAGAAACCTCTAAGGTTTTTTCATCACCAAGTTTGATATTAGATTTGAAACTTTCATCCATTGTAGAGAAGATCTTGCAATTTATTGTCATCTGGTTAGAACAGTCTGAATCTAAATACCAAACATCTTTAATAGTATTTTCAGTCTTGCCATAAGATAAAAAAAAATTATTTGGAGAAGCATCATCGCCCCCTTGAGCATAATTAACACTTTTTTTTTTCTTTTATATGCAATCCCTTTCAAAATGACCATACCTTTGACAATGATAACATTGGATGTTTCCCTAATCAAATCCGCCTCTACCTCTTCCTCTGAAATCACCTCTTCTTCCTCTATCTCCTCTTGCGAAATTTTGATTCTGACCTTTACTTTCAACACATGCAATTTTTTTATTATTATTATTTAGCTCTCTTTATCAATATGATGTAGAGCTACATACTTATATGTTGATTACATTGCATAGAAATATAATAAAAGTATTAATTTTTTACATACCGTAAAGTTAGCTATAGATTTATGTAGAATTTTGCAAATTTATTTTATTCTTCACATGCATTAGCATGCAATAAAGTTTCTCACATCATCACTTATCAACATACTTATGATGGAGTTTCCAATGAGAAGACCAATTTTTCCTACTATGTAACTTCTAATTATATTAATATAAATTTTAACTTACAAATAACAAAAATATCATTACAAACCATTTCAAAAATAAATAAAAATATATGTGGAAATCAAATAAGAGTATACATATATTAATAAATCCATATGGAAAGTTAAATGATTATAAATAACAAGATAAAGTTGCATAGCAGCGAATGCGTATGGTTTCTTTATGCTCTATGCAGATGGACATGGCATCGATTCTGGGCAATGCAATCTAGGCGACGAAAACTTAAACAGAAAGATCAGAGATAGTTTTCGTAAACTATTGTTCCTTCTTACAATGAGTCGGGGGTCTCGGTATATACTCATGAATAGTTTTCCAAATTGTTGTTCAATGACAAGATCAGATCAGGAAAGAGTAAGCTCAACTGGAGATCCATGGATCACGCTTCTGACCTGCCGGATGGGTCATTCTATTATAGTATCCATTCATTGTAATTTCCCTCTTGAACGAACCCAAGACGCTTTGTAAGGATTCAGATGTTGCTTGTGTTTGTGAGAATTTTGATTCAATTTCGAAGACATAGTTCACTCACACATGCATTGAAACAACTCCCATAATCGGTTTAAACGGAGCAAAGAGAGAAAAGCGCTTGAAACACATGAAATAATAATAATTGTATTGATAGGTGTTTATATCTTAGATTTTGGGGTGGACTAGCATCTATACTTTTTCTAGATTGCAGAAGGATGAGACAAGTGTCCTGTCCAAATTGATTCGATGGCAGTTATTAAAAATCAAAATAAACAATTATACAAGAAAAAAGAATATAAAAAATAACTCGGAGTTTATGCATGGATAACTGGTAGCTAATACATGGATAATTCTTAGTTGATGCATCGATAAGGGGCTTCGTGGAAAACAACAAATAACATATAACTTATTACTTATTTGTGACACTTAACTTATGACCTATTGGTGTTCTCTAGCTACACATTATGTGACTATGCTAATAATAATAATTTGTATATATAGATTGCAAAAAATACATAAACAAGATCTAATCTATGATAATATGTAAAGGACTATATTAATTTTATTGTTCAAATTACAATTTTAAATGTAAAAATAAATTCAACTCTCAATTACATAATTTCATCAACCTATCCGAAGGAGCCAAAAGAGCCAACATCTCAGAGGAAGCTACTATCTTACTTTATACTTTCCAACAATTTTAACAATTTAAAAAAAAAATTCCAAAACAATCCCAATTATATAATAATTTTTTATTTTTAACTCTCACAATTACATAATTTCAACACTCCAAAAAATCCCAAATTATATAACATTTTTTAATTTTTAACTTATTATTGTGTCTTGTGATACTTAAAAATGAATTCAAATCCTATAACGTTTAACTTATGCTCTGACAACAAAATCGATGGAAATTGAATAAATCACTAGACGTCAGCTGCTCTAGCTTGGAACCACATGACTAACTGACAAACTAGAAAGTAATTGGGTGACGTTGATTTATTCTATGGGCTCAGCCTAAGCAACTGCAAACATTTAAACCAAACCTACAAATTTAGAAAAGTCTAGAAAATAATTGGTTGACGATGATTTATTTTATGGTCTCACCTTAAGCAAACGTATAAAAATATTTTTAATCATGGGAATAATAACTTTTTAAGGGTATATTCAACAATCCGCAAGTTAGATATACTAGAAACTTGTGACTCAGCAAAAGCCGGGTAATCAATCCCATATTTTTAGTCATGGGAATAATAACTTTTTAAGGGTATATTCAACGCAAGCTAGATATACCAGAAACCAATCCCAACAGGTAACCATAACAATTCAATTTTAAATCGATAATCATAGTAACTACTTTGAGCTTTACAGTTTAGTGATGTATTTATGTAATATAATATTATCAAAAATAAAATGAAATTTAAAAAAGTAAGTTGGATATTAAAATAAAAAATTAAAACAAATAAAAATAATTAAAAATTCCATGTGGATTTATAAAATAAAAAAATTTAAAACAGTATATATACATCTTAAATTTAGATCTAATAATTATCTAGAGATCAAATAATACTCTGACTTCATTGTTTAAACTCTTGAATTTCATTGTTTAAATTGTTCAATTTTATTGTTTAAATTGTAATTTTGAATGTAAAAAGTAAATTCAACACTTTCAATTATATAAATTTAATAACCTATAATTATAAATCCAGCACTTTTAACAAGAATCCAAATCATAAAATTTCTCTTCCATTGGGAGAGGTTGGAATTTCAAATCCAACCGCCCATCTAATTTGAAGGGTATATCAAAATTTTCAGATGTTTTAATACTTTAACTAGGAGATTTTTTTTAAAATCTGGAATTTCATTATTTAAATTGTAATTTTGAATGCAAATTAAATAAATTCAACACTCTCAATTATACAATTTTAATAATCTATAACTATAATTTCAACACTTTCAACACAAATCCAAATCATAGAAAGTTTAACTTACTATTATGTATACTAAAATTTCTCTTCCAAAAAGTTGGAATTTCAAATCCAACCAACCCATCAAATTTGAAGACTACATCAAAATTTTCAAACGTTTTAACATTTTAACCAAGATTTTTAACAAGTATGGATAAGTGTTTTAGGAACAAATTTGCCTATAATGAAAATTTTTCCATCAAATTCCATCCCTGACTAGAACTTATTATTGTCTTGACAACAAAATGATGAAAATTAACCAAATTCATGCTGATTGATGTGACAACAAAATCGATGAGAACTAAACAAATCCATGCTGATTGATGTGAAAATAAAACAATAGACGTCAACTGCTCTAGCTTGGAACCACATGACTAACTGACAAAGCTAGAAAGTAATTGGGTGATGTTGATTTAATTCTATGGGGCCAACCTAGGCAAATGTCAATATTTAAACCAAACCTACATGTTTAGAAAAGTCATCAACTTATGAACGCACATGACTAAAAGACAAAGCTAGAAATTAAGTGGGTGACGATGATTTATTCTATGGGCCCACCCTAAGCAAATGAAAACATTGAAACCAAACCTACAGATTTAGGAAAGGAATCAACTTATTAATGGAGTTAAATTATGGTTAAAACTTGAAGAACAACATCAATGATTAAGAAGTAATATATTCTAAATAAATTCTCTAACGTAAATATAATTAGAATTGTGGTCCGTGTAAGCGAAAACGCCTTTGATATCATATATCCTTAGTTGTAAAATGTTTAGTCATCAGGTTACTTCCAAGTGTGAGTCTCGATTCCAAGTATCAAAATTTGTTAAGTCAATTTTGATGAGGATTAATAAGGTTTATAAACATACTTTAAATACGGTATCCTTAGATGTAAAATGTTCAGATATCATCAAGTTACTTCCAAGTGTCTGTAGTTCTTGATTCCACGTATCAAAATTTAATAAGCCAATTTTGATGAGGAGTAATAAGTTTTAAAGAAAAATAAATACAAATCCTATCACCTTTAACTTATTCTTTACAACACCATCTAAACATCTAAATCGAATTTATTCTTTACAACACCATTTAAACATCTAAAACAATTTAGAAAAATGATGAGGTCAGGGTATTATTAAAACAAATAAAATAATCTAAACATCCAAATCAATTTCGAAAAATGATGCGGTCAGGGTATTATTAAAACAAATAAAATAATCTAAACATCCAAATCAATTTCGAAAAATGATGCGGTCATAGTATTATCAAAACAAATAAAATAAACCTGGAGTACACAAATTGGTTGGTATTTTCATACACACTCCTTCAACCAAGGCCCTCTAAACAAACTACCCAAGTAATGTTCTGGAATGATTGGTCCTACATTTCGGCTCGAAGACCGAAAACTGGCTTAAGGGATAGTTAAAGGCCCTCCAGCAATAGCAAGTAACTATAACTTTAACATTTCAATTTTAAATCAATAACGATAGTGGTTACTTTTATCTTTTTAAATTATTGATGCACCGAGAGCATTGCGGTGCTTTACAATCCAATATGGAATGTATTGTCACTTAAAGTTTTCATTCTTGTTTGAAAAAAACTTAATATTTGAATAACTTAATATATATGAGATGAGTTAAATAAATTTATGTGTAAATAATGTAATTATATTTTAAATGATCATAATGAAAGTAATGGTTAATGGATTAAGATTATAATGTGATTGTAATATTTTCCATTGTGTGTTTATATTTATATAAAAGAATAAATAAAGAGGAAATATATATAAAAAAAGAGGGGAAGAGGGGAAGAGGAAGAGAGAAGATAAAGGATGATAACCAATCCTATGTTTCTTAATTTTATCTTTCTTCTTATTGCTATTTGCATATTAAATTCTAGCCACTTATTACTAAATGGATGGAGTGGTTGGGGAAGTCTACCTTCCATAGTTATAAGTGGCATAAAGGATGGGTTGTTTAGTAAAACTTAAAACATCCCATTTTCTATAAGTTGTTGCTCATTTCAAGTGCTAAAGAGACAAGTAAATGTGTGGGAATATTGTGGAGAGAAGGAAAATCTCTTGTGTTTTGTGAGACAATGGAAGCAGTGAAATGGTTGTGATCACTAGATGGCTGTATGGAGTGTTATGTGGTGAAAATTTTCATTGAGTTTGAGAGTAATTAGGTTGGGTAGGTGACTTGAGAGAGACCTTATCTTATTTAATTTTCCCCGTGATATCATGGCCTAAATTGAGGGTGTAGAGTACATAGTTGATTAGTTGTGGAAAACCAACAAATAATTTGTTGAACTTATATTCATTAACAAATTAATATTCATATCTATCTCTTTTCGAAATACTTATGTTTGCAATATAATATGTGGTTCCTTAATTTAGTGAACAATTTGTAAATTCTAAATAGGCATTGTGCATATAAAATTCAGTTTAAATTAAATCTTCAATTTGAATTAAAAGTTGATCAGTTAAGAACAAAAGTAAACATGACTAGGTAAATGTGAAATTCTAGAATTAGCCAAAGAAGACATCTAAATATATAACATTTTCAGATTGACCTCAACAAAAAGTGATGACAATGAATATGCAAATCAAATAACATATTAATTTGGTTATATTTTTAATTAAATTACGCTTTTTTCCTTGGAAAAAAATAAAAATAAAATAACATATGATATGGTTAAATAATTCTCATTACAAACCTCCTTCGATGGGGTGTTTGGGCCCAAAAGAAGGTTAACTGATAGCTCTGTGCATGTGTCTCATGTGTCACAGAGCTATCAAATGGTACATTCCATTCATGCATATTAAGGGGGGCTGTAGGGAGGAGTGGTTGGCACGCACCATCCTTGGCCTAAACCCAATGACTATAGTTGTAGGCATAGGCAGAGTGTACTAGATGTAGGAAGTGTTGAATCATTTGAGTGTGTGGGTGATGTATGGGAATGTAGAGTCTTTTAAGGGAATGACGCAAGACAAGGAGCTAAAAGGTGATGAGGAGTGACTCAGTCACACGGACTTGCCTCTTCATACGTCGTACTGGATTCTAATCCATATGGATGTCAATGGCCACCCACTTATTCCACTAAATCAAAGATAAATTTTTCTAGCTTGGTAGTTCTTAAACAATTTTTCAGGTCCTAATTTTATGAGGCTATTTTAAGGCCCTAAATGATGATTTTTTTCCACGATGGCACTCAGATGAATCCTAAAGGCATAATTTGGGATGACAACACATATTCCTTCTTGGGATGACCTTTATAGTGGGATACTGAGCACCCCAAACGGAGATCCTATGCAAAATTTGCGTCCCCAAGAAGTTGACGTATCAAATAACCACATTAGGGCCCATAAACCTTTTGGTGTTTCATGTATCAAGGGTAGCATTTTTTATGTTTACGGTTTTCTCATTTATGCTTTATGTTAAAAACACCTTTCTTGCTTCATTGTAACTTAGTTCTTATGGATGAGCATAGTGGACAAATCTCTTTTCAGAGATATGCTACCACCATCCAGAGCTAGTTTGTATTGCTTTACAATTTACAATGTTTTTACAGTTACTTCTGTGTATTATACAAAATATTCGTGTGTATTGTTTGTTTTATATGACTACATTCATTTCGTTCTCCAAATAATCCAAATCATTGGTATTAGAGCAATCTATTCTTGGTGTTTCTTAGTTTCATTTCCACAACGAGATGTGAATATTGATAGTTGGGTCTCGAATTAGTTGATCTCGGGGAAAACCACCCTCATCATCCCAATAAACCTCACGTGGAGGGATAAGAAAAGAGAGATGATGGAGTAGGATATCCTATTAAGTTGATGCTTGAGGAATGCCTTGTGCGAGAGAGGAATGAGATGATGGATAATTTCTCCCATATCCTTCGACGAATGTTGATGGCGGAAAATGCACCTCCAACGAGAAACCATTTTGCAAGTATGATTCCGTTCAAGGTATAAGTTAACTTTTGCATTCCCTTATTTGAAGGATAGATAGATGCATTTTGAGAAATGGTTAAATTTGGTAGAGGGTTACTTCTTTGTTAAAAAAAAAAATTGACAACGAAAAGATCACCTTCGCACTCCTTTAGTCCCTCCCGCATATCAAATATTAATGGGAAGGTTACTACGAGAGGCATGCAAGAAATCAGTCTGAAATATACAGAACATAACCCACTTGGGAAGCTTTTGTCGATACCATCAAGAAGGAATTCTACCATGTCAAAAACTATGATGACCAGTACCCCAGGTGGATGAATTTGCATGATGAGTGAGACTAGACGGTGCCAGAGTTCATTAATACATTCCATACCTTGTGCTCAAAGATGGGTATTAAAGAATCTGAATAACACTTGGTCCTAAGTACTGCAGTGGCTTACATAGGTACATTTAGACAAAGATGGATTTCCTGGACATCTCCTCACTGGGAGCTACTTATCGATACACTTTCAAGATTGAGAAAAAGTTTAAGCAAACGAATAAGGTATAGTTTGGGTTTGCAAATAAACAACAATAAAATATTGGCAAAGGTGACCCTAACTCACAAAAAAAGATACAGATCAAGGATGGCCCAAGTCATGAAAACCAACCCAAGCTACAGACAAAGAAGGGTAATAGGAAATAGAATAAGGACACCAAAAAGTGGTGTGAGTTCCACAAAATCCCCTCGCCCAACACTAATGAATACCACTCAAAGAAATCATTGTTGGCTAATACAAAAACCCCAAATCCAGACTCTAGCTCAAACTCTAATTCAAAGAAAGAAAGGGGAAAGCCAATCATTGATGCAAATCCTAGTGCCACCATCGCAACTGCAAATATCCAACTAGATAAGTTGGAGGAGCAAGAGGAAGAGTAGCACCGCTTCCATTCACAACTATGGGTGAAAGGAATCCACTACATTTCATTATTGGCAGTAGTATCCAGAAAAACCTCATCTCGGTCAAGGTTGTCGAAAGATTAAACTTGTCACTGACGCCACACCCCCAACCATACATCGTTGGTTAGTTGATCCAGTGACAAGTCATCCATTGCAGTCAACAATGTCGCTTATCCTACGACATCAAGCTCTCTTGCTTGAGTGGAGGAAATTTTCCACTCAAGCTCTCTTGCTTGAGTCCAAGAAATTATTTCATTTTCCACTCAAGCTCTCTTACTTGAATCTAGGAAATTTTCCACTCAAGCTCTCTTGCTTGAGTTCAGGAAATGTTTCCACTCAAGCTCTCTTGCTTGAGTCAAGGAAATTATTTTTAGCATAGTAGAGCTAGATCATCAATTTCGTCACTTGGTGTTTTTCCGTCTTAATATTGTCTTTCTCCTTTTTATGCATCATTACTAATGATCATATTATCGTTGGTTTTCATTTTCCATCAATCACAACATGCAACACATGAGCTTGGTTCTCGTATGGGCTTCATTATTCATTGTAATCACCAAGTCATTGAAAATATGTTACAACTTCATAGATAATTAGTCGCTACATCATATCATCAATCCCTCAATAATAGGTTCACCTATTTACTGATTTAAGTATTACTCATTAACATTTCATATGCATTGATGTTTTAACTATCACTATACATTTGATCTTTCTTCAAACCCTTGCAATGTGATCACCTTATTTTATGCATAATATGTATAATGATCTTTTTCCACAAGTCTCGATCTACCAAAAGCCACTTGTTAGTGCAACTTTTCATAATAGAGTCAAAATTTTAAGAAATAATTTTTCTAAACCTTGGTTTTGGTTTCCATATAACCAAAGAATATCGTGAAATTTTAAAACTCATCACTCACTCCTGAGTGATTTTAACTCTAATAATCAACATTTCATTTTGATTATGATTTTTTTCAGTCATAAATCATGGCATAATCCTGCAATGTTAGTACATAACATTTATTGTTCTTTTTCATAACTATGAACCAAATTTCGTAAATAAATAATATAAAAGATAAGTACTTTGCAAGTTGACCCTCAAGGAAAATGTAAGATGACACCTTCCTAGGTTCATTCCTCACAGAAGGAAGAATTATACTAATTCATTAAGGTTTCCCAATAGCTTAGTATGCCCAAAAACAAATCTTATTTATATGATATTACTCAATTTTCTTTACGATCACGTCATGCTGGATCAACTAAGAATTTAAATCGGGAAATCATCATAACATGGTTGCACATAATATAATCAACTTCTAATATAGCTTAACTATTTCAAGGTATTATTCAATTTTAATACACGCACAGTTCTTTTGTGTGAAATACAACATTGGTACAACATACATACTATAATTATCTTCAGTTATCCAAATATAGCTACTCATCTTTTTATTCAACCGAATATATAACTACTCATATTTTTATAGGATTGATCACACACAGTAACATTACACTTTTCCCATGGACTATAGTACTTTATATCATGATAAGTCTACAATCTTTGGTATAATGTCAATTTTTCAATGGCTATTTTATTCAAAAATTCATGACATCTTATATTACATTTTCATAACATCATAAGATTATGATCCTATCGTCTAGACACCCTTATCTACAATAATTCTAAAACAACATATGTACTTCTTGCGGAATACACTTTTAATTCGAACTCCATTAGTCAGTTTATAAACATAATTCTTCGGAAATAAAACAGAATTGAAGTACTTAATTGTAAACTCACAGTCCACTTTGTCATAGAATTCAATTTCCTTTTCTCATTGGTTACCTCTTGGATAACTTTGAGAATCAGTTCCTCTAATTCATTCTTTCGTCCATTCCTCATATGCGCATATAACAAAAAATCAAATTGTTAGTTCAACCAATTTCATATTTTCTTACCTCATATTAATCCCATATAGGCCCGAGTGCTGTAACTTCAGCTCCAATACCACCTGTAACATACAAAATTTTTCCTTACCTTATTCAAGACAAACCATTAGATAGTCACACTAATCATTGTACCCAAATATATTGTCATCAATTAGCATTCTTATGCAAAAGAACATAAAATACAATTTAACTTACTAGTTGTTATGTAATGGTTGAACTTGAATCACAAAGAACATATCTCCTTCAGCATGTAACAACTATAATAGAAAGCCACAACAAACAATTATAAGATTTATCTATTCATTATGTTTTTCCTATAATATAGTTCTGTTCCAATCAACCCACATATCATACTAGTACAGAACCTACTATTTCCCTTTATTATTTGTCCTCACGTTACACCTCTTTTCAAAAGGCATTTCTCATTTAACAGGATCTATGCATCATTCCTTAATTTATGGTAATATCTCTTAACTCATACTTCAATAAAATGTTTCTATTTAGAAGTGTTTATATAATATTAATGAATTCTCTCATGAGTTAAGAGGTATGGGGTCGCATCCTCACAAATCTCATGTTGAGCTTGTGAAAACCAAAAAATATATATGTATAAAGACACCAAAATATGGGTTATGTTCTCCCCAGACCTGCACCCTTCTCCACCAGAAAGGCACTTAATAATCTGTATAAATAAGTGAGGAGATCACTTATCATGGAGAGAGAGATCGCCATCGGCGAGAATCTCTATTTAAGTCATAAAGGAAGTGCAGGGATCACATACTCTTATACCAGATCTATCAAAATGCAACCAACGCAGAAATAGTATAACATGTGTGGGCAGTGATCCAACTGAATCGAATACTAACGTAATATATAATAAAATGTTGAAAAATGCTCAGGTTAGAACCGAATCCGGTAATGCATACGCATTTGTGTAGCGATCCGTCTGGATCAAATACCAATTATAATGTATACTGAAAAGGCTGCAATCTATCTGGGATTAGGTCGCCTTGCATCTATGCATTGAGCAACAAATTATGCAGTGATCAAACTTTATGCGCAGTGACTGCATCACGGGTTTATCTCCAACGATGAACCTGGTAACTACTTTATATATATATATCTTACTCAAGAATGGGATCAAACTTGTTAAGCCATCCCTTCTATCTCACGGATCTAACATGTGATTAAAGCATAGGTTTAAAAAGATGACCAGCAACTTGCAAAAATCATTTATCATACACAATACTTAACGTAGAGTAGGTTTTACCTTGATGCAATGCATATGTATATAAGAGTACAGAGATCATTTACTGGAACAAAACTCTTGATATTCTGTCATGCAGGAAATAAAACTATTCCGGAGCATATGCATAGGTCGCCTTCATGCCGTAACTTCCATCCGATTACAGAAAATTTATTTTGTAAATCAGAGATGGCATATCTTAACAAAAATATATAGAGATTTGTTTATATAGAGATTTGTTAGGTATACAATTTACTGAGGAGGCCTTGCCATTGAGCTCCTCATCGACAACCTTTAAATTCATTTGTCAAGTATACAATTTACATTTTCAATAACAAAAAATAAGATAA
This sequence comes from Larix kaempferi, assembly GCA_027924585.1. NCBI lineage: Eukaryota > Viridiplantae > Streptophyta > Pinopsida > Pinales > Pinaceae > Larix > Larix kaempferi. The sequence continues at coordinate 4,542,295 of BSBM01000816.1, read as the reverse complement.
AAGAAATATGTTACAGCGGGTCCTCATCGACAACCTTTAAATTCATTGAAAAAAATCATTTTCATCCCTTTTGCATCGTGGTTTGCTCTACTCAAAGCCACTATAACACTGTTTTCAGGGTGGGCGCATATGTTGTCGAGATTCATTTACCCTTCACCCTCTATTTGTTCGTGTTGTACGAAATACTAGGCCAACAATTGTTTGGGAATGGAATTTGTTGGATCTAGATTTTACCAAAAGATAACAAAGAGCAAATTAATGAGAATAAAAATAAGTTCATCTGTAACTATTTTGGGGTTGAGAAAGAAAGAAAAAGAGAAGCTTACCAAGTTTGATTTTGTATCAATGCCATCATCTTCATAAGGTCTGCAGCCGGTATGATTGTAGACACAATCAATGTTGAACATGGTAATTTACCAGATCTGAACCCAGAACGTCTGAGGTTCGATCCCATTAAACCCGCGGTCCCTTTCAGGGGTCTGAAAAGTTCCCTTGATTCCAAAAATGGAATAACAGGGAGCTGAATTTTCAATTTGTAAAAAAAAGCATCAACCACGCATCCATGGAAAATAAAATTCTCTCATTTACAACTGTAGTTTTGTAAAAAAAAGCATCAACCACGCATGGAAAATAAAATTCTCTCATTTACAACTGTAGTTTTCTTTTTCAAATTGCATTAGTTAATGAAAAAATTGTTTAAAATTAATTTTAAAACCATATTAATAATATAATATGACCAATTTTTTCAATATTGTTCAATATTCAATTTATAATGTTCAATATTATAGCTTTTAGAAAAATTTATAAAATAAAACATTTTTAAATTAAAAAACTAACGATGAAGAATATATAAAATAACACAATTTTAAAAAATTGTAGCTGTGACTATGTATAAATAATATTAATTGAAAACTTATAAAATAACACAACGAAAAAATATTATGATGGTGCATATATCTGAAAAATCAAATAGTCATTAAGCATGAGATGGTTTGGCTAATGTTTATAATATGCTCCATAGTATGCACCACTAACAGCTTGGTCAAGTTTAGCTCAGCCACAGAAATATCTAACTAAGCTAATCAACAAACCAAATGTTCTAGTTTTCACTCGTGTGAACAACCCAACCCTGTATAATATATGTTTATGGTGGCTCAGTTCTACAAATAAGAGAAGAAACAAACTCTTCTCGAGGAAATAATCATCACAAGAGGTATCCTTTTTTGTCTCTAGTGACGATATGGACTTATGTAGGTGGGTGGTGAACTAGAGATGTTTGGCGGTTGTGTTCTTCCTTTGCTTAGGCGGAGCCATAGGAGGTAGAGTTCAATCTTGTTTTTACTTAAGAAGAGAAGGGTTGAAGTTTGAAGAGTGTATGGTATACCCTATGAATGAAGAGGCCAAGAAAGGGTGGAAGTAGCTTGAGCATGGTTCAACGGTGATGATGGAAACATCCTGAGCAAGGAATGATACTGGAAGCAACCTGAGTAGGGGTTGGTACTCTAATTCCAAGTTGTGATTTTTGATAGGAACGACCCAAAAAAATTATACAACTAGAAGGTGGGTATCATGGAAACCGAGGATAATTATAAGAGATCGGTACCAAGAGCTAAAGAACTCACAATCTCAACCTTTACGTCAAGTTCAAATTTCCAAGATGTTTCTTCTTTTCAACACAGGGAGTGGATATAGGAGCTATCTATGAAATCTAAAGATGACAAGCATAATGCACCAATTCTTATTGGCAGTGATGATTCGAGTCTTGAAGCCCCTTTTTTATCCATCTTGAGTAACAAATTCTACGATCCAATGATCCAATTACAAATGCAATTATAGTTCCATTAGTGTGTAAATACCGACTCAGTAGATTGCCAACTACCCAACAATCTTTGCTTCTAAAAATGATTCACATTACTTCTTCCCCTTGAGATCCCATTGCCCAGTGCTATCTTTTTCTTCTTTAATTTTTTTATGATACTTCTTCCCCTTAAGGTCCCACTATCCATTTCTCTCTTTTGTTGTTATGTTTTACAGTACCTCTTCCCCTCTACTTAAGCTCAAAGCTACCTGAACCCTAACATGAGATTCCCCTCTATCCAACTATCATAACTCTAGCTTGCACTAAAACACATAACAAGGTAGGAATATGAAATTGGAATAGGCTTGAGAGTCGACAACGACCATAGAAGAAACATAAGTAAGGGTTGATGGGTTTGGAACAAATATAAACAAAATTTAAAAGCTTAAAACCACTTCGGTTTCAACTTTCACATAATCACATTTCTAAATTTCAGTAACGATATTAATCATAATTCTTAATCCCACTTCGCAAATTCCAATCACTTGGCTATATTGATTATAAAAAATTGCAAAATATGGTGAATTGACTCTAATTTATGATCATACACTACACAATTTAATTCCAAATTTTGTTATTGCATTCACTATGAATACATTATCTAATTTATCTTACACATAGATTTGTTGGGATTTGAGAAGGAAAAGCTGTCAAGTTAGCGTCAAGTATTTGAAGGCCAAAGTCACTTGATTTCAACTATGATATCTAGTTGAATCACATCTAACATTAATTCGTCTATTTTCTACCAGCTTACTAGTTGTGATTGCCAATTAATGCTTAGCTACGCTATGTCTCACACATGATTACTAGTTATAACCTTAATACCTGATGTTAATTTTTAATCATTTTGGATATAGTTTAAGTCAGAATGTGCACTGAGTGACATACTTAATCAAACACTTAAACTTAAATTTAAATGTTTTAAAGTTTCGTCGTAATTTAAATTTCATTTATGATTTTGATGGGATGTTAATGAAAATTTAAGATTATTAAAATTTTGAGTATTTTAGTTTCCATATAAATTCAAATTTGTATTATATAATAACAATATGTAGAATTTTATATAAATTTTTAAATTTTATGAAAACTATTATGAATAAAAATTTCACATATTTGATTTCGTATAGTTTTTATATTATAATTTTTTCAAAACATTAGTAGAAAATTTAAATATATTAAATTTTATTGTAAATTCGATCTATATCACAATTTTTTTAATCCAATGCTAAGACTAAAATCGAGCCGTACGAATTGGAAAAGTGGACCAAGGGATTTATTGAAAAAGTAGTGGCTCCGGCCTTGTCTTACCGTATGCAAATATTTTTAAAATCATTAAAAGAAATCTGAAGAAACTACGAAATTCTATTTTAAAATTGGGATGGGAGTTTGGAAGTATAAAGTAGAACTTGCAAGCTCTAACTTTGATGTTCCAATTTATATTTCAATTGGTGCTCTTAATACACACTTTGAATATAGAGACTTACATGGGACTGTAATTGAATTAAGTGCAAACAAAATTCCACTTTTAAATTTAATATCAAAGACTATTCAAACTTTCAAGAATGGTATATTTAGTTTTTAATGGCTGTTTCCAAATACATTTACATATGTATTACCAGCATACGCTAGTTGTTGGTGAGTTCATATAGGGATTATCCATATATTTAGACCATTAAGTTGTGGAATTTGGGGATATGGTTAATCAAGACACATTGAACTTGGATAAAAAGCACTTTAACTAATAACATGTAATTGAGGTAAATTATGTATGGATAAAAAGGAGGGGCTTAATAAGAGGAGCATGTTATTGATAAGAGTTGAACCTAGGTGAGGAGAGGAATAATCATTTTTTCCAATCACCCAAGTTGCAACCAATGAACTAAACCCATAAACTATTAAAACAAAGGTATTAAGTTTTTGAAATCTTATCCTTACATTGAGTGGATGAGATAATAAATATGGTGACATAAAAACAAGCCTAACCACATAATCTTAATATATTATTAAAAAGTTGTTAAATATCACATATTCCAAATGTACTACGTGTATAGGTGTAATTGTTCACTAAGTTTATTTTATTCGATAAATGAGAAGGATTTTGAACAAACTTAGTTTCCAAAAGTAAATTATATTTATAATTTAAATGATTATTTTCATCAATATTTATAGATTAGGAAAAGTGTCAATTTATTTTAAAAAGTTTTGGGGTTTTATTATGCCCTCGTGGGACATATAGTGTCCACATAATTGTATTAATCTCTCCATACTACAAGTTAGTATTTCCAATCCAAAGTTAAACATTACTAAACTTGATTTTATTTATGTGGATTTCTTTTTTCTATTGGTTCAAAAGGGATGACACCAGTTTCAGGAAATGACATGGGGTTTCACATGCCACCTATCTACCTTGATATCATTATCTTGTAGTATAATACTTATGCGAATTTCCGTATTTTGACATTTGGCACTTTAGTTTTGGGCTTACCTCTGATGGAGCATTATTGCTAAACGCCATGCATGTTGAGTGGACTTCAATGTCACATGTCCACGGTGAGCTCAAAATTTTGATTTCCCAGTATATATTTGGGAAAAAAAACTAAGAATTAATATGTAAAGAGAGAGCACAAAACGAATGCAAAAATGACATGTAGTTAATGACTCATTTAATGAACAAATATACTACTAGTTAATGGAAATTAATGACTAGGTAAATTACTTAATACATTGCATGGTAACAATAATTATTGACCGACTAAGATACTAAATACACTCAATCAATAAGTGACTAAGCTAAATACAACTAAATTTTAGTCGTGTTATAAGAGAATGCAAATATAACAGTCTTGGTCATCTCCCCCAAAATAGTCATTTATATACATAAGCTCAACTTTGATGCCTACCTCCTCCAAGAGAAAGATAATATCAACCAAATGATCCTTCCAAGGTCCTCAAAATTGCATGTACTTGCAGAAAATGATGGGAGAAGAAGTGCAAGCAAGCAATGGACACCATTCAAAGGCATGAAGGAATCAAAACCAAGGGTTTCTCATGAAGATGTAGACTCTGTTGATGGAAATACTAAGGAAGAGTGGCCATTGTGTGCTTAGTATAAGAAAGGTGACAAAAATAAGAGTATTACAAGTACAATAAGTTATTTGAATAAAAATAAGAGGAGGAGTGCATCGGGCAAGCTGTCACACCAAAAAATGATAGATGCATGTATGTGCTTGTAGAATTTTCTATTCCATGCTCATGCATCCTTGAATTTGAAGAGTCGAAACATATGGCCTACAAGGACATATTCACATGAATTGAACCTTGCAAAAACCCCATCACTTTGGGTGATGCACTAGTTTCCATCATCCACTCAACTTAGGGACATCCCCTTTTGAGGGCTTGGAAGAAGAGGTGAGCAATACCTTTTTACTTTGCATTAGAGAACTTTTTCAAGATCAAGATATTGATAATAATGCATTAGTACAAACCTATCAAACTGTTAATGGAGAATTGATCCCAAATCAGATTCTCATTTAAGAAGATATCAAGAATGTTTCCTTAATCCCCCTGTTTGATGGACAATCTACCAAGAGCGGACTAAAGGCCTGATCTCCCTAGCTTAACGTAAGTATAGAACAAATAGGCCAAAAAACAAAATACTTTCCTAGATCAAATAGAAGTGCAAATGGAAGAGTAGATTATTTACCTTGAATTTGCAGATCTCTTTCTCTTTCGTTGATCCAATGCTCTAGCGCTACCATATCTTAAACGACTATACCCTGTTGAACATATAACAGACCAAGAATAGTGAAAGCATACATTTCATATGATAGATCTAAGTTAACAGTTAAGGAGGAAAAATCTAAACATCATCAATGCGACAACATTTATCGAAATCAATTATATTAACTGTATTGAAAAGTGGAGAGTACAATAGAAAACAGGATTACAACCAGTTCCTTAATGTTGCAAGCTCCTTCAAACAAGCCATGCCAAAGCTCCGAGAGAGAAGTGGTTGTCTCCCAAGATAGAGTGCTAGATCTATGAGCCTAATTTCACCAGCATAAGAGTACCATAGACTTCCTCCCCTTGGAGATAGGTAGAGCTTCACTTATATAGTGCTAAGTGCATAGGATATGGATAGGGTAGGTTGAGATATGGTAGGAGAGAGATTGGGGATCATTCCAAGAGGTTAGGAACCGAGCACCAGCTCCCCCAAGAGGTCAGGGATAAGGATACAAGTCAACAGGCTTCGAGAATGAGCTCGAAAGGCCTATTTTTGTCCATTAACTGACTTCGTCGCACCCTATAGTGGAGCAAGGTGCGATGTCAAAGGTTGCTTGAGTGCAGCCTACGGCAACCTCTCAAAACCTAGCAAAGGTGAAATGATATCCCTTCCAGGTGAATGACTTAGCCAATGGAACTTCAGGGGTCTATACACTGAATCTCATGATGGTAGGATTTTAGGTGTAATAGAATGCCCCCCAAAGCATGAAGTTGTTTGAAATATTGGACAGGTGAAATGCTTTGACAAAAGAATGGAAAATGGATTTGTCAGATGAAGGACGCTGCTGCAGTACAACTGACTTTGAGCTGACACTCTTAGACGATGTACAACATGGTTGCCGACCAATACAATGCAGATCCATGGTAGTAATGACCGACTGAACAAAATCATGGCTACTAAACACAAGCGTAGATCCATGATGAGATGGTAACACAGCCACGACCAATACAAATGTTGATCCATGTAATATAACTCAATACAAACTCCATCGCAACCTAGGTAAAACCTAACTCCCCTGGGTCTTCAAGATGAACCCGCAATGATACGAATCTATCCATGTGATTACAAATGTCTTGATGTCCAACATGGTAGAAACCACTTGATTACCGATCATTAATGTATACCGTTAACAAGTGCGAGGGAAATCACCATTGATGTCAATGATTCCCAGGGTATCACAGTACATATAATCAAGCGTGAATAAATTAGTTGAAGTCAAACACAAGATGAAATGTTTCAATCAAGAGTCAATGACGTAAAATCATGTCAAAAGCGAGGTAACCTGCCATTGAGGCATGTAGGGCCAAGGTACTTGGTTGGTTTCTAGATTCAATCCTTGGATGATGTGTTGAAGTTTACAAGGATGAATCTGCCGAAGGAGGGCCATGATGAATCCCCCATCATCGACATGAAACACAATAAAATATGTGTAGAGTGGATCGGATGGTACAATAACATGCGTGATTGACTCAGAGTAGACCGACATGATGGAAGGTGTACTGACTGCAGAAAATGAATAGTGAAAGTATTCTTGAATATGGGCATGGCATGACTTGGAAGTATTGACATGACGAGTACGACACTAACTCCTAATGCAAGTAATGATGTAAGCTTTCTTTGAATGACTCAAAGGAGTAAAAAGACTCAAGAAGTAAGCGGGACTCAAGGATAATCAGATGGTCCAAGTACTGTATGAAAATGCAGATGAGTGCCATGTTCAAGAATGACTAATTACTGCCACATATAAAGGTGTAATACAAAATCTTTCTTTTTTCCCCATTATGAATGATGAGTGCCTCACTTTTTTTTTAACGAGGTTGATGAGGGTAACCAGATGCTCGGTATAGCTCATCTCATAGATGAGTCCAATCCCAAATGTTTTATGAACCTAGGAAAGGAGGGGTTCATCCCAAAATGGGGCCTTTGATGTTTGAATTTTAATGAGTCCAAAGAAGGAAAACTCGGCGTCATTTCATGTTTAGAGAGTCTGGAAAGAGCTAAAGGAGACTCCAATGGTCCTTTCTCGTAAAGTTAGCCTCATCGCCCGAAAAAGGGTAAAGCAACGCGGGAGATGACTCTTCCAGTCATGATTGGCTAGAGTATACCTTTTTCGTAAGTAGTGCCCCCTGGTCCGAAAAGGGGGTAAACTATCACCAGGGAGATGATCATTAAAATCCTTTACAAGCGTGAATGAATCAATTTCACTTGGCCATCTTTTCCTATTTTAGGAGTCTGAAAAGAGCTTAAAGAGGAATCCATGAGCAACTTTGTCATGGTTGATAACCGAGTACGACAAAGGAAAAAGTAAACTCGACACAATTCCTTTTCTGTAAATAGTCTAGCGAGACAGGATAAAGTGATAAACCTATACTCATTAGACATAGCTTTTTAACTCAAATTTTTAACGAGCATGAGAATGGTATCAAAAGCACTCATAATCTTTTTCATATTTGAACCAGAGCACGAAAAAGTAAAAACTAAGCTCAAACCACTTTTCATGTTTTAACCAGAGCACGAAAAAAGTGAAAAGTAAGATCAACACCATCTTACTATTTTTAATGAGCTTGAAGATAGGTTGGAAGAATGCTCATGATGTCTGCTTCATTTTTTGACGAGCTTGTAACCAAAAATGAACTATGCTCGGGATAATTTTCATGGTTTAATGAGCTCGAAACCTAAAAACGAAAGTATGCTCAAAAATGTTCCCAATGGTGAACTTTTTCCAACATGGCATCCAGAGGTTGGTGTGTGCCCCTAGCATGATTTCTAGAAGTAAGTGACTTAGCTCTAACATGATGTGGAGAGGCGATCGATTTGACTTCAACGTAACTTCTAGAGGTTGAGGACATTCCCCCCAAGCTTCATTTCATTCGCCTAAGGTTTAGGTGGATGAAAAGAATGTTCAGGTACTAATTCTGCGAGAAGACTCCACTCAAAGGGAAAAGAGTTGTTTCATTTTTTAATGAGCTTGACATAGGAATAGAACTTTTCTCAGTGACGCTGGTCTCATTTTTTTGCAAACTTGAAACCAAAGATGAACCATGCTTGGGGGGACTATTCCATTTTTTAATGAGCTTGGAAACAAAGACTAATTTGTGCTCAAACTACTGGTTTCATTTTTTAATGAGCTTGAAACCAAAGGTAAACTCTCCTCATGGTTAAGGCCCATTGACGGGTTCCTTCCCAACATGATACCCAGAGGTTGGTAAATGCCCCCAGCATGATTATTAGCGGCTTAACATGGTGGTGTTCCCTCAACATCATTACTAACGGTATGACATGTGGCATGCCCCCCAAGCTTCATTTCGTCTGAAAATGTTGCTTGCTAACCCAACTACCAACCTAGCTACTGATATGAAAATGTTCACCAAGCGGGTGAAAACGAGAATCAGATGAAATGAAGGTTCATCTTCTAACTCTAGCGAGAGGCTCAAACCAATGGGAGGGAGATCTATTTCATTTTTACACAAGCTTGAAATAGACAATAACTATTCTTGAGGGGGCCCATCTTATTTTTTAACGATCTTGAAATGGAATAAAACTATGCTCGAGTGGATGGTTTCATTTTTATGCAAGCTTGAAACAAAAGGTAAACTATGCTTGTACCCTCGATCCTCAGGGGGAAGAAGCCACTAAAACATGGAGAACATTCATGGAAGTCTGATGACTGGCAATCATGTGATGAGTGGGTGTCACGAAGAAAAGCTGATCAATGGTTACAATCCTCCCATCATAGGGAAAATACATCACTCAAAAGAGTGTGGACACTATGGATTTCATAGCATAGACCTAATCACGTCCAAGGAGTAGATTGAAATCTAAAGGAGCTTGGACAACGATGACATCAACATAAACAGTTTTACCTCTCAATGTGACAGATAACTGCATGAGAATCCCTAAAGGTCTAGTAGGCAATTTATTAAAAGCCAAAATCTAGTTAGTTACTGGCACAAGCCGAGGGGAACCTATAGCTTGCCAAGCAGTTGAGGATAAAATACTAACAGAAGCTCCCTCATCAACTATCGTATGAAAGATTTCTTTATCGCAAACTCCTACAGATATTTGAAAAGGAATACTTGAAGGAAGATGAGATTATGTTAGACTATTCCAATCAAATGAAATAACTTCAGTACTTGGAGGGGGTCCCGTGGAAATGGACTCTTGCCTCCCATGGTCATAACTAACTAGAAAAACATCAGTAGTTATCAATCCACTCTCATCGGGGAGAGTAGGATGAGATGAAGACTGTGTCAAGGTGACAGTTGTAGTCTGAACGCTCTCTGATGGAAGAGCGGGATCGAGTGGAGATGACATCGACTCGATCACTTCACTCTCGGAAGGAAGAGTGGGATCAATTACAGATGAAATTGAATTGATCACTTGATCAACTAGTGGTGGGTCAAGGGACAACTTAGCATCACTTGTTGGAAGCACCTGTTGAGAAATAGTAATATCTTCCAACCACTATGAAGCTTCATCCATGCTTGGACAAAGGAAAGTATGGTGCATACCCCTGCATATTAAACAGGGAGACAGGACTTTACCCTTATAACCCTTCACCAATGGGTCACTGGTCGAGGGAGTATCATCAACATGATGGTCAGAGGTTGACGATACAAGCGGTTTGGGGTTTTTAGACCACACTTCTGACACACGGGAAAGACCAGGACAATCCTTGAGAAGGTAATCACCCTTGCAAAGTTTGTAAGGGAACTTGGGCTTACAAGGTGTTCTCATAGAATGAGTGCCATCAGAGGCAGATGGTTGACGCGTGGTATCTTTCTTATCCTTCTTCTTCTTGATATTCCTTTTCTTCTTCTTTTTCTCACCCGCCTTCTTACTAACATCATAGTTTTCAGTAGGAGAAGAAGAAGAGATAGAAGCCGATTCAACTTTCGATGAAGAAGGAGAATGGTCACCATGATATTGATGCTCATGCGATGAAGGACCTAGGTTCGACACAATTGGTTCACTTGGTGTAACTGGATTGGAGAATAACCATACTAGTAATCCTATCATCAATCCAGGAAGACTCAACGTAGCCATAAAGGTAGGACCAACAGTTCCACAAGGGGGAATAACAAATGGCATACCCTGGAAAGGGGCCTCATGGTTGGTAGTCCCAGAAGAGTCTTCCATATCTAAAGTCCCTAAGAGTCTCTAAATTACCACACAAATCAAACCCTACTCATGTCTAAAAGCAGCAAGAAAATTGTGTGAATAGGAGTGGATTCAAAGTCTAGAACCTCACAGGATTGTCAAAACATCACAAATCTCTATATACCGTAGGGTCCAATAGTAAAATGCAACAAGGAGGATTGGGACTGTACCCTTGCCTAAATTCCCAACTACGTTGATAGTATGTGCATAGTAATCTCCTTGAGTGATGTTCTCGGTGTATTGAAATGTTAAGACAACCAAATGGATAACTCAGATGGTTTCAGGATTCGTAATGGTGTCTCTAGATATATGCAAGGTACGTGAGAGCTCAAATCCGTAGTTGTGCTATCTAATGTGCAACCGTTCTACAAGAGACCTTCCGATATACTACCGAGTATGTGAAACACCTTTCAATATACGCCAAGTACTAAAGGTGACTTGGTCGGTACGTTAAAGAGCTCGATATACTGATAAGTACGTGGAATACTATAATACCCGAGGATTACAATGTTGGAAAATAACAGCAGCTGCCACGCTTAAAGACGTCGAAACACATCTCTAACTTACACACAGTTACTAAATGATTTTAACCTAAGATAGCGTTAATTTTATCTTGTATGGTTAGGTGGATGCAGGAGGTGAGTACATAAATGTAAACATAATGCAATCATCAACTACATGAAAATACACATTTTTCTTTCCCTTTCAATGAAAACTACTTAAGGTAAGGAGAGATTTTTCTTTCTTTCAAACCAAAAAGTACTTAAGTAGTAGCGAAAAGAAGAATTCCTTCCTAGAGTGCAATAATTCTAACATTATGCAATAATCAACTAAAAAGCGCAAAGAAAATGAAAGATGCAACTAATCTTAACAATGTATAAGACAAAATAATGAAGCACTTTCAATTTTCAAATGCATGTACCAAAAATGGAATTTGATAACTAAACACTTTTCATATCTATATACAAAAAGTGAGAGAATATCTACAACACTCTAATCATTCAGAAATTCCCAAAGAAAAATGGCAAGCACCCAAACAACTCAAAGGCACTCAAGAAAGGCTCAAAATCTACCAAATGCAATAATTATAACTCATTTCCTATATTTTTACACTTGAAAAAGACACATCTAAGCTATAGAAAGAAGGATTCCACAAATGTTTCCAATCAAATACAAGACAAAGATAAGCACTTAACAATCTTATCTAACTCAAATGCACACAAATCTGAAACAAGCCTTTCTTCTTCTTATGATGATAAGACTAAGAATATCAAATGATCAAAATAAAGTAAGAAGAATATTTACATTTTCCAAATTTGTGAATATAGCAAAAGAAGGACAAAATCAAGATTTTCTTTGAACTAAAGTGGAGACAAAGAATCAATATTTTCCAATAATCACTAGATAACTTAGCATATAAAGTAAACAAGATGCATAACCCAAGAAAAAGAGGCTAAAAAAGACATGGATATCCCACACTCTTCAAATCTTTAAAACAAGCCAATCACGCCAAACCAAAAATGATCTGAAAACCTTAATATGGGTCAAAAAGACTGTAGGATGCACGATTCATGGCCCCCCATTTCGCTTAAAAATGCAAGCAAAACACTAATTTTTACTCAAAGGGCCAAACATGAATCCAAATCTAAAAAGAACCAGAAACCAATACAAATAAGCCAAATAACATGTGCAAAAAGAAGTTTGGGATCAGATCTAATGCAAATATCAGATTAGGTGAGGAGAGGAGGGATAACAAGGTCATGTGGATGAAGGTGAGGGAACCAACGTATCTGCCACTACCAAACTGAAACTTGTTAAAATGGGACCCAATACAAATTCACACAAAATACCAAACACTTTTAGCACACTTGATAAAAAATGGGGTCTTTGATCGGATCTTGTAGTGTAGAGGGGGTTTGTACATCAAACCACAACTCAAATAAAAAATGGAGAAGGGATGCCTGAATGGAAATTTTGGCAGATCGACACACTTTGTGCTTGTACGTAGTGTGACGTCGTAGTTCACCAATGCGAGAAGTTCGACGATGTCGCAAAAGACCAATGATAGGGTTGCAGTGAGGGGCCAATAGAGAGAGAACAGATATAAAAAATGACACAATGTCTCTCTGGGTACACTAACCAGGTGCAACAAGCGAGATCCAACTTCATAAATGAGCCAAATCTCCAAGTAATGAGCAATGAAAAGGTTTGAAAATGGGAAGTACAAACTCAGAGGAAGGTAATCAGACTCTTCAAAGTGAAGATCTAATGGTGAAACCAGCTTAATAGGAAAATGACAAATAGAATGGCTTGGCAAGAAATCAACTGAAAATAACATTCAACTTCACAACTACAAGACAATGTCCTATTCCCCAGTATGGTTGCCAGATTTGTTTGAGGGACAATCTACTGAGAGCAGACTCAAGGCCTGATCTCCCTAGCTTAACGTAAGTCTAGAACAAATAGGACAGAACACAAAATACTTTTCTAGATCAAATAGAAGTGCAAATGGAAGAGTAGATTATTTACCTTGAATTTGCAGATCTCTTTCTTCTTCGTTGATCCAATGCTCCAGCGCTGCGAGATCTTAAACGGCTATACCCTGTTGAATATATAACAAACCAAGAATAGTGAAAGCATACATTTCATATGATAGATCTAAGTTAACAGTTAAGGAGTAAAACTCTAAACATCATCAATGTGACAACATTTATGGAAAGCAATTGTATTAACTATATTGAAAAGTGGAGAGTACAATAGAAAACAGGATTACAACCATTTCCTTAACGTTGCAAGATCCTTCCGACAAGCCATGCCGAAGCTCCTAGAGATAAGTGGATGTCCCCCAAGCTAGAGTGCTAGATCTATGAGCCTAGTTTCACCAGCATAAGAGTACCATAGACTTCCTCCCCTTGGAGAGGGGTAGAGCTTCACTTATATAGGGCTAAGTGGATAGGATATGGATAGGGTAGGTTGAGATATGGTAGGAGAGAGATAGGGGATCCTTCCAAGAGGTTAGGAACTGAGTTCCAGCTCCCCCTAGAGGTCAGGGATAAGGATACAAGTCAGCGAGCTTTGAGAATGAGCTCGAAAGGCCCATTTTTTTCCATTAACTAACTTCGTTGCACCTCGTAGTGGAGCAAGGTGCGATGTTGCAGGTTGCATGAGTGCATCCGGCGACGACCCCTCAAAACCTAGCAAAGGTGCAATGATATCCCTTCCAGGTGAATGACTTAGCCAATGGAACTTCAGGGGTGTATACACTGAATCTCATGATGGTAGGATTTTAGGTGTAACACCCCCAGATGCGGGTGCCACTATGACACATGCGAGGCACGTGCCAGAGGACCCTTGGCACAAGAGACTGAGATGTGGAATCGGGGATCCCATGCATACAGTCGCCTCCCCCGTCCACTGATTAATGGCACCTTCTCAATCCTTCATCCAAATGTACCCTCATCAGTTAGTTGGACGTGATCCTGGTATACGATGCATTCACGCTGCCCTTCTGTGGATTCACATCATCCCTCTGTGCATTTACATCGACGCTCTACACTTGGATATGCCTCATACGAGGTAGGATATCCCTCCCTTAAATGGGATAATAGACATCATCGACAACAATCTCAACAGTTCTTCTCAGAGATGGTTCTGCTTGCAAATTTTTGTTATCACTTGTGGATTTGGGTGTGGTTTCATTCCGTGCTATTCGTCATGACAAGGCCTCATGAAAATCCTCAAAGAGTAAGTGGGAGCGGAGGTAAAGCATAGTGCCCCATGTCACTGGGGATGGATATGACACCGGCGTCTCTTTCACAATCCACAACCTGATAGACGAATGTGAAGCGCAGCTGGTTGCATACCACTTGGAATCAGGGAATAATGGCGACAACATTAATCACTATGTGATTATGAAGAACATGCTCAAAAAGCTCATGGATGACATGCTTAACAATTGGGGCTCAACAAAAAATCTGGTGTTGGCTACTAGAGCCAAACTTATCGAGATGGATGAATGCCTAACAAATTTGGATGCCACTTTCTCCTGGAACCAACTTTCCTGCGGAGGTCACGGTCCGGTTATGGCTCTTACGAATAGTGGTGGTGCCTCCAGCGTAAATAAGGTCAGCACGCCCTCGGAAGCGCCTTTGGATCCTCCAGCTCCAGCAATGGCTACCCCTTCTCAGCCTACGGCTCCTCCTTCTTCGTTCCTGGTTGCATCCACCATCAACTCGTTGCCAAACAAAAAAATTTGCAACCCAGCAGAACCTGACCTCCGTGTCACTCGCAAATCGGAACTGCTCCCTATAAAGTTTCCTGAGATGGATAAAGAATTTAAGGTCAGATGCCCAATCCTTGAGGAATTCCCTCCTGAATAATTCTCTTCATGTCTTCCTAGCCTGGGAGACTACTTGGTAGACTACTCGGAAGACTGGTTCTTTTTTCTATTTCCAGTTCTTTTTGCTACAGTTTTTCAAGTTTTTTTGTATAATTAAATCTATGGTGCACTCTATGTTCAGACAGTTCTTCGTCGGCCTCGCCTTAAAAGGAAACTTTTCTATGGCCTTTACAACTCTCTACAATACTTCTTCTATCTTTGCTATAATGGGAGGTTTCCACTATCCTACACCACCTCAAAGGCCATCATACTCTGTAATTTTCTTCTTTCTTAATTAAATATACTTTGCAGATTACAAAAAGAAGAATGTTTCTTTAATCACCTCAAGATCCACAACTTTTGCTCCTACAATTCACAGAGTTCCACATAAAAGCTTCAAAGGGTTTCCTCAATTTGAAGCTTGGAGTGGTCAAGAACAAACATTCAATCACTTCAAACTATTTGGATCTCATGAATGAGCTCATATTCATTCCAAGAGAAGGAGGAGTTTAGAAAATATTGCAGACATCATCACAAAGCCCTATATCGAACATTATTGCAAGATTCCTTAAGATTGAAGGCTTCTTCTAAGCAGTCCTAATCCCCCCAAAGTGGTTTTCCATCTTTCGTCATTTATTAAGAGAATTGTTTTTGTACATATGGGTGCCTAACAAAATTGCAAATTGTCAAGACCCATTTTATTTTACATTTATTTCAACTACTTTGGACTATGGGGTAGTGTTAGAGAATAATAACCCTCTCTATGGCATCACTCTGTCACCTAGAGACTTAGGTCATGTCTCATGAGTCTATTGGTCCAAATTGCATCCAATTTAGTCATGTGAGCTACCTTAGAGCCTCCTCCTAAGATCCTAGCAACCTAAGCTACTACCGTTTATAGGACAATGACCACTTATAGGGATCCTAATTGTCTATTTCTAGTTGTTGAGAATGCATTCCATGATTTTGGGAATCTTTCCCTGATTTTATGAACACTACTTTACAGTTAGAGTTAGGGAGTAAATAATTGGTTCGTAGTCCACTATTCAAGGTCCTAAATATCTATAAAGATCTCTTTTAAACTACTAGCATATCATTTGAGGATTTTTAGGGATGACGACGACATACATGATCCTAGACTTAGTTGATCCTAGCAATTAGGTGAGAAAGTCAATTTAGGGTGGTTTTGAAGTTTTTAACTTCCCTCATAGAGGGAATTTTGGATCTAGTTAACCCTAGATAGGATCTCATGCATTACATGATCAATTCGAATCTCCTCCTAATACCTAATTCATATTTCCTATATGTAATTGTTCTCTCTTTCATTGTATACTACATGCAATACAACAATTTTCTATGTCATTGAAATATATATTGTCTTCCTTTTCATGTTTTTCTCATTAATGACATGATTTTGTCACATTCTTGATCTCTTTCACATGTATTGCTTTCTTATTTAGAATCTAGATCTATATTCTCCAAAATCCTATAGATGGTTGCTAGCATGGTATAGCTGGTGGGGTAAAGCATCCTTCCAATTTTATCTACCATCTTCCTACAATATATTGCTCGCTATAAGACCTCGTGGATCTTTAGCAGTGCTGGAATATCATGTACATTTGAACTTGATCTAGAATCGAGATTCTGCAAAAAATAATACACAATTATTGAAGTTCATGTGCAAATACAACATAAGTTCAATCAAATAATAAAAATAGAAATAAATATGGACATACTATTGAGAGAAATGTATAACTTGATGAAATTGGAATGATATGGAATGAGCTAGAATTTGAAAAGTCATTGGCATTTGATCTATCGCTCTTTGTGCCCCTACATTTGAGTGAAAACCACAATCAATACATGTCTTCAATCTTAAAATAAAAATTGGGAAACATGCACCATTCTACTCTTTTTAAGTAATCAATGTGCCATTTTTTTTTATTAATGCATCGATGCACTTGAACATAGCAAGTTTATTGGTGCTCTCATTCCAGATGTGGATCGATTGAAACCTCCATAACCACATCCTCAAAGGAAAAAAACCTATAAATTCTTAATTGTAGAAGTTTACAATTCCATTTTTTGTCTTGTTGTGTATACACTGTGCTTATCCCTGTTTAAGACACCATTGTACTATTATTTGAGTAGCACACTGGAATCCCGATTTTGAAAAATAAAAAATTTAGCCATGTTTATCATCAATGGGACAAAATATCAAATGAAAAAAGAGGGAATTTAATTTTTAGACAATCTGCTTATAAATAACATCAATCCCTAAACTCTTTTTGGAAAAAGGTTTGAGGTGAGGCTTGTGTAAGAGAGATTTACCAAGGAATATTTTTGAAGAGGAAGATTTCTTTGAAGAGAAAATTTGTAAGGGATCATTGTGGAAAAATATTACCTTGCAGAGAAGACATTTTGGGTAAATTTTCCCTCAATAGATTCAAAAAATGGCATAAATATTCTTTGTGTTTTCAAGAAAATAGAGGATTTGAGAGTTACCTTCAATGTTGCAAACCCTTATGTTCTTCTTGCTTCAACATTACCATCATTACTGCAAATCCTAGGGTTCTCCTTGCTTTCCTTTTGCTTCATGTATCTCTTTCTATTTCACAATAAGATTTGATTTTTGAAAATGTAAACTTATTGGTTATGTATATTAATATATGTGATTTGGGTTGTTGTTGGGATTAGACTATGATGTGATTCAATTCAAAACCTACCTATCCGGACTATCAGTGTCAATTTTTTTTTAAACAATTCAATGGTGTGTTCGTGGAATAAATGCACCAAAGAGTTTGTTCATGTAAGGCACACCATTTTTTGCATGCTTTAAAAAATGTCAACATGTTAATTGATATGTATATTATAGTATCTACGAACCGATGCATTTATCTTTGTAAGGTGTTCCATTTTTCCCTTTTTATTAAAAATGTGTTAATTTGTTAAATGGTGTGCATCATACATAATAGCCACTATTTAATGCTCAAACGCACACCATCCACTGGTCAATCGATTGATATTATTCAATGCATTATGTGGGTGTTGTGATATGTGCACGGGATTCTCTATTCGGATTTAAGAGACCCTTTCCATATTCTATGGTAATTTCCCATTGTAGATGAGCTGATACATGAATTCAAGAATTGTGGTGCCTTTTATATGAAGAGTATACAAGTCTACAAGGGGTTCCAAGCATGGGTGAGGAGGATATTGAGGAATATATTAGGGATCCAAATATGTTTGGGTTAATGAAATTGAATTTGGTTCAGATATTTGTGGGTACTTCAATTGAAGCCCACATTGGTAAGGAATGTACATATAATTTTTTTAAGGCTTTCTTAGAGAAGGTTGTAGCCCTTATCCCATACAACCCACCTTTACGATTAGTCACCTGCACAATCTCTTCACTTGTAAGAAAGTTGTCACCTAATACTTTTGTAGATTACTTGACAATCATTTATGTTCAAGAAATCGTATTTTGTACTTGATACAACACACTAAAGTTGTTGTAAGAAACCAAGGTATATTTCACACTAAATATTTAGAAAATGTCCATGTCGTACTAGTTGGCATAATTATGAGCTAGTGACTACCCAAGAAAAACACCATCCGAAAAACATCATAGAACTATCTCCCCCAAAATTTACAATATACAGACCACTTAAAAGGAGAACTATCGATGACCAATCACAAGTTGTTCCAATTCCAATGGACTTCTCTACCTATTTTAGATCACTTTCCACATTTGAATCCACATCATACTGAAAGAATGATTGTAACATCCCTCCAAATTGACCCCATTATTATTATTATATTATATAAAACAACTTGTCAGGTTGTCATTGGGTTCGTTGGAAAAAGTGAAAGGGTGTACTCATTTAGAGGTTATAAATAATAATTATGGATGGAGTGGTAACTTAATTAAAAAGATTCTTACGAGTGACGTGTGAAAAGAAAACATAGTTCTCTTGTAAAAGAAACATTCTCCCACTATCGATTCCATAAGATTAAGGTTTTGGTTACGATTTTTAATTTTTCAAAGGGGAGGAAAAGCCTGCCATATGGGAGAGAACGTGATATTATTTGATTCCTTTGATTCCATTCTCAGTAGTGTTGGGGAGGAAATCCCTCTAGTTAAGGGAGAGTAATATATGTCTATTAATTACACGGAATATCATGGGAACAAATTGTATGGGAAGTATTTGCGATGATTTCATGTATGGAGATTTGCGGGAGTTGAGGCGGAAAGAAAGAGCTGAGTCTCCTTTCTTTTCGGATTTAGAACGACGACATCTTGGGAGAGGAGCGACCTTAACTTTTTTCTATATATACTCAATCAATCAGATGGGAGCGGGAGCTTTGCTATGAGTAGTGATTTTGACGCTGATTGTTGTGATATCCTCTACATGGAATCACGTCGAATGGAGGGTAAACTTAGGGTTATGGAACCTCTATAACAAATACACCTGGAGAGAATGTTCCTGCTGTTGGGTTTAATGTTGTCATATGACGATGCTTCATAGATATTTTCTTGCTGTTGCATTAGGGTTAAAACACCGAGTTCGAGAATGCTTCACAGCTTCTCGCAGTCTGGAAAGATATCGAAATGTCAGAGATCATGCGTTCTGGTTAGATCCTACTTGCTCGCTCAATTTTTGTTTATTAATTTGTAGTTCAAAATAGAAATATCGATGTCTGAAGATATGTAGGTATGACCTCCGCCTATAGTTTTGGTGATAGAATAATAATTTGCTCGCTGCATATATTGACATATATTGACATAGGATAGCGTTGTTGGTATTGTGGGAGTTTTCTAACCCTTTATTTAACCTCATCAGAGTTGTCTTGTATACTCATAACCGTATGCTTTCTCTGTTACAAAGTTGGTTTTTAACAAAAGTAGTCTCCTCAGTCTTTTTGCACTCGATAATCCTTTACCTATTATTTCTTTTTACCAAAAGGTTTTTTTGAAACACAGTATATTGTGAAATAAAGCTTTAGGCATTATAAGTCTGAGGAAGAGTCGGTTCTGTAGAAGGAGCATGATCTCTTAGTTTAAATGGGTGTATATAGGATGCAAATCTAATTTCTGACTCAAAAATGGTTTTCATACAATGGTCAACAGTTTCCATATAGAAATCAAAGTGGTCGTATTATCCTCTTATGAGCAGTAGAGTGTTTACCCTCTGCATAATTTAATCCTTATTACTTGCACTAATCTCTGTCATACGTTTTGATGCATGGTCTAGAAGAAAAGAGGCACAAATGTTATCCTCTGATTTGCATTTACCTCTGTATTTCGATTGTTTGGAAAGGAAAAACGCAACGCCAACTTGTGTTAGTTGGATCACGTCCGTGTGATGATATGCCGACATTGTGAGTATTGACCTTTGTTATATATTATACAGCATTATCGATTTTTTATCCTGTTCACGGATTATAAGCTAGGCTGCCACGATACTCAATGGAAAATCTCTATGTGTGGTTATCACGGAAACTTATTTGACATTGAGTTCTCCTTGCCGAGTAGAATAGCGCCCGAAAACGAGGGTCTCGGTAGAGATTAGAGTTTTTATTTATCTCCATACGTTCTAGCACTGATCCCTGCTATTTATATCTCTTAGATTAGAGCTATTTCAGTAATAGAGAATTTGTGCATCTGAAGTTCAAAAACTCTGCCTAAGTGTTTCATCTTAATAATTTCCCTGCGATCAAGTAAATCTCTATAGTTGTGAGCAGAGTTATATTTTTTCTTATAAGGACTCATCTCATCTCTTATTAGAAGCAATGTCCATATTGTTATTGGATGTGTAAAGTTTCGGTTGTATTGTATGTTAGGGCTCCATGACAGCTCATGGAGGAGCTCGACCTATGGCTATGTTGCTTTGGCTAGTTTCTTTTTATTGTTTATATCTTAAGATTCAGGTCGGCTCATGAAGGAGTCTGACCCCTGGTCTTTTTAGTGATGTGTGTTGACACTTTCAATGTTTCATTTAATATGCTCACTTAGAAGCCAGCTCTTGGAATAACTAGTTTGCTAAAGTTACACTCGGGTTGTTTGGTAAATAGTTGCGCAGAGAACACGTTGAAACGGGGCATCTCTAATGAGCTCGAACCCCTCCAAGATTCTTGCTATATTTTCGAATAGAGTAAATTCTTGTTTAAACCCTGGAATAAGCTAAGACCTCAGTAAAATTGCTATGTAAATATGAGGGTATGATAGCAGTTATTTGTATTTACATCTCTATAAATAGATACTAATGATTATATTGAAGTTACTATTGAATGTCTTGAAAATGGCCATTATGGGAAGAGGCTTGAGTAAGCAGAAGTGGACAAGGAAACCTTTATGTTACAGATTGTAATCTTGATTTCTTTTAATAATATATGATATTAATTTGCTTTGTGGAGGTAGCCCATTAGGGGTGAAGCACGTGAAAATGGTCTCTTTCTTGGGTGTGTTTTGTGATTGTTGTTGAGATTTATGTGTATCATTTATTAAGTTCATTTATATGATATGAATAGATTATGTTGTAGGAATAACAATGATATGAGTAGAATATTTTGTAGGAGTAATAATGATCATAAAGGTAACGATGTAGAATAATCAGTAAGAATGGATATGCATATAATTTAAGGTATGAATGATCCTGATTGATGTATCAGTGTTATGAAATTTGAACAAGAAGGTGATTCAATAATTGATTTTATGCATTACTAAATTATGACTCAAGTTATTATAACTAATTACAATTTACACGTTGAAATGTGTTATCAAGAAAGATTTACCTTCTTATATCTTGTTACTTATTAATTTAAACACGAAGTTTGGTACTTTAACAATTAATTTTACTAACTTGGTAAATTGGGTATGTTACATATGGTATCAGAGCTTTAGGTTACAAAACTAGGGCCTAATGAGCTCAACATGCCATAAGTAAGTATGAAGGTTGTTAAGTTTACTAATCAATTGTTTTTGTTTCATTTTGGATGCATGGAGCTGGAATGGACGAGGGGTAATGCCATTCAAAATTTAAAACTTCAAAGTTCTCCAAAGGAGTAAAGATAAGTATTTTCATTATTGTTATAAGTCAAGTATCTCGAGAGTCTTCCCTTGATACATAGAAGATATAAATACTTACATGGTTGTATAGTACTGTGATGGAAAGTAGTATAATGTTGAAATGATTCCGGTATATGTACAAAGGGTTATGAAATTTACATTAAGTATGAACTACTTATATTTAGATTGATTTTATACAAGTATGTGAGTGATTTACTATAATGCATAAAGTAATACTCTGATCACATACTATGTGTAGAAGAAAACGATTTCCGTGCCTAAAAGAATGATTCATTAATTATTGAAGCAATCAGTTTTTGTTACAAGATGATATAATCAATGTTAGCCTGAAAAGCACGTTCTAGTACATAACTATAAAGATCAAAATAGTTGAGGTATGTACAAATGAATACATGAAATGTTTGAAAGAAGCAAAGGAACACGAGGATTTAATTATCGCATAAGAAGGATGCATCGATATAGATGTTGTTTTTATGACTTTTCAGAAATTTTTGTGAAATGTAATGATTCTATATCAGGATTGATTAATTTTGATAAAAATAAAAGAAGCATCATAATATTTTATCTTGGATTGATTTGTAATTCAATATCATTCAGTAAGTACTATTCTAAGAAAAAGTAAAGATATGAAAACTTTGGCGAAACTTGTTATTACCTTGATCAAGCAAAGATTTTTTAATAGTGTTTTCAAATTGCATAGAGTATCAAGTAAAATGTGCATTATAGTTGTTGGTATTCTATTATGAATTATTAAGCACACTACCTATAAGTTTCAGAATGAAATACTATTAGTATACTCCAAAGAAGAGCGAGTTTGTTAGAGTAGGCAAGGTCACTTGTATATTTTTAATTTTAAATAGTTACATAGTAGTTGATAATGCTTAATGGTTACGCCAGTTTCATGAAAAGATATATCAGGAAATATAGCCTCGTAGATGAATATCAGTATCAGTTTCTATTTTACTAAAAGTCGGCGAAGATTATTTATATATTTTAAAGGTCAAATAGCCTTCGTTCAAGTGAACACTATTCGAATGTTATGTGCACTTTGAGGACCTAATCATAGAGGCTGTCTGGTTTTTAGGTGTTATATTATTCTATAATTCTAATGTCTGATTACTCTTTTATTTAATAAGTTTTCGAAGCATCATGTCCTTCTATGTTTAGACTAATATCTTTGTTGTTTTCTGGGAAGAGAAAGAAAAGAATATTAGGTTCGTTGTATATGGTTTGAGTAGGTGAAGCCACTTGAACATCTTCAAAATATAAAGCTACATTTTATTTTTATTTGTTTTATATTGCATAGTTGTTACGAAAGTTTTGTAATTGTTACTCTTGGGTATTGATGGCAAGAATGATTTTGACATACTAGGTTGCGGGTTGAAAATGTGAATGAATTCATGTGGCAAGTTGACGGATGTGTTTGACTATTATTTTTGTATGAAAAATTGTCATTTTTGTTAAACGATAAGATTTTATCACTTAACCTAATTGTGTTCAGTTTAGAACTTCCTATCGTTATTAATTGTAAGTATAAGCTTAAAAGTGTATTTCTGTATAGAATTCCAAGTGGTATTCCTAGGAGTTTAAAATGATTTTAGTGGAAGGCATTATGATTCTAATTATTTCTTCATTAGGGTTAATTATTTTAAAGACTGATGTGTATTAAGTTAAGGAATCATGTTTGATCATAGGAAAAGAAGAATCCTAAATCTTGTTATGATTGAATTAAGTCATAACAAAGAGTATGGAAAGATTATAGATAAAATAATCTTTGGATAATATAGAAATGGATCCATATGCAACTAACTGTTTAAATTATGATACTAACATATTTGTTTGTTAGCACACTTGACCTCAGAAGGATATTGAAGAAGTTATATTCATACCACAGGGTGAATTGAAAAGGATGCACAAGTTTATTGAACAAGCACGCGTATAATGCTATGGAACTAATGTGTTCAATCGTTTGGCAATTGAAGCAAATAAAATTTTCTTTATACTAACATTTCAGGAATTGATCTTAACTTCGACTGATGACATGATCAAGGAGGAACGATGATTATAAAAGTACTTATACAGATAAGTTGAGCTAAATCGCTCAAAATTAAGTAATGATTTGGGGGTAAGATTTATGACTGATGATGTGAATATATTTTAATATTTTGTTGTTAATATTATGGTGCATATGGCATGCAAGAAATAATAAATGACTGTTACTAAGAAATATTTCTTCGACTCAAACAAGAAGGTTTGAGGGGAAAAGAATATTCCGGGACTCAAGCAGGAGGCTTAAGGTGGCAAAAATTAACCCTGTAACAAATACACCTGGAGAGAATTTTCCTGCTGTTGGGTTAAACACTGTCATACGAGGATGCTTCATAGATCTGTTCTTGCTGTTGCATAAGGGTTAAAATGTGAGTTCGAGAATGCTTCACAGTTTCTCGCAGTCTGGAAAGATCTCAGAATGTCATAGATCATGCGTTATGGTTAGATCCTTCTTACTCTCTGAGTTTTTGTTTATTAATTTGTTGTTCAGAACAAAAATATCGATGTCTAAAATCTGTAGGTATGACCCAAGGATAATTGTAGGGGCGAAATTTAGCCCATGGGCTATTTTTCCATGTTTATTTTCCAAAAAACGATTCGTCAATTTGCATTTTTTGAAGCCCCATTTCGCCCAATTTTGATGGGGTAAACTTTTTTCAATCTAAAAATCGCCAAATTATTATATAAACTATATAAAATACTTAGAAATTGAAATAATTTAAGAAAAATATCGCCAAATATTTTATAGTTGACATTTTAAGAATTGGTAAGATTAGCCAAGGTTTATACACTTTTAAATAAGTATGGGTCCTTAAAATTATCCCTGGTATGACCTCCTCCTATAGTTTTGTTGATAGAATAATAATCTGCTCGTTGCATATCTTGATCATAGGATAACGTTGTTGGTATTGTGGGAGTTTTCTAACCGTTTAATTAACCTCATTGACACTGTCTTGTATACTCATTACCGTATGTTTTCTCTATTACAAAGTTGGTTTTCAACATAAGTAGTCTCCTTAGTCTTTTTACACTCAATAATCCCTTACCTTTTATTTCTTTTTACCAAAAGCTATTTTCAAAACAGAGTATATTGTGAAATAAAAGCTTCAGGTGTTATAAGTCTGAGGAAGAGTCGGTTCTGTAGAAGGAACATGATCTCTTAGTTTAAATGGGTGTATATAGGATGCAAACTTAATTTCTGACTCAGAAATGGTTTTTATACAATGGTCAACAGTTTCCTTATAGAAATTGAAGTGGTCATCTTATCCTATTATGAGCAGTAGATCGTTTACCCTCTCCATAATTTAATCCCTATTACCTGCACTAAACTCTGTCATACGATTTGATGCATGGTCTAGAAGAAGAGAGGCGCAATTGTTATCCTCTGTATTTGTATTTACATATGTATTTCAATTGTTTGGAAAGGAAAAATGCAGCGCCAGCTTGTGTTAGTTGGATCACGTCCGTGTGATGATATGCCGACATTGTTAGTGTTGACCTCTGTTATATATTGTACAACATTATCGATTTTTTATCCTGTTCACGGATTATACGCTAGGTTTCCACGATACTCAATGGAAAATCTCTATGTGTGGTTATTGCGAAAACTTATTTGACATTGAGTTCTCCCTGCCGAGTAGAATAGTGCCCGAAAACAAGGGTCTCGGCAGAGATTAGAGTTTTTATTTATCTTCATAGTTTCTAGCACTGGTCCCTGCTATTTATATCTCTTAGATTAGAGCTATTTCAGTAATAAAGTATTTGTGCATCTGAAGTTCAAAACCTCTGCCTCAGCGTTTCATCATAATAATTTCCCTGCAATCAAGTAAATCTCATTAGTTGTGAGCAGAGTTATATTTTTTCTTATAAGGACTCATATCAACTCTTATTAGAAGCAATGTCCAGATTGTTATTGGATGCGCTCAATTTTCGGTTGTATTGTATGTTAGGGCTCCTGGACAGCTCATGGAGGAGCTCGACCTATGGCTATGCTGCTTTGGTTAGTTTCCTTTTATTGTTTATATCTTAAGATTCAGGTCGGCTCATGAAGGAGTTCGACCCCTACTCTTTTTAATGATGTGTGTTGAAACTTTCAATGTTTCATTTAATATGCTCACTTAGAAGCCAACTCTTGGAATAACTAGTTTGCTAAAGTTACACTCGGGTTGTTTGGTAAATAGTTGCGTAGAGAACACGTTGAAAAGGGGCATCTCTAATGAGCTCGACCCCCTCCAAGATTCTTGTTATATTTTAGAACAGAGTAAATTCTATTTTAAACCCTGGAATAAGCTAAGACCTCGGTAATATTGCTATGTAAATATAATGGTATGATAGCAGTTATTTGTATTTACATCTATATAAATAGATACTAATGATTATGTTGAAGGTATTATTGAATGTCTTGAAAATGCCCATTATGGGAAGAGGCTTGAGTAAGCAGAAGTGGACAAGGCCACCTGTGAGTTACATATTGTAATCCTGATTTCTGTTAATAATATATGATATTACGTTGCTTTGTGGACATAGCCCATTAGGGGTGAACCACGTGAAAATGGTCTCTTTCTTGGGTTTGTTTTGTGGTTGTTGTTGATATTTATGTGTATCATTTATTAAGTTCATTTATATAATATGAGTAGATTACATTGTAGGAGTAACAATGATATGAGTAGAATATGTTGTAGGAGTAATAATGATCATAAAGGTAACGATGCGGAATAATCAGTAAAAATGGATATGCATATAATTTAAGGTATGAATGATCCTGATTGATGTATCCGTCTTATGAAATTTGAACGAGAAGGTGGTTCAATAATTGATTTTATGCATTACTAAATTATGACTCAAGTTATTATAACTAATTACGATTTACACCTTGAAATGTGTTATCAAGAAAGATTTACCTTCTTATATCTTGTTACTTATTAATTTCAACATGACTTTTGGTACTTTAACAATTAATTTTACCAACTTGGTAAATTGGGTATGTTACAATGATTATGAGAAGCAAGGCCACCAAAATTCTAAGGACAATCAATTTCATTTTCATGTTCTAAAACCACATTTTCCCAGGTAAATGGGCTCTCGCTTTTGAAAGTATTGAGCTTAGAAAAGAAGCTAAATGTTGTAAGATTTGGATCATACTGAAGTTGAATCAACCATTTAACTACTACTTAGAAAACAAAAAATACATTTTACAACTATACCATGACAAAGGATTGTTGCAAAGAACATAGACCATGTCTCCATCATGCAAATTAATTCAGAACTAACATAAAAAGAAGCTTTTATGTTTTCTCAACTTGAAGTTTGATCTTCTTTCCATGTTCAATAGCCTATTGGTTTTCAAATAACCAATAAAAGTCAAGAAACTTGTTATCATGCTAGTTTTAAATTGATTTGTTAGAAGAGCTATAATTTATAATTGTTTTTTAAATGACACAAATAAAAGTCAAGAAACTTGTTATCGTGCTAGTTTTAAATTGATTTGTTAGAATCGCTATAGTTTGAAAGAGGCATGTCATGTCTATTAACAAACTAGGACTTTACCGAGTATGCTTGCTAGAGTGGCTGGACTGTGAAAGTCTAGACAATAGATTGCATACATAGTAAACATGTTTGCAACTTCTCGCGTGACTAGTCAAAATTGTTCTAGTACGTTTTATGGGAACATTATTCCATTGCTTCAATATATTATTTATATTTTTCCAACCTTATTTATTGTCATACCAAGTAAGTGTAAAAACAAAATTAAAATATATAGAGAAAACGGAATTTAAACCTTTCATACTTTCTCGACTTGGAATATTTACTATGATCATTTGGAATAATTATTAGAATGTTTTATTAACAAAATGTTTATGTACAAAATAAATATTATTGTTCTTTTGATATGCTTTTGCTTACAATAATCTAAGTACATAGATCATGCATTTTACCATATTAGAAAAAATGTGTTTCCATCTTTAATGTAACCACACATATAGACATTAGTACTTGTGGAAACACAAATTTCATATAAAACATTCTTAAACATAAGAGGAGGCAATGAGAAAGCGTATTCCAACTATTACATCCTAATTCCCAATTTTCTTATTAAAGTTCTTTATTATAGAGATCATTAGTTTTCCATATATGTAAGTTGAAACTTGAAAATGAGCAAATAATGATCTAAGACTGATGCTCTAGGCTGCGAAATATTTGCTTGGGCGTCTTATTTCTGTAGTTTTTCTTATCATTTTTTGTTTGTCATTAACTCTTCACAAAATCATTCAGTCATTTTTGTTCATTTTCTACAGAAAGATCATACTTTCCGAACCAGAGAAGTTGGAAAACAACTTGTTAAATATTTCTTACAGCTTTAATTTTCGGCCATTTGCAACGCCATTTGACAGCGCTTGTTTCTTTATAATTCTTCCTTGTACTTTTTTGTATAAATGGCATCGTAATAGAACAAGTTCATTTAAATGTGTGAGGTCAATGTCGTAAATAACATGTTGATATGTTAGATATAAAGAACGTACAATGGCTTGAGGTAACAAATAACATGTTGATATGTTAGATATAAAGAACGTACAATTGCTTGAGGTAACAATTCCCTATGTTTATGTTAAAATGAGGCTCAATTATACCTTTTCTTAAAATTATGCTTACAATTTTATTTAAAATAATATCATAATTATGTTAACATGAGGCTCAATTATACCTTTTCTTAAAATTATGCTTACAATTTTATTTAAAAGAATATCATAAGTATTTATTTTTATGTTTTTAACTTTTAACCTTGTATTAACAAGCTTGTGTTAATAACCATACCAGTTTTGCAACCATTGTAATTGACTTTTTCTTTTTTTTTCTTCCTTTCTTTATTTATTTTGAAGCTTGTATTAAAAAGCTTTTGTTAATACTCATATCATTTATTAGTTTTGCAATTTTTGTAACTGACAGAGAGACTTGATGAATGTGATCGATTCAATTAATACACTTTGAGTTCCAACTCAGCCCCGAGTTCCAATTATGGTCCAAAACATTAGAAAATGAATCTTAATCCAAAATTGTTCCAATGTTATTGGCCATTTCAAAGTTGTCTATTTCAAATATTAATATTATTGGCTATTTCGAAGTTGTCCATTTCGCAGCTCCAGTTATATAAGACTTACCCTGCTTATTTTTGTAATTGTAATTATAATTATAAGATTGAAGATAAAGAAAACTGACTACGCTGATATTCGTAACTTTAACTTTAATGATAAGATTAAATATAAAGAAAGCTGACCACAATGATATTTGACAACTCTTTGTGAATATCTCTTTGTGAGTTCACATAAGACAACTTACCAACCCTAGTATTATCTATGTTTCTCAAACTTCCACATTATCTGTGCTTATCAGCTAATATCTACCACAAGACTGAAGACTGCTATGCTCAATAAAGGTGACACTAAAAATCAATAAAAAATAAACATCCACCGCATGGACAATAAACATCCACGGCAAGGACTTGCTCCTATGCAGCTCGTCTTGTCCACATTGAAAAAAACGACCGAAAAAATTCAAAATCATAGCACAGATGGTATAATAGACGGCTCATACTAAAAAAGTACAATAATTAAATACTAAAGGGTGACACTCCAAACCATAGAGATGTTTTGACCCGAAATGACCAGCATTCATGACAAGCGAAACACCAATCATGTTACGGGCATTAGCTCGAGCATATATTCTATATAGAGTATAGAGTAATATAGATGTGTTATGATTCTTTTTTATATATATATATATTAAAGTTTGTTAGAAAATTATAAAACTGATTGAAAGTGTATATATAAGTTTTTGAAATTATATAATTCAGATTTAATAGAGATATTTTAGGGTGCTGAATTCATTTATATAATTATCAATAAAATTTTAATAATGAAAAATTACAATTTTACTAAAAATTATATCATCTAATTTTAATAATTACTGTTGTGGTTACTTTC
Organism: Larix kaempferi; assembly: GCA_027924585.1. Classification (NCBI taxonomy): domain Eukaryota; kingdom Viridiplantae; phylum Streptophyta; class Pinopsida; order Pinales; family Pinaceae; genus Larix; species Larix kaempferi. The sequence goes on along the minus strand of BSBM01000816.1, from coordinate 4,511,998 downwards.
ACTATTAGATAAAATTGATTTATTACTTCCCAATTTATTAGTATTTCAATCTTTTGTTTTGTATTTATAGGAAGTGTGTTACCTCCATATTTTCTCTCCAATTGGAGATAAGTTTATAGATTTTGAAGAAGACAAAATGAATAAATTTTTATATTTAGTCAAAGAGTAAAAAAAAAGCCTAATTATACCTATCAGTTCATAAATTGGCTCAATAATGATAATCATGCAAGGATTATTTATCTTTTAAGTGATAAAATCTTTTTCTACTTGTAGATTCCACACATCTGATCTCGTTATTCAAATCCAAGACACATCAAATTATCTTCTTCTAATGAGTGGATTCATGACATCTTATCATAGGGCTAAAGAGAAATCCATATTTTCTGCTCGAAATCCATGCCACATCAAACATAATTATTTATTTATCAATTTCTTATTATTTAATGTTTACGTGTTAAAATAAAATATTTATAAATTGTTTTTTTGTGGTGATTACTAGTTACATTAATAGGTGTTAGAATTTGAGGTGGACTACTATTTATGATTTTCCTAGATTGAAAGAGGATAAGACAAGTGTACTATCCAATTGATTTTATGGATTTTACTCAAAATTCCAAATAAACAATTATAAAAAAAAGAAATATAAAAAATAATTAATAGCTAATGAATAGATAATTTGTAACTCATGCATGAATAATAAGTAGTGACATATGACACTTAACTTATAACCTATTAATTTAACTGCCCACAAGTTAAATAACTATGCTAGAAATACATTAATTTATATCTATGAATATTAATGTCACTATATGCTAATTTCATTGCTATAATGTTATCTAACTATGTGAAACTTTCTTATATATTAATTTTACACTCCCATATTATGTCATATTATGTCATGATAATTTATAATTTTTTAAAATAATTTAAATTAAAAAATGAAATAATTAAAATTTAGTTTTATATGCATTCTTTACACACTTAGAATACGAAGTACCATTTCCATAAAAAAAAAGTTACGATGTCGCTGTTTTGTGATTAAAAAGAGAAGAAAATTGGTGTGATTTTTCATTTTCCAAATTTGGTGACCTATTCCATTTTCCAAACTTGGTGACCTATTGACATTTTCAATCATTGCCATTTTGTTATTGATGGTTATTTGCATTTTTTTATGTATATTTTTTGTTTAGTCTTGAAGGCTTATGAAAAGAAGAGGTTTAATGATTTTATTGTTGCTTATGGTTGCTCATTGACTCGTTCTGACAAGGTTCGAAGTGTAGGCAATCCTTGGAATAGAGGCTCACCCCTAGGTTAGGCTTTCGGTTATCTGATCCTTCATGCTAGTTTTAGGGAAACCGGACCACTATATATAATAATTTTTCTTTCTGATACATCATATCCATCTACTAGCTCTATAAGCTCACCATCCCTATTTTGGGTTGAATCAACTAATTTCTCCAAGAGGTAGGAGAAAGAAATCCATTGCAATCTTTTTGACCTGGCTTGAAGGGGAGGACAAAAATTAAAAAGAGGGAAAAGTCAAAGTCAGAACATCTGGAAAAAAACAATTGCTTTCTATCAATAGACCGACTACACAAATCAACCATGACCTGACTTTCCACAACTAAGTCACAAGTTACTAGTATATTTGGCTTGTGGGATGTTGGATATGCCCTTGGGAGGTTTCTCTTTTGTGATGAAAAAAGAGAAGAAAATTGTTGTGATTTTATATTTTCCAAATTTGGTGACATATTGACATTTCCATTCCTTGCCATTTAGTTGATGATGGTCATTTACATTCTTTCTATACATTTCCGGTTTGACATTGAAGGCTTAATGACTTTAGGGTTGCTCATTGGCCCGTTGTGACAAGGCTCGAATGGTAGGGGACCCATGAGATAGAGGATCACCCCCTAGATAAAGCTTCGAGATATTTCAACCAATACTGAATCACAAGTTGTATATTTGACTTGCGAGTTGTTGAATATACCCATAAGAATTATTGTTCCCATGGTAAAAAAAAATAGTTTACCAAAACCAATCCAATCTAATTTTATAATGTAAATATGTAATTGCTTTTATCAAACAAAAGAGTTTATATAACTAAAACTTACCAATGAAGGTGTATTTTTTTTAAATAATCATATTTCTATGATAGAATACGATAGTCTTATACAAATATTGGCCAATTAAATGTAAATAAGCCATGTATGCAAAACATTCTTCAATGAACAAGTATAAAATGTTTATGCTGGTTACATATACATAAAAAAAATCAAATTCTTATATTTTTTTCATAGAAAATAAACATGTTTCTCTTAGAGTTTTTATTTAGTAAAATTATATTACCACATTTTTATGGGATATTAAAGAATACTCTTAATTTTATTAGATATTAATAAATATTTAAATTTTTTTTTGTTAAACTCTCTTACCAATATATATTTCTAATTAAAAAAAATCCAATAAGAACATTAAATAATATTACATACTTTATATAAAAAATGTTCCAACCACACATCCGGCGGGGATCTATCTATCCGTGGTCTTTCAATTGTAAAAGCATCCATCCATCCCGCCACGCTGCTTATATTGATTATGACTAGGAATACCGCCACGCTGTAAAAGTAGTGAAATTGGTTGAGGAAAATGATCCAAATGATCATTATAATTATCGATGAAATAATTTGAATATTCACGTTAGCGCAGAATTTAAACATCTTCGCATTAGCTTGATGATAGCACAGAATTAAGACACGTATTGGTAGTAGAGGATAAAGACCAATTTGCAAGCCATATGATCCAGACAAATTAGTTTTATAGATTTTTCATGGTGTTCTCTCTTAAATAAAAAAAGAAAAGAAAAGAAGAGCTTATCGACATAAATATAAATAATAATTAGGATTGATATTTGATATTATCATTTTTTAAGTGATTTTTATGAAAATATTTTCTTTAACATTCACTATTATGTGAATGTTTTTTTAGTTATATTTTTTCTGGAGTAGTCTAAATATTATAGAATTTTTAATTTTCTAATTAATATTATTAAAATTATCAATTTCTATTAGCTCATTCACATAAAGTGTGATTTAGTAGGGAGAAGATACCCTAAATTCAACCAGTTGAGGGTTGGTATATTAGGGAGGAGACACCCAAAATCTAATGAGTTGAGGGTTGGTGTAGTAGGGAGCAGACATCCAAAATTCAACTAGTTGAGGGTTGGATCGTCCATGATTTAACAGCTTAAATACCCCGTCATGGTTTATTAAACCAAAGGCCACTCCCACAAATAAGAGAAATTCCAAAAAAAAAACAAAAACTATTCAACAATACAATCAAATTCACTTATTCCATCTAGACTATGCAATATCAACCACTGATATTTACAATTCCTAGCACGGTTCTAAATTCATTGCTTATTCAAATCTTACCCTATTAAGATTGCTAATATTTGTTTGAACAAAGTTAAGAGCTCCAGCATTAAAATGTCAACAAGTGCATTGTTTGATTCGGCACATCTTGCATAGCTAAATAACATAGTAAAATCAAGGGAAATGGTTTAGCATCATTACGTTTCGCACACATACAAAATGGAGGTAAGAGGATTTGTGATATTTTTTTCCTCTAGTCACAAGGCTAAAGGTTTTATTCTGCTTATTTTTCAAAATATACTACCACGATTATTTAAATGGATTCGTATACAAAATCAGATTGTGCTTATTTTTTCGTGTACTCGTATTTTGTAAAAAAACAATAAGGAGTTAACATCACTATAAAATGACAAATTTTATAATTTTCTGATTTAAAAACTATTATAATATATATAAATGTTGAAGGTTTATTAATCATTAATTTGTAGTATATTTAGTAATTTAATTAGTAATTAATTATAATTAATGTGTAATATATTTAGTAACTTAATTAATTATTAATGTTAGAGTAATATATTTATTTATTTAATAAATTAACCACTACATATATTTTGTGTTTTTTTTATAGATTTTAATTTTAAATAATTTTTTTCAATATTTTAAAAAATTATAATTTTTATTGTTAAAATTGAATGAAATGGTTGTAATATTCACGATTTAAATTATCTAATATAGATTTAAATTTTCACTAATTAAATGATAAAAACCATGATCACTATGATATTTATTTTAAATTTACTGAAAACAAATAAATTATATAATATATATAAATATTTTAATAAAATTAAATTAAAATAAAAACAAACAAATAAATAAATCCCAAGCAATCATTTTTTTAAATTATGCGATCATGGCCATATGACCATTTAGGATAAGGGAAATGACAATATGCTATAATGATGGTTAGTCTCAAGGAGGCTCAAGTGCATGGTCAGCTCATGGCCACCTCTACCACAAAGAGGGGATTTTTTTTTTAAAATTACTAATTTATGCATTATTTATATATTAAAAGAAACCATATTTAAGTGAGTTCATTTGGATATAAAGCATGGCTTCATATTTGTAAATAAATAAAAAAGAAACTTTAAATTTTAATTGTCTAGGGAGATTTCTTTGAAATGTAAAATCTTTATTTATAGAAAGAAAAAAAAATATTAACTTGAGAAGGAATGAAGCACTATCAAAAAAAATTCAGATTATAAAAGTAAAAATGAATGTAATGAAAATAAAGTAGGATTTTATATCTTTCGATTATTTTTAATTAAATAATATATTTAGAAAAATAAATAAATAACTTTAATTCCTAAAAATTATACTTTATAGTTATAAATATTAGTGGTTTAAATTTACATAATCATCATCTTTATCCTCTACTATGTTAATAGTTTTTGTTAATAATTTATAATAAGTTACTTAAAATTCTCAAATTTAATAATATTAAACTTATAAAAAATGTCACATGACTAACTATTTAATGTCATAATCACAAATTTGTCATTTTATTTTTAATCTTTTAATAATGTAGAATTTTATAGAGATTAAAATCATGCTAGTTATAAATATTTTATAAAATAAATTGTTAAATAAGATTAGTGTACTCTCTATATTAATTTTGGCATGGCTTCTTTAATAAGAAAACGTGAGTGATAACAACTAATTGAGACGTAAATAATTAGTGATTACAACTACACATAAAGAAGAAATAACAGATTTAATTTGTTTGACCTATAAATATTCACTAATCACAAATTATGTAATTGTACCTAATATATTAAAACATGGCATTTATTCTAGGATTCACACTTTTTAGTTTTCCATTTTTTCATGGGTTTTCCATTTCACAGTAGGTCATGGCTCCAGATGTTGATTTCCTTATTGAGTAGTTTTATGTCAGATACACAGTCTGAATTAACTTAGATGTCCCCACCTCAGTCAATCGATTGAGAAATAGACGTATGTAAGACTCCACTACGTCTAGTGTCGCTGAGTTATTCTGTGATACCTCGACTTACTCAATGCCCATATAGACCAACATAGATCCATCTTAAAAGGGGATCTACCAAGCACCGAGAGGGATCAAATCTCTGAGAGGTGCAAACCCATTTTAGAGTGGAAATGTTGAGGAAGTGTGTAATGCAATGTTTATTGTTTTAATTTATCTAATTTGTGTAGTTTTATATATATGTCATTCTAAATATTTTAAATCTAATTTGATATAACAACTCTAAAAAAATCGAACAATAATTTTTTTTGTATATGATATAACTACTAATTATGATCTAGGGTTTTCCTAGGACTTACTTCATTTTCATGTTAACTACTGGAGTACACACTTGTACATACTTGTTATTACTTTTGTTTGTGAGGCATATGTTAGTTGATCTCACACTGTGTTAACATTGAATTTTATGCTATACATGTACTCTTACATATAAGGTCATTGTTTTTCGCTTATACGAAATCCTATGTGTTGCAAAATATCGATTTGTATTCCTAAATTACTAAATAATAACATTAGAGATATACTCTATATCTATAGACCTACCATAGCCATGCCATACATTATACTTATGGGTGAAAATGCGAAGTTGGGAAACACTTTTATGGCAACGGAGTGAAAAAAAAACTAGTGCACGCACATGAATATGTGAAAAAAAGTCAACCTCAAACTCTAGGTCGAGAGTTTGTGAGAGTTCAAACTCTCGGCCGAGAGTTTAAGAAAACTCTAGGCCGACAGTTTGAACCAATCACCATGCTATATTTTAAAAAAAAACTCTTGGATGAAAGTTTGAACTAAACTCTCGGACGAGAGTTTGGAAGATATTTTTTCGGCTGAGAGTTCATGGTCAACAAAACCTATGAAAATATCTACCATCTTTCTGGAACCTGCACTTAAACAAGCCCAAACCCCTGCAAATTTTAAATATTATTTGTCGAACTTGGTAGCAATGGATTCATCTCTGAATCTAGTTTCCAACAATATAATAATTGTTTCATTTCGATTTGAATTTCTATTTATTAATTTTTTTTTCTAAACCTTATCCCTTAAGAATTTTATTACTCTGAAAATCACCTGAAATGAAAATTCAATATCATAACAAAGACAACACCAAAAAATTTGAATTCTTCACAGAGATCTTCCTTGCCCCATCCTCTTCAAAATGATACTTTTAGTTTTTTAAATCAGAGTCACAGTAAAAAGAAAATTGAAGCTTACCAACATTTGTCGATAAGGCACCATTTGAAGAAGATATGCTATTTTGATATATAATAAAAAATAGTTCTTAAGTCCAAAAAACCTCAAAATATAGTCCATGCACAAGTGCAATGTGTGTAGATTATGATCATACATTGTTTTACCTAAAATGAATAACCATCTCTCAAAAAACTATTGCTCACGCTGGTCACTCATTATCCATACCTAAAATTTTCAAGGATATGCCGTTGGTGTAACCTGCCTAGAACTTGAAAAACATTTTATGTTTGTGGAAAAACATTACTTTAAAACTTATTGTAAAGTTTTATGTTATTGACCAAGGATTGTCAAGGATGATTGTAATTGAATATTATTATTTAATAAATTAAAATAGGAGACACTCATCCAAAGAGAATTGTTGAAGAGTGTTCATTGACCCACTAGGAGGAATAAAACTGGTGTATAAGGCAATTGACAAGTGGTAGCATCTGCACTCACTTACTAGCTGTTGCAGGGGGCAACTTCCCTAAAAATGTGGTCATGTTCCCCAAGGATGGTGGAACTGAGCAGGTGGCTCATTTAATGTTAAATTGACCAAAAAGACCTAGGCAATCTTTATATCCATCGAATTGAGTAGGTAGCTCACCACGTTTTCTTTGTGTTTGCTGGAAACTGCTATGTTGAGCACACACGAGATTTGATGAGGGGAAAGCTATCTAATGAGTTGCAGAGTAAGACTATCTTATGTTGCTGATTTGTAGAGAGAGTGTTTTGTATGCAAGTCTTCATGATTACTGAGATACAAAGTGTATGTCATATGATTCTACACAATATCTTCGTCCTGGTGGTTCAGTGAACAGGCTCGGGGGTCCTTGTAACATCCCCAATTTTTACGAAAATTTTAAAAAATTTCTTATTACTATTTATGTCAATTAATTAATATGTGGAAGACATTCTTATTGGCAGTTGTCTCAGAAAGGACTATTCTATCCTAATTGTGATGTTTGTGCTTGTATTTATTAATGCATCGTCTCGATTCATTTAACGTGTCGACATGTCATGAATGTTTATAAATCTTACTAACGGAAAAATAGATGTAAGACTCAACAGATTTTTTATCTCATAAATGAATGTCGCTCCTTTTGTCTTGAAAGTTTTCAGCATTAATGTGTCGTCTTTTATTTTTGGATCAATATTTAATTCTACATTAGCGATGTAACGGAATATAACTTTTAAGTTACTAACCTTTTTATTTTCTTGATGAAGGGGTCCTATTGAATCCCTTAGGCTTACTTAGCTATTTCCATAGCTAATGCTCTTACTCCTATTTGTACATATACCACAAGTGAGGTTATTATTATCGATTGAAGATCCAAAAACTGTACGTTTAAACGTAGCATTTGCAACTACTATAGACTTGAAATTAATGTCACAAGGGAAAAAACCCAAATAGGACCTAGGGTAAGACCTACCGTAGCTTAAATTGCTATTTCTATTTAAACGACTTGCATTCACATTTTAAAACATATTAATATTTAACTATTCTTTAGCACTTAAACTTTATTATAAAGTTCTATATATAAGTTGACATGAAATAAACCTTATGAACTTCATGATGATTTTAGAGATTTCGTTGACTCTTTATTGATATTAATATGTGACCATGATTAAAATCATATGGTCGGACTCATGTATTATTTGGCACTTATGTATTTATAAGTGAATGTGGCAGGTGTTAACCTTGACCACGATTCATAATCTTAAAGACCTGAGCATACAAGGACTTTGATAATATGATCACATGTTCGTAACCTTTGGAACTATACGGTGTATAGTCTTCAGGTAATAATCTTGTAATGCAATCCTTCACTGGCTGGTAGGCAACTCTTTAATAATCTTGTAATGGAATCCTTCACTGGCTGGCAGGTAACTCTTTAATACAGTCTTGAATGCACTCATAGTGGGAAGCCTACCTGGCAATCCCGTGGCAGCCATTTCACCTGACAACCTTGGGTTTTGGGATAAACCCTAACCGAGGTTTGAATGACTATCAAACTCTGCGAAAGTTCACTTTGCTGGTTCATTATGCAAAGCAGGTAGTGGAGGCCGACCGCCTGTCGAAATGTTAGGGTTTGAAAGCTCCACGAGGTTTCAGGGTTATCCATGGCGGTTTGCATCTGACAAATGGGAGCTTGCTTGAAGAATCTTGCAAGAAAGGTAAGACCATACTCACGGTGCCAAGCATTCGTCATTTTAATTCATCCTTTCTTAGATAATTTGTTACTAAAACTTATTTATTGTTGTGATGGTAGTGGAGTGACATGGTTCCATAAATGCTGCGTTGCTACCACTTCCAGGCATCTATTCCACCGTGTGTGACAACCCCAGAATTAATACACGAAAACATATTCTCGGAATATTTAAAAGAAAACTCATAAAGAGAAAATGCATTACTTACACATATACATCCACTATAAAGGAGGATAATCAACTTTACCTTACCGGGTTTTAACCCAACATTCTATGGGTATCACTTGACGACAATGATTATTATTACTTCTTGAAATCCCTTGCACAGAACCAGTCGACAATTAGTTATCCGTAAATGAGGAAATTCAACATGTTTAACTTTCAACATTTATATGAAGGGAAAACATTACCCCTATCTCCAAGGTCTAATCATAGAATCTACTCCTAGCCTTGTAATAACCAATATGTTAATTTATGCTTTTCATAATAAAACTCATAACCATTAGTAATAATCATAAGACTTTATGAGATGCGCTATTTCCATATTCATTTAATTAACTCAACGAATCCATCCTTCTTATCAGTTTCATCCTAGCATTGCTATGACGAGGAAGAGTCAATGCACTATCATTATGAAATTTCCATCTTAATCCTAAGAATGTTTTTAAATTACACTTATATGCAAGTTCCCGTAATCCATACTATTGAACCCCTATTTTAATACATCTTCAAATCTTAACATAGGGAATACTTTTAAGAAAAGGAGAGTAACCTTAAAAAAAGTCCGTCCATAAAAAATACTTGTCTACATTCGGAATATTGCCATTAACTCTCATGAGGACTCTTCTTACATTCTTACATAAATAATAAATTAACATTTGCATATCTAAAGCAACGGATACGTCTAGCCGTTTTTATTGCCAACAATCATCATAATTTCATCCACATAATCAAATAAGAGATTAACCTTTGCATATTTAAAGAATAGATACATCTACTTTCCTTTTTATTGCCAACAATCATCATAATTTCATGCACATAATCAAATAAGAGATTAACCCTTGCATATTTAAAAAATAGATACATCTACTTTTGACAATGACAAACATAACCACATATGCATAAAATATGACACAGATCCCATATACCGTGGTTCACCCCACTCTTTAGGCTACATCCACAAAAATTATAATATCTTGTATTATGTTCATTAACAAAGGTTACATCCTGCAACAAACTTGTTGCGCCAATTACTTTTCATTTCCTCATGGCTTCTCTCATAGAGGACTTTTTCAACTTTAACTCTATTACAGAGCTATGTTGCTGTAATATTTGATATAATCATTACCGTCGGCCTTCACACTATTAATAGTTCCAAGTCCAGAGATTTGTCTCTGTATTATAAATATAGATATGTAGTATATAACCACTAGAAATCCCACCAATAAATTCCAGAGTTTAAATAAGAATCCTCTCTAAAATAGAGATATGCTAAACAGAATTAAAAGAATTGGGGATTACTTTACAAACTGTGCCTTGCTAGGGTGTAAAAGAGATAGTTGCATACATTAAACAGGGATCTTCAGGGTTTAGAGTTTTATTACAAATCCTAACATAAGCGTAAACCTTCAGGTTAAGCTTGTAGCAGCAAAGCCATGATCGTAGATCTACAGGGTTGCGTTTCTTAGCAGCAGCATTAAAAGGCAGGAACCGATTATCATAACACTCTTCAGTAAAGATCGACCTAGATCTGCCTAAAAACAAAATAAACATCATAACAAAAGGAAACGGATGGCATTCCTGTCGAACGCAGAACCAACAGTTCGCTGGACTCCCTAGCAACGGTAGAAAGTCAATAACCAAAAGGATCAGCAATGAAAATAAGACAGAGCCCTAACTGGCCGAACGTATTTATAATAGTATGTACTATAGTCGTGGCACCTAGCAGAGATCTACAAGATTTCAGCGCCTACTTGTAGAGAGTGGAGAACTTAAAGGATTTCGATCCCGGGTATAAACTTATAAAGGGAATCAGAGTTCGCTGAATGATCTACGATTTCGAAATCGGGGTACAAAGCCGACTATGACTTCCATTCAAGGCAGAGCTATTGTTTTCATTTAAAAATAAGCATAGAAACGAATCATAGCAATCGAGGCAGAGATCTTCCATTTCAGTCAATTCAGATCTATACCACCGAGATCTATGAATTCTATCAGACATCCTGAGCATTGAAATCATGAACAGTAAAAACATATCTACGTTTTCAGTTTACAAGAAAACAGACAGGGACGCGTCTCAAGGGCGAAAACCAATTCACTGAAAACCCTCGATCTATAGTATGAAGGAAATTTCCTTACTATGCATTCTAAAAATGGAAAACAGGTTAGGGATTCTACTTTCTCCAAGGTATACACGCAGAAGTCATTTACCTATTTTCAAAATGGCAAAACAAGCTAGAGTGGATATCTCTTACATCTAAGAAAGCGGCTACCCACCATTCTACCGTTGTATTGATTGCATCTCAAGCTACTATTGGTTCGCATCCCGATCTGATGCGTTGAACCGAAGACTTCTCATCGCGTGGAGTGCATCCAAGGTGGATGCGGTTAACAGCCGACCCCCTTCTCATCGCATCCCCAAACTAAATAGGTCACCATCCATCCGATGATAGGATCCTTCCCCTTGTTAGAGATAACGTTTATCTCTTAAGGATGTGTTGGAGATTCTCTACCTAATATGCTCTGTGGTTGAGATATTCTCTCAACCTCTTATGACTATATTTGGAATAAGTTAGATCTCATCACAGTACTCTTGATTCTATATATTGGAGTCTCCATGTATTGTAAAACATAGTTTATTATAATAGAATTCAGTCTTGTGTGTTACAATGTCTACTCTCTCTAATTTCAAGTTGGTATCAAAGCTAGATTGAGCTTGACTCCCTCACGGGAGTGCTCGGGACTATGAGAGAGGAGCATTGTTGTGTTTGCTGTCTGAGTGACGATCCGCCAAGGATTGAAAACCATCCCATATGATAGAAAAATAAACCACTACTACCGTCTAAAGGAGGAGTCATGTTGCCATCCATGCGTGAGGTTGAAGGGGGTTATAACCTGTAGATTTTGCAGATCTGAGAGGAAGAGTGAGCCTATTCATGTGTGAAAGACCCTGTGTGAAGAGACTTCATTGGAAGTACCTGCTGCGATTCTGGAGGAGCCTCCATCGTTGATCTGTTTGATCTGTGTGTGAGGAGTGAGCTGCTATGGAAGAGATACGACATGCGGCTTCTAGAGATAAATCTGCAGGAGCTGTGAAGAAAATCACTACTGATTGGAGGAACCGATATACAAACAGACCGGGCATCTACTATGAAGAGCATCTGCTACGAAGAGAAGTGACTTGCACGTAAAAGGGTTGATAGTGCAGTTGTTGAATCATTTGTGTAGAGCCACCACAATTGCTGAGGAAACCGCTGCTCATAAGTTTACAGCCATTGTTTGAAGGGCTGAGATCATTCTTGTGTGAAGAGGAGAGCCAAGCTGCATTGAAGGGAGCGTCTCATCGTTGCCATCATTTGATCTGCGAACTAGAACCGGCATATGTGGGGTCACTACGAAGGAGGAATTGAAGGCGTTGATCATTGAAAGGAGGAATTGAAGGCGTTGATCATTGAAAGGAGGAATTGAAGTGTTTGATCACTACCACCAACAGGATTAAGAAGCGACGCAGCTGTAAGGAGTCATCCAACGCTCCAACACTCCGAACTGCACAAGAATCCATGTCGTATGTGTAACTCTGGTATTTTCTTGGAGTGCACAAAAGAAAGAGCGAAATGCACAAGTTTATTTGCCACTAGATTGGCAAATTGGCATCCCAACAAGGTTCCTGCGAAGGTCGCCCGCGTCTATTTCAGGAAAACATTGTAGCTCCCATGAAGCCAGATTGTGGCATTGACACAGTTCTCCCATGCAATGATCACGTCGATTAACCAACACTTGAAGGTAAAGGGACAAGCCACTGCGGAGAACGCAAAAGGTAGAGGCTACAGTATGGAAGAGTGAAGTCGTCGCTGCTTCAGATCCTGAAAGGAGCCTCCTTGTTAGCCATGATCTGTTGTACATTAGTTGCAGCAGTAACTATAGGTGAAGTCATTTAGTGGAGGTGATTCAAGCATTTCTCTGAAGGTTGTTGATTGTTGCTGTGGGAAAGTATTCTTTCTTTGGCTGGATGCTTAGTTCAATTGTGTGAAGTTTTGTGTGTGAGTTTTATTGTGTGGAGTAATTGTGTGGATTCTCTTAATGGTATGTAAAAGGTTATATTCGTCTTGGTCATCAATGAAATGATGAGATGCATATGTAATGGGTTTGCAATTTTTATGAGCATTTAGTACCTGAATTATTGTAAGGGGTGCATGATCGGTTGTACCCGACATCCCAAAAATTTTTTGGTCAAAAATTGTAAAGCTTAGTCATTATTAGGCAAGCTGATTTCCCCATGTTGTTGTAAGACCCGTCCCAAGTGTTCAGGCATACGTGTTGTGGTGCGTAATTGCACTGGGTTATCCCTCCTATTCATAGAGTGGATGTGTTATCAAGTTGTGGAATAGACCACTCTGAGCAGTACGGGGGTGACATGTGTACCCGTAACCTGAACTTGATGAAGGTCAAAGAAGCAAGAGTCTTCAATTCAAGGGGGAAAGTTGAGATGGAAGAATCTCAGAGTATGACGGACCAAATTATGATTAAGGGAGAATTTAACATTGATGAACCATGTAGCTGAAAAGGATTCCTAGAGAACTGGCGGTTACAGCGACTGAGCACCCATGTATTTCGGTAGATGGATTTATTTTCATATGGACTTCAGTAATCAGATGCAGGTACAAGAAAAAGTTCTTGATAAAACCCAACGTGATGAAAGCCTCAGCAAATGCATATGGAGACCAAGACTACTCTATAAGAAGATTAGAGATAAACATTAAGGGAGGATGTTAGAGATAATGTTTATCTCTTAAGGATGTGTTGGAGATTCTCTACCTAATATGCTATGTGGTTGATATATTCTCTCAACCTATCATGACTATATTTTGAATAAGTTAGATCTCATCACAGTAATCTCAACTCTATATCTTGGAGTCTCCATGTATTATAAAACATAGTTTATTATAATAGAATTCAGTCTTGTGTGTTACAATGTCTGCTCTCTCTAATTTCAAGTCCCCCATCGAGGCCCCCAGTGATGTATGCATTGTGGAGTCCGCCCAGGTTTGGTGGGTTTTCCCTTTTTCCAAGTGGAAGCTCGAATGCTCCACTTGTAAGTTCTCGAAAGGAATCACGACTCAGCCCACAACTCAGATATTCAACGGTGTGAAATCATTTCCAAGAATAAAAGGGTCCTCTTAAATTTGAGTCGAGGTGGAACTTACAACTTAATCATTAATTTAATGAAAACATGATTGCAAGGTTACAATACTTAGTAACACAATTTGTATAACAAGGTCGAGATTTGATTAGTTAAAAATCTTAGCTCTCATAAGAATAATAAATTGGCACTAAGAGTTATTTTTAGAATAACTAGGATTATCAAATAAAATACATATAATCTGTATTTATACCGTTGTCCACTACGCCATATATATATATAAATATTCAATAGTTGGTGTTTCCTATACACCCATATATATAATTCTCACTAACATGTAACTTAGATGTTATTTTAGGATAACTAGGATTATTACATAAAATACATATAATATATGTATTTATATCCTTGTCCATTAAGCCTCATATATATATATATATATAAATATTTAATAGTTGGTGTTTCCTATCCACCCATATATATATACTTCTCACTAACATGTAACTTCAATATGCTAGTTTTCCCATTCATTGTTTGTTTCTTGGTATTGTTCACCATTATAATAACATTTTTAGACTATAGATAAAATATATCTTATCCTCTTTCTTTGTTCTCCAGTATAGATTTCAAGGAAACTTTTAGTCTATTTTCCTACTTGTATCTATTTTCGATGCTAAAATAATAATAATAATAAAATGATCTTTTAGTTACTAAGGATCATCTAAACATAGCTATCTTCACTATAAAAAGGATAAGTCCTCTAACTTATTAGAAGGTTGCGACAAGTAATCGCTTCCTCAATCTATGACGATGACACTTATAACCTTAGGTTAACTCCTAAACCACTTACCCTTCTTCAAGTGTTGGTGGCACTACGATGATGCCCACCATCTATCGCTAGATTCCGTTGGTTGCCTTGCCTATCACTTTCCCCTCCCGGTGGATTCAATTTCCCATCGTTTAGCTGTAACTGTTTTTTGTCCTTTATGTTTACAATTACCACTTAGGAAATGAACCACAACTTTACAAGTTATTTTTACTGGTGGGACCTTGGCCTTGAGATCCTCACCTAAAAAATAAGTACAATATTCAATTTCATGTACAAAATAATAGGGCATAAAGGAGGGATGTTACACCGTGGCTTTCAACGATATAGATAGTATAAACTCTCTATCTAATTGATAGATATTGTAAGTCAACACACAAAAAAACAAATTTTCCTTGTGTGTAGTGCTTGAAAATGCCTTTTGCACCATTCACCAAGCCCTTATCAATTGCATGATGGCCTATAATCAATTCAATTAGCATATCTTTCTTAAGTACAATTGCAAAAGGCAAATGCATTGATCTATGTTCAAGTGTTGTTTTGTCAATCACATTGATTTTTTTTTATCATGTGTCAATAGCATAAATGCTTCAGCTTGTACAATGCATATCATTTTGTTATTTTGTTCTTAGATATATTTGTTTCTATGGTAAAGATAAGAAAAAATAAGATCTTTGGTGT
Source organism: Larix kaempferi (assembly GCA_027924585.1). NCBI lineage: Eukaryota > Viridiplantae > Streptophyta > Pinopsida > Pinales > Pinaceae > Larix > Larix kaempferi. Next base: position 4,496,252 of record BSBM01000816.1, on the reverse strand, counting down.
TTCTTTGTAACAATGGTAATTTAGGAAATTTATATCATCTTTTGTTTGTGAACATGTTCTAATTCTATTTAATATGGACACAAACATTTTGTCTTTTTTCCTCATGACCTTTTTAAGCTAACAAAACTTGACTTTCTCTGACCAAAATTTATACGGGTTCTTTTATTGTTGAAATCTTGGTTGTTCAAAAATCCAAAAATCTTGTATAGGTTGTGCTTGACACAGATGACCATAGAATATTATGTCTAGATTTCTAAATGGGATTGTTAGGGTGTGCATAATTTCCCTAAATCTCTTGTCTATGTTGTATAGCATTTGCAATCCAATTAACAATACTCCATCTATGAGAAGTAGACGCAGTTGTTGATATTATTTGGTTAATATAAGATCTAATGCATTTGAACTTAGGGGGAGAATATTTTTTGCATTCAGGGGAAGACGTAAAGACGAGTGGATTGTGATTACATTTGCATTCTAAGCATATTTTCCAGTAAATGCAACTATGATTCCACGATGACTTTGGATATCATTGTTGTAAATGTACACTAAGACATTATAAAATTGTTGTTGCATTAAACGTTTTCATTGTTCCTACTGCCCCCGTTCAAATAAAATGTTAGGAACCCATGTCTTTACTTTGTTAGTATATTGTTGTTGGATGCATATGCTTTATAAGTCGTCGAGTAGTATTTGTTGATCAATAGTTTGTGTTATTGTTGTTGGCGCATATGCTTTGTAAGTCGCCTGTAGTATTGTTGATCCATAGTTTGTAGTGGCCCATGGTTTTGACCCGTAGTATTGGCGCTTAGACTTAGTATATAAGTGTGTGTTGAGACCTATGAAGGCACGGTGAAGTTATTTGTATTGAGCTTGCTCATAGGAGGTTGCCCCCTCGAAGTGGCCTGTGATCAATATAAAAGTGATTCTGAGTTCTGTCATTTCTGCTATTTCGCATATTCTTATTAATTAACTGTTGCAGGTGCATCACAGCTGGTATCAGAGCACTTTCTTGGGCTCGCTGGGTGAAATTTCTGCCAATCTTTTTTTTCGCATCTGTTGCAGGTTCGGATTTGGGAATAATCCCTATCTGCTTAACTGTGGGAAGTACTTTGGCATAAGCCCTAAAACGCATTGTGAGGAGTACCACAGGAACCCCGAAGTAGCTGGCCATTGAGAGGACCTGCTAGCGAAAAGAGCAATGACCCCTACATGATTGACTAGTTCCCACCCGTGAGGTAAACCAAGAGCTGTTGTTTATGGAAAAGCGGTTATCAGTTTTACCTGAGCTGTGGAGTGAGGGGTACTGCCCCAATACGCAAGCCATCAGATAGCATTGGTGGCCGAGTGAAACCCCTGAACTGTTAGGAAGCCGCACATACTTGGGGTCCATATCTACGTTCACCTGAACTGTTGTCGATCACTGTTGCGCCGTTTCAGATCCAGCCGTTCAGATCCATTTTGCAAGCCGTTCCAAATCCAGCCATTCTCAATCCATTCGGCGATGTTCCAGATCCCTTCTGAGCCGTAGCTGCTCTAGTCTGAAAAAAAAAAAAAAACAAAAAAAAAAAACAAAACAAAACAAAAAAAAAACATAAAAAAAACCAACAAGGTTTTTTCATCACCAAGTTTGATATTGGATTTCAAACTTTCATCCATTGTAGAGAAGAGCTTGCAATTTCCTTTCATGTGGTTAGAATAGTCCAAATCTAAATACCAAACATCTTCGATAGTATTTTCAGTTTTTCCATAAGATAAAAACAAATTACTTGGAGAAGCATCGTCACCCTCTTGAGCATAATTAACACTTTTTTCTTTCTTTTAATTTGCAATCCCTTTCAAAATGACCATACCTTTGACAATGATAACATTGGATGTTTCTCTTATAAAATATGCCTTTTCCTCTTCCTCTGAAACCACCTCTTCTTCCTCTATCTCCTTTTGAGAAATTTTGATTCTGACCTTTACCTTGGGCTTGGTTGATTTTGGAGCTAGAACTGGCATCTTCATTCTTTGTATTTTGTAGCTTTGTGGAAAAATATTTCTCATCACTTTATGCAAATGAATCTCTCAGTCTATCTTAATGAGAAATAAGAGATCCAACTAGGTGATCAAAGTGAAGGTTAGTCAAATCCTTTCTTTCTTCAATGACTATAGCAACATGGTTCCATCTTGGTGTTAGAGACCTCAACACATTTTAATCAAAACTTGTGTATCAATAGTTTATCCTAGTCATTTTATTGACAACATTATTTACTCTTAGACAATAATCACTTACCTTCTCACCTTATTGCATCTTCAAATTCTCAAATTCTGTCCTCAATGTCTGCAACTTGACAACTTTAACTTGATCGCTTGCTTGGTAAGATTCTTGTAGAGTCTTCCAGGCATTCTGAGCTGACTTTGCTCCTGCAATTCTTGTAAATAGGCTTTTATCTAGAGCTATTTGAATATGAAATAAAGCCCAAGCATTCTTCTTCTTGGCTTCTCTCGTAGTTGTTTTATCGTTGGTTGTAAGGGTGTTCCAATCAACTATCTCTTCATAACTTGGTTGTACAATCTCCCACAAATATTTTCCTGTCAAAAAGATTTTCATCTTGATGCACCAATAATCATAATCACTTCCATCAAATTCTATAATGGAAAAAGAGTTAAAATTTGACATTATGAACTTAATCCAAACAAAAATACCTACTCTGATACCAAATGAAGATTATGAAAGAGTCAAAGTTACAATAGCATAAAGAAAACATCACAGAAAACAACAAAGACAATTTTGTTCAACACAAGAAACTTTTATTATTATTTAGCTCCTTTTATCAATAGGTTGCAGAGCTACATACTTATATGTTGATTACATTGCATAGAAATCTAATAAAAGTATTAACTTTTTACATGGTGTAAAGTTAGTTGTAGATTTATGTAGAATTTTACAGATTTATTTTATTCTTCACATGTATTAGCATACAATGAAGTTTATTGTTAATTATTTAATAAACACATGTAGCCAAAAAAGCTAGACATTGTCAATAATTCTACATAGCATCAATTATCAACATACTTATGATGGATTTTCCCATGGGAAGACTAATTTTTCCTACTATGTAACTTCTAATTCTATTAATAAAAATTTTAACTTACAAATGACAAAAATATTATTAAAAACCATTTCAAAAATAAATAAAAATATATTTGGGAATCAAATAAGAGTATAAATATATTAAGAAATCCATATGGAAAGTTAATGATTATAAATAATGAGATAAAGTTGCATAGCAGCGAATGCCTGTGGTTGCTTTATGCTATATGCAGATGGACATGGCATCGATTATGGGAAATGCAATCTAGGCGGCAGAAACTTAAAGAAAAAGATCAAAGATACTTGTTGTAAACTATTGTTCCTTCTTACAATGCGTCGGGGTCTGGGTATATACTCATGAATAGCTTTCCAAATTGTTGTTGAATGAAAAGATCAGATCAGGAAAGAGTAAGCTCAATTGGAGATCCATGGATCATGTTTCTGGCCTGTCGGATGGGTCATTCTATTATATAGTATCCATTCATTGTAATTTCCCTCTTGAACGAACCCAAGACGCTTTGTAAGGATCCAGATGTTGCTTGTGCTTGTGATAATTTTGATTCAATTTTGAAGACATAGTTCACTCACACATGCATTGAAACAACTCCCATAATCGGTGTAAATAGAGCACCGAGAGAAGAGCGCTTGAAATACATGAAATAATAATAATAATAATTGCACTGATAGGTGTTTATATATTAGAATTTGGGGTGGAATAGCACCTATTATTTTTCTATATTGCACAAGGATGAGACAAGTGTACTGTCCAAATTGATTTGATGAAAGTTGTTCAAAATTCGAAATAAAAAAAATTATAAAAGAAAAAAAAAATAAAAAATAACTAGTAGTTGATGCATGGATAACTGGTATCTAATACATGGATAACTCTTAGCTATGCATCGATAAAGGGACTTCATGGAAAACAACAAGTAACATATAACTTATTACTTATTTGTGACACTTAACTTATGACCTATTGGTGTTCACCAACTATAAGTTATGTGGTTATACTAGTAATAATTTATATATATACAATGCAAAATATACATAAATCAGATCTAATCAATGGTAACATGAAGGAGAGCTATACTATGACCTTGCGAGGGACATCCCAAGGCAAAAGATAGAAGACCCTCTCCAATTTCCACCAATCAATCATTAGATCTATCCGAGAAATAAATCTCAAAGGGCTCGCTCTGCCTAACAAAGGGAAAAGATGAATTTAAACAACGCTTCTTCTAATGAGAAAGGTAGACGCATCGAATGGAATTCATGAACATAACTCCCTACATGTATGTGCATGTGGGACCTACCTTCCTTTTTCCATCGCTCGTAGTCCTTGTGTGTTGCCTAACCTTTTTCCATAGAAATATCTCTTGTGTTCGATTTCGTCCTGCAAATTTCTGTCCTCTCTAAACAAGGAGCCTCCAACTCCTTTTCTATCTTAGCATGCATAGATCCAATTATTTGTTCATTATGTGGGCTACTGTCTTTGTCACATACCCCAATTTTGTAAAAATTATGTAATTATTTTATCATATTCCTGAGACATTATGTTAAATTTAATGCTAAGTAGAAATTGATGACTCAGCAGAGTCACTAGAAATGGAATGTAATTCAGAATATTTTATTATTAATAAATAAACTATGGAGACAACAACATGGGAGAGCTGTTAAAAAGAGGTTACTAGTCAAACTGGTGGATGGAACTAGGTGGAAAGGCAAAAGACAAGTGGCAGCATCCTCAAACATTTCCTAAGTTGCAGGTGGCAACATCCCTATATTTGGGGTCATGATTCCCCAAGAAAGTGGAATCTGAGCAGGTGGCTCATTAATGACAGTTAACCCAACAAAGACCTAGGCAATCTTTTAAATAGTACTCAATGAACTGAGCTGGGGGTTCGAATTTGTTCTAGAGGGAGAAGACATTAAGGTGAATGCTATTCAGGAATCCCATTGAGGAAGAGGGAAATACAGTAAGGAAGTTGTTTGAGAGGAATGTTGCAGAAACTTGGTTCCATTATAGTTGTTTGGGATGAGTGAATTATTTTGCTGCACCTAGTTCTAGCCAGGGAGACCAGAGCAAGCTCGGGGGTCCTGAGAAGTGCTTTCTGGGCACTCTCCAAGAGTTGGTAGGGAGGAACAGCCTCCCATTGCTGTTGTTGTCCATAGAAACAGGTTCTGTCATTTACTTCCTTATGTTTGTCAAGTCTGAATAAATGTATGATGAGTTTATTTTTAAATGTCTGAAGAGTAATTAGTTAGTAAAATAGGATATCAGAGTAGCAGTAGATAGATTTGGTATAGTTAATGTGTTTCAGCGTTCCTTAAATCACTATTATCCTACTGATAAGGTAATTTTAATGCATGCTGTACAATAGTAATATTGTAATCAATAGTTTATTATTGTAATTTTAAACCTAGTTAATTATAATAGTTATATAGATAAGTAGGGTTAAGTTTACAGTAATTATTTTCTGGAAATACAACTCGTTTAAACAAACATAGGAATAGAAATAAAATATAAACAGTTAAATTATAGTGTTATTATCATTATCGGTAATTTGCATAAGAATTGTAGCCACAGTTCGAACATCTATTTTTGTTTTAGTATAAACCCTAGATAAAAATTAACCAGTCGTAGTCTATTAATTAAATTAATAAACAAACCCTAATTAATATTGAATTAGTCTTTACTTAGCAATTAAACTTTTGAGCAAAACCCTAGCAAGAAGTTATCATAAAGAATCTATCATTGTTAAATAATCTAGTTAATGTTTTGAAAACAAAAGAAATAACAGAACCCTGTTGTCGAGCTTAAACATCATCATAATATCTTACACTTGACTCTCAATTTATCGACAGAGCCTTAATCATAAAACCTAGTTACTTTGTTAAAACCACAGAAATAGCAGAATAGTAATGTAGCTCATTTATCGAGCTGAACAGTATAATAATATTATTCACTTGTTTCTCAACCATCAATAGAGTCATATTTTTAACTGATAGCTTAGCTTTCGAAATTAAATCATAACTGTAAATTAGTTTGGGTCAAACCCTAACAGCCTAGTTTAATCAAACGAGAGGAAATCTCAGTTCACAGGTTCACAACTCCTCAACCTAAAGACTTTAACAGTTTAAATTAACCTAGTTATCGTTTTTACAAACCACAGGAACAACAAATCCATATTCAACTCAGTATCGAGTTTTTAATATTTAAGTATTAACTTTCACTTAACTCTAATTCCCGCCAGAGTCATAATCACAACAATAAACTAAACAACTAAAACAAACCACGACTGTGGAGTTCGAATTGAACCCTATCCTCCCAGTATTTGTCTTAAATAAAATAAATATAAAGGTTTCAGACAACGATTTCACCTATGGCCGCAACTCAGATTCATAAATAAGCATTTATAAAGACAGAGAAATAAGAAAATTATACGCGCTAAACAAGCTCAAAGATACAGTAGAGCTTTATAATATTTTATATTATCAAAACACCTGGCAGAAACCCTGAACCAATTCAGATTTCAGAACAGGGAAACAGTTGTATGGAAGCCGTAACCTCATCAACAGGTAGACTCACGACTCTTACCATCTATCCATATTTTCATAGTATTTTATCTACAGAAGTCTTTCAACATGAAAGCAAAGCTAGTAATTACAATCTTGACCGAAGCCATAACATTCCCTTTACAACACAGGGTTAAATCTGTCAAGAAACTCGTGGTGAGAAGCAGTTACAAGACTGAACAAAGCAGAGATAGTCACAGAGTTGTTCTTCCCAAAACCAAAACCCTAACCACTCTAACAACCAACAAGGAGGAAAAGCCATGGTGAAACCAAGCTTACCAGGTAAGTGCAAAGCGCCGAGGGTTGTGTCGTTTACACCTTCATAAGTAGCCAACACTTGCATATAACAAAAGACGAATCAGTTACAAATTTTATTCTTAAAAATAAAACAATTTCTTGTAATCAGAAAACTAAGATGGAATTTTTGTAGCTTACCGGTGTTGCAAATGGAGTGCAAATACAGTAGATAAACTGATAGCGACGAGACGAAGAAGGATAAGCCCCAGCATTGGCACCAGAGAACGAGTTTCCAGAAGGAATAGGTTATCATCCATCCGAGAAGCTTAAACAGAACCTAATTAAGAAAATTGCAGACGATGGAAGCCGAGACAGGGTTAATACGGGTAGCAAAAAGATAAACCCTAGGTCATAACAACCTCACAGCTACCAAACAGCAAAAGCAATGACTCCCAGACGATGCCATGAACAAATACGAAGGTTTGATACAGTATATGAGCTGCTAGCACACTGTAACAATGGAGACCGGACCAGGAGGGTTCGTCGAGAGACCAAGCCCGAAGGCAAAGGGAAAATGATAAGGTAGGGTTAGTCAACGTTTATATATCATCAATACATGGCCATGGAGCAACCACATAGCACTTAAATATTTCCCATGCAGTGGGTCGACTCCCATAGTTCTACGACGAAGTTTCCATCATTGCTTGCCAAATAAAAATCATAACATGAATATCCATTTGAGTCACGATACCATAGTATCACCTACCATATTTACAAAATCGAAGGGTTAGCACAAAAACTTGAACTTTGCATTGGAACATTTAGAACCTTGCTTTATAATTATAAAAAAAAAAACATGTTTATAGATACCATTCAAGATTAAGTCTCTAAAGTGCCAAAACATAGAAAATTTGACAGCTAATTACATGAGTATGAGAATATGGGAGTAATGATATGATATAAGTAGCTTATCAACTTGTCACTAGATTGCCACTTCCTTTAGTCTCATGTGCACAGACCTGGGAGATAATAATTCTTTTATTTATGCGATATTAAGAACAGTTGCTTAAAAATTCTACCACTAATGCCGTTGTTATAGCTTTGCACAGATTATATAGGACTTGTCATCCTTTCATATGAAATTTTAACTTGTAGAACTAAAAGCTATATAAATCGTAATGTTGGATTAGGGTTACTCTAATCCAATTCACTTGTGGTTACAATAAATAACAATCACTTAATTATTTCAGACTCCTTGTGATGACAAGTAGACTCTTGTCATCCTTGAGACGCAATGAGTTTAATCAAGATGACTTATAGATCTTAATCCATTGTCGACCATAGAAATAGGAATAGTTTTTAAACCTAAACAACTCCTATAAACGTTAAGAGGAGACATGTAATTTATAGATTACCTTGTAATTGTTTGAGACAAGCAAAGTATTTATATTGATATCTTCAGATCCTTACATTGGAAAGTTGCATATCAAATATTCTAACCTAAACTTGGCTTGGTACAATAACAACAGATGATTAGAAAATTTTGGTCTAAAATGATCATCCTGTAATGTTCTACAGTACTAAGTTATAAAGTATGTTTGCATTACAATAATACATTCGAAGAACAAATATTTCATAGAGCTATTTTTTTTAATTCAATTGTTATCAAGAAAAATAGTGAACGTTTTCTCTAGTAAATTTAACTATCTATCAATAAGATCTGGAGGAGATAATTGGCAGAGTGCTACCTTTAAACACTTGATAATCTGGATAGCATGTTTAGACATTTTACTGAATGCTTGTGTACAGCTAATTGACTTATAATACCTTAAATATTTAATTGCAGCGACCCGATCTTACCTGTATATCTGTAAGAGAAAGAAAATCGATTGCATTAGCTCGGAAGCTAAGTAAGCCCAGTCTGTCATAGCAATACCCCCTTGCGGTTGCAAAACAGAAAAAACAACCAGTAACTGAAAAAGAAAACCATAATAAAATTTAAGTATAATAAAAGATCATTCAAACACAATTACGATCACGTAAGCGAAACAAACAGTTAAATGACTGCATTTAATAACATTACTTGCTATTTTAAAAATTTTAAATTTTTCGAAAATTTTGGGTTTTGACAGTCTTCACAATTTTTTAGAGCTAAAGATGAGGAGGTGTAACTTTGAATCATATGGAATAATATGTACTAGAATTTGTAGTCTGGCTCCCTTGATATCACTCTAAGCATCTTCAAGCAATTGAAAATCATATCAATAGTCACGTTGTGTTCCCTCTTTCCACAGTCTCTATGTTAAAAGACAAATCTTTTAAAATGCTTAGAAAGAACAAATCATGAGAGCCACTATGCTCACAAACTATATTTAGTTGCTTTTTCATTATAACAATATCATGATATAGAAAAAGTACTTCATCATTTGTCCTACCATTTCCATCAAGCAACCATTGATTAGGAGTGTTGGTCTTATGGATGTCTCTCTACTCATCGCGCCCATCATTATCCATTGTTTGAGAACAAATGGTCAACTTCCAACAAAGGCAATTGGCAATGAGGATTTGTGTTTTGCATAAGATACTTCCAATTAATTCAGGCAATTCTAGTTTATTGCACATTCTTTCATGTTTTTCTTGTCTCTCTTTGAAAATATGTTCCTAAGTGATTGCTTTTGAGGAACCATTTATCCATGCATCAACTACTAGTTATTTTTTATATATATATTTTTGGGTTTATAATTGTTTATTTCGAATTTTTGATAGACTTGCATGAAATCAATCTGGACATTACACTTGTCTCATCTTTGTGCAATCTAAGAAAAAGCATAAATGCTAATCCACCCCAAATTCTAATATATAAACACATATCTATGTTACAAAAGTCTAGATTCCAACTTTGAGGATATCCTTGCAGTTTAAATTATGTAGTTGATTTGTGTTGAAATCCCTAATTTTATTGTGAACTTTTTCAATAATTTTTTTATGAAATATGGCGATAATTCTTTTGTTAAAATTCCTAATTTTATTATTCAACTTAGAATTTTGAATGTAAAAATAAATTCAACACTCTCAATTACATAATTTCAACAACCTATCCGAAAGAGCAAAGAACCAAGAGAAAGCTACTATCCTACTCCATACTTATTGTTGAATAAAAAATTTAAAAAATCCAAATTGTATAAATTTTTTTAATTTTTAACTTATTATTGTGTCTTGTGATACTTAAAAATGAATCCAAATCCTATAACGTTTAACTTATGCTCCTGACAACAAAATCGATGGGAATTGAACGAATCCATGCTGATTGATGTGAAAATAAATCACTAGACGTCAGCTGCTCTAGCTTGGAACCACGTGACTAACTGACAAACTAGAAAGTAATTGGGTGACGTTGATTTATTCTATGGGCTCAGCCTAAGCAACTGCAAATTTTTAAGCCAAAGCTACAAATTTAGAAAAGTCATCAACTTATGAACGCACAGGACTAAGCGACAAAGCTAGAAAATAATTGGGTGACGATGATTTATTCTCTGGGCCCAGCCTGAGCAAACGTATATATTGAAACCATACCTACAGATTTAGAAAAGGAATCAATCCCCACAGGTAACTATAACGATTCAATTTTAAATCGATAATCATGGTAATTACTAACGATTCAATTTTAAATCGATAATCATGGTAATTACTTTGGGCTTTTTTTTTCCCGCGAAAAATTACTTTGGGCTTTACGGTTAACTTACTATGGGTGATGTATTTATGGAATATAATGTTTTAAAAATAAAATGAAATTTAAAAATTTAAGTGGGATATTAAAATAAAAAATTAAAGTAAATAAAAAGTAATTAAAAATTCTATATAGATTTATAAAATAAAAAAAAAATTAAAACAGTATACATATATCTTAAATTTAGATCTATTAATTATCCAAGGATCAAATAATACTGAGACTTCATTGTTTAAATTGTTGAATTTCATTGTTTAAATTGTAATTTTGAATGTAAAATAAATTCAACACTTTCAATTATACAAGTTTAATAAGGCCTGTGATAACTGGTACTCAAATTGCCTCCTATGGGCAACGGAAATTTTTCAAGTGAGGCACAGTTGCACCCCGTCTCGTTATTTTTTTGGAATTTCGACGATCTAGGTCGTCTTAAAATGGGCCAAAACCTCGAAGGGCACAGTTCCATGGCATAGTTCCGCAATAAATGGGGTGGAACTACGATTCCACCGGTTATAAAACTGGATCTAGGGAACAAATCGCAAGAAAAGCGAGGCGATTTGAGTGCCAATTATCCCATGCCTCCAACACTTTCAACGCGAATCCAAATCATAAATGTTTAACTTACTATTATGTATACTAAAATTTCTCTTCCACTGGAAGAGGTTGGAATTTCAAATCAAACCAACCCATCAAATTTGAAAGGTATATCAAAATTTTCAAACGTTTTAGTATTTTAACCAGGAGATTTTTTCTGAAATCTGGAATTTCATTGTTTAAATTGCAATTTTGAATGTAAATTAAATAAATTCAAGGCTCTTAATTATACAATTTTAATAACCTATAACTATAATTCCAACACTTTTAACACAAATCCAAATCATAGAATGTTTAACTTACTGTATACTAAAATTTCTCTTTTAAGAAGTTGGAATTTCAAATCCAACCAACCCATCAAATTTGAAGACTACATCAAAATTTTCAAATGTTTTAACAATTTAACCAGGATTTCAGGATTTTTGACAAATATTGATAAGTTTTGGCCGTAATTGAGTAGCAAATTTGCCTCATAATAGAAAATTTTCTATCAAATTCCATCCTAGAACTTATTGTCTTGACAACAAAATGATGAGAGTTGACCAAATTCATGCTGATTGACGTGACAACAAAATCGATGAGAACTAAACAAATCCATGCTGATTGATTTGAAAATAAATCAATAGACGTCCACTGCTCTAGCTTGGAACCACATGACTAACTCACAAAGCTAGAAAGTAATTGGGTGACGTTTATTTAATTCCATGGGGCCAACCTAAGCAAATATAAATATTTAAACCAAACCTACAAGTTTAGAAAAGTCATCAACTTATGAACGCACATGACTAAGTGACAAAGCTAGGAAGTAATTGGGTGACGATGATTTATTCTATGGGCCCACCCTAAGCAAATGAAAATATTGAAACCAAACATACAGATTTAGAAAAGGAATCAACTTATTAATGGAGTTAAATTATGGTTAAAACTTGAAGAACAACATCAATTACTAAGAAGTAATATAATTCTAAATAAATTCTCGAATTATAATTGTGGTCCGTGTAAGCGAAAACACCTTTGATATCACATATCCATAGAGGTAAAATGTTCAGATATATCAAGTTACTCTCCGTGGTCTCGATTCCAAGTATCAAATTTTGATGAGGAGTAATAAGTTTTACAGATATACTTTAGATAAGGTTCTAAAAAATATGAGATAAATGGATTATGATAATTATGTAATTTTAATAATCTAAAAATTGTAATTTTAATATTTTTAATTATTTAATTTTAACTTAAAACTTGAAGAAAAATAAATACAAATCCTATCACTTTTAACTTATTCTTTACAACACCATCTAAACTTCTAAATCAATTTAGAAAAAATGATGAGGTCAGAATATTATTAAAAGAAATAAAATAATCTAAACATCCAAACCAATTTCTAAAAATGATGAGGTCATAGTATTATTAAAACAAATAAAATAAACCTGGAGTACACAAATTGGTTGGTATTTTCATACACACTCCTTCAACCAAGGCCCTCTAAACAAACTACCTCAGGCCCTCTAAACAAACTACCCGAGTAATGTTCTGGAATGATTGGTCCTACATTTTGACTCGAAGACCCACAACTGGCTTAAGGGATAGCTAAAGGCCTTCAAGCAATAGCAAGTAGCTATCACTTTAACATTTCAATTTTAAATCAATCACGATAGTGGTTACTTTTATCTTTTTAAATTATTGTTGTACCGAGAGCATCCAGGTGCTTTATAATCCACTATGAGGATATATTGTAATTTAAGGTTTTTTTTCTGCTTTAAAAAAAGCTTAACATTTGAATAACTTAACATGTGTGAAATGAGTTAAATGAATTTAGGTGTAAATAATGTAATTATATCTTAAATAATTATAATAAAAGTAATGGTTTATGGATTAGAATTATGATGTGGTTGTTATATTTTTCATTGTGTGTTATATTTATATAAAAAAATAACTAAAGAGGAAATATATATAAAAAAAATGATCACTTAAAGAAGTAATAAAGGGATCACGAAATCATTAGAGGGGAAGAGGAAGGGAGAAGACCAGGGATAATAAGTAATTCTATGTTTCTTAATTTTACCTTTCTTCTTATTGCCATTTCCATATTAAATTCTAACCACTTACTACTAAATGATGGAGTGGTTGGGGGAAGTCTACTTTCCATAGTTATAAGTGGCATAAAGGATGGGTTGTTTAGTAAAACTTAAAACATCACTTTCTCTACAAGTTGTTGCTCATTTCAAGTGCTAAAGAGCCAAGTAAAAGTGTGGGAATATTGATGAGAGAAGGAAACTCTCTTGTGTTTTGTGAGACAATGGAAGCAGTGGAATGGTTGTGATCACTAGATAGCTATATGGAGTGTTATGTGGTGAAAATTTTCATTGATTTTGAGAGTAATTAGGTAGGGTAGGTGACTTGAGAGAGCCCTTATCCTATTTAATTATCCCCATGATATCGTGGCCTAAATTGGGGGTGTAGAGTACATAGTTGATTAGTTGTGGAAAACCAACAAATAATTTGTTGAACTTATATTCATTTACACATTAATATTCATATCTATTTTTTTTCGAAATACTTATGTTTGCAATATAATATGTGGTTCCTTAATTTAGTGAGCAATTTGTAAATTCTAAATATGCATTGTGCATATAAACTTCAGTTTAAATTAAATCTTCAATTTGAATTAAAAGTTGATCAATTAAGAACAAAAGTAAACATGACTAGGTAAATGTCAAATTCTAGATGGCCAAAGAAGACATCTAAATATATAACATTTTCACATTGACCTCAACAAAAAATGATGACAATGAATATGCAAATCAAATAACATATGATATGTTTAAATAATTCTCATTACAAACCTCCTTGGATGGGGTGTTTGGGCCCGAAAGAAGGTTAACTGATAGCATCGTGCATGTGTCTCACGTGTCACAGAGCTATCAAATGCTACATGTCATTCATGCATATTAATGGAGGTTGTAAGGAGGAATGGTTGGCACTTACCATCCTTGGCCTAAACCCGATGACTATAGTTGTAGGCATAGGTGGAGTGTACTAGATGTAGGAAGTGTTGAATCATTTGACTGTGTGGGTGATGTATGGGAATGCAGAGTCTTTTAAGGGAAAGATGCAGAACAAGGAGTTGAAAGGTGATGAGTACTGACTCAGTCATGGGTACTTTCCTTTTCATACGCCGTAGTGGATTCTAATCCATATGGACATCAATGGCCACCCACTTATTGCACTAAATCAAAGACAAAGTTTTCTAGCTTGGCAGTTTTTAAACAGTTTTTCAGGTCCTAATTTTTTGGGGCTATTTTAAGGCCCTAAATGACGATTTTTTTCCACGACGACACTCAGATGACTCCTAAAGGAATAATTTGGGATGATAACATAGATTCCTTCTTGGACTGACCTTTATGACAGTATACTGACACCCGAAACGGAGATCATATGCAAAATTTGCGTCCTCGAGAAGTTGACGTATAAAATAACCTTATCAAGCCCCAAACAACTTTTGGTGTTTCATCTATCAAGGTTAGCATATTTTATGTTTAGGGTTTTCTCATTTATGCTTTATGTTAAAAACACCTTTCTTGATTCATTGTAACTTAGTTCTTACGGATGAGCATAGCAAACAAGTCTCTTTTCAGAGATATGTTGTACAACCATCTAGAGCTAGTTTGTATTGCTTTACAATCTATAATGTTTTTCCAATTAGTTATGTGTATTATACAAAATATTCGTGTGTATTTTTGTTTTATATGACTATGTTCATTTAGTTTTCCAAATAATCCAGATCATTGGTATTAGAGAAATCTACTCTTGTTGTTTCTCAGGTGCATGTCCCTAATGAGATCTGGATATTGATAGTTGGGTCTCGAATTAGTTGAGCTTGGGGAAAACGACCCTCGTTATCCCAAGAAACCCACACGGAGGGATAATAAAAGAGAGATGATGGAGTAGGATATCCTATTAATTTGGTGCTTGAGGAATCCCTCGCGTGATAGAGGAATGAGATGATGGATAATTTCTCTCATATCCTTCGATGAATGTTGATGGCGGCAAATGCACCTTCAATGAGCAACCATTTTGTAGGTATGATTCCCTTCAAGGTATAAGTTAACTTTGGCATTCCCTTATTTGAAGGATAGATAGATGCATTTCGAGAAATGGTTAAATATGATAGAGGGTTACTTCTTTGTTCATAATTTGTTTGACAACGAAAATATCACCTTCACACTCCTTAAGTCCCTCCCCCATATCAAAGATTAGTGGGAAGGTTACTACGAGAGGCATGCAAGAAATGAGTCCAAAATATAGAGAACATAACCCACTTGGGAAGCTTGTGTCGATACCATCAAGAAGGAATTCTGTAACATCCCTCCTTTTAGCCTTAGTAATTTTTATAAATGCATATTGTAACTATGAATATGACCCTGGTGAGGAGCTCAAGTCCAAGGCCCCACCATTGGAATTTCAAAGTAGTGTTATTTTATTTTATAAGTCGTAAATGTTATTATAAATTTAGGGGATTAAAGACAGGTGAAACTAACAACGGGTAACTAAATCCACTAGAGGGAGAAGTTAAAGGTGAGAGATGTCTGTAAAACTAATAATAACGACTAGGTATCATTATTGATTGATAAGGGAATAAAGGAACAAATGGTAACCCACGAGTTTTGCTAGCTGAAGTCATCTTAGTGACATAGGAAAGGGACGAAAGGTTAACAAGGGTGTTCATTATTTACTCTGAAAGTTTGTTCTAGTACTATCCTAAGAGTTACGAGGAATCGTAAAATGTGCCAACAAAGGATGGGGGATGCACCATATAGAAAGATAGCTCTCATCTTAGATCCATTTATTTATCACTAAAAATTATGTATAGTGGTTATCGTACAATAGGCTATGGGTTATCCATTATAAAACATTTGATAAATATTGGATTATCGCATTTAGGGTAATCAATCAAAGATTTAATTAGGGGTCTCTAACTCCTCCTATATTGATTAAACATGTTATAATAGGTATGATTATGAAGATACAAATCTATATATATATACCTCAAAGAAAAACTAATGCAACTATTACACTTAGTGTTATAATTGAATATTGATTAAACACTTTTATAGTGCAAAATAACCTAAGTGTGGGATTATGAAGTTACCTAGACAGTTTGATACTCTTAAAATATTTTAGCAAAGAATTGTGAGACTACTTAGATTATGATCTCCTATTATAAAGAGATGGTTAGGAATATAAAAACTTATCAAAGGAAATAAGATGTTTTCATTGAAATCTGGTTATCATGGTTGGTGGATATATATATACAAAAAATAAAATATGCAAAGAGTTAAATATATTAATTCGGGTTGTTAGATTTTAAAATCTGATCGCTTGGCTCTCGTATGTTACAGAGCTTGATGCCCACATTACATGGCACTAAGACCACTGGGAGTAATAACGTACACATTCCACTATCTCCATTAAATGCTCGTAGTTAAGAGCTTAACCACTCCATCTTCCCACGATTTGCTCAATAGTTAGATAGACCGTGAGGTTAGGGATACCCTCGTGGGATCGACGAACTCTTCGAGGAGAGTTGTAGTGTTGAAGGTTTTATAAGCTAGTCGCAGGCTCTGTTTGGGCACCCAAACTCTGTCTCTTTCTACTATATGTTCATATTGTTGATATCTGGGGAAAATGGGGCGTGCCAGCATTGGGAAGATTTGGCGCTAGACAGTCTTGGAAGGAGAGGGCGATCTCTACTCGACAGATTAGATGGTCGCGTTATGACAATGATCTCTGCTGCTAGATGGAACCTTGGTTAAATTCTGCGAGCTAAGTAATATTAAAACTATACAGACATCTTTGTAATTTCAATTTCTATATTTTTGGTGAGTTTTATCGTCCCCGCTGATTACGTTTTTATGTGAAGGTTATATCCTTGGATTCCAGTTTTGGAAGGAGGCCCCTGTCTTTCGTTTGCTTAGTTTTGGTTCATATACGCTTTCTTCCTGAGATCTCTCTTTTCATTTTTCAACTTCCAGAAATTAAGCTTATATGCGTTAGCTCCTGGGGAAATTTTGGGCAATGCTTAGTTTGTAGTGAAGTAGGTGATCCCTTAGCTGAACTATCGTTACTTGTTGAACGATCGATCTCTGGAGCGTTGAGTGAAATGTTTGGCATCGCCACTGCATAATAGTGGATTTAATTCATGGTTGAAAATAGTCTCTGATTTTTTATCTGAAATAGAAAGCAAAAACTTTGCTTTAAACATTACTGAACATTGAAGTATATATGATAGGTTGTTAAGAAATTTATTTGTTTTATTTCATGACCGAGGGAATCACATTACATGTTTTAGGTATAAATATTTAATAGCACAGATATTTTCGATAAAAAAATCGGTTGAAGGATGTTTTGCTTTGTTAAGTATACCAACGATAGATCGGAGGTCAAATTATTTTATACTCTGCAAATGTTGAATGTTGTAATGATTGAGCATACCAAAAATTTGGACCAGACTTGTTCCTTAAGTTTATTTTTCTGTCTCTTGTGGCTATGAGCTCTATGTAGAAATGCATGGAAGAGTCCAATGCATTGTTGATGTAGCCCTAAATTGGGTGAACCACATTAAAAAGGGTCTCTCTTTGATGTGTCTCTTTTATGTGTATTCTTTTTTATATGGCGTTTTGTAGCTATTGTGTTTCAATGTTATTATGGCATCTCTCATGTGTGTTAGATTAAAGATTAAAGGTAGTGTTATTCATAATATATATATGTTTTGTCAAATGTTTTTGTTATTCATTTTGTTTTTTTATGCTGACAACATCAATGTATGTATTGTTCAAATTCATGACCATATCCTCAAGTAAAGGAAAATGGTAATATGAATTATTATGTTAGATGAGTTGTGTTACGTTTAGGCATAATAAATATTTTGATCGCCATTTAGTTATGGATGCATGTGAAAATTTTGGACCTCCACAAATGAATTTTATTTAGGAGGATGTTCAAGTAAAGTAGTTGTATTTGGATTTCAGTATGGAGATCTTTAATGTTTTATTGAAATTTTGAAAATTCACCAAAATTACTAACTCTAAAAATTGGGTATGTGACAAATTCTACCATGTCAAAAACTATGATGACCAGTACACCATGTGGATGAATTTGCATGAGTGAGACTAGAAGGTACCGGAGTTCATCAATATATTCCATACCTTGTGCTCAAAGATTGGTATTAGAGAATCTAAATAGAACTTGGTCCTAAGTACCGTAGTGGCTTGCATAGGTACATCTAGACAGAGATTGATTTATTGGACATCCCCTCAATGGGAGCTACTTATCGATACACTTTCAAGATTCAGCAAAATTTTAAGAAAAAGAATAAGCTAGAGTTTGGGTTTGCAAATAAACAACAAGAAAATCTTGGCAAAGGATACCCTAACTCACAAAACAAGATACAGAGCAAGGATGGCCCAAGTCATGACAACCAACCCAAGCTGTAGCCAAAGAAGTCTAACATGAAATTGAAGGACACCAACAAGTGGTGTGAGTTCCACAAAATACCCCCTCTCAACACTAATGAATACTACTCAAAGAAATCATTGTTAGATGATACAAAAAACCCAAAGCCAAACTCTAGCTCAAACTCTAATTCAAAGCAAGAAAGGGGAAAGCAAATCATTGATGCAAATCCTAGTGCCACCATCGCAACTGCAAATATCCAACTAGAAAAGTTGGAGGAGCAAGAGGAATATTAGCGCTACTTCCATTCACAACTATGGGTGAAGGGGAATCCACTACATTTCATTATTGGCAGTAGTATCCATAAAAAGCCTCGTCTCGGCCAAGTTTGTTGAAATATTCAAGTTTTCAATGACGTGACACCCCCAACCATACAGCATCGGTTAGTTGAGACTAGGAAAAGTCATCCATGCCAGTCAACAGTGTCGCTTATCCTACGACATCAAGCTCTCTTGCTTGAGTCTAGGAAATTTTCCACTCAAGCTCTCTTGATTGAGTCCAAGAAATTATTTCATTTTCCATTCAATCTCTATTGCTTGAATCTAGGAAATATTCCACTCAAGCTCTCTTGCTTGAGTCCAGAAAATTTTTCCACTCAAGCTCTCTTGCTTGAGTCAAGGAAATTATTTTTAGCGTAGGAGAGCTGGATCATCAATTTCGGCATTTGTTGTTTTTCCCTCTTAATATTTTCTTTCTCCTTTTTATGCATCATTACTAACGATCATATTATCTTTGGTTTGCATTTTCCATCAATCACAACATGCAACACATGAGCTTGGTTCTCATCGGGGCTTCATTATTCATTGTTATCACCAAGTCCTCTAAAATCTGTTACAACTTCATAGATAATTAGTCGCAACATCATATCATCAATACCTCAATAATAGGTTCACCTATTTACTGATTTATGTATTACTCATTAACATTTCATATGCGTTGATGTTTTAACTATCACCATACATTTGATCTTTCTTCAAACCCTTGCAATATGATCACCATATTTTATGCATAATATGTATAATGCTCTTTTTCAACAAGTCCCGATCTACCAAAAGCCACTTGTTAGTGCAAATTTCCATAATACAGTGAAAATTTTAAGAAATAATTTTTATAAACCTTGGTTTTGGTTTCCATATAACCAAACAATATCATGAGATGTTAAAACTCATCACTCACTCCTGGGTGATTTTAAATCTAATAAACAACATTTCATTTTGATTATGATTGTTGTCAGTCATAAATCATGGCATAATCCTGCAATGTTAGTACATAACATTTATTGTTCTTTCTCATAACTATGAACCAAAGTTCGTCAATAAATAATATGAAGGATAATTACTTTTCAAGTCGACCCCCAAGGAAAATATAAGATGACACATTCCTAGGTTCATTCATCACAGAAGGAAGAATTATACTAATTCATTAAGGTTTCCCAATAGCTTAGTATGCCCAGAAAGAAATCTTATTTATATGATATTACTCAATTTTATTTATGGTCGCTTCATGCTAAGCAACTAAGAATTTAAATCAGGAAATCATCATAACATGTTTGCACATAGTATACTCCACTTCTAATATATCTTAACTATTTCAAGGTATTGTTCAATTTTAATACGCGTGCAATTATTTTGCATGAAATACAACGTTGGTAGAACATACATACTATCATTATGTTTACTTATCCCAATATAGCTACTCATCTTTTTATTCAACTGAATATAACTACTCATCTTTTTATAGGATTGATCACACACAGTAACATTACACTTTTCCCATGGATTATAGTACTTTATCCCATGATAAGTCTACAATCTTTGGTATAATGTCAATTTTGCAATGGCTATTTTATTAAAAAATTCATGACATCTTATCTTACATTTTCATAACATCATAAGATTATGATCCTATCGTCTAGAAACCCTTATCTACAATAATTCTAAAACAACATATGTACTTCTTGCGGAATACACTTTTAATCCGAACTCCATTAGTCAGTTTATAAACATAATGCTTCGGAAATAAAACAGAATGAAAGTACTTACTTGTAAACTCACAGTCTACTTTGTCATATAATTCAATTTCCTTTTCTCATTGGTTACCTCTTGGATAAATTTGAGGATCAGTTCCTCTTATTCACTCATTCGTCCATTCCTCATATGTGCATATAACAAAAAATCAAATTGTTAGTTCAACAAATTTCATATTTTCTTACCTCATTGCGCCAAGAGGCACTCTACAACCCATATGGGGGAGAACTTGTAACGGATGTAACATGTAACGTTTGTCGAAAGTAATAAAATGTAAAAAGTAAGAGTATGAGGGAGATCTTGTAACTGATGTAATATGTAACGTTTGTCAAAAGTAATAAAATGTAAAAAGTAATAGTATGAGGGAGATCTTGTAACGGATGTAACATGTAACGTTTATCGAAAGTAATAAAATGTAAAAAGTAATAGTATGAGAGAGATCTTGTAACGGATGTAACATGTAACGTTTGTCAAAAGTAATAAAATGTAAAAAGTAATAGTATGAGGGAGATCTTGTAACGGATGTAACATGTAACGTTTGTCGAAAATAATAAAATGTAAAAAGTAATAGTATGAGAGAGATCTTGTAACGGATGTAACATGTAACATTTGTCAAAAGTAATATATATTATGATATATTACGTCGGCCGTGTAACATTTGTCAAAAGTAATATATATTATGATATATTACGTCGGCCGTGTAACATTTGTCAAAAGTAATATATATTATGATATATTACGTCGGCCGTTAATAAATGTTCATTTATAAAATAAAAACTTAAAACTTAAACCCAGATCTATAAATCAAGAGTGATCAAACCCTCTTGGTGCTTGATAGATACGGGTTTAAGATGGATCTATGCTGGTATTAAGTCCATATAAGCCTGAGTGCTGCAAATTCATCTCTGATACCACCTGTAACATACGCCCTTAATTCTTCATTAGTTATATTAAGAAAATGAGGTATAAATTTTTTCCTTACCTTATTCAAGACAAACCATTAGATAGTCACACTAATCATTGTACCCAAATATATTGTCATCAATTAAAACTCCTATACCTAGGTACATGAAGTACAGTTTAACTTACTACTCGTTATGTAATGCTTGAACTTGAAGCTGAAGGAACATACCTCCTTTAGCATGTGAGAACTATAGTAGAAGATCACCGCAAACAATTATAAGATTTATCTAATCATTATGTTTTTCCTATAATATACTTTTGTTCCAATTAACCCACATATCATAGTAGTACAGAACCTACTATTTACCTTTATTATTTGTCCTCACGCTATTACTATTTCCTGGATTCATCTAAATCATTAAATGATACTATTTCCTGGATTCATCTAAATCATTAAATGATATTAAATACATGATTTAGCAAAAACTATTACAACTATAAGAATATATTGGAGATTTGAGATCTATTAGTATTCTCCATCATAATAATTACATAGCTTAAAACATACAATCATGTGTAATAATGAAAGACAACTAAATTTCTCATTAACCTATTAACCAAAGTATGCGACATGTACAATGATGGAAGACAAATATGAAAAGCATTTCTACCATTTTATGAAAACAAAATAAAAACACTTAATAACATTATAATCAATATCATCATTCCAAAACTACCCAGTTAACTTACCATATGAACTCATCCTAATCTTTAACCATAATTTATCAAGCATAGTACATAACTATGAGATAAGGACATGCCATCAACACGTATTATTGCAATAAGCATACTACTAATGCCTTAGTTAAAACACTTTAAATTTTATCATTGGTTTTTGAGGGGCATCAAAATTTATCTTTATAGACTTTGTCAAAGTAATAATACATGATAAAGAAAGGATACTTATCTCATCCTTTATAAACTTGTGCGACTAAAGGTTTGAGTGCAACTTTCCTCCCAACCAATTAACTCTTTGTTTGTTGTATATTTCTACCACCAAGAAACCACCCCCAAGCTAAGCAGAAAATCCACTAGAAAAGAAACTGTTTTTATCAAAAATTCTTTCTCTTTTTGATGAGACAAGGGACTAAGATCAATCTTTAAACATGCATCACATCTAAATATATTGCTTAAATTATTATAGTTTAATATACTTTATCCCAAGTAGTCGTCTATAAATGATAAGGTGTTGGGCTACGTCCTTCCATCACATTGCACGCACTTCAAGAAAATATAAATATATACATATAAAAGAACTTTACAAGAAAGGAACGGACCTGAACCCTTCCCATCGAATTCACACATCTAAATCTAAATAAATAAAACAACCTGGGATTGTGCTACCGAGAGTTCAGTCTCTTAGCTAAGATCAATGCACAATTCAACCAATAAAAAAATTGCAACACAATTATGGGTTGCGCCCCTCCCACAATGCTCATGCTTTTAAACAGGGATAACAAAATTATATATATGGGGTCGCATCCTCACAAATCTCCTGTTGAGTTTGTGAAAAACAAATATATAAATATATAAAGATAAAGATAAAAACACCAAAATGTAGGTTATGTTTTCCTCAGAGCTGCACCAAAATGTAGGTTATGTTTTCGTCAGAGCTGCACCTTTCTCCACCAGAAAGGCATTTAATAATATGTATAAATAAGCTAGGAGATCACTTATCATGGAGAGAGAGAGCGTCATCGGCGAGAATCTCTATTTAAGTCATAAAAACAGTGCAGGGATCACATACTCTTATACCGGATCTATCAAAATGCACCCAACGCAGAAATAGTATAACATGTGTGGGCAGTGATCCAACTGAATTGAATACTAACTTAATATATGATAAAATGTGGAAAAATGCTCAGGTTAGAACCAAATCCGGTAATGCATACGCATTTCGATAGCGATCCTTCTAGATCAAATACCAGTTATAATGTATACCGAAAAGACAACAATCTATCTGGGAATGGGTCGCCTTACATGCAGAGATTGCATCTATGCATTGAGCAACAAATTATGCTGTGATAAAACTTTATGCGTAGTGATTACAACACGGGTTTATCTCCAACGATGAACCTGGTAACTACTTTATATATATATGTATTTGTAACTCAAGAATGGGATCAAACTTGTTAAGCCATCCCTTCTATCTCACGGATCTAACATGTGATTAAAGCATAGGTTTCAAAAGATGACCAGCAACTTGCAAAAATCATTTATCATACACAATACTTAACGCAGAGTAGGTTTTACCTTGATGCAATGCATATGTATATAAGAGTACAGAGATCATTTACTGGAACAAAACTCTTGATATTATGTCGTGCAGGAAATAAAACTATTCCGGAGCATATGCAGAGGTCGCCTCCATGCCGTAACTCCCATCCGATTACAGAGAAATTATTTAGTAAATCAGATACGGCATATCTTAACAAAAACATATAGAGTATTTGATAAGTATATAATTTACTGGTGAGACCTTGGCATTGAGACCTTGGCATTGAGACCTTTTGCATTAAGCTGCTCACCAAAAACAAGTATACAATTTACATTTTCAATTACAAAAAATAAAATAAAATAAAGATGTTACAGCAGGTCTTCACCGACAACCTTTAAATTCATTGCAAAAAAATAATTTTCATCCCTTTTGTTACTCTAATTAGAACTTGTGATTTTCGAAAGGAACGACCCAAAAAAATTATAGGACTAGAAGGTGGGTATCGTGGAAACCGAGGATAATTATAAGAGATCAGTACCAAGAACTAAAGAACTCACAATCTCAACCTTTAGGTCAAGTTCAAATTTCCAAGATGTTTCATCTTTTCAACACAGGGAGTGGATATAGGAACTATCTATGAAATCTGAAGATGACAAGCGGAACGCACCAATTTTTATTGGCAGTGATGATTCAAGTTTTGAAGCCTCTTTTTTATCCATCTTGAGTAACAAATTCTATGATCCAATGATCCAATTACAAATGCAATTATAGTTCCATTAGTATGTAAATATCGACATAGTAGATTGCCAACTATCCAACAATCTTTGCTTCTTAAAATGGTTCACATTACTTCTTCCCCTTGAGTTCTCACTACCCAGTGCTATCTTTCTCTTCTTTAAATTTTTTATAATACTTCTTCCCCTTAAGGTCCCACTATCCATTTCTCTCTTTTGTTATTACGTTTTACATTACCTCTTCCCCTCTACTTAAGCTCGAAGCTACCCGAACCCTGACATGAGATTCCCCTCTATCCAACTATCATAACTCTAGCTTGCACTAAAACACATAACAAAGTAGGAATATGAAATTGGAATGGGCTCGAGAGTTGACAATGACCATAGAAGAAACATAAGTAAGGGTTGATGGGTTTGGAACACATATAAACAAAATTTAAAAGCTTATAACCACTTCGGTTTCAACTTTAACATAATCACATTTCTAAATTTTAGTAACCATGTTAATCATAGTTTTTAATCCCTAGCGAATTCCAATCACTTAGCTACATTGGTTATAAAAAATTGCAAAATATGGTGAATTGATTCTAATTTTTTTTATTTTTTTTTCAATATGGTTCACGTACCGGTCCCACCGGCCGGCATCGCTACGTCCACGGAATAATAGCTGGCGGGCCCACCCGAAGCGGCCTTCACACCCTCGGCACATTCTGCGTACCTAACCCCAAGAGTGTCGAGGAGAATGGATGATCATACACTACACAATTTAATTCAAAATTTTGTTATTGCATTCACTATGAATACATTATCTAATTTATCTTACACATAGATTTGTTGGGATTTGAGAAGGAAAAGCTGTCAAGTTAGTGTCAAGTATTTGAAGACCGATGTCACTTGATTTCAACTATGATATCTTGTTGAATGACATCTAACATTAATTCGTCTATTTTCTACCAGCTTACTAGTTGTGATTGCCAATTAATGCTTAGCTACACTATGTGTCACATGTGATTACTGGTTATAACCTTAATTCCTTATGTTAATTTTTAATCATTTTGAATTAAGTCAGAATGTGCACTGAGTGGCATACTTAATCAAACATTTAAACTTAAATTTAAATGTTTTAAAGTTTAGTGGTAATGTAAATTTCATTTATGATTTTGATGGGATGTTAATCAAAATTTAAGGTTATTAAAATTTTGAGAATTTTGGTTTCCATATAAATTAAGATTTGTATTATATAATAACAATATGTAAAATTTTATATAAAATATTAAATTTTATGAAAATTATTATGAAGATGAATGAAAATTTCACATATTTCATTTCTTAATAAAATAATAGTTTTTATATTATAAATTTTTCAAAAAAATATTAAAAAATTAAAATATATTAAATTTTATTGTAAATTTTATCTATATCACAATTTTTTTAATCCAATTCTAAGACTAATGTCAATGTCAATGTTAACATAAATTGTCAATTATCTAGTACGTGTTAGACAAAGGATTTTATTCTCATTCATCTCTCAGCTTGGGAGTTAGACAGAGCATTCTATTCTCCTTCATCATTCAACTATATTTTGGGTCAGGTTATTGCATTCAGTGAGTGGATCACACAAGTCATGAGTAAAATCCTAAAGTTATGTATTTGGTACAAATAAATTTTATAAAATAATTGAAGTATTAATGAATTTTGAAAAAATAATTGACTTTTGTCTTTATTGATGATTAATGGCCAATTGTACAAGATAATTGTCAATTTCATTATGGAAGAGTTTGATGCAAAATTAAATATTTTGCATGGCTAAAATTGTTATACCCTTCTACGAAGGACAAAATGGGTTCTCAAGGTAACTTAAGGCTTTAAATTAAGGCTTAAAATATGAAGCCTGGTTATGTCTTCCTTTGTGTGGTAACAAAGGCGGTGCTGCATGTCGGTGGAAGGAAGGAGAGGTTGACGTGGATAGCAGTAGCAGTAGAAGATAGGTGTTGAGAAATGCATGGTATACGCGTCATGTGTAGTAGTTGAAGAGCACTATGGCATACTAAAATCGAGACGTACGAATTGGAAAAGTGGACCAAAGGATGTACTGAAAAAGTAGCGGCTCCGGCCTTGTCTTACCGTATGCAAATATTTTTAAAAACATTAAAAGAAATCTGAAGAAACTACGAAATTTTGTTTTAAAATTGGGATGGGAATTTGGAAGTATAAAGTAGAACTTGCAAGCTCATTAAAAAGGAGGGGCTTAATAAGAGGAGCATATTATTGATAAGAGATGAACCTAGGTGAGGAGAGGAACCATCATTTTTTCCAACCACCAAAATTGCAACCAATAAACTACAAATCCATAAACTATTAAAACAAAAGTATTAAGTTTTTGAAATATTATCCTTACATTGAGTGGATGAGATTATAAATATGGTGACATCAAAACAACCCTAACCACATAATCTTGATATATTATTAAAAAGTTGTTAAATATCACACATTCCAAATGTACTACGTGTATAGGTGTAATTGTTCACTAAATTAGGAGTTTATTTTATTCGATAAATGAGAAGGATTTTGAACAAACTTAGTTTCCAAAAGTAAATTATATTTATAATTTTAATGATTATTTTCCTCCTTAATATTTATAGATTATGAAAAGCACCAATTTATTTAAAAAAGTTTTGGGGTTTTATTATGCCCTCGTGGGATATATAGTGTCCACATAATTGTATTAATCTCTCCATACTACAAGTTAATATTTCCAATCCAAAGTTAAACATTACCAAACTTGATTTTATTTATGTGGATTTCTTTTTTCTATTGGTTCAAAAGGGATGACATCACTTTCAAGAAATGGCATGGGGTTTCACATGCCACCTATCTACCTTGATATCATTATCTTGTAGTATAATACTTATGTGAATTTCCGTATTTTGACATTTGGCACTTTACTTTTGGGCTTACCTCTGTGGATGGAGCATTATTGCTAAGCGTCATGCATGTTGAGTGGACTTCAACGTGACATGTCCACGATGAGCTCAAAGTTTTGATTTCCTAGTATATATTTGAGAAAAAAAACTAAGAATTAATATGTAAAGAGAGAGCACAAAATGAATGCAAAAATGACGTGTAGTTAATGACTCATTTAATGAACAAATATACTACCAGTTAATGGAAATTAATGACTAGGTAAATTACTTAATACATTGCATGGTAACAATAATTATTGACTGATTAAACTACTAAATACACTCAATCAATAAGTGACTAAGCTAAATACAACTAAATTTTAGTCGTGTTATAAGAGAATGCAAATATAACAGTCTTGGTCGTCTCCCCCAAAATAGTCATTTATATACATAAGCTCAACTTTGATGCCTGCCTCCTCCATGAGAAAGATAATATCAACCAAATGAGCCTTCCAAGGTCCTCAAAATTGCATGTACTTGCAGCAAATGATGGGAGAAGAAGTGCAAGCAAGCAAAGGACACCATTCAAAGGCATGAAGGAATCAAAACCAAGGGTTTCTCATGAAGATGTAGATTCTGTTGATGGAAATACTAAGGAAGAGTGGGCATTATGTGCTTACCATAAGAAAGGTGACAAAAATAAGAGTATTACAGGTACAATAAGTTATTTGAAGAGAAATAAGAGGAGGAGTGCATCGAGCAAGTTGTCACACCAAAAAATGATAGATGCATGTATGCGCTTGTAGAATTTTCTACTCCATCCTCATGCATCCTTGAATTTGAAGATTCCAAACATATGGCCTACAAGGACATATTCACATGAATTGAGCCTTGCAAAAACCTCACCACTTTGGGCGATGCACTAGTTTCCATCATCCACTCAGCTTAGGGACATCCCCTTTTGAGGGCTTAGAAGAAGAGGTGACCAACACCTTTTTACTTTGCATTAGAGAACTTTTTCAAGATCAAGATATTGATAATAATGCATTAGTACAAACCTATCAAACTGTTAACGGAGAACTTATCCCAAATCAGATTCTCATTTAAGAAGATATCAAGAATGTTTCTTTAATCCCCCTGTTTGATGGACAATCTACCGAGAGCGGACTCAAGGCCTGATCTCCCTAGCTTAATGTAAGTCTAGAACAAATAGGACAGAACACAAAATACATTCCTAGATCAAATAGAAGTGCAAATGGAAGAGTAGATTATTTACCTTGAATTTGCAGATCTCTTTCTCCTTCGTTGATCCAATGCTCCAGCGCTGCCATATCTTAAACGACTATACCCTGTTGACCATATAACAGACCAAGAATAGTGAAAGCATACATTTCATATGATAGATCTAAGTTAACAGTTAAGGAGAAAAACTCTAAACATCATCAAGGTGACAACATTTATGGGAAGCAATTGTATTAACTGTATTGAAAAGTGGAGAGTACAATAGAAAACAGGATTACAACCATTTCCTTAACGTTGCAAGCTCCTTCGAGCAAGCCATGCCAAAGATCCTAAAGAGAAGTGGATGTCTCCCAACCTAGAGTGCTAGATCTATGAGCCTAATTTCACCTGCATAAGAGTACCATAGACTTCCTACCCTTGGAGACGGGTAGAGCTTCACTTATATAAGGCTAAGTGGATAGGATATGGATAGGGTAGGTTGAGATATGGTAGGAGAGAGATAGGGGATCCTTCCAAGAGGTTAGGAACTGAGTGCCAGCTTCCCCAAGAGGTCAAGGATAAGGATACAAGTCAGCATGCTTTGAGAATGAGATCGAAACGCCTATTTCTGTCCATTAACTGACTTCGTCGCACCTTGTAGTGGAGCAAGGTGCGGCGTTGTAGGTTGCATGAGTGAATACTGCGATGACCCCTCAAAACCTAGCAAAGGTGCAATGATATCCCTTCTAGGTGAACGACTTAGCCAATGGAACTTCAGGTGTGTATACACTGAATCTCATGATGGTAGGATTTTAGGTGTAATAGAATGCCCCCCAAAGCATGAAGCTGTTTGAAATATTGGACAGGTGAAATGCTTTGACAGAAGAATTGAAAATTGACTTATCGGATGGAGGACGTTGCTGCAGTACAACTGACTCTGAACTGACAATCTCAGACGATGTACAACATGATTGCCGACCAATACAGTGCAGATCCATGTTAGTAATGACCGACTGAACACAATCATGGATACTAAACACAAGCATAGATCCATGATGAGATGGGAACACAACCACGACCAATACAAATGTGGATCCATGCAATATGACTCAATACAAACTCCATCGCAACCTGGGTAAAACATGACTCCCCTAGGTCTTCAAGATGAACCCACAATGATATGAATCTATCCATGTGATTACAAATGTCTTGACGTCAAACATGGTAGAAACCACTTGATTACCGATCATTAATGTATACCTTTAACAAGTGTGAGGGAAATCACCATTGATGTCAATGATTCCAAAGGTATCACAGTACATATAATCAAGCGTCAATAAATGAGTTGAAGTCGAATGCAAGATGAAATATTTCAATCAAGAGTCAATGATGTAAACTCATGTCGAAAGCGAGGTAACTTTCCATTGAGGCATGCAGGGCCAAGTTACTTGGTTGGTTTCTAGATTCAATCCTTGGATGATGTGTTGAAGTTGACAAGGATGAATCCGTCGAAGGAGGGCCATGATGAATCCCCCATCATTGACACGAAACACAACAAAGGATGTGTAGAGTGGATTGGAGGGTACAGTAATATGTGTGATTGACTCAGAGTAGACCGACATGATAGAAGGTGTACTAACTGTAGAAAATGAATAGTGAAAGTATTCTTGAACATGGGCATGGCATGACTTGGCAGTATTGACATGACAAGTACGACACTAACTCCTAATGCAACTGATGATGGAAGCTTTCTTTGAATGACTTAAAGGAGTAACAAGACTCTGGAAGTAAGCGGGACTCGAGGACAATCAGATGGTCCAAGTACTATATGCAAATGCAGATGAGTGCCATGTTCAAGAACGACTAAGTACTGCCACAGATAAAGGTGTAATACAAAAGCTTTCCTTTTTTCCCATTATGAATGATGAGTGCCTCACTTTTTTTTAACGAGGTTGATGAGGGTAACCAGATGCTCGATATAGCTCATCTCATAGATGAGTCCAATCCCAAATGTTTTATGAACCTAGGAAAGGAGGGGTTCATCCCAAAATGGGGCCTTCGATGTTTGAATTTTAATGAGTCCAAAGAAGGAAAACTCAGCGTCATTTCATGTTTAGAGAGTCTGGAAAGAACTAAAGGAGACTCCAATGGTCCTTTTTTGTAAAGTTTGCCTCATCGCCCGAAAAAGGGTAAAACAACACAGGAGAGGACTCTTCCAGTCATGATTGGCTGGAGTATACCTTTTTCGTAAGTAGTGCCCACCAGTCCGAAAAAGGGGTAAACTATCACCAAGGAGACGATCATTCAAATCCTTTTACAAGCGTGAACGAATTAATTTCGCTTGGCCATCTTTTCTTATTTTAGGAGTCTGAAAAGAGCTTAAAGAGGAATCCATGAACAACTTTGTCATGGTTGATAACCGAGTACAACAAAGGAAAAAGTAAACTGGGCACAGTTCCTTTTCTGTAAATAGTCTAGCGAGGACGGATAAAGTGATAAACCTATACTCATTAGACACACCTTTTTAACTCAAATTTTTACGAGCACGAGAATGGTATTAAAAGCACTCATAATCTTTTTCATATTTGAACCAGAGCATGAAAAAGTAAAAACTAAGCTCAAACCACTTTTCATGTTTCAACCAGAGCACGAAAAAAGTGAAAAGTAAGCTCAACACCATCTTACTATTTTTAACGAGCTTGAAGATAGGTTGGAATAATGCTCATAATGTCTGCTTCATTTTTTTACTAGCTTGTAATAGAAAATGAACTATGGTCGGGATAATTTTCATGGTTTAATGAGCTTGAAAACTAAAAAGGAAAGTATGCTTGAAAATGTTCCCAATGGTGAACTTTTTCCAACATGGCATCCAGAGGTTGGTGTGTGCCCCTAGCATGATTGCTAGAAGTAAGTGACTTAGCTCTAACATGATGTGGAGAGGCAATCGAGTTGACTTCAACGTAACTTTAAGAGGTTGAGGACATGCCCCCCAAGCTTCATTTCATTCGCCTAAGGTATAGGCGGATGAAAAGAATGTTTAGGTACTAATTATGCGAGAAGACTCGACTCAAAGGGAAAAGAGTTGTTTCATTTTTTAACGAGATTAACACAGGAATAGAACTTTGATTAGTGAAGCTCGTCTCATTTTTATGCAAGGTTGAAACCAAAGATGAACCATGCTTGGGGGGTCTATTCCATTTTTTAACGAGCTTGGAAACAAAGACTAATCTGTGCTTAAACTACTGGTTTCATTTTTTAACAAGCTTGAAACCAAAGGTAAACTCTGCTCACGGTTAAGGCCCATTGACGGGTTCCTTCCCAACATGATGCCCAGAGGTTGGTAAATGCCCCCAGGATGATTGCTAGCGGCTTAACATGGTGGTGTTCCCTCAACATCATTGCTAATTGTACGACATGTGGCATGCCCCCCAAGCTTCATTTCGTCTGAAAATGATGCTTGCTAACCCAACTACCAACCTGGCTACTAATATGAAAATGTTCACCAAGGGGGGGGAAACGGGAATCATATGAAATGAAGGTTCAAGTTCTAACTCTAGCGAGAGGCTCAAACCAATGGGAGGGAGATCTATTTCATTTTTACACAAGCTTGAAATAGACAATAACTATGCGTGAGGGGGCCCATCTTATTTTTTAACGATCTTAAAATGGAATAAAACTATGCTCGAGTGGATGGTTTCATTTTTATGCAAGCTTGAAATGAAAGGTAAACTATGCTTGTACCCCCCATCTTTAGGGGGAAGAAGCCACTAAAACATGCAGAACATTCAAGGAAGTCTGATGACTGGTAGTCATGCAATGAGTGGGTGTCACAAAGAAAAGTTGATTAATGGTCACAATCCTCCCATCATAGGGAAAATACATCACTCGAAAGAGTGCGGACACTGCGGCTTTCATAGCATAGACATAATCACGTCCAAGGAGTAGATTGAAATCTAAAGGAGCTTGGACAATGAGGACGTCAACATAAACAGTTTTACCTCTCAACGTGACAGGTAACTGCGGGAGAATCCCTAAAGGTGTGGTAGGCCTTTTATTAAAAGCCAAAATCTGGTCAGTTACCGGCACAAGCCGAGGGGAACCTATAGCTTGCCAAGTGGTTGAGGTTAAAATACTAACGAAAGCTCCCTCATCAACTATCGTACGAAAGATTTCTTTATCGCAAACTCTTACAGATATTTGAAAAGGAATACTTGAAGGAAGGCGAGATTATGTTAGACTATTCCAATCAAATGAAATAACCTTAGTACTTGGAGGGGGCCCTGTGGAAATGGACTCTTGCCCCCCATGGTCATAACTGACTAGAAAAACATCAGTGGTTATCAATTCACTCTCATCGGGGAGAGTAGGATGAGATGAAGACTGTGTCAAGGTGACAGTTGCAGTATGAACGCTCTCTGATAGAAGAGCAGGATCGAGTGGAGATGACATCGACTCGATCACTTCACTCTCGGAAGGAAGAGTGGGATCAATTATAGATGAAATTGAATTGATCACTTGGGAAACCAGCGGGGGGTCGAGGGACAACTTAGCATCACTTGTTGGAAGCACCGGTTGAGAAATAGTAATATCTTCCAACCACTATGAAGCTTCATCCATGCTTGGACAAAGGAAAGTATGGTGCATACCGTTGCATATCAAACAGGGATACAGGACTTTACCCTTCCAACCCTTCACCAATGGGTCACTGGTAGAGGGAGTATCATCAACATGATGGTCAGAGGTTGACGATACAAGCGGTTTGGGGTTTTTAGACCACACTTCTGACACACGAGAAAGACCAGGACAATCCTTGAGAAGGTGATCATCCTTTCAAAGTTTGCAAGGGAACTTGGGATTACAAGGTGTTCTCATAGAATGAGTGCCATCATAGGCAAATGGTTGATGCTTGGTCTCTTTCTTATCCTTCTTCTTCTTAATCTTCCTTTTCTTCTTCTTCTTCTCACCCGCCTTCTTCCTAACATCATAATTTTCAGTAGGAGAAGAAGAAGAGATGGAAGCCGATTCAACTTTTGATGAATAAGGAGAATGGTCACCATGATATTGATGCTAATGCGATGAAGGACCTAGGTTTGACACAATTGGTGCACTTGGTGTAACTGGATTGGAGAGTAACCATACTGGTAATCCTATCATCAATCCAGGAAGACTCAACGTAGCCTTAAAGGGAGGACCAATAGTTCCATAAGGGGGAATAACAAATGGCATACCTTGGAAAGGGGCCTCATGGTTGGTAATCCCAGAAGAGTTTTCCATATCTAAAGTTGCTAAGAGTCTCTAAATTACCACACAGATCAAACACTACTCAAGTCTAAAAGCAACAAGAAAATTGTGTGAATAGGAGTGGATTCAAAGTCTAGAACCTCACAGGATTGTCAAAACATCACAAATCGCTATATACCCCAGGGTCCAATAGTAAAATGCGACAAGAAGGATTGGGACTGTACCCTCGCCTGAATACCTGACTACCTAGAAAGTACATGCATAGAATCTCCCCGAGTGATGTTCTCGGTGTATTGCAATGTTAAGACGACCAAATGGATAACTCAGATGGTTTCAGGATTCATAATGGTGTCTCCGGATATATGCAAGGTACGTGCGAGCTCAAATCCATAGTTGTGCTATCTAATGCACAACCGTTCTGCAAGAGACCTTCCGATATACTACCGAGTACGTGAAACACCTTTCGATATATGCCAAGTACTAAAGGTGACTTGGTGGGTACGTGAAAGAGCTCAATATACCGATAAGTACGTGGAAGACTACAATACCCCTTGAATACAGTGCTGGAAAATAACAACAGCTGCCACTCTTAAAGACGCCGAAACACATCTCTAACTTACACATAGTTACTAAATTATTTTAACCTAAGATAGCGTTAATTTTATCTTGTACGGTTAGGTGGATGCATGAGGTGAGTACATAAATGTAAACATAATGCAATCCTCAACTACATGAAAATACACATTTTTCTTTCCCTTTCAATGAAAACTACTTAAGGTAAGGATATATTTTTCTTTCTTTCAAACCAAAATGTACTTAAAGAGTAGCGAAAAGAAGAATTTATTCCTATAGTGCAATAACTCTACCTTTCTGCAATAATCAGCTAAAAAGCGCAAAGAAAATGAAAGATGCAACTAATCTTAACAATGTATAAGACAAAATAATGAAGCACTTTCAATTTTCAAATGCATGTACCAAAAATCGAATTTGATAACTAAACGATTTTCATAGCTATATACAGAAAGTGAGAGAATATATACAACACTCTAATCATTCAGAAATTCCTAAAGAAAAATGGCAAGCACCCAAACAACTCGAAGGCACTCAAGAAAGGCTCAAAATCTACCAAATGCAATAAATATAACTCATTTGCTATCTTTTTACACTTGAAAAAGACACATCTAAGCTATGGAAAGATGGATTCCACAAACTTTTTCAATCAAATACAAGACAAAGATAAGCACTTAACAATCTTATCTACCTCAAATGCACACAAATCTGAAACAAGCTTTTCTTCTTCATATGATAATAAGACCAAGAATATCAAATGATCAAAATAAAGTAAGAGGAATATTTATGTTTTCCAAATTTGTGAATATAGCAAAAGAAGGACAAAATCAAGATTTTCTTTGAACTAAAGTGGAGACAAAGAATCAATCTTTTCCAATAATCACTAGATAACTTAGCATGTAAAGGAAACAAGATGCCTAACCCAAGAAAAAGAGGCTGAAAAAGACATGGACATCCCACACTCTTCAAATCTTTAAAACAAGCCAATCACGCCAAACCAAAAATGATCTCAAAACCTTAATATGGGTCAAAAATACTGTAGGATGCACGATTCATGGCCCCCCATTTCGCTTAAAAATGCAAGCAGAACACTAATTTTTACTCAAAGGGCCAAACATGAATCCAAATCTAAAAAGACCCAAAAACCAATACAAATAAGCCAAATAACATGTGCAAAAAGAAGTTTGGGATTAGATCTAATACAAATATCAGATCAAGTGAGGAGAAGAGGGATAATAAGGTCAAGTGAATGAAGGTGGGGGAACCAACGTATCTGCCACTACCAAACTGAAACTTGTTAAAATGGGACCCAATACAAATTCACACAAAATACCAAACACTTTCAACAAACTTGATAAAAAATGGGGTCTCTGACTGGATCTTGCATTGCAGAGGGGGTTTGCACATCAAACCACAACTCAAATAAAAAATGGAGAAGGGATGCCTGAATGGCAATTTTGGTAGATCGACACACTTTGTGCTTGTACGCAGTGTGACGTCGTAGTTCACCAATGCGAGAAGTTTGACGGTGTCGCAAAAGACCAATGATAGGGTTGCAGCGAGGGGCCAATAGACAGAGAACAGATATAAAAAATGACACAATGTCGCTCTGGGTACACTGACCAGGTGCGACAGGTGAGATCCAAGTTCATAAATGAGCCAAATATCCAAGTAATGAGCAATGAAAAGGTTTGAAAATGGGAAGTAAAAACTCAGAGGAAGGTAATCAGACTCTTCAAAGTGAAGATCTAATGGTGAAACCAATTTAATAGGAAAATGACAAATAGAATGGCTTGGCAAGAAATCAACTGAAAATAACATTCAACTTGACAACTACAAGACAATGTCGTATTCCCCAGTATGATCGCCAGATTTGTTTGACGGACAATCTACCTAGAGCAGACTCAAGGCCTGATCTCCCTAGCTTAGCGTAAGTCTAGAACAAATAGGACAGAACACAAAATACTTTCCTAGATCAAATAGAAGTGCAAATGGAAGAGTAGATTATTTACCTTGAATTTGCAGATCTCTTTCTCCTTCGTTGATCCAATGCTCCAGCGCTGCCAGATCTTAAACGGCTATACCCTGTTGAATATATAACAAACCAAGAATAGTGAAAGCATACATTTCATATGATAGATCTAAGTTAACAGTTAAGGAGTAAAACTCTTAACATCATCAATGCGAAAACATTTATGGAAAGCAATTGTATTAACTATATTGAAAAGTGGAGAGTACAATAGAAAACAGAATTACAACCATTTCCTTAACGTTGCAATCTCCTTCCGACAAGCCATGCCAAAGCTCCTAGATATAAGTGGATGTCTCCCAAGCTAGAGTGTTATATCTATGAGCCTAGTTTCGCTAGCATAAGAGTACCATAGACTTCCTCCCCTTGGAGACGGGTAGAGCTTCATTTATATAGGGCTAAGTGGATAGGATATGGATAGGGTAGGTTGAGATATGGTAGGAGAGAGATAGGGGATCCTTCCAAGAGGTTAGGAACCGAGTGCCAGCTCCCCCAAGAGGTCAAGGATAAGGATACAAGTCAGCGTGCTTTGAGAATGAGATCGAAAGGCCTATTTCTGTCCATTAACTGACTTCGTCGCACCTTGTAGTGGAGCAAGGTGCGGCGTTGTAGGTTGCATGAGTGAATCTTGCGATGACCCCTCAAAACCTAGCAAAGGTGCAATGATATCCCTTCTAGGTGAATGACTTAGCCAATGGAAATTCAGGGGTGTATACACTGAATCTCATGATGGTAGGATTTTAGGTGAACACCCCTAGATGCGGGCACCACTATGACACATGGGAGGCACATGCCAGAGGACCCTCGGCACAAAATCCTGAGACGCGGCATCAAGGATCCCATGCATACTGTCGCCTCATCGTCTCCCCCATCCACTGATTAATGGCACCTTCTTGATCCTTCATCCAAATGTCCCCTCATTAGTAAGCTAGACGCGATCCTAGTATACGATGCATTCACACTGCCCTTCTGCGGATTCACGTCGGCCCTCTGCACATTTACATCGACGCTCTGCACTTGGATATGCCTCGTGCAAGCTAGGATATCCCTCCCTTAAATGGGATAACAGACATCGTCGACAACACTCTCGACAGTTCTCCTCAGAGCTGGTTCTGCTCTACAAATTTTCATTATCACCTATGGATTTGGGTGTAGTTTGATTCCGTGCTATCTGTCATGAAAATACTGCACGAAAATCCTCACAGAGGAAGTGGGAGATGAGGTAAAGCATAGTGCCCCATGCCACTGGGGATGGATATGACACTGACGTCTCTTTCACAATCCACAACCTGATAGACGAGTGGGAAGCACAACAAGTTGCATACCACTTGGAATCTGAGAATAATGGCGACAACATTAATCACTATTTGATTATGAAGAACATGTTCGAAAATCTCATGGACGACATACTTAACAATTGGGGCTCAACGATAAATCTGATGTTGGCTACGAGAGCCAAACTCATCGAGATGGATGAATGCCTAACAAATTTGGATGCCACTTTCTCCTGGAACAACTTTCCTACGGAGGTCACGGTCCTGTAATGGCTGACACGAACAGTGGTGGTGCCTCCAGCATAAAGAAGGTCAGTACACCCTCGGAAGCGCCTTTGGCTCCTCCAACTCTAGCAATGGCTACCCCTTCTCAGCCTATGACTCCTCCTGCTCCGTTCTCAGTCGCATCCACCATCAGCTCATCGCTAAACAAGAAATTTTGCAACCCAACAGAACCTGACCTCCCTGTCACTCGCAAATCGGAACCGCTCCCTATCAAGCCGCGTGAGATGGATGAAGAATTTCAGGGCAGATGGCCAATCCTGGAGGAATTCCCTCCTGAATAATTCTCCTCATGTCTTCCTGGCCTAGGAGACTACTTGGAAGATTGGTTCTTTTTTCTATTTCCAATTCTTTTTGCTACAATTTTTCAAGTTTTTTTGTATAATCCTTTCTATAGTGCACTCTATGTTCAGACAGTTCTTCCTCAGCCTCGCCTTAAAAGGAAACTTTTGTATGGCCTTTACAACTATCTACAATACTTCTGCTATCTCTGCTATAATGGGAGGTTTCCACTATTCTACACCACCTCAAAGGCCATCATGCTCTATAATTTTCTTCTTTCTTAATTAAATATACTATGCAGATTACGAAAAAAGAATGTTTCTTTAATCACCTAAGGATCCACAACTTTTGCTCCTACAATTCACAGAGTTCCACATAAAAGCTTCAAAGGGTTTCATCAATTCGAAGCTTTGAGTGGTCAAGAACAAACATTCAAGCACTTCAAACTATTTGGATCTCATGAATGAGCTCATATTCATTCCAAGAGAAGGAGGAGTTTAGAAAAGATTGCAGACATCATCACAAAGCCCTATATCGAACATTATTGCATGATTCCTTGAGATTGAAGGCTTCTTCTAAGCAAGCCTAATCCCCCCAAAGTGGTTTTCCATCTTTCGTCATTTATTAAGAGAATTATTTTTGTATATGGGTGCCTAACATAACTACAAATTGTCAAGACCCATTTTTTTTTACATTTATTTCAACTACTTTGGACTATGGGGTAGTGTTAGAGAATAATAACCCTCTCTATGGCATCGCTCTGTCACCTAGAGACTTAGGTCATGTCTCATGAGTCTATTGGTCCAAATTGCATCCAATTTAGTCATGTGAGCCACCTTAGAGCCTCCTCTTAAGACCCTAGCAACCTAGGCTATTGTTTATAGGACAATGACCACTTATAGGGCTCCTAATTGTCTATTTCTAGCTGTTGAGAATGCATTCCATGATTTTGGGACTCTTTCCATGATTTTAAGAATGCTACTTTACAATTACAGTTGGGGAGTAAATAATTGGTTCCTAGTCCACTATTCAAGGTCCTAAATCTCTATAAAGATCTATTTTAAACTACTAGCATATCATTTGAGGATTTCTAGGGATGACGACCACATGCATGAGCCTAGACTTAGTTGATCCTAGCATTTAGGTGAGAAAGTCAATGTAGGGTGGTTTTGAAGTTTTTAACTTCCCTCATAGAGTTTGCATTGATAACAAAGGGAATTTTGGATCTATTTAACCCTAGATAGGATCTCATGCATTACATGATCAATTCGAATCTCCTCCTAATACCTAATTCATATTTCCTATATGTAATTTTTCTCTCTTTCATTGTATACTACATGTAATACAACAATTTTATGTGTCATTGAAATATATATTGTCTTCATTTTCATGTTTTTCTCATTAATGACATGATTTTGTCACATTCTCTATCTCTTTCACATGTATTGCTTTCTTGTTTAGAATCTAGATCTATATTTTCCAAAATCCTATAGATGGTTGCTAGCATGTTATAGTTGGTGGGGGTAAAGCATCCTTCCAATTTTATCTACCATCTTCCTACAATATATTGCTCCCTATAAGACCTCGTGAATTTTTGGGAGTGCTGGAATATCATGTACATCTGAACTTGATCTAGAATCAAGATTTTGCAAAAAATAATGCACAATTATTGAAGTTCATGTGCAATACAACATAAATTCAATCAAATAATAAAAATATAAATAAATATGGACATACTATTGAGAGAAATGTATAACTTGACAAAATTGGAATGATATGGAATGAGCTAGAATTTGAAAAGTCATTGGCATTTGATCTATGACTCTTTGTGCCCCTACATTTGAGTGAAAACCACAATCAATACATGTCTTCAATCTTAAAATAAAAATTGGGAAACATGCACCATTCTACTCTTTTTAAGTAATCAATGTGCCAATTTTTTTTATTAATGCATCGATGCACTTGAACATAACAAGTTTATTGGTACTCTCATTCCAGATATGGATCGATTGAAACCTCCATAACCACATCCTCAAAGGAAAAAATCTATAAATTCTTAATTGTATAAGTTTACAATTCCATTTTTTGTCTTGTTATGTATACACTGTGCTTATCTCTGTTTAAGACACCACTGTACTATTATTTGAGTAGCGCACTGGAATC
Organism: Larix kaempferi; assembly: GCA_027924585.1. Taxonomy (NCBI): domain Eukaryota; kingdom Viridiplantae; phylum Streptophyta; class Pinopsida; order Pinales; family Pinaceae; genus Larix; species Larix kaempferi. The sequence goes on along the minus strand of BSBM01000816.1, from coordinate 4,455,623 downwards.
CCGATTTTGAAAAATAAAAAATTTGGCCATGTTTATCATCAATGGGACAAAATATCAAATGAAAAAAGAGTGGGAATTTAATTTTTAGGCAATCCGCTTATAAATAACATCAATCCCTAAACTCTTTTTGGAAATTTTTTTAAGGTGAGGCTTGTGTAAGAGAGATTTACCAAGGAATATTTTTGAAGAAGAAGATTTCTTTGAAGAGAAATTTTGTAAGGGATCATTGTGGAAAAATATTACCTTGCAGAGGAGACATTTTGGGTAAATTTTCCCTCAATAAATTCAAAAAATGGCATAAATATTCTTTGTGTTTTCAAGAAAATAAAGGATTTGAGAGTTACCTTCAATGTTGCAAACCCTTATGTTCTTCTTGCTTCAACATTACCATCATTACTGCAAATCCTAGGGTTCTCCTTGCTTTCCTTTTGCTTCATGTATCTCTTTCTATTTCACAATAAGATTTGATTTTTGAAAATGTAAACTTATTGGTTATGTATATTAATATATGTGATTTGGTTGTGGTTGGGATTAGACTATGATGTGATTCAATTCTAAACCTACCTATCCGGACTATCGGTGTCAATTTTTTTTTAAACACTTCAATGGTGCCAACTTCGTGGAATAAATGCACCAAAGAGTTTGTTCATGTAAGGCACACTACTTTTTGCATGTTTTAAAAAATGTCAACATGTTAATTGATCGGCATATTATAGTATCTACAAACCGATGCATTTATCTTTGTAAGGCGTTCCATTTTTCCCTTTTTATTAAAAATGTGTTAATTTGTTAAATGGTGTGCATCATACATAATAGCCACTCTTTTATGCTCAAACACACGCCATCCACTAGTCAATCGATTGATATTATTCAATGCATTATGTGGGTGTTGTGATATGTGCACGGGATTCTCTATTCGGATTTAAGAGACCCTTTCCATATTCTATGGTAATTTCCCATTGTAGATAAGCTGATACATGAATTCAAGAATTGTGGTGCCTTTTAAATGAAGAGCATACAAGTCTACAAGGGGTTCCAAGCATGGGTGAGGAGGATATTGAGGAATATATTAGGGATCCAAATATGTTTAAGTTAATGAAATTGAATTTGGTTCAGATATTTGTGGGTATTTCAATTGAAGCCCACATTGGTAAGGAATGTATATATAATTTTTTTAAGGCTTTTGTAGAGAAGGTTGTAGCACTTATCCCTTACAACCCACCTTCACGATTAGTCACCTGCACAATCTCTTCACTTATAAGAAAGTTGTCACCTAATACTTTTGTAGATTACTTGACAATCATTTATGTTCAAGAAATCGTATTTTGTACTTGATACAACACACTAAAGTTGTTGTAAGAAACCAAGGTATATTTCACACTAAATATTTAGAAAATGTCCATGTCGTACTAGTTGGCATAATTATGAGCTAGTGACTACCCAAGAAAAACACCATCCGAAAAACATCATAGAACTATCTCACCCAAAATTTACAATATATAGACCACTTAAAAGGAGAACTATCGATGACGAATCATAAGTTGTTCCAATTCTAATGGACCTCTCTATCTATTTTAGATCACTTTCCACATTTGAATCCACGTCATACTGAAAGAATGATTGTAACATCCCTCCAAATTGACCCATTATTATTATTATATTACATAAAACAGGTTCTCAATGGATTCATTAGAAAAAGTGAAAGGGTGTACTCATTTAGAGGTTATAAATAATAATTATAGATGGAGTGGTAACTTCATTAAAGAGATTCTTATGAGTGACGTGTGAAAGGAAAACATAGTTCTCTTGTAAAAGAAACATTCTCCCACTATCGATTCCATAAGATTAAGGTTTTGGTTACGATTTTTAATTTTTCAAAGGGGAGGAAAAGCCCGCCATATGGGAGAGAACGTGATATTATTTGATTCTATTCTCGGTAGTGTTGGGGAGGAAATCCCTCTAGTTAAGGGAGAGTAATATATGTCTATTAATTACACGGAAGATCGTGGGAACAAATCGTATGAGAAGTAGTTGCAATGATTTCATGTATGGAGATTTGCGGGAGTTGAGGTGGAAAGAAAGAGCCGAGTCTCCTTTCTTTTCGGATTTAGATCGACAACATCTTGGGACAGGAGCGACCTTAACTTTTTTCTATATATACTCAATCAATCAGATGGGAGGGGGAGCTTCGCTATGAGTAGTGATTTTGACGCTGATTGTTGTGATATCCTCTGCATGGAATCACGTCGAATGGAGGGTAAACTCCGGGTTATGGAACCTCTATAACAAATACACCTGGAGAGAATGTTCCTGCTGTTGGGTTAAATGCTGTCATATGACGATGCTTCATAGATATTTTCTTGCTGTTCCATTAGGGTTAAAACACCGAGTTCGAGAATGCTTCACAGCTTCTCGCAGTCTGGCAAGATCTCGAAATGTCAGAGATCATGCGTTCTGGTTAGATCCTTCTTGCTCGCTCAGTTTTTGTTTGTTAATTTGTTGTTCAGAACAGAAATTTCGATGTCTGAAGATATGTACGTATGACCTCCGCCTATAGTTTTGGTGATAGAATAATAATTTGCTCGCTGCATATCTTGATCATAGGATAGCGTTGTTGGTATTGTGGGAGTTTTCTAACCCTTTATTTAACCTCATCAGAGTTGTCTTGTATACTCATAACCGTATGTTTTCTCTCGGTTCTGTAGAAGGAGCACGATCTCTTAGTTTAAATGGGTGTATATAGGATGCAAATCTAATTTCTGACTCAGAAATGGTTTTCATACAATCGTCAACAGTTTCCATATAGAAATCAAAGTGGTCGTATTATCCTATTATGAGCAGTAGAGCATTTACCCTCTGCATAATTTAATCCTTATTACTTGCACTAATCTCTGTCATATGTTTTGATGCATGGTCTAGCAGAAGAGAGGCACAATTGTTATCCTCTGTATTTGCATTTACCTCTGTATTTCGATTGTTTGGAAAGGAAAAACGCAGCGCCAACTTGTGTTAGTTGGATCACGTCCGTGTGATGATATGCCGACATTGTGAGTATTGACATTGAATTCTCCCTGCTGAGTAGAATAGCGCCCGAAAACGAGGCTCTCAGTAGAGATTAGAGTTTTTATTTATCTTCATAGGTTCTAGCACTGGTCCCTGCTATTTATATCTCTTAGATTAGAGCTATTTTAGTAATAAAGTATTTGTGCATCTAAAGTTCAAAACCTCTACCTAACCGTTTCATCTTAATACTTTCCCTGCGATCAAGTAAATCTCATTAGTTGTGAGCAGAGTTATATTTTTTCTTATAACGACTCATCTCAGCTTTTATTAGAAGCAATGTCCAGATTGTTTTTGGATGTGCTAAAGTTTTGGTTTTATTGTATGTTAGGGCTCCAGGACAGCTCATGGAGGAGTTCGACCCGTGCTCTTTTTAGTGATGTGTGTTGACACTTGCAATGTTTCATTTAATATGCTCACTTAGAAGCCAACTCTTGGAATAACTAGTTTGCTAAAGTTACACTCGGGTTGTTTGGTAAATAGTGGCGTAAAGAACACGTTGAAAAGGGCCATCTCTAATGAGCTCGACCCCCTCCAATATTCTTGTTATATTTTAGAATAGAGTAAATTCTTTTTTAAACCCTGGAATAAGCTAAGACCTTGGTAATATTGCTATGTAAATATGATGGTATGATAGCAATTATTTGTATTTACATCTATATAAATAGATACTAATGAATATGTTGAAGGTACTATTGAATGTCTTGAAAATGCCCATTGTGGGAAGAGGCTTGAGTAAGCAGAAGTGGACAAGGCGACCCGTGAATTACATATTGTAATCCTGATTTCTTTTAATAATATATGATATTACTTTGCTTTGTGGACTTAGTTCATTAGGGGTGAACCACGTGAAAATGGTCTCTTTCTTGGGTGTGTTTTGTGGTTGTTATTGATATTCATGTGTATCATTTATTAAGTTCATGTATATGATATGAGTAGATTATGTTGTAGGAGTAACAATGATATGAGTAGAATATGTTGTAGGAGTAATAACGATCATAAAGGTAATGATGCGGAATAATCAGTAAGAATGGATATGCATATAATTTAAGCTATGAATGATCCCGATTGATGTATCAGTCTTATGAAATTTGAACGAGAAGGTGATTCAATAATTGATTTTATGTATTACTAAATTATGACTCAAGTTATTATAACTAATTATGATTTACACCTTGAAATGTGTTATCAAGAAAGATTTACCTTCTTATATCTTGTTACTTATTAATTTAAACATGAAGTTTGGTACTTTAAGAATTAATTTTACCAACTTGGTAAATTGGGTATGTTACAATGATTATGAGAATCAAGGCCACCAAAATTCTAAGGACAATCAATTTCATTTTCATGTTATAAAACCACATTTTCCCATGTAAATGGGCTCTGACTTTTGAAAGTATTGAGCTTAGAAAAGAAGCTAAATGTTGTAAGATTTGGATTATACTGAAGTTCAATCCACCATTCAACTGCTACTGAGAAAACAAAAAATACATTTTACAACTATACCATGACAAAGGATTGTAGAAAAGAACATAGACCATGTCTCTATCATGCAAATTAATTCAGAACTAACATAAAAATAAGCTTTTATGTTTTCTCAACTTGAAGTTTGATCTTCTTTCCATGTTCAATAACCTATTGGTTTTCAAATAACAAATAAAAGTCAAGAAACTTGTTATCATGCAAGTTTTAAATTGATTTGTTAGAAGAGCTATAATTTATAATTGGTTTTCAAATGACACAAATAAAAGTCAAGAAACTTGTTATCATGCTAGTTTTAAATTGATTTGTTAGAATCGCTATAGTTTGAAAGAGGCATGTCATGTCTATTAACAAACTAGGACTTTACCGAGTATGCTTGCTAGAGTGGCTGGACTGTGAAAGTCTAGACAATAGATTGCATACATAGTAAACATGTTTGCAACTTCTCGCGTGACTAGTCAAAATTGTTCTAAAACCAATACGTTTTATGGGAACATTATTCCATTGCTTCAATATATTATTTGTATTTTCCAACCTTATTTGTTGTCATACCAAGTAAGTGTAAAAACAAAATTAAAATATATAGAGAAAACGGAATTTAAACCTTTCATACTTTCTCGACTTGGAATATTTACTATGATCATTTGGAATAATTATTAGAATGTTTTATTAACAAAATGTTTATGTACAAAATAAATATTATTGTTCTTTTTATATGCTTTTGCTTACAATAATCTAAGTACATAGATCATGCATTTTACTATATTAGAAAAAATGTGTTTCCATCTTTAATTTAACCACACATATAGACATTAGTACTTGTGGAAACACAAATTTCATATAAAACATTCTTAAACATAAGAGGAGGCAATGAGAAAGCGTATTCCAACTATTACATCCTAATTCCCAATTTTCTTATTAAAGTTCTTAATTATAGAGATCATTAGTTTTCCATATATGTAAGTTGAAACTTGAAAATGAGCAAATAATGATCTAAGACTGATGCTCTAGGCTGCGAAATATTTGCTTGGGCGTCTTATTTCTGTATTTTTTCTTATCATTTTTTGTTCGTCATTAACTTTTCACAAAATCATTCAGTCATTTTTGTTCATTTTCTACAGAAAGATCATACTTTCCAAACCGGAGAAGTTGGAAAACAAGTTCTTAAATATTTCTTACAGCTTTAATTTTCGGCCATTTGCAACGCCATTTGTCAGCACTTGCTTCTTTATAATTCTTCCTTGTACTTTTTGTATAAATGGCATCGTAATAGAAAAAGTTCATTTAAATGTGTGAGGTCAATGTCGTAAATAACATGTTGATATGTTAGATATAATGAACGTACAATGGCTTGGGGTAACAAATAACATGTTGATATGTTAGATATAAAGAACGTACAATTGCTTGAGGTAACAATTCCGTATGTTTATGTTAACATGAGGTGTAAGCTTTTTTAACGAATATTAACAGCTCCTTAACTGATTAAGGAAATAATTGATTTCTCGTTGAGAGCTCCTGGAATGGTCCATAACTCCCTCAACAGTTCTCTATCTTGATCTGTGGAACAATTGACACATATCCAAAAGAAGCTTGATGGATGATGGGCTATAAAGACTTATGTTTGGTCCCCAAGCTTGCTAACTCAATCTCCTTCAGTTTTTACACCATCAATCTAGTGTGAGCAGAGTTTGGAAGTGCCATATGGAACGGTTTTGGTCTATTGGACGGAAGAGGTATCAAACAAAAGTGGATTGCCTCAAACAAAATCTCAAGTCAGAATGTGAGCAGTATCAATGGCTGGAGGTATGATCCTGACGACATACATTATTAATTCTTTTCGATTCTTTAAAAGTTTATTTCACATGTAAAGAATCATAATTTTTCTAATAGTTGGTATTAGAGAATAATTTTATCTCTGCCTTGATGTTTGGATTGCTGTGCGTCCATTGGGACATTGCACATGCGCTATATTGTTTATTTTTCTGTGTCTCTATATTTGATATGGCTAAGTCATGCTTTTTAAAGCTGCGTCCCATTGGTTTATCTAGACTGTGAGTGATGTGAGGGTTTCACTGCCTTATTTTTGTGAGTGCCAAGATCTGTTATGGTCTGCTTCTGCATGCTTTAGGGTGTCGCTGTCCTATTCAAGCCTGTAAGGAGATGTTGTTGTCTCATTTGAGGAGGCCGCTGCCTTGTGGACTGATTTGATGCCATTTTGTGGGCTGGTCTGCTTATCCGTGGACTGTTGGAGTGAAGGCCGCAACCTTGGGGCTGCATGCTAACCTCTACGGTCTGTTTAAAAGGAGGGTCGCTGCCTTTATTTGTCTGGCTGCTGCCATAGTGATTTTTTCTTATACAGTAATTACAATATGATACCTTTTCTATCTGAGTTTTATGCACATGTATAAAAGAATTGAAATCAAGAAACTATTCTTTGGATCTCTGTCGAGATCTTTATAGTTAGCTATTTTTCTAATAGTTCATGATGTTAGATAAAGTTTTATAACAGGGTGCTATTAGGATTTTTTCCTAACCAACTTGAATATATATTTCATTTGCATGATTAGTATCAAGTTAATTTTAGTAATGTCTAGTGATTCATATAATTTTTTATTGATTAGAGAATAGCCACAGCATCTCTAATTAAATAATGTTATATATTATGATTGATTAGGATCACATAAAGAATATTTACACATTAATTGTAATTAATTATACTAAATGTAATAAATTTTATCCCAAAGAAATTTTTATTATATTTATATAATTAATTAGGATAAAATATTAAATTATTCATAACTTACCTAGAGGAATTATGAATTAATAGTTTTATCATGAAGTTCAATTCTATCATAAAGAATCATTGAATCTGCTTGAATTGAAAATCTAGCCCACAGGAAATTTTTATGTCATTAGATTCAATTTTAAGCATGAATTTACATTGGTAAAGCATGAAATTTTATTTTTAAGGCCTCAATTTAAAACAAGCATCCCTCCAATGGTATTTGAAATTCCATAATGTAATTTCTTCTTTCGGTTTTGTAGAAAACATTATGGATCAATGTATATACCTAAAAGTTAGTGGGAGTAAAATTTGTTTTCTTGTTTTATATGTGGATGACATTTTGCTAGCAACCAATGATAAGGGTTTGCTGCATGAGGTGAAACATTTCTCTCTAAAAATTTTGATATGAAGGACATGGGTGAAGCATCTTATGTCATTGGCATTAAGATCCATAGAGACAAATTTCGAGGCATCTTGGGTCTATCTCAAGAAACCTATATTAATAAAATTTTAGAGAGATTTCGGATGAAGGATTGTTCACCAAGTATAGCTCCCATTGTGAAGGGTGATAGGTTCAATTTGAACCAATGCCTAAAGAATGACTTTGAAAGGGAACAAATGAAGAACATTCCATATGCTTCTGCTGTCGGAAGCCTAATGTATGCTCAGGTCTGCAAAAGACCTGACATTGCATTTGTTGTTTTGTTCGTCTCCTGTTTTGAGGCTACATTACATGGTGTATGGCTTAAGAGTTTCATTTCTGTGCTTAGAATTATGGATTCTTTCTCTAAGCCATTAAGAATGTATTGCGACAATTTAGCTGCTATTTTTATAGCTAAAAACAACAAAAGTGGGAGTCAAAATAAACATACCAACATTAAGTATTTAGCTATAAGGGAACATATTAAAGAAAATAAAGTGGTCATTGAGCATATCGGCACTGAGTTGATGATCGTTGATCCTTTGACTAGGGGCATGCCACCATTTAAATTCAAGGATCATGTATTGAATATGGGACTTGATTCCATTATGTAGTTTCTCATTGTATGGACAATGTTATTATTGTGATGTTTTTCTCATACTTATGTGCACCTTAATTTAATTGAGAGAATTCATCTGTATAGGACCAAGAATAAACATAAGGTTTATTCATTAAGAAATTGTTGCCACATAAATTCTAATAGAAATAAGTACATAGTAATACATGGAAGATAATCCTCATCTTAAGAGGACTTATCGCCATGATTCATGTATCTATTTTTAATATATATTATCAATGGGTTTTAAGATGAGACATTAAGTTTGGAAGTATGGACCAAGAGGGAGAATGTAAGCTCTCTTAACGAATATTAACAGCTCCTCAACTGATTAAGGAAATAACTAATTTCTCGTTGAGAGCTCCTGGAATGGTCCATAACTCCCTCAACGGTTCTCTACCTTGATGTGTGGAACAATTGACACATAGCCAAAAGAAGCTTGATGGAAGCTGGGCTATAAAGACTTCTGTTTGGTCCCCAAGCTTGCTAACTCAATCTCCTTCAGTTTTTACACCATCAATCCAGAGTGAGCAGAGTTTGGAAGTGCCATATGGAACGGTTTTGGTCTATCGGACGGAAAAGGTATCAGACAAAAGTGGATTGCCTCAAACAAAATCTCAAATCAGAATGTGAGCAGTATCAATGGCTGGAGGTATGATCCTGACGGCATACATTATTAATTCTTTTCGATTCTTTAAAAGTTTATTCCGCATGTAAAGAATCGTAATTTTTCTAACATGAGGCTCAATTATACATTTTCTTAAAATTATGCTTACAATTTTATTTAAAAGTATATCATAATTATGTTAACATGAAGCTCAATTATACCTTTTCTTAAAATTATGCTTACAATTTTATTTAAAAGAATATCATAATTATGTTAACATGAGGCTCAATTATACCTTTTCCTAAAATTATGCTTACAATTTTATTTAAAAAAATATCATAAGTATTTATTTTTATCTTTTTAACTTTTAACCTTGTATTAACAAGCTTGTCTTAATAACCATACGAATTTTGCAACCATTGTAATTGACTTTTTTTTTTTTTTTTCTTCCTTTCTTTATTTATTTTGAAGCTTGTATTAAAAAGCTTTTTTTAATAGTCATATAATTTATTAGTTTTGCAATTTTTGTAATTGACAGAGAGACTTGATGAATGTGATCGATTCAATTAATACACTTTGAGTTCCAACTCAGCCCCGAGTTCCAATTATGGTCCAAAACATTAGAAAATGAATCTTAATCCAAAATTGTTCCAATGTTATTGGCCATTTCAAAGTTGTCTATTTCAAATATTATTGGCTATTTCGAAGTTGTCCATTTCACAGCTCCAGTTATATAAAACTTACACTACTTATTTTTGTAAAAATAATTGTAATTATAAGATTGAAGATAAAGAAAACTGACTACGCTGATATTCGTAACTTTAACTTTAATGATAAGATTAAATATAAAGAAAGCTGACCACAATGATATTTCACAACTCTTTGTGAATATCTCTTTGTGAGTGCACATAAGACAACTTACCAACCCTAGTATTATCTATGTTTCTCAAACTTCCACATTATCTGTGCTTATCAGCTAATATCTACCACAAGACTGAAGAGTGCTATGCTCAATAAACGTGACACTAAAAATCAATAAAAAATAAACATCCACCGCATGGACAATAAACATCCACTGCAAGGACTTGCTCCTATGCAGCTCGTCTTGTCCACATTGAAAAAATACGACCGAAAAAATTCAAAATCATAGCACAGATGGTATAATAGACGGCTCATACTAAAAAAGTACAATAATTAAATACTAAAGGGTGACACTCCAAACCATAGAGATGTTTTGACCCGAAATGACCAGCATTCATGACAAGCGAAACACCAATCATGTTATGGGCATTAGCTCGAGCATATATTCTATATGGAGTATAGAGTAATATAGATGTGTTATGATTCTTTTATATATATATATATATATATATATATATTTTATAATTTTGTTAGAAAATTATAAAACTGATTCAAAGTGTATGTATAAGTTTTTGAAATTATATAATTCAGATTTAATAGAGGTATTTTAGGGTGCTGAATTTATTTATATAATTATCAATAAAATTTTAACAATGAAAAATTACAATTTTACTAAAAATTATATCTAATTTTAATGATTATTGTTGTGGTTACTTTCACTATTGGATAAAATTGATTTATTACTTCCCAATTTATTAGTATTTCAATCTTTTGTTTTGTATTTATAGGAAGTGTGTTACCTCCATATTTTCTCTCCAATTAGAGAGAAGTTTATAGATTTTGAAGAAGACAAAAATGAATAAATTTTTCTATTTAGTCAAAGAGTAAAAAAAAAGGCTAATTATACCTATCAGTTCATAAATTGGCTGAACAATGATAATCATGCAAGGATTATTTATCTTTTAAGTGATAAAATCTTTTTCTACTTGTAGATTCCACACATCTAAGTGATAAAATATTTTTCTACTTGTAGATTCCACACATCTGATCTCGTTATTCAAATCCAAGACACATCCATGCCACATCAAACATAATTATTTATTTATCAATTTCTTATTATTTAATGTTTACGTGTTAAAATAAAATATTTGTAAATTGTTTCTTCTATGGTGATTACTAGTTACATTGATAGGTGTTAGAATTTGGGGTGGACTACTATCTATGATTTTCGTAGATTGAAAGAGGATACGACAAGTGTACTATCCAATTGATTTTATGGACTTTGCTCAAAATTCCAAATAAACAATTATAAAAAAAAGAAATATAAAAAATAATTGATAGCTAATGAACAAATAATTTGTAACTCATGCATGGATAATAAGTAGTGACATATGACACTTAACTTGTATGCTAAAAATACATTAATTTATATCTATGAATATTGATGTCACTATATACTAATTTCATTGCTATACTGTTATCTAACTATGTGAAACTTTCTTATATATTAATCTTACAATCCCATATTATCTCATGATAATTTATAATTTTTAAAAATAATTTAAATTAAAAAATGAAATAATTTAAATTTAGTTTTATATGCATTCTTTACACACTTAGAATATGAAGTACCATTTCCATAAAAAAAAAGTTACGATGTCGTTGTTTTGTGATTAAAAAGAGAAGAAAATTGGTGTGATTTTCCGTTTTCCAAATTTGGTGACTTATTCCATTTTCCAAATTTGGTGACCTATTGACATTTTCATTCATTGCCATTTTGTTAGTGATGGTTATTTGCATTTTTGTATGTATATTTTTTGTTTGGTCTTGAAGGCTTATGAAAAGAAGAGGTTTAATGATTTTATGGTTGCTTATTGACTCGTTGTGACAAGGCTCGAAGGGTAGGAGATCCTTCGGATAGAGGCTCACCCATAGATTGGGCTTCCGGTTATCTCACCCTTCATTCTTGTTTTAGGGAAACCAGACCACTATATCTAATAATTTTTCTTTCTGATACATCATATCCATCTACTAGCTCTATAAGCTCACCCTCCCTATTTTGGGTTGAATCAACTAATTTCTCCAAGAGGTAGGAGAAAGAAATCCATCGCCATCTTTTTGACTTGGCTTTAAGGGGAGGACAAAAATTAAAAAGAGGGAAAAGTCAAAGTCGGAGCATATGGAAAAAAACAATTGATTTTTATCAATAGACCAACTACACAAATCAACCATGACCTAACTTTCCACAACTAAGTCACAAGTTACTAGTATATTTGGCTTGTGGGCTGTTTGATATGCCCTTGGGAGGTTTCTCTTTTGTGATAAAAAAAGAGAAGAAAATTGTTGTGATTTTCCATTTTCCAAATTTGGTGACATATTGACATTTCCATTCGTTGTCATTTAGTTGATGATGGTCATTTACATTCTTTCTATACATATCCGGTATACATATCCGGTTTGACATTGAAGGCTTAATGATTTTAGGGTTGCTCATTGGCCCATTGTGACAAGGCTCGAATGGTAGGCGACCCTTGAGATAGAGGATCACCCCCTAAGTAAGGCTTCGAGATATTTCAACCAATACTGAATCACGAATTATATATTTAACTTGAGTTGTTGAATATACCCTTGGGAATTATTCTTCCCATAGTAAAAAAAAATAGTTTACCAAAACCAATCCAATCCAATTTTATAATGTAAATATGTAATTGCTTTTATCAAACAAAAGAGTTTATATAACTAAAACTTACCAATGAAGGTGTATTTTTTTTGAATAATCATATTTCTATGATAGAATACGATAGTCTTATACAAATATTGGCCAATTAAATGTAAATAAGCCATGTATGCAAAACATTCTTCAATGAACAAGTATAAAATGTTTATGCTGGTTACATATACATTAAAAAAATCAAATCATTATATTTTTTTATAGAGAATAAACATGTTTCGTTTAGAATTTTTATTTAGTAAAATTATATTGCCACATTTTTATTTATAAGATATTAAAGAATACTCTTAATTTTATTAGATACTAATAAATATTTAATTTTTTTTTGTTGAACTCCCTTACCAATATATATTTTTAATTAAAACCAATCCAATAAAAACATTAAATAATATTACATACTTGATATAAAAAAAATGTTCCAACCACACATCCGGCGGGGATCTATCTATCCGTGGTCTTTCAATTGTAAAAGCATCCATCCATCCCGCCACGCTGCTTATATTAATTATGACTAGGAATACCGCCACGCTGCCTAATCCAATGTAAAAGTAGTGAAATTGGTTGAGGAAAATGATCCAAATGATCATTATAATTATCGATGAAATAATTTGAATATTCACATTAGCGCAGAATTTAAACATCTTCGCATTAGCTTGATGATAGCACAAGATTAAGACACGTATTGGTAGTAGAGGATAAGGACCAATTTGCAAGCCATATTGGTAGTAGAGGATAAGGAACAATTAGTTTTATAGATTTTTCATGGTGTTCTTTCTTAAATAAAAAAAAAAAGAAGAGCTTATGGACATAAATATAAATAATAATTAGGATTGATATTTGATATTATCATTTTTACTGATTTTTATGAAAATATTTTCTTTAACATTCACTATTATGTGAATGTTTTTTTAGTTATATTTGTTTGGAGTAGTCTAAATATTATAGAATTTTTAATTTTCTGATTATTATTATTCAAATTGTTAATTTCTGTTAGCTCATTCACATAAAAGTGTGATTTAATAGGGAGGAGACACCCTAAATCCAACCAGTTGAGGGTTGGTATAGTAGGGAGGAGACACCCAAAATTTAATGAGTTGAGGGTTGGTGTAGTAGGGAGGAGACATCCAAAATTCAACTAGTTGAGGGTTGGTGTGGCCAGACTCTCCTGTGATTTAACAACTTAGATACCCATGGATCATGGTTTATTAAACCAAAGGACACTCCCACAAGTAAAAAAAATTCTAGCAAAAAAAAACAAAAACTATTCAACAATACAATCAAATTCCCTTATTCCATCTACACTATGCAATATCAACCACTGATATTTACAATTCCTAACACGGTTCTAAATTCATTGCTTATTCAAATCTTACCCTATTTAGATTGCTAATATTTGTTTTAACAAAGTTAAGAGCTCCACCATTAAAATGTCAACAAGTGCATTCTTTGATTCGGCACATCTTGCATAGCTAAATAAGGTAGTAAAATCAAGGAAAATGGTTTAGCATCATTACGTTTCGCACACATACAAAATGGAGGTAAGAGGATTTGTGATATTTTTTTTCCTCTAGTCACAACGCTAAAGGTTTTATTGTGCTTATTTTTCAAAATATACTACTACAATTATTTAAATGGATTCGTATACAAAATCAGATTGTGCTTATTTTTCTTGTACTCGTATTTTGTAAAAAAACAATAAGGAGTTAACATCACTATAAAATGACAAATTTTATAATTTTTTTATTTAAAAACTATTATATTATATATAAATGTTGAAGGTTTATTAATCATTAATTTGTAGTATATTTAGTAATTTAATTAGTTATTAATTATAATTAATGTGTAATATATTTAGTAACTTAATTAATTATTAATGTTATGGTAATATATTTATTTATTTAATAAATTAAGGACTACATATATTTTGTGTTTTTTTATAGATTTTAATTTTAAATAATTTTTTCTCAATATAATTTTTATTCTTAAAATTGAATGAAATAGTTGTAATATTCATGATTTAAATTATCTAATATAGATTCAAATTTTGACTAATTAAATGATAAGAACCATGATCGCTATGATATTTATTTTAAATTTACTGAAAACAAATAAATTATATAATATATATAAATATTTTATTAAAATTAAATTAAATTAAAAACAAACAAATAAATAAATCCCAAGCAATCATTTTTTAAATTATGCGATCATGACCATATGACCATTTAGGATAAGGGAAATGACAATATGCTATAATGATGGTTAGTCTCAAGGAGGCTCAAGTGCATGGTCAGCTCATGGCCACCTCTACCACAAAGAGGGGATTTTTTTTTTAAATTACTAACTTATACATTATTTATATATAAAAAGAAACCATGTTTAAGTGAGTTCATTTGGATATAAAAGCATGGCTTCATACTTGTAAATAAATAAAAAAGGAACTTTAAATTTTAATTGTCTAGGGAGATTTCTTTGAAATGTAAAATCTTTATTTTTACAAAAAAACAAAAAAATATTAACTTGGGAAGGAATGAAGCCCTATCAAAAAAATTCAGATTATAAAAGTAAAAATGAATATAATGAAAATAAAGTAGGATTTTATATTCTTCGATTATTTTTAATTAAATAATATATTTAGAAAAATAGATAAATAACTTTAATTCTTAAAAAAGAATTAAAAAATATACTTTATAGTTATAAATATTAGTGATTTAAATTTACAGAACCATCATCTTTATCCTCTACTGTGTTAATAGTTTTTGTTAATAATTTATAATAAGTTACTTAAAAGTTCTCAAATTTAATAATATTAAACTTATAAAAAATGTCACATGACTAACTATTTAATGGGATAATCACAAATTTGTCATTTTATTTTTAATCTTTTAATAATGTAGAATTTTATAGAGATTAAAATCATGCTAGTTATAAATATTTTATAAAATAAATTGTTAAATAAGATTAGTGTACTCTCTATATTAATTTTCGCAGGGCTTCTTTAATTAGAAAAGGTGAGTGATAACAACTAATTGAGACATAAATAATTAGTGATTACAACTACACATAAAGAAGAAATAATAGATTTAATTTGTTTGACCTATAAATATTCACTAACCACAAATTCAGTAATTGTACCTAATATATTAAACATGGCATCTATTCTAGCATTCACACTTTTTAGTTTTCCATTTTGGCATGGGTTTTCCATTTCATAGTAGGTCATGGCTCCAGATGTTGATTTCCTTATTGAGTAGTTTTATGTCAAATACGCAGTCCAAATTAACTTAGATGTCCCCACCTCGGTCAATCGATTGAGAAATAGATGTATGTAAGACTCCACTACGTCTAGTGTCGCTGAGTTATTCTGTGATACCTCGACTTACTCGATGCCCATATAGACTAACATAGATCCATCTTAAAAGGGGATCTACCAAGCGCCGAGAGGGATCAAATCTCTCAGAGGTGCAAACCCCTTTTTAGAGTGGAAATGTTGAGGAAGTGTGTAATGCAATGTTTATGGTTTTAATTTATTTAATTTGTGTAGTTTTATATATATGTCATTCTAAATATTTTAAATCTAATTTGATGTAACAACTCTAAAAAAATCCAACAATAATTTTTTTTGTATATGATATAACTACTAATTATAATCTAAGGTTTTCTTAAGACTTACTTCATTTTCGTGTTAACAGCCGGAGTACACACTTGTACATACTTGTTATTACTTTTGTTTGTGAGGCATATGTTAGTTGTTCTCACACTGTGTTAACATTGAAGTTTATGCTATACATGTACTCTTACATATAAGGTCATGGTTTTTCCCTTATACGAAATCCTATGTGTTGCAAAATATTGATCTGTATCCTAAATTACTAAATACTAACATTAGAGATATACTCTATATCTATAGACCTACCATAGCCATGCCATACATTATACTTATGGGTGAAAACGTGAAGTTGGGAAACACTTTTATGGCAACGGAGTGAAAAAAAAACTAGTGCACGTGGATGAACATGTGAAAAAAACTCAATCTCAAACTCTAGGTCGAGAGTTTGTGAGAGTTCAAACTCTCGGCCGAGAGTTTAAGAAAACTCTAGGACGAGAGTTTGAACCAATCACCGTGCTATATTTAAAAAAAACTCTCAGATGAGAGTTTGAACTAAACTCTCATACGAGAGTTTGGAAGATATTTTTTCACCTGAGAGTTCATGGTCAACAAAACCTGCGAAAATATTTGTCATCTTTCTGGAACCTGCACTTCAGCAAGCTTAAACCGCTGCAAATTTTAAATATTATTTGTCGAACTTGGTAGCAATGGATTCATCTCCGAATCTAGTTTCCAATGATATAATAATTGTTTCATTTCGATTTGAATTTCTATTTATTATTTTTTTTTCTAAATCTTATCCCTTAAGAATTTTATTACTCTGAAAATCACCCGAAATGAAAATTCAATATCATAACAAAGACAACACCAAAAAATTTGAAATATTCATAGAGATCTTCCTTGCCCCATCCTCTTCAAAATGATACTTTTAGTTTTTTAAATAAGAGTCACACTAAAAAGAAAATTGAAGCTTACCAACATCTGTAGATAAGACACCATTTGATGAAGATATGCTATTTTGATATATAATAAAAAATAGTTCTTAAGTCCGAAAAAACTCAAAATATAGTCCATGCACAAGTGCAATGTGTGTAGATTATGATCATACATTGTTTTACCTAAAATGAATAACCATCTCTCAAAAACTAGTGCTCACGCTCGCCACTCATTATCCATACCTAAAATTTTCAAGTATATGCCGTTGGTGTAACCTACCTAGAACTTGAAAAACATTTTATGTTTGTGGAAAAGCATTACTTTAAAACTTATTGTAAAGTTTTATGTTATTGACCAAGGATGGTCAAGGATGACTGTAATTGAATATTATTAGTTAATAAATTAAAATAGGAGACAGTCATCCAAAGAGGACTGTTGAAGAGTGTTCATTGACCCACTAGGAGGAATGAAACTGGTGTATAAGGCAAATGACAAGTGGCAACATCTACACTCACTTACTAGTTGTTGCAGGGGGCAACTTCCCTAAAAATGTGGTCATGTTCCCCAAGGATGGTGGAACTGAGCAGGTGGCTCATTTAATGTTAAACTGACCCAAAAGACCTAGGCAATCTTTATATCCATCAAATTGAGCAGACCACTCACCACTTTTTCCTTGTGTTTGCTGGAAACTGCTATGTTGAGCACACACGAGATTTGATGAGGGGAAAGCTATCTAATGAGTTGTAGAGTAAGACTGTCTTATGCTGTTGATTTGTAGAGAGAGTGTTTTGTATGCAAGTTTTCATGATTACTGAGATACAAAGTGTATGTCATATGATTCTACACAGTATCTTCGTCCTGGTGGTTCAGTGAACAGGCTCGGGGGTCCTTGTAACATCCCCAATTTTTACGAAAATTTAAAAAAATTTCTTATTAGTATTTATGTCAATTAATTAATATGTGAAAGACATTCTTATTGACAGCTGTCTCAGAAAGGACTATTCTGTCCTAATTGTGATGTTTGTGCTTGTATTTATTAATGCATCGTCTCGATTCATTTAATGTGTCGACATGTCATGAATGTTTATAAATCTTACTAACGGAAAAATAGATGCAAGGCTCAGCAGATTTTTTATCTCATAAATGAATGTCGCTCCTTTTGTCTTGAAAGTTTTCAACATTAATGTGTCGACTTTTATTTTTGGATCAGTATTTAATTCTACATTAACGATATAACGGAATATAATTTTTATGCTACTAACCTTTTTATTTTCTTGATGAAGGGGTCCTATTGAATCCACGAGGCTTACTTTGCTATTTCCATAGTTAATGCTCTTACTCCTATTTGCACATATATCACATGTGAGGTTATTATTATCGGATGAAGATCGAAAAACGTACGTAGCATTTGCAACTAGACTTGGAATTAACGTCATAAGGGAAAAAACCTAAATAGGACCTAGGGTAAGACCTACCCTAGCTTAAATTGCTATTTCTATTCAAACGACTTGCATTCACATTTTAAAAAATATTAATATTTAACTATTCTTTAGCACTTAAACTTTATTATAAAGTTCTATATATAAGTTGACATGAAATAAACCTTATGAGCTTCATGATGATTTTAGAGATTTCGTGGACTCTTTTTTGATATTAATATGTGACCATCATTAAAATCATATGGTCGGACTCATGTATTATTTGGCACTTATGTATTTATACGTGAATGCGGCAGGTGTTAACCTTGACCACGATTCATAATCTTAAAGACTCGAGCACACAAGGACTTTGATAATATGATCACATGTTCGTAACCTTTGGAACTATACGGTGTATAGTCTTCAGGTAATAATCTTGTAATGGAATCATTCACTGGCTGGCAGGTAACTCTTTAATACAATCTTGAATGCACTCATAGTGGGAAGTCTACTGGGCAATCCGGTGGCAGCCATTTCACGTGACAACCTTGGGTTTTGGGATAAACCCTAACCGAGGTTTGAATGGCTATCAAACCCTGCGAAAGTTCACTTTGCTTGTTCATTATGCAAAGCAGGTAGTGGAGGCCGACCGCCTGTCGAAATGTTAGGGTTTGAAAGCTCCACGAGGTTTCAGGGTTATCCATGGCGGGAGCTTGCTTGAAGAATCTTGCAAGAAAGGTAAGACCATTCGTCATTTTAATTCATCCTTTCTTAAATAATTTGTTACTAAAACTTATTTACTGTTGTGATGGTCGTGGAGTGACATGGTTCCATAAATGCTGGGTTGCTACCTCTTCCAGGCATCTATTCCACCGTGTGTGACAACCCCAAAATTAATACAGGAAAACATATTCTCCGAATATTTAAAAGAAAACTGATAAAGAGAAAATGCATTACTTACATTGATATACATCCAATATAAAGGAGGATAATCAACTTTACCTTACCAGGTTTTAACGCAACATTCTATGGGTATCACTTGACGACAATGATTATTATTACTTCTTGAAATCCCTTGCACAGAACCAGTCGACAATTAGTTATCCGTAAATGAGGAAATTCAACATGTTTAACTTTCAACCTTGTGTAATGTCAACAACATCTAGTCCACTTACTGGAACATTTATATGAAGGGAAAACATTACCTCTATCTCCAAGGTCTAATCATAGAATCTACTCCTAGCCTTGTAATAACCAATATGTTAATTTATGCTTTTCATAATAAAACTCATAACCATTAGTAATAATCATAAGACTTTATGAGATGCGCTATTTCCATATTCATTTAATTAACTCAGCGAATCCATCCTTTTTATAAGTTTCATCCTAGCATTGCTATGACGAGGAAGAGTCAATGCACTACCATTATGAAATTTCCATCTTAATCCTAAGAATGTTTTTAAATTACACTTATATGCAAGTTCCCGTAATCCATACTATTGAACCCCTATTTTAATACATCTTCAAATCTTAACATAGGAAATACTTTGAAGAAAAGGATAGTAACCTTAAAAGAAGTCCGTCCATAAAAAATACTTGTCTACATTCGGAATATTGCCATTAACTCTCATGAGGACTCTTCTTACATTCTTACATAAATAATAAATTAACATTTGCATATCTAAAGCAACGGATACGTCTAGTCGTTTTTATTGCCAACAATCATCATAATTTCATCCACATAATCAAATAAGAGATTAACCCTTGCATATTTAAAGAATAGATACATCTACTTTCCTTTTTATTGCCAACAATCATCATAATTTCATGCACATAATCAAATAAGAGATTAACCCTGTTTAAAGAATAGATACATCTACTTTTGACAATGACAAACATAACCACATACGCATAAAACACGTACATATGACACAGATCCGATATACCGTGGTTCACCCCACTCTTTAGGCTACATCCACAAAAATTGCCATATCTTGTATTATGTTGATTAACAAAGTATGTACATATGACACAGATCAGATATACCGTAGTTCACCCCACTCTTTAGGCTACATCCACAAAAATTGCCATATCTTGTATTATGTTCATTAACAAAGGTTACATCCTGCAACAAACTTGTTGCGCCAATTACTTTTCATTTCCTCATGGCTTCTCTGATAGAGGACTTTTTCAACTTTAACTCTATTACAGAGCTATGTTGCTGTAATATTTGATATAATCATTACCGTCGGCCTTCACACTATTAATAGTTCCAAGTCCAGAGATTTGTCTCTGTATTATAAATATAGATATGTAGTATATAACCACGAGAAATCCCACCAATAAATTCCAGAGTTTAAATAAGAATCCTCTCTAAAATAGAGATATGCTAAACAGAATTAAAAGAATTGGGAGTTACTTTACAAACTGTCCCTTGCTAGGGTGTAAAAGAGATGGTTGCATACATTAAACAGGGATCTTCAGGGTTTAGAGTTTTATTACAAATCCTAACTTAAGCGTAAACCTTCAGGTTAAGCTTGTAGCAGCAAAGCCATGATCGTAGATCTACAGGGTTGCGTTTCTTAGCAGCAGCATTAAAAGGCAGGAACCGATTATCATAAGACTCTTCAGTAAAGATCGACCTAGATCTGCCTAAAAACAAAATAAACATTATAACAAAAGGAAACGGATTGCATTCCTGTCGAACGCAGAACCAAACTAAATAGGTCACCATATGGAGGATGCGGTTAACAGCCGACCCCCTTCTCATCACATGCCCAAACTAAATAGGTCACCATCCATCCGAGGATAGGATCCTTCCCCCATCGAGACCCCCAATCCTGTATGCATTGTGGAGTCCGCCCAGGTTTGGTGGGTTTTCCCTTTTGCCAAGTGGAAGCTCGAATGCTCCACTTGTAAGTTCTCAAAAGGAATCACGACCCAGCTCACAACTCAGATATTCAACGGTGTGAAATCGTTTCCAAGAATAAAAGGGTCCTCTTAAATTTGAGTCGAGGTGGAACTTACAACTTAATCATTAATTTAATGAAAACATGATTGCAAGGTTACAATACTTAGTAACACAATTTGTATGACAAGGTCGAGACTTGATTTGTTAAAAATCTTAGCTCTCATAAGAATAATAAATTGGCACTAAGAGCTATTTTTAGAATAACTAGGATTATCAAATAAAATACATATAATATGTATTTATACGCTTGTCCACTACGCCATATATATATAAAAATATTCAATAGTTGGTGTTTCCTATACACCTATATATATAATTCTCACTAACATGTAACTTAGATGTTATTTTAGGATAACAAGGATTATTACATAAAATACATATAATATATGTATTTATATCCTTGTCCATTAACCCTCATATATATATATATATTCAATAGTCGGTGTTTCCTATACACCAATATATATATATATACTTCTCACTAACATGTAACTTCAACATGCTAGTCTTCCCATTCATGGTTTGTTTCTTGGTATTGTTCACCATTATAATAACATTTTTAGACTATAGATAAAATATATCTTATCCTCTTCCTTTGTTCTCCCGTATAGATTTCAAGGAAACTTTTAGTCTATTTTCCTACTTGTATCTATTTTCGATGCTAAAATATTAATAATAAAATGATCTTTTAGTTACTGAGGATCATCTAAACATAGCTTATCTTCACCGTAAAAAGGATAAGTCCTCTAACTTATTAGAAGGTTGCGACGAGTAATTGCTTCCTCAATCTATGACGAGGACACTTATAACCTTAGGTTAACTCGTAAACTACTTACCCTTCTTCAAATGTCGGTGGCACTACGATGATGCCCACCATCTATTGCTAGATTCCGTTGGTTGCCTTGCCTATCACTTTCCCCTCTTGGTGGATTCAATTTCCCATCGTTTAGTTGTTACTGTTTTTTGTCCTTTATGTTTACAATTACCACTTAGGAAATGAACCACAACTTTACAAGTTATTTTTACTGGTGGGGCCTTGGCCTTGAGCTCCTCACTAGAAAAATAAGTACAATATTCAATTTCATGTACAAAATAATAGGGCATAAAGGAGGTATGTTACACCGTGGCTTCCAACAATATTCACAGGTAAGCCTCGACGTTTCTTTACAAGCCCTAAATCGAACTTTTGTTATGAATTGGTGATGACTGTTGCTGCTGTCGGATGGTGCTGTTCTGAGATGACGGTTTTCCTCCGGTGTTGATTTTATACAGTTTGTTTTTGTATTTTGAAAGCCGAAAGGCATTTGTAAACAGGCGGGCTCAAACTTTGATCCTATGCCTACGTTGGGTTCTCAATGTCTTTTATTTTAGACAGTGCTGTAAAGACCTTGTTTAAGAATTTTAATAAAGAAATGATACTCGAATTTCGATATATGGTTTGGTTTTCATCCAAAAGGATGTTCTCGGCATTTTTATTTATTTATTAAATGAATAATTTGTGATGCATATTAAATGGATTAGGGCTAAGCCCGTCCTTTAACGGTTAGCAAAATATGTTTGTGTTGTTTTAATGGTAGCCGTCGTTCCAAAATCTAATGGCCGTAGGGTTGAAAACCCTATCTTATTTATCTACGATGTTGGTGATTTAGTATTTTAAATGTTAGGGTTTTTAAATCTAAACACGAATAATGTATCGTACATATATTTTGATAGTTTTGAAGATCTAAGGGGAGTCGAACTCAAACCCTGTATCTTTGTAATTTTTACAACGCTGTAATATTTGTTTATAAAACCTATGCAGGTAACGACCCTTTTGGGTGAGCCTTTACAATCTCGAACATGTATCTGTGTCAATTTTATTCTTATGAAAGTTAGTTTATTTTAAAACCTTGGCGATGCCTATCAAAAGGCTCGGCCAGTGCTGTGCTTCTACTGTATTGGGAAAGAGAAATAGTACTTGTTTAAATACTACCTGGTGACGGGTTTAAAGAGTATGGAGAAAAAAGTAAACATTTCGTTACTGCAATTATGATGGTTTTAAGTAACTTCCAAAGTTTTGATTTCGATGATGGTTTTTCTTTTTATACTACCATTCATTAAAACGAAGGTATACTAAATTAGGTTTTGTATTTATATTGTTTTATAAATCTAATGATTAAGTTTTGAAAAGGTTCCTTTTTCCATTTAAATGTTTATTTGATTATTGTTACTTATAAACAATAAGACTATGCTTTTAATCTAGATTCAGTTGAATATGAAAATTATTCGAATGCTATTATTGCTATAAAATGAAATACGATGCTATGTAGTGAGCTTATATTTGAATGCTATTTACGTAGATGAATACTATGTTTTCTGCATTTAGTTAAGGAGGTATTTACTGAAATATAGATAGAGAGTTTATACTGAAATAAAACAGAGTTTAATCTATGGACGAATGCTTCGAATCTATCATTAATTTGAATTTTCTGTGCTGGAGTATGACACTTAATGTGTGCTGAAAAATACAGAAAAGTATTTTAATAAATCATTATGTATTTCTAATTTTATTTCTTTAATAACAGTATAGATTCACATTCATAATTAGCTCTTCAACTAACTGGAATAACTCTGCAGATTTCTAAAATACTTAAACATTTCCAAAAATAGATATATAGTGAAAATAAATACAGAAGAAGATAAGAACCTGAAAACTGAAGCGTGAAACAAACACCCAAGGGAGCCCATTCCTCCCAACCTACTACTGAAGGCATCAAAATCACTTGCCTTAGGACTCCCGAGCCTGCTCATTGAACCAATAGGGAGAAGATGCTAGGTTGATTCAAATGTTATCCTTTGCAACTTAGTAGTGATGTTGACAATACTCCAGAATGAGACTTCTGCTTTTCAACAATATTGAGTTCTGCATAAAGCAGTACTAACTCAGATTAACAGTCTTATCTCAGTCAATCCGTCTAGCTTTCCCCTCATCGAAATCACTTGTTCTCCCTAGTTTCAAATTCATCACAAGGTAGAAAGTGATCAACCTCCTGGTCCAATTCGATGGGTATCAATCGATTGCCTAGGTCTTTGCTCAGTTTTACAATTATTGAGCCACATGCTCTGTTCCACTTTCTTGGGGAACATAACAATTAATGTAGGGAAGTTGCCACCTGCAACAGCTAGAGGTGCATTGATGTTGCTTCCAAGTGTCAATTTGCTCTCCACCCGAGTTCATTCCTCCTAGTGGGTCAGTGAGCACTCATTTAATAGTCGCCTTGGGATATTTGTCTCCTCTTTTATTTATAAATAATAAAATATTAAAGTATTTAATTACAGTCATCCTTGACCCCACTTGGTCAATAATCATAAAACATTACAATAACATATAACATAATGTTTTTATCATGAAATAAAATATTCAGAATTTTGGTATGTCATAGTCCTAAAGCAAGAAATCCTGACTGCTTTTAGGAGACAATTGGGAAGAACGGTATTCTGTGGGTGTTTGTCCACCTACACAGTCTAAACATGTTCTGCATTGTTCTGTTTTTCCTAGAATCTTTCTGTATACTTTGAATAATTTTATTTGCAAGTTATTTAATTCTCTTCTTTATAAATTTCTAGCTGTTAAAAGTGATAGATTACAAGACTGAATATTTATTTTTGTACCAATGAACGAATGATTGAGATTAAAAGCTATAGAAAGATGAATATAAATATTCTCTGTATTTTTCCTTTCACCAAAGTGATGTACTCTAGTACAGAGAATTTGTTTAAAACGGGATTGAATGATTTAGGTATTATAGACAGAATAATGAATGAATAATTTTATCAAGTGCAGGCATCTTTACTGCTAAAAAACCCTATATATTTACAATACAAACATTTATGTGTAACAGTATTGAACAATAAATTATTCATAGCTGTATAAATGGTCATTCGATATGTATAGAAACTTAGTTCGTTTACACGTATGGTAAAGCTTTGTTATAGGAACAGTAGAAGCCAAATGGCTTAGATTATATACTAATTATTCATAATACAAACTGCATTATAGAATTATATGTATACAATAACCAGATCAATGTATCATTTAAACGAATATCATAACCTGTAAATATCTATAATTAATTTATTTATAACTCATATACCAAACTGGTTTACATTCATAATATAGAATTAGGTAAAAATGTAATATATTATATATCCAGTGTAATTATAGAATATCATAACAAGTATAAGATATAGACCAAATAAACATAGTTTTATTTAAAAACTATAAAATAAACCAGAATACCAGTTTATTACTCAAAGCAAAATGTCTCAAATATAATCTATGCATAGGCGAGATCAATATAACAAGTTCCATGGAAAATGTAATGATAATATTTATATCGAAAACAATTCTAGAAATATAACTATTCATAGAATGAGATAGAGTCCCTTTATCATCCAAGTTACATCTCAAGTGTTAATATAAACCAAATATAATTACAGTATGAAATCAGAGTCGTCGTAGATGAATTTGGGGTAAAACCCTTACTTCAATACAATTATAATAACTGGGAACAAAACATATTCCAGGTCATATTTCTTCAACATAAAAAACCCAATATCCTTACTACAGAGCACGATTGTGCTTAGAGTTTAGCTTATATGAATTATTTAATAAATAAATATATGGTTTGAAGTCCCGTAATATACACAACTCACATCCAAGGCACTTCCCATTTCATAGTTTCACCTGAAGTAAGAAAATGCTCATAGTAATAACAACATGGATGTTTATATAAAAATGAAATGAATATCTTCATAACAGAGCCTTCATTGGCATTAAAGCTCTTCCTTAATAAAAATACAACTTATAGGTACGGCTTTGCCCAAAACTCTCTTTACAAAGTTCTTCATCTTTTGATCGAGCCATTCTCAGCCTATTGTATGCACGATAAAAACAAAATAAAGAAACAATATTCACGTCATCCCAGTGAGTTCATTAAAAACATATTCGACAGAGTATGAACTAGGGTTGAACCCTATTCTATTTACAAACTACTTATCCTTTCGCACAGTCCCAATAGCAGCGCATCATTCAAAAATAAAATCCAAATTTTCCATAATAGGGTTTATGCCTAGGTATTCTATGAATTCACCATTTATAAACAGAGTGGACATTACAATGTACATTAAAAGAACCAAGTAGCAATAGTCTCGATAGATATTAGAACAAGATAATAAATAAAGAAAAATAACACTGTATTGTTTTCATTAGATGAAACGTTGGTCGAAACCCCAAGTTTGGGTATGAGTCCATAAACCCTTACAAGCTACCAATCCTCACGAAATTCCAAAAGGCTTACAACAAAGACAAATCGAAACTAATGCGGGCATTTAAACTAGTTGATAGAAGTATTGTTTTAGAAGGCCTGAGGCTTACTTTGGTTTTCCAAACAATTGGAGTTGCCATCTTTCAGCAATGCTACCGTCGATACATCAAGTCGAGACCAGGGAGCAACTAGAAATGTTGTAAAGAACTCTTGCCATGCATGCAACCCATTATTAAAGGATAAACGATAATATTTCAACCATAAATTGAAAGGAACTAAAAACTATTAAGTGGATGTCGAACCATACCCTATAATGGCTGAGAAGTCAATAGCCGAGAGCTTCAACCTTTATAGCAACAAAACTAACTGCAATCACATAACCCTATGACAACATAGAACACCCAAAATACTACCATGTTGAGGAATCAACATAGAGACTGTGTGTGGTCTTCCCTACAGCGATGGCGGCCGAGAGAGCTCAGCTCTCCAACCTTCGAAGCAAGCAACAAGTGATAATTCAAAACCCTCAGCATGTAGTTATGGTTATGCTCTATGTGGAATCCTTCACAAACCCTTCATGTGATCGCATTTACTTTCTTGTCTATTCCCCACTTATCATTAAATATTTACCATCGAGCTATAGTTTATAAATTCGATAGCATACGAATTAATACTTTGGAGTATTACATATAGGGTAAACCCCCTTTCTCCATAGTTTTTGGTCGAAATTTTATAAGTGTGCCTTTGTTATATAGTTGTTGCAACCCTTTAAACCTTTGCAAGACATTACCTTAGCTTTTGGTCTCTTAGGAGATAATTAAATCATACCTATAGTTCAACTTTAGGATTACCATAGAAATCCCATGCTTGGAAAATACAAGCTAGGTTAGCTTATAAACTGGTTACAAAAACTCTTACCTGTAACCTGGAACAACAGTAAGGAATATTTATGCATTAGCTTGTTAAAATCTAAGTAAGGCTCGGGCGTCACAAGGACCCCTTCAACAAAAGAAAAACATATATCAATTTTCAACAACATAATAATAATAATAAATTGATCAATGTTTTATAATTGACATAGTCGGCAAGCAATAATATAAATTAAGAGTCACAACTGTCATAATCGAAAGGCTGTCATGTAATAAGATACAGTGTCATAAATTTCCTAGAAGTCAACCCTGTGTATGTAATATAAACGTTAAAAAAAAATGTTTGAAATTTTACTTTCCACAAATATTAAGTAGACCATAGAGCTTAATGATAGATTTATACTAGTTGGAAAATTTTTAAATATTTATGAAATTTAGGAGGTGTTACATGTTGTATCAGAGCACAAGTTCAAACACTAGGCCCGAATGTGCGTCAACTCGTGCATTCCAATAAAATAGAAAACACAGTTACTAATTTTTGTTTCAAATTGTTTCTGTACAGAACCATACAATATCTATTTTGTAGGTGTGGAAGGGGCAGATGAATCTGCTGAGGATAGATCTCATCATAATGAAAAAAATAATCATGAACAGGAACATGTTAATGAAGAAAATATATATGTAGAATTAAATGATAATTCATGTGTAATACTTCGAACAGTTAAATATTTAAAAGATGAAATGAAAACTCTTAACAAAGAAAATGGAAGAATTCTGAAGGCACAGGAAGAACTGAATCAAATATTGCTAGATAAATTTCATAATGAGGGAAAAGATAAAAGAACAGAATTTAAATATGAATCTGGAATTGTGTCTTACCAACACAAGGGCAAGAAGCTAAAATTATCCAATGATGAAAGTAATTCCTCTTCTGAATATAAAGTTAAAACACACAGAAAGAAACATAAGTATTCCAGTGATAGTAGTGATAGTGACTATAGTCCTAAAAGGAGGAATTACAATCCACATGAAGAGATCTTTGGGTAGTTTAAAAAGATAAAACCCCCATTATTTAACGGTGTGATAGAAAAGGGAGAAGAAGCCGGAGCATGGCTGTCAGGAATGAATAAACACTTTCAAATTTATAATTATTTAGATAAGTTGAAAGCTAAGATGGACATTCATAATCTAACTAGGAAAGCAGATATATGGTGGCAAGATATAAAAAGAGTAAAAACCATTACAGAAAATAGTGTAAATTGGAGTACTTTTAAGAGATACTTTAAGAAGAAATTTATGTCTGAACAATACTATGAAGAAAAAGCTAAAGAGTTCTATGATTTGAAACTAGGCTCTATGAACATGAAAGAATTAACTAGTAAATTCTTAAGTCTGTTAAGATATGTACCTTACATTGTTCACGAGAAGCCTACAATACAAAGATTTCTGAGTTTCCTATCTTTTAATAACAAATACAGAATTGAGTATGATAACCCCAAGACTCTTGAGGAAGCTATGAGAAAGGAAAACTTATGTTATGAACAAAGTAGAAAGAGCGAAAGTGTACCTAGCTGGAAGGTTAGTAGGCCAAGTAATTTCGAACAAAGAAGGAAATTTTTTAAATTTAATAGGAATGTTGGAAATAACAAGCGAAATTTCCCTAGCAAAAATTTTCAAGGAAATAATTTTAAAAGCAATACACCACAGAATTTTACAGCTGCAAGAAATAGAGACATGCCTAATAATTATGCTAAACATAATGAACAAAAAAAATCTGTAAAATGCTTTGAATTTCAAGGACCATATTATGCAACAAATTGTCCTAACAGAAAAAGAAATGTTAGCAACATCCATACAGTGCAGGAAGAGGAAACAGTTGGTGACTTAGCGAGGGAAATGCCCAAGATCAATGTAGCCTTGGAGAATCGACAGGACGATCATCAAAACTCAATGATTGAAATAGAAGGTACGCTACAGAACATACCCATCTCTATTTTAATTGACCCAGGTGTTATAGTTATGTATCACCTGGTATAGTAGAAAGCTGTCAATTAAAAGTAGAAAAGTTTGAAAAATCTTGGCTAGTTCAATTAGCTACAGGAACCAAAAGGAAGGTAGTTGATTTTGTTAAAGATTCTGATTTGTTTATGAATCAGTTTAAGACCCAAGTAAAATTGAATGTATTACCGTTAGGATCTTATGATGTTTTAATCAATATGGATTGGTTGGAAAAGCATAGGGTAGTTCTGAATTGCTTTGAAAAGACATTTACATGCTTGAATGATAAAGGAGAAACTGTTGTAGTAAAAGGAGTTCCTATAAAAGTTTCAGTTAGATAGATTTTTGCATTGCAAATGAAAAAGGATGTAAAGTATTTGCTGTAAATGTAATTAATGATGAACACACTACTAAAGGAGATAAATTAAAACTTGAAGATATACCAATCCTAAGAGACTTTTCAGATGTATTCCCTGAAGAAATTCCAGGATTACCTCTGAAAAGAGAATTGGACTTCACCATTGAGTTAGTACCTGGTGCGGTACCCAACTCAAAACCTCCTTACCGGATGAATATCATAGAGCTTAAGGAATTAAAATCACAGTTAAAAGAATTAATAGATAAAAATTACATAAGACCAAGTGTGTCTCCTTGGGGAGCACCTGTCATTTTCGTTAAAAACAAGGATGGTACCTTGCATTTATGCATATATTACCATCAGTTAAATAAAATGACGATTAAAAACATATATCCTTTGCCCCGCATAGATGATCTGTTTGATCAACTACGTGGAGCGATGATATTTTCGAAAATAGACTTGAGATCTGGATATCATCAAGTCATAATTAAAGATGAAGATATATTTAAAACTGCTTTTAGAACCTATTACGGGCATTATGAATTTGTAGCTATGCCTTTTTGGATAACGAACGCTCCAACAGTTTTTATGTGTCTAATGAATAATGTCTTACATAAGTATTTGGATAAATTTGTAATTGTATTCATTGACAACATTTTAATTTATTCAAAGACTAAGGAAGAACATGATGAACACTAACAAATAATATTACAAGTCTTAAGAGAACATCAACTGTACACTAAATTCAGTAAGTGTGAATTTTTCAAAGATAAAATACAGTATTTCGGTCATGTGATATCCAAGGATGGAATCTCAGTTGACCAAATAAAATAAGAGCAATTAGTGAATGAACTATCCCTAAAGATGTAACAGATGTTCGATCGTTCATGGGAATCAAAGGTTACTACCAGAATTTTATAGAGGGATTGTCAAGAATAGCAAATCCCATGACATCTTTATAGAAAAAGGGAAAGAATTTTGTTTGGGATCAAAAGTGTGAAGAAAGTTTTAATAATTTAAAAGAACTGTTAACTACTACACCTATTCTAAAAATTGCAGATCCAAACAAGGACTTTGTTGTATGCACTGATACATGCAATGATGGCCTTGGCGGAGTCTTAACACAAGAAGGTCACGTAATATCTTATGAGTCAAGAAAGCTAAAAATTCATTAAAAGAATTATGCTACCTATGATTTAGAGTTGGTTTCCATAGTACATGTTTTGAATATGTGACACCATCATCTAATCGGTAGGAAATTTTCATTAATGACAGATATTAAAGGTCTAAGATGTATGTTAGATCAACAAAATCTTAACACAAGGAAATCTAGGTGGTTAGCTTTCCTTAGCGAATATGATTTCGAGATCCAACACATAAAAGGTAAAGAAAATAAGGTGTCTGATGCCTTAAGAAGGAATGCAAAATTAATTTTTCTGGAAGAAGTTAGTACTTATAAAACAAATTTAGAAAATCAGCTTGAAGAAGGGATAAAATTGGATAAAAATGATCAGAAATTACAGGAAAAAGTTGCAGAAAATAGTTATGAAAATATACAAACAGATTATAGTTTGAATGAAAAAGGATTAATGGTATATAAAAACAGACTGTATGTACCAAATGTACCAGAAATTAAGTTGGTGATTTTAAATGAGGTATATAAAAGTACTTATTTAGTATATCTTGGTTACCAAAAGATGATAACGATGTTAAGAAAAGATTACTTTTGGACAAATATGAAGAATGAGGTGGCTGAATACATAGATAGGTGTATTGAATGTCAGCAAGTTAAAGCTGAGCATCCACACCCAGTTGGTTTGTTCAACCATTACCAATTCCAGATTGGAAGTAGGAAATTATCAACATTGATTTTATAACTGGATTTCCTAAAAATCAAAAGCATAATGATTCAATAATGGTAGTAGTAGATAAGCTTAGCAAGGCAGCTCATTTTATACCAGTCAAAACTACTTTTAAGGCCGCTAACATTGCTCATGTATTTATGAAGCAATTTTTTTGTTTGCATGGAATTCCTAAGGTAATAATTTCTGATCGAGATTCTAAATTTACTGGTAATTTCTGGAAAGCATTGTTTAAAGGTTTGGATACTAAATTAAATTTCAGCACGTCTTTTCAACTGCAAATGGATGGACAAACTGAAAGAGTAAATCCAATTCTAGAAGATATGTTAAGATATGTTAACAATGTATGTTAAAGATCAGCCAAGCAAGTGGGAAGAATATATGCACTTAGTTGAATTTGCTTATAACAATCACTATCAAGTATATGCCGTTGGTGTAACCTACCTAGAACTTGAAAAAACATTTTATGTTTGTGGAAAAACATTACTTTAAAACTTATTGTAAATTTTTATGTTATTGACCAAGGATGGTCAAGGATGACTGTAATTGAATATTATTATTTAATAAATTAAAAGAGCAAACACTCATCCAAAGAGGACTGTTGAAGAGTGTTCACTGACCCACTAGGAGGAATGAAACTGGTGTAGAAGGCAATTGACAAGTGGCAACATCTACACTCACGCTGTTGCAAGGGGCAACTTCCCTAAAAATGTGGTCATGTTCCCCAAGGATGGTGGAACTGAGAAGGTGGTTCATCTAATGTTAAAATGACCCAAAATACCCAGGCCATCTTTATATCAATCGAATTGAGCACACAGCTCATAACTTTTTCCTTGTGTTTCCTGGAAACTACTATGTTGAGCACATGAGAGATTCGATGAGGGGAAAGCTATCTAATGAGTTGTAGAGTAAGACTCTCTTATGCTGTCGAGTTGTAGAGAGACTGTTTTGTATGCAAGTATTCATGATTGCCGAGATACAAAGTGATTTTCATATGCTTCTACACAGTATCTTCGTCCTTGTAGTTTAGTGAATAGGCTTGGGGTCCTAAAGCAAGAAATATTGGCTGCTTTTAGGAGACGGTTGGGAGGAACGGTCTTCTTTGGGTTTTTTTCCACCTACACAGTCTAAACAGGTTCTGCATTGTTCTGGTTTTCCTAGACTCTTTCTGTATACTCTTAATAATTTTATCTACAAGTTATTTAGTTCTCTTCTTTATAAATTTCTAGCTGTTAGAAGTGATAGATTAACGGACTGAATATTAATTTCTATACCAATGAACGAATGATTGAGATTGAAAATTATAGAATGATGAATATAAATATTCTCTATATTTTTCCTTTCACCGAAGTGATGTACTCTAGTACAGAAAATTTATTTAAAACGGGATTGAATGATTTAGATATTATGGAAAGAATAATGAATGAATAATTTTATCAAGTGTAGGCATCTTTACTACTGAAACAACCTAGATATTTACAATACAAACATTTCTGTGTAACAGTATTGAATAGTAAATTATTCATAGCTGTATAAATGGTCATTCAATATGTATAGAAACTTAGTTATGTTAGACGTATGGTAAAGCTTTGTTATAGGAACAGTAAAAGCCAAATGGCTTAGATTATATACTAATTATTCATAATACAAACTGCATTATAGAATTATATGTACACAATAACTAGATCGATGTATCATTTATACGAATATCATAACCTGTAAATATCTATAAATAATTTATTTATAACTCATATACCAAACTGGTTTACATTCATAATCTAGAATTAGGTAAAAATGTAATATATTATATATCGAGTGTAATTATAGAATATCATAACAAGTATAAGATATAGACCAAATAAACATAGTTTTATTTAAAAACTATCAAATAAACCAGAATACCAGTTTATTACTCGAAGCAAAATGTCTCAAACATAATCTATGCATAGGTGAGATCAATATCACAAGTTCCATGACAAATGTAATGATAATATTTATGTCGAAAATTTTTTCGTAGATATAACTATTCATAGAACAGGATCGAGTCCCTTTAACATCCAAGTTACCATCTCAAGTGTTAATATAAACCAAATATAATTACAGTATGAAATCAGAGTCATCGTAGATGACTTTGGGGTAATAACCTTACTTCAATACAATTATAATAAATGGGAACGAAATGTATGCAGGGTCATATTTCTTCAACATAATAAACCCAATATCCTTACTACAAAGCACGATTGTGCTTAGCATTTAGCTTATACAAATTCTTTAATAAATAAATTTATGGTTTCAAGTCCCGTAATATACACAACTCACATCCAAGGCACTGCCAATTTCATATTTTCACCCGAAGTAAGAAAACGCTCGGAGTAATAACAACATGGATGTTTATATAAAAACGAAACGAATATATTCATAACAGAGCCTTCATTAGCGTTAAATATCTTCCTTAATAAAAATACAACTTATACGTAAGGCTTTGCCCAAAACTTTCTTTACAAAGTTCTTCATCTTTCGACAGAGCCATTCTCGGCCTATCGTATGCAGGATAAAAAAAAAAAAAAACAAACAATATTCACTTTAGGGCTCACCCCAGTGAGTTAATTAAAAACATATTCGACAGGGTGTGAACTAGGGTTGAACCCTATTCTCTTTACAAACTACTTATCCTTTCCCACGGTCCCAATAGCAGTGCATCATTCAAAAATAAAATGCAAATTTTCCATAGTAGGGTTTATACCCAGGTATTCTCGCATTCACCATTTATAAATAGAGTGGAGATTACATTAAAAAAACCAAGTAGCAACAGTCTCGACAGAGATTAGAACAAGATAATAAATAAAGAAAAATAACACTATATTGTTTTCATTAAATGAAACGTTGGTCGAAACCCCAAGTCTGTCTATGAGTCCATAAACCCTTACAAGCTACCAATCCTCACGAAATTCCAAAAGGCTTACAACAAAGACAAAAGAAAATTAACACGGGCATTTAAACCAGTTGACAGAGGTATTATTTTTGAAGGCCCGAGCGTTACCGTGGTTTTCCAAACCACTGGAGTTGTGAACTTTCAGCAATGCTACCGCCGAGAGCACAAGTTGAGACTAGGGAGAAACTGGAAATGTTGTAAAGAACTCCTGCCATGCATGCAACTAGTTATTAAAGCATAAACGATAATATTTAAACCATAAATTTAAAGGAACTAAAAGCAATTAAGTGGATGTTGAACCATACCCTGTATTGGTTGAGAAGTCAAGAGCCGAGAGCTTCAACCCTTACAACAACCAAACCAACTGTAATCACATAACTCGATGACAACGTAGAAAACCCAAAAGACTACCTCGTTGAGGAATCAACGCAGAGACTATGTGTGGTCTTCCCTATAGCCATGGAGGTCAAGAGAGCTCGGCTCTCCAACCTTCAAACCAGGAAACAAGTGATAATGCAAAACCCTTGGCATCTAGTTAGGGTTATTCTCTACGTGGAATCCTTCACCAGCCCTTCACATGATCACATTTACTTTCCTGTATGTTCCCCGCTTACCATTAAATATTTACCATCGACCTATAGTTTATAAATTCGATAGTATACAAATTAATACTTTGGAGTATTACATATAGGGTAAACCCCCCTTCTCTATAGTTGTTGGTCAAAATTTTGTAAGTGCGCCTTTGGTATATAGTTGTTGCAACCCTTAAAACCTTTGCAAGACATTACCTTATCTTTTGGTCTCTTAGGAGCTAATTAAATCATACATATAGTTCAACTTTAGGATTAGCATAGAAATCTCATGGTTGGAAAATACAAGCTAGGTTAGCTTATAAACTGGTTACGAAAACTCTTACCAACAACCTGGAACAGCAGTAAGGAATATTTATGCATTAGATTGTTAAAAGCTAAGTAAGGCTCGGGCGTCACAAGGACCCCTTCTACAGAAGAAAAACATATCTCAGTTTTTGACAACATAATAATAATAATAAATTGATCCATGTTTCATAATTGACATAATCGACAAGCAATAATATAAATTAAGAGTCACAGCTGTCATAATCGAAAGGCTATCATGTAATAAGATACAGTGTCATGAATTTCCTAGAAGTCAACCCTGTGCATTTAATATAAACATTACGAACAAACATTCAAAATTTTACTTTCCACAAATATTAAGTAGACCATAGAACTTAACGATAGGTTTATACTAATTGGATAAATTTTAAATTTTTATGAAATTTAGGAGATGTTACAGTTGGTGAGCACCAAATTTGTCCCACGATATGTCCATTAAAAAAATTAAAAAAAGTATGAGTAGAAAGCTAATTCAATTCTGTAAAAAAATTGTGTTTACTTCAAGTTGAAATTCCTAACGGAGATATGAGTTTGAAGAGGTCGAAGTTGAAAAACATAAAATTTAGCATTTTTGTTTGTCAAAAACAGGCCAAAAGTGTTACCCAACTTCGCATTTTCACCCTTCTGTTATTAATGTATTTAACAATACATAACTAGGTATTAGAATACCTTAGTAATTTAGGTGTAACTACCTGTGCGCTGAAATATTTATTTAATCAAGTGTAATTACTTGCATTCATAGCAATACTATATATCGTGGATTAATTTATTTCATGCATTGATATTATTTTCATTTTAAATATTGTTATGGATAAGAATTGATGGTCGTGAATGTTTTATGTAACAGATTAATGGTCGTGATGACCCTACTCTTCCCTGTACTTTCCACGAAGTTATGGAGACTGGTATATATATGATTTAAGGTTTAAAGTTGCATGCTCTATTGGCTCGTCCATAACCATTGATCTTACCATTCTGGAGATGAGGATATTCGATGAGATCTTACCTCGTTCAATGTGGAATGTTAGGTTGGAATTTAATGTGGTGTTCTGAGATGGCAAATCTATAGCCCTCGATTTCGAGGATGGTGAAAGACATGGCACTTGGGATTTGATATTTGATAAGTGTTAATTGTCCTTTAGAAGGTTTTCATTAATCTCCTCTTAATGTTGTCTAAAACCTAAAAACTCATTCATTGTACTCGACACATTTGGAGGGATTTGGCTCTGCAAGTTATTCGGCCTTTGGCCACAATGAGCACTATGGGAAATTCCGCCTATGTATTTGAGTTTTATGTGCATGTTAATCCTATTTGGTTTGGTATATTGATTAATTCCTCATGATAGAAGGAGGGTCGTCGTGAATATTCTTCGACTCTACCATGTTGAATTTATTTAACTCTGTGATGAAATTTTCTGTTCATCTTTCTGATGCTCTGTATCAACAAGTACCCTGACAGTTCTTTTGCTCATTTTTATGAGTTGGACAGAATTAATTGTGTTTATGCCCTATGGCTTGATACCAAGGGCATGCCGAACCTTCGTAAGGGTTTTGATACAAGAATATTTTCTCTGGTTATGAGCTAGGTTATCATTGCTTGAAGTCTTATCATTGTAAATTCTCTGTCCTTAGGGTTTTATAATCTACGAAAAGAAATTATACTTACAGGAGGTTACATAACGATGTATATATTCACTAATCTATTTCTATGCATTTCATATCCACAGGTATCCATTAGAGGAAGACATGTATTCAAACAATATGGGGGAGTGGCGTTCAGGGTTGTTAAGGTATTTAATATTATTGATGTGCATGTCTATTTCATATTTGAATTACGATACTGCATAATTAATACTCATTTTCCTTTAGGATTTTACAAAGGGTTCTCTTGCTTGGTGATGCTCTTGCTCGTCATTGGATCCTGCTCGCAGAACTGGGTAAGTAAATGTTACTCACCTTCTCTTCTTGTTGTCTAGGTTAAATCATTAAGTATATTGACCGTTTGTAACTTAATGTCTTCTCTCTTTATGCATGCGTGGAACGTATCCTCAACAAGACTTGGCATATTGAATCGTGTTAACTGGAACATTTACAGGTATGCACCCTTAACGGTATACCGTGATTTAATAGGATGGTTTTTAAAGATAGTTTAAGGGAAGAGCTAGATGCTCTATGTAAAAATAAAGAAGGGAGATTGGTTTTATAGTTTTCTATGCTCATGGATTGACCATTTCAATCGTATCCTTTATCTTGGAAAATAATATTTGATATGAATGGAAGATCCACAGTTGTATAATCTATTTACTCTTTTGCTAGGTACAGTCTTTTGACTTTATGAACCTTGAAGCAAATTCAAAAGCAATGTTTTTCATAGTTTATATTCGGATTTACTGTGTAATTATTCATGGCCATTCGACCTTATGTTGGAAATGAATCGGTATATTTATTTTTATTGTTTTGTATGAATAGGGTCTGCATATATAGTTATACATAATTAGGGATTTAGCCCTACAGTTATTCTATCGTGTATTTTGCAGAATTTTAGACTCTTTAATATCTGACATTCATGAATTTATATATATATATATATATATATATATATATATATAATCCTATGGAATGCTAGTAGCATATATTTCTAACTATTTGTAAAATAAATTATGTATAAGGATATCAACATATATTTCTAACTATTTGTAATAAAACTCTTTATAATGATAGTTGTCATGTCCCAAATTGGAATTGGGTTACAATGGCCTAAGAACATTGGACATATTCATTAGAGTTTGTCAAATTGATACTAAGGGTCAAATAATTGCCAAGGACGAAAATTACTAGTTTCCTAGGTTTGGGGTGGAAGCTTTGAGATTTGAAATAAGGGGAATAATAAATGATGTTTGAACATTAGAATGGCATAAATATTTAATAAATGAGATAAATAAATATATACAAGTTAAAATCAAAGTGGCATTTGATCATGAAGACACATGGAGGAAGGGGGACCCACATATGGCTAGATTTCCCCACTACACTTGGCATCATTCTCTCACCAATTCGAATTCAAGGTGAATGGTAACATACTTGGGGGGGTTAAAAAGGTATTATTCATTTCATGACTCATCCAAGGTCGAAATGTAGAGGAAGAGTAACTCCCATGGAAGAGGAAGAGGCAATTTGTAGCTAGTGAGACACTTGGGCTAGATTCCTTAGCTCTATGACAACAATGATGAAGATGCTATGACATCTATGACACAAATCAGACTTGAAGGGTGACATATGACATATATGACATGTCAAGGAGAAACATAGCCTCAAACAGGGCGCTCAAGGGAGTTAGCGCAGCTAAGATGCTTCCATATGTGATTTGGTGGAAGTGGGAGACTAGGAATTGTTGTACAAGTGGCGTTCTTTGGAATCTCTTCCCAAATTGAGTTGGCATGAGTCTCTTGGAAGGAATTCAACCCATGGAGGACATTAGAAGTTCATAAATTTCAATAACAAAGAATGAAACCAACTTTTGGATCATTTGATAAATTTGCAATTGCATTTGTGAAGAGGGAGAGCTAGTGGATGACTAGTTTCTTGCCTTGGCCAATTTCGAGGGTGAAAGATTCCTATCCAAGTTGGAATTGGAAAGGCCATTCAGACCTTTCATTTGTATATTTAATGGAATCATTTGTTGTAGGTGTAAGCTACAAGGTAGATTATGGTTTCTTCTAATGCATCACATTCTCTCAACCATTTCAAGTTTTGAAGGCATATTCTTGCTCCTTGAGGGAGGGTGTTTTTGGTGAGCTATTGTACTATTTGGAGGAGATTATAATGTCCCATATATTTTGTAATATAACTCAAATACTATTTTATTCATGTTCAGAAATTTTTAGGTCGAAATTCCAAGTAGAAATGTATAAATCTAATTTTTAATGAAAGAACAGTGCCATTTCCCCACTACCTTGTTGTGAACCAATGTAATGTTGATGGATTCGAATGGATAAGTAAAATACTAATGGTTTATTGATGAATGGAATTTTATTGCTGTATTATACAAGTTATATGTTTAGTACTCAAGCATTTGAAGTCATTTTACTCAGTTTATTTACATTTGGAGAAGATTTGGTGCCATTTCCCCAAGGGTCGAACTAGTAATTGTTGATGCTATTTGGGAGAAGGTTAGAACATACTTAATAACTGATTAATGGTGCATATGAGACCTTAATAATACCTCTGAGACATTCCTTACCTATGTTCAGAAATTTGACTAGGTTTGGAGGAATTTGGGAAGCCATTTTTAGTATTTACCCTCGGGGGATTTGAACCTCAAATTGATAGTTAAATTCCATACTTTGTCCAGAATATTAAATAAGTTTGAGGAAGTATTTTGATGGTCATAAATCATCCCTGAAAATCATAATCAAGTACAAATATCAGTCATACACCTTCCATGAATATTTAAAGGCATTTGGAGCCAATTTGAGACCTAGAGACCAATACTAGTCAAAGGAAAATTACTAGTAAAGTTCCCTACATTGGCCAGAATCGAAAGAGGATTTGCAGAAGTATTTTAAAGGTCCAAAAGAATCCCTGAAACAAATATTTATTTTCTAAAATCATCCATATACCTTCTCAGAATATTTGGGATAAATTGGAGCAATTTGGAGACCTAGAGCCCAAAACTAGTCAAAGGTCGAACTAGGGAAAAAAAGTGGAAAATTGCCTTTTTAATAAAATTACTAACAAGGGACATTACAACGGTATCAGAGCATGGTCCTACTGTAGCCACAACGGATCCCATGCTTAGCTAAGCACAGGAGCCCCCAATTTTAATAAACGCAAAGGTGTTTGGGTGAGTCATCTTGAAAATTTTAGATTTTGATTTTAACTCTAAAATTTTTCACCCATGCTTTTGGTCTACTTGTTTGTAAGGGTTGGATTATTTCTTCCAAAGTGTTTTGGTCTGAAAAGAGCCAAAATTTTGAGTATTTTGTTGACTGTTATCATCATCCCAAAACCTGACATTTAGAGAACCTGAAACCCACAACAGGACAGGTGCAGGTTGCAGTACTGTTGTTTTTTAAGTTTTGGTTTTGGTAATTCAAAAACCTGCAACCCAACAGTTGCGGGTTGCGAAATCATTCTTTAATAAGATTGAGAAATAATTACCCCAAAACCCGAACCCCACAATGGCGGCATTCAACTTTCAGGATTGTGCTTTTTTGTTTATTTTGTGTGTGCTCCCGAAACCCGCAACCCGTAATTGCGAGATGTGGCTTTCGGGATGGTTATTTTACTTCACAGTTTAACGTTTGCAAAGCCCACCACCCGCATAGTCGGTTTTCAACTTTTGGGAATCCTTTTTTTGTGTTGCTTTCATTTTGCTTACCCGCAACCCGCAAATCTGTACTTTCGGGTTTCGGCCTACGGGGTCTTTGAATAAGAACTTCATGAACATTTTTTGAACCCGATTCCGCATTCTACTTCGGTTAATCTTCGTTGTCCGTATGTTATGATCTCGCAATCATGGTGATTTTGGGTAATCAGTTAAGTCAGGTTTTTCCATTTTGTCTTTTGAAAGCTGGTTCAACCAAATTATCATTTTTCTGTATAATTCATGATAGCGGACACTATTATAAGTATACCAGTTACTTCATGTTGGATGGATGCCATCTCTCTGCCTTAAGCTCGCCATGTCTGGAATCAAGTTTTGACATCTTGTCATTTTTGTTCCACTTCTTAAGGATCACTTCTTTTCATTTATTCCTGACCTGAAAGCTTTTATCATTCTCGTGTAAGTTGGGTCAGATCGATCGGATTTGTTACATGCGAGGAATTGATAGCCCGTGTACTAGAATTCCTAATCGAGACTTGTTGCAAATCAACTTTATCACCATAACCTTTGTCTCTATTATTATTTACCAGTGATAATCATTTATGAGAGATTGCTTGTAACGATGCGATCCTAAAGGCAATTCAAAACCATGTGAATAGTAATTGAGCTTGTACTTCGCACAAGCTTAAAATCAAACCTCGACTCTTTTCATGACAATTGAAGTGATTACAATGGATTGGTTGGATAAGTTTAATCATTTCAAATTGGCCCTCTCAATTGACATCACCCTGCTTGTTGGCCTTAAAATAGCAATTAACGTAAAAACTCCAGACTGTCCATTACTT
Organism: Larix kaempferi; assembly: GCA_027924585.1. Lineage (NCBI taxonomy): Eukaryota > Viridiplantae > Streptophyta > Pinopsida > Pinales > Pinaceae > Larix > Larix kaempferi. The sequence continues at coordinate 4,413,712 of BSBM01000816.1, read as the reverse complement.
TCTGAAAGAGGAAATACTCTGTGCGGCATTTCTTTTACATCCTTTTATCTAATCTACTTACTCAGAATGAGTAATACCCATGCAGGTGGTGAATCTTTTGGTGTCCATGCTGATGATAAAGAGCTCTACCCCTTGTTATATCAAGAAATGTTGTCACCACCATTTGATGCAGATGTTCTTGATCTTAGCAGCAGTAGCAGTGAAGAGGACTTTGAAATGTTGTTTGCTTACAGGCAAAACTCCGTGGAGCAAAAGAAGAAAATTCCAGAAGAACTAGCTGATCTTGATGACGATGTCATACAAGATTTTATAATAAATCAAGAATCTGATATTCCGCCGTTTCTTCCTGAAGTAGATTCTCTAATGGATTTCTTTGTTTTTGACAATGTGTTTTCCAACCCTAAATTTCCTACAGCAGAAGCTCTGCAAGACACACCACCTGTCGACGATAGTGAACAATTTGTGATCGAATTTTTATGGTGCCACGAGACCTCATTTGATTAAAGAACAAGTCTTTCTTTTGTGAAAGGTGGCGAAAAATATTTTAAGCTTAAAAATAGAAAGATTTCTTAGATCGATGGTTAGATCCGATTTTGTAATCCCTATTACGTAGAATTTCTCCTTTTGAAACTGTTATGTAAATTTAGTATATAAGGAGGAATGTTTCCCTTATTAAGGGGTTGGGAATTTTGGAATTGCAATTCAGCAGGAGATCGGACTGAAGATACTCTGTTTATTAGAGTCATTGTAATTTTTGTACAAGACTTCTCTATTCAAGAAACTTATCTTTTAATTCACCTCCTATTGTTCTTCAAATTTCTTTGGGAATTGCTGAGTTAACGTTTCAAATTTGTCATCGGTTATGTGTTTAATCCTTTGCAGGACATTCATTAATACCTAAGATCTCTCATATTGATTTCTCTGTATGTCTAGATTATGCTCAAAATTGTTCTATTAAATTACTTTAATTGAACGTTTTCACTTTTTATATTTCTGCAAAAGATTCGATGCAAATAAATATGTATAATCAAATGTTGATTTTTCAATTAACACAATGATTAAAGATCAGATATTTGAAGAGGCTTAAACACTTTGAATAATTGTCACTTAATTTTCATTAAATGATAAAACTTGAAATTAACAAGTGAAAAACCCAAAGACATTTCTGTTTAAGGTACTTAACTACTTGTTCATCAGACTTCAAATCTGATCTACGCAACATCAACTTCTCCTCTTAGGTTAGATCTGACTTAGCATAGATTCTTTCTTTTGGTAGGTTAAGATAGGTTCATTAACCAGCTTTCATACTTTGTTTTTCGTTATAGGGAAATTGATCATTTGAGATCAAATCCATTACTCATAGAGTGCCAACGGAGGCCAAATATCTGTGGCTGATTACCACACCAAACAACTCGAGGATAGAATTTCCCTTGCACAGGCTCTTTCGAAGCCTTTGGCTGGGTTTTCATCCCCTGTTGTGTGCCTTGGAACCCATTTCAGCACTTTGCACTTACCCTACACCCCCGAGGCATCAACAAGTCCTTGCACCTATGGATTAGGTATATACATTCCAGAATAATTGGCAGCCATGTCTTATGAGTATGATGAATCCAATGAGTACAATTCTTATGAGCAATAGGCAGATGCTTATGAGCAATATGAAGTAGAATGTGAATGGTACGAGGGAGAGGTTCCATCTTGCAACACTTCTTACAATTTCAGGAGAAATGAAGATTATTCTTATGCCTTTAAATCTGATAAAGATGAGTGTGTCACACCAACCAAGGATAATTCTATGAATGAGTTACAAAGATGGAGAACAACATATAAAACCTTGCCCCAACAATATGAAAAATATCAAGAATATCTTGCTTTGAGAAAAAATACACAAAATGTCACGTCTTTTGAGTACCATGTTGAACATATTTTTGCAAATAGGCCCAAAAATGAAGATGTGGAGTTAGTAAAGAAAGGTTTGTTCCCTTCTTGTAAAGAACCTTGGAGAGAGTATCATATATGTGTGCATGAAATGAGGGTGAGTGAAAAGCTCAATGAAATATCTGAAGCTTCCATAAAGGCATGTATGTCCTACTTGAGGAGAGTTTTTGGGAATTCTTCAAAATTAGATTCCAAAGATATTGATCCTGAGGAAAACAAGGCGAAAAAATGCATCAGCTTGCTCGAAGGAGAAAAAGGAAGAGACATCACAAGAGCATGAAGAAGATTTTATTGAAAATATGGAAGATCATTTCGAGACACCTTTTAGCTTAGACATGAACCAAAGAGCATCTATTGATGGATGCTTAAACTATGAAGGAGTACCAATTGATGGGTGGTCACACATCTATGTTGGTGACATAGAGATCACTTTTGAAAGTTGTGATGCAAGCCCAAGTTCCATTAAGCATGATAATGAAGACATTATAGCAGTTGAAGAAGAACCAAGATCAACTTCCCCATCACCACTTGAGCTTCATGAAGTTGGTCCAAGCAAAAATGAAGAATATGAGGAGGTTCATTTGCAAGAGCCTCATTTTCTTGAAGGGTCCTTAAAAATGAATGAAAATAAGATCCAAGATTCCCTCAGCATTCTCCATGACACTCAAGCATTGGTGTCAAATTCTTGTTGGAGAGCTACTTCATTAGAGGAAACATCCTTCCTTGAAGACATGGAGAAGATTCAAAGAGCAATGTGCCATATCAAAGGTAATTTCATGTCTTTTATTTTTTATAGAAACCATTTGCTTGAGCTTAATGAATTGTTACATGATGCATACTTGAATAATAATCAGGATAGTCGTAAGATCACAATTGCAACTGAGCAACTTCTTGAAAAGTTGCAATCTACATGTTTTTCCTGCTATGTTTTAGATTGTCAAATGGTAGATTGTTTGGAGGATTCTCATGACAGGTGGATGATGAGAAATGTGGAAAATTGAATGTGCTTTATGTGTTTTAAGATGAACTTGAAGAGATCCAAACACTTGATGTGGTGGAAGAGGAACTTGAATTGTCTCTTAATGAAGGTTCTGCAACTTTTAAAGAAGAACATGATTCCTCTACATTGGAACCAATCTATGACAAACGTTTCACACTTTTGAAGGAGCTGCATGATACTACCAACATGGATACTTCCCATCATGAAAATTCTGCACTTCTTGATCATTTGGGTGAGTTAGTTAATTCTCCTACATCCTACAATTCCATGTTTTGTAGCATTAGTCTCAATGAAAAATGGGTGAAAGGGTTATTTTTTATGGTGCCACATGAGGAGTATGGAACTCCTATATTTATTTTTTATGATGATATGGTTGGAGCACATTCTTATTCACATTTGTAGCATCATCCTTTGTTACTTTATGATGATGCACATCTACATGGATGCACCTATGATATGCATTTGAGTCACTTGAAGACTCAAGGTTTTTCTTGCTCAACACTTGGTTCGTTTGATGTTGGAGGAACTTCATCCAAAACTTGGGCGAATAGATTTATGATTGAAGAATAATTTTGTTGGAAGCCACATACTTTGTAACATATTTATGATTCTCACATTCATGTATGTATGGGTGAGACTTCTTTGAGTCCTTTGAAGTCTCCTTGTTTTTTCTGCTCATTATTTGGTTCAGATTTTAGTGGAGATTCTTCATTCACTTCTTGGATGAAGGAATACATGGCTGAATATTTTGATGCATATCACATCCATTTGGAGCAACATTATAGGACATGGGATCCTCACCTATGTCATTGGAGCATTTTTTATTGGTCACTTGAAGCTTGTATGGACTTGGAAAATGGTGGTCTACTTGCTTGGAGGTATAAGCACTTTCATGATTATTTGATGAAGCACCTCCTTTAAGTACGTTTTCATTAAGTTGTTATGTACTTTGACGATATATATTTTGTACTCATGCTTTTGGAAGAATGCATACAGGAAAATAGGATCCAGGAATTCTCTTATCTGATGTTATGGTTTGGAGAGCACTCCTAATTGTTGGGGTGCAGTACAAGCAATTGGAGCTTGGAATAATTTTTGTCTCATTGGTTTCAAAATTTTTGGGGAAAAAAGCAGTATGGGAGATGGATTTCCCACTTAATAAAGTGATTTTTATCAGAGTCGTATAGCAGCAAGCATGGTGGTTCCTCTCTAAAATATTCACAGAATCTCAAGGAATCAAGGTTGGGTAGTTCAATGGCAGCATCAAATAATTATACAGAAAGTAGGTTCTTCAACACCCATGTTTGAAATTATTTGAGGACATGCAATATTAGGAAGGGAGGATTTGTCATGTCCCAAATTAGGATTGGGTCACAATGTCCTAAGCACATTGGACATATTCATTAGAGATTTTCAAATTGATACTAAGGGTCAAATAACTGCCATTGAGGAAAATTACTAGCTTCCTAGGTTTGGGGTGGAAGCTTCGAGATTTCGAATAAGGGGAATAATAAATGATGTTTGAACATTCGAATGGCATAAAGTTCCTTGCATTGGCCATAATAAAAAGAGGATTTGCAGAAGTATTTTAAAGGTCCAAAAGCATCCCTGAAACAAATATTTATTTTCTAACACCATCCATATACCTTCCTAGAATATTTGGGAGAAATTGGAGCAATTTGGAGACCTAGAGCCCAAAACTAGTCAAAGGTCAAACTAGCAAAAAAAAAGTGAAAAATTGCCTTTTTAATAAAATTCCTAACAAGGGATATTACAATGGTATCAGAGCATGGTCCTTGCACCTATGGATTAGGTATATACATTCAAGAATAATTAGCAACCATTACTTACTATTATGATGAATCGTATGAGTACAATTCTTATGAGGAATATGCAGATGCTTATGAGCAATATGAAGCAGAATATGAATGGTACGAGGAAGAGGTGCCATTTTGCAACACTTCTTACAATTTCAGGAGAAATGAAGATTATTCTTATGACTTTAAATCTGATAAAGATGAGTGTGTCACACCAACCAAGGATAATTCTATGAATGAGTTACAAAGATGGAGAGCAACATATAAAACCTTGTCCCAACAATATCAAAAATATCTAGAATATCTTGCTTTGAGCAAAAATACACAAAATGCCATGTCTTTGGAGTACTATGCTGAACATATTATTGCAAATAGGGCCAAAAATGAAGATGTGGAGTTAGTAAATAAAGGTTTGTGCCTTTCTTGTAAAGAACCGTGGAGAGAGTGTCATATATGTGTGCGTGAAATGAGGGTGAGTGAAAAGCTCAATGAAATATCTGAAGCTTCCGCGAAGGCATGTATGTCTTACTTGAGGACAGTTTTTGGGAATTCTTCAAAAATAGATTCCAAAGATATTGATCCTAAGGAAAGAAGGGGGAAAAATGCATCAACTTGCTCGAAGGAGAAAATGGAAGAGACATCACAAGAGCATGAAGAATATTCTATTGAAAATATGGAAGATCATTTCGAGACACCTTCTAGCTTAGACATGAACCAAAGAGCATCTATTGGTGGATGCTTAAACTATGAAGGAGCACCTACTGATGGGTTATCACACCTCTATGTTGGTGACATAGAGATCACTTTTGAAAGTGTTGATGCAAGCCCAAGTTCCAGTAAGCATAATAATGAAGACCTTGTAGCAATTGAAGAAGAACCAAGATCAACTTCCCCATCACCACTTGAGCTTCATGAAGTTGGTCCAAGAAAAAATGAACAAGATGAGGAGGTTCATTTGCAAGAGCCTCATTTTCTTGAAGGGTCCTTAAAAATGAATGAAAATAAGATCCAAGAGTCCCTCAACATTCTCCATGACACTCAAGCATTGGTGTCAAATTATTGTTGGAGAGCTACTTCATTGCAGGAAACATCCTTCCTTGAAAACATGGAGAATATTCAAAGACCAAGGTGCCACATGAAAGGTAATTTCATGTCTTTTCTTTTTTATGGAAACCATTTGTTTGAGCTTAATGAATTGTTATATGATGCATACTTGAATAATAATGAGGATAGTCATAAGCTCGCAATTCCAAATGAGCAACTTCTTGAAAAGTTGCAAGATACTTGGTTTTCCTGCTATGTTTCAGATTCTCAAATGGTAGATTGATTGGAGGATTCATATGACATGGTGGATCATGAGAAATGTGGAAAATTGAATGTGCTTTATGTGTTTGAATATGAACTTGAAGAGATCCAAACACTTGATGTGGTGGAAGAAGAACTTGAATTGTCTCTTGATGAAGGTTATTCAACTTTTAAACAAGATCATGATTCCTCTACATTGGAACCAATCTATGACAAAGGTTTCACACTTTTGAAGGAGCTACATGATACTGTCCACATGGATTCTTCCCGTAATGAAAATTCTGCACTTCTTGATCATTTGGGAGAGTTAGTTAATTATTGTACATCCTACAATTCCATGTTTTGTAGCATTAGTCTCAATCAAGAATGGGTGAAAGAGTTCTTTTTGGTGGTGCCACATGAAGAGTATGGAACTCCTAGATTTAATTTTTATGATGATATGGTTGGAGCACATTCTTATTCACATTTGCAGCGGCATCATTTTTTACTTTATGATGATGCACATCTACATGGATGCAGTTATGATATGCATTTGAGTCACTTGAAGACTCATGGTTTTTCTTGCTCAACACTCGGTTCGTTTGATGTGGGAGGAACTTCATCCAAAACTTGGGTGAATACATTTATGATTGAAACATAATTTTGTTGGAAGCCACATACTTTGTAACATATTTATGATTCTCACATTCATGGATGTATGGGTGAGACTTCTTTGAGTCCTTTGAAGTCTCCTTGTTTTTTCTGCTCATTATTTGGTTTAGATTTTAGTGGAGATTCTTCATTCACTTCTTGGATGAAGGAATATATGGATGAATATTTTGATGCATATCATATCCATTTGGAGCAACATTATAGGACATGGGATCCTCACCTATGTTATTGGATCATTTTTGATTGGTCACTTGAAGCTTGTATGCACTTGGAAAATGGTGGTCTACTTGCTTGGAATTATTAGCACTTTCATGATTCTTTGATGAAGCACCTCCTTGATGTACATTTTTATTATGTTGTTATGTACTTTGACGATATATATTTTGTACTCATGATTTTGGAAGAATGCATACAAGAAATGGGATCCAAGAATTCTCTTATATGATGGTATGGTTTGGAGAGCACTCCTAATTGTTGGGGTGTAGTACAAGCAATGGGACCCTGGAATAATTTTTGTCCCATTGGTTTCAAAATTTTTGGGGAAACAAGCAGTATGGGAGATGGATTTCCCACTTAATAAAGTGATTTTTATCAGAGTCGTGCAATGGAAAACATGGTGGTTCCTCTCTAAAATATTAACGGAATCTCAAAGACTCAAGGTTGGGCAGTTCAATGGCAACTTCAAAAAATTATACAGAAAGCAGGTTCTTCAACACCCATGTTTGAAATTACTTGATGACATGCAATATTGGGAAGGGAGGATTTGTTATGTCCCAAATTGGAATTGGGTCACAATGTCCTAAGCACATTGGACATATTCATTAGAGTTTTTCAAATTTATACTAAGGGTCAAATAATTGCCAATGAGAAAAATTACTACTTTCCTAGGTTTGGGTTGGAAGCCTTGGGATTTCGAATAAGGGGAATAATAAATGATGTTTGAACATTTGAATGGCAAAAAGTTCCCTACATTGGCCAGAATCGAAAGAGGATTTGTAGAAGTATTTTAAAGATCCAAAAGCATCCCTAAAACAAATATTTATGTTCTAACATCATCCATATACCTTCTCAGAATATTTGGGATAAATTGGAGCAATTTGGAGACCTAGAGCCCAAAACTAGTCGAAGGTCAAACTATGGAAAAAAAAGTGAAAATTTGCCTTTTTAATAAAATTCCTAACATTCGACATTACAGCGATATCAGAGCATGGTCCTTGCACCTGTGGATTAGGTAGATACATTCAAGAATAATTGGAAGCCATGTCTTACTATTATTATGAATCGTATGAGTACAATTCTTATGAGGAATATGCATATGCTTATGAGCAATATGAAGCAGAATGTGAATGGTACGAGGAAGAGGTGCCATCTTGCAACACTTCTTACAATTTCAGGAGAAAACCACTTATACTATGAAACGAGAACTCGACACAGTTCTCATTTTTCTCTCTCCTAATTTTAGTAGCTATTTTTACCTCCGTTTCAAAAAGGGTTGATACCAGTATCACACATTTTCATTTTGAGGCATTTTTTTGGGCCTTTGACACATCTTTATTGTAAAGTATTTTTAATTTCTATTTTCAAGTGTGTTTTTTAGAAATTTAACAAAAAACATACATTTAGAAGCTAGCTATAATGAAAAACACATACATTTTCGACATTTATCTTTAAAATTTAATCATAAATAATATATTTTTATGGAAAAAATAGTAAACAAATCGAGAAAAAGAAGACATTTAAACCCATTTTTAACAGATTTTTAGTCATTTTGTATAAAAATGATACTATTTCACATTCTTTTTCATAATATTTAACCACCTAACCAATTATTATTAAAATTTAAAAAGAAAATATTTAAAAAAATTACATTGCCCCCTTCTACCCTAACCCTATCCCTACTCCCCCACAAACTATTACAAAAGTTAAAAAAATAATTATAATGCGTCCCTTCTACCCTAACCCCCTAACAAACTATTAATAATTTTTAAAAAAAATTACATTTAAAAAAATAATTACATATCCTACCCTAACCCCTCAACCAACCATTAATAAACATTTAAAAAAACAAAGTACATTTTCTAATGCCCTAGCCCCCTACATTACCCCCTACCTTAGCCCCCCGAAAATTACATTTCCTAATGCCCTACCCACTACGTTAACCCCTTCATGTTACCCCATTACCCCTCACACATCGTTTTAACTAAAAAAATTTAAAACCCAGCTTAAAAAAATTTAAAAATTAAAATAAAAACCTAAACTTAAAAAATAAAAAATAAAACCTAAACTTTACAAAAGAAAATAACAAAAAACAAACTAGACTTTACAAATTAAAAAAATAAATACTTTACAAAAAATAAATTTTAAAACAGATTAAAAATTTTAAAAAAACCTTTAAAAAAAAAATTAAAAATTAAAAAAAAAAAATTTAAAACAAATTAAAATTTTTTAAAAAAACTTAAAAAAAAAATTAAAAATTAAAAAAAAAAAAAATTAAAAACAAATTAAAAATTTTTAAAAAAACTTAAAAAAAAAAAATTAAAATTAAAAAAAAAAAAAATTTTAAACAAATTAAAATTTTTTAAAAAAACTGAAAAAAAAAAATCAAAAATTAAAAAAAAAACCCTTGGGCGCCCAAAGGGCCGCCCCACGGGGGCAGCTCGATGCCCGGCATGAAGAAGAGGTTCCATCTTGCAACACTTCTTACAATTTAAGGAGAAATGAAGATTATTCTTATGAATTTGCATCTGATAAAGATGAGTGTGTCACACCAACCAAGGATAATTCTATGAATGAGTTACAAAGATAGAGAGCAACATATAAAACCTTGCTCCAACAATTTTAAAAATATCAAGAATATCTTGCTTTGAGCAAAAATACACAAAATGCCATGTCTTTTGAGTACTATGCTGAACATATTTTTGCAAATAAGGCCAAAAATGAAGATGTGCAGTTAGGAAAGAAACGTTTGTGCCCTTCTTGTAAAGAACCTTGGAGAGAGTATCATATATGTGTGCATGAAATGAGGGTGAATGAAAATCGCAATGAAATATTTGAAGGTTCCGCGAAGCCATGTATGTCCTACTTGAGGAGAGTTTTTGGGAATTCTTCAAAAACAGATTCCAAAGATATTGATCCTAAGGAAAAAAGGGGGAAAAATGCATCAACTTGCTCGAAGGAGAAAAAGGAAGATACATCACAAGATCATGAAGAAGATTCTATTGAAAATATGGAAGATCATTTTGAGACACCTTCTAGCTTAGACATGAACCAAAGAGCATCTATTGATGGATGTTTAAACTATGAAGGAGTACCTACTAATTGGTGGTCACACCTCTATGTTGATGACATAGAGATCACTTTTGAAAGTGTTGATGCAAGCCCAAGTTCCATTAAGCATGATAATGAAGACCTTGTAGCAGTTGAAGAAGAACCAAGATAAACTTCCCCATCACCACTTGAGCTTTATGAAGTTGGTCCAAGCAAAATTGAAGAAGATGAGGAGGTTCATTTGCAAGAGCCTCATTTTCTTTAAGGGTCCTTAAAAATGAATGAAAAGAAGATCCAAGAGTCCCTCAGCATTCTCCATGACACTCAAGCATTGGTGTCAAATTCTTGTTGGAGGGATACTTCATTGGAGGAAACATCCTTCCTTGAAGACATGGAGAATATTCAAAGAGAAATGTGCCACATCAAAGGTAATTTCATGTCTTTTATTTTTTATAGAAACCATTTGTTTGAGCCTAATGAGTTGTGACATGATGCATACTTTAATAATAATGAGTATAGTCATACGCTCACAATTCCAAATGAGCAACTTCTTGAAAAGTTGCAAAATACTTGTTTTTTCTGCTATGTTTCAGATTGTCAAATGGTAGATTGTTTGGAGGATTCTCATGACATGGTGGATCATGAGAAATGTGGAAAATTGAATGTGCTTTATGTGTTTGGAGATGAACTTGAAGAGATCCAAACACATGATGTGGTGGAAGAGGAACTTGAATTGTCTCTTGATGAAGGTTATGCAACTTTTAAAGAAGAGCATGATTCCTCTACATTGGAACCAATCTATGACAAAGGTTTCACACTTTTGAAGGAGATGCATGATACTACCCACATGGATCCTTCCCATCATGAAAATTCTTCACTTCTTGATCATTTGGGTGAGTTAGTTAATTCTCCTACATCCTACAATTCCATGTTTTGCAGCATTAGTCTCAATGAAGAGTGGATGAAAGGGTTCTTTTTCATGGTGCCACATGAGGAGTATGGAACTCGTAGATTTACTTTTTATGATGATATGGTTGGAGCACATTCTTATTCACATTTTCAGCAGCATCCTTTGTTACTTTATGATGATGCACATCTACATGGATGCACCTATGATATGCATTTGAGTCACTTCAAGACTCATGGTTTTTCTTGCTCAACACTTGGTTCATTTGATGTTGGAGGAACTTCATCCAAAACTTGGGTGAATAGATTTACCATTGAAGAATAATTTTGTTGGAAGCCACATACTTTGTAACATATTCAGGATTCTCACATTCATGGATGTATGGGTGAGACTTCTTTGAGTCCTTTGAAGTTTCCTTGTTTTTTCTGCTCATTATTTGGTTTAGATTTTAGTGGAGATTCTTGATTCACTTCTTGGATTAAGGAATACATCGCTGAATATTTTGATGCATATCACATCCATTTGGAGCAACATTATAGGACATGGGATCCTCACTTATGTCATTGTATCATTTTTTATTGGTCACTTGAAGCTTGTATGCACTTGGAAAATGGTGGTCTACTTGCTTGGATGTATAAGCACTTTCATTATTCTTTGATGAAGCACCTCCTTGATGTACATTTGCATTATGTTGTTATGTACTTTGATGATATATATTTTGTACTCATGATTTTGGGAAGAATGCATACAAGAAAATGGGATCCAGGAATCCTCTTATTTGATGGTATGGTTTGGAGAGCACTCCTAATTGTTGGGGTTCGGTACAAGCAATGGGACCCTGGAATAATTTTTGTCTCATTGGTTTCAAAAGTTTTGGGGAAACAAGCAGTATGGGAGATGGATTTCCCACTTAATAAAGTGATTTTTATCAGATTCATGTAGCAGCAAGCATGGTGGTTCCTCTTTGAAATATTCATGGAATCTTAAAGAATCAAGGTTGGACAATTCAATGACAACTTCAAAGAATTATATAGAAAGCAGTTTCTTCAACACCCATGTTTGAAATTGCTTAAGGACAAGCACTATTGGGAAGGGGGGATTTGTGATGTACCAAATTGGAATTTGTTCACAATGGTGTTACACCCAAAATATACTCACCATAAGATTCAGTGTATACACCCCTGAAGATACCTAGACTAAGTAATCATCCTTGGAGGATTCATACCCAATTGTGCTCAGTTTTGAAGGGTCATTGTAGGTTGCACACTAGCAACATGCGGCGTCGCACCTTGCTCCATTATAGGGTATGATGAAGTCCGTTAAGTGGCAAAAATAGCTTCTTCGAGGTCCATCTCGAAGCTTGTTGACTGAGGACCCTATCCCTGACCTCTTGGAAGAGCTGACACTTGGTTCCTAGACCTTTGGAGAGATCCCTTAAGCCTCTCCTATCATCTCTAAACCTATCCTATCCATACCCTATCTATGTAGTCCTATATAAATGAAGCTCACTCCCATCGAAAGGGGAGGAAGACTATGGTATCTACATGCTGGTGAAATTACTCTTAGAACACCTCCAATCACCTATTGGAGAACTCATACTTCCTTGGAAGGATATGGCAATTGGCTTTGTCGCAGAAGGGCTACAACATTAAACCTTGGTTGTGGTTCTATATCTCTATCATGTACTCCTCTATTTGCAGTACCACAAATGCTTTCCACCAATGTTGTTCATGTGTGCAATGATATTGAGTAGTTTACCTACTTAACTGTTTACTTAGATCGCTTATTGTATAGATGTCTTTTACTGGTTTCTCTTGTTTCTTGTCTTGATAGGTCTTGCAGCTTGGATCTAATGACCGTGAGATGTGGAGCAACATTCAGGAGAAAGGATTGCGTAGTGAAAAGGTAAGACATCTAGTACTCAATCCTTAAGTAGATCTAGGAAATGCATTAATAGTCTATTCTATTTGTTCTAGATTCACTTTGAGCTAGGGAGATCCGGCTTGTGTCCGCTCAAGTGGATTGTCCGATAACAAATCTGGTGACCATAGTGGGGAGTATAGAAATTGGCCAGTAGTTGTCAATTTGAGAGTCATTTTTAGTTGATTGCTTGACACAAGCCTTTTATTTCTTACCATTTATTTATTGGAGTTGATTTCACTATCAGATCTTCGTATAGAAGACTCTGATCTACTTCCTCTGAGTTTGTACAACTCATTCCCAAACCATTCAATGGTTCATTGCTGAGAGATCTGATTCATATTTGAATCTAGACTTGGCATGTCCAACCTAGGTAGTAGGAACAGAGCGACACTGTGTCATTCTGGGTCTCTCTTCTTTACCTATTAACTACTCGTCGCATCCCTTGCATTGGCAGACAGTGACATCGTCGCACTTCCTATGTAAGCAAACTGCGACATCGCACTGTGTATAAGGACAGGGTGTGCAGATTTGTCAAATTTTGGCATGCAGGCATCTCTTCTCTATTTGACAGTTTTGATTTTGGTTTCCTGTATGAACTCTCTTTGTGCTGCAAGATCCAGCCAAGGATCCCACTTGTGATTTGTGTTTTGAGTGTTTGGTTTTGTTTGGATTGATTCTGGGTTCCATTTTGGACAAGCTTGAAGATTGGTAGTGGTGGATACTCTTGTCTCCTCCACCTTCATCCATTCACCCTTGAATTCCCTTCCTTCCATCCTTGATCTGATTAGTACATTAGATTAGGTTCCAGACCTCGTTTACATTTGTTTTGAGCTTTGCTTGCTTAGTTTGCTTGCTGCTGCTTGATTTTGAGTTAAGTGTATCTTCCAGCTTGGTTGAGTGCTTGTCTTTACTTGAGTTTTCTGAATGAACTAATGCTGCAAGTAGTGTTTTCTTTTCAGTCATTTAGATCTGAAAGTTCAGTTGTTATCAAGTTTACTCTTTGATGCATCCATTGAAAAATTAAAAAGTGCTTATTTCCCATCATTTCTTGAATATTATTGGAGAAAATTGTTGTGCATTGGAAAATTCTCATTTGTGTTTTGGAAAAGTTGAATCAATGTATGATCTATTGTGTTTTTCTCGAACTATGAATCACTCATTTTCTTGAAAGACCCAAAGTACACTTCGATTTTTGCAAAATTGATTCCATGCTAAGGAAAGATAGATGCATTTTTAATTTTTTTTTTCTTTTAGACCATTGAAAGTGAAATTGAAAAACTTGCGTATTCCATTTCAGAATCCTCTCTTTTCATCACCTAGTTTCATTTTGATTTGAAAAGAAAAAGAAAAGAAAAATGCTTTGATTTGGATAGAAGTGTTGTGATTTTTTGTGTTTCGCCGAAAAGGAAAAGAATACTTTCATAGTCAAATTGGTTTGAATTGGGAATTGTGTTGCATTGAGTTTGTTTTGGCAATACTATTGAAAAACAATTTCTCCTTGCCATAGCTAGAATTCATTGAAAGAAAAGAATATTTCATGCATGTAGACAGGGCTTGCATTATGCTTCCGATTATGTACTCACCTCATGCATTGACGTAACCGTCCAAAAAACAAATTAATGGTAGAACTAGGTAAAATTTTTAGCAACTTGCGTGTAAGTTAGAGACGTGTTCCTGCATTGTTAAGCATGGCTGCTGTCGTTATTTGCCAGCACTGTATCCTGGGGGTATTGTAGTATTTCATGTACTTATCAGTATATCGAGCTCCTTCAAGCACCCACCAAGTACCATAATCCATACTTGGCGTATATCAAAGGGTGTATCACGTACTTAGTAGTATATCAGAAGGTCTCTTATTGAACGGTTGTGCATTAGACAACACCACTACCGATTTCAGTTCCCACTTACCTTGTGTATATCGGGAGACACCACTAGGATTCCTGAAACCAACTAAGTTAACAATTTGGCCATCTTGGAAAAGCAATACACTGAGAACAACACTCGAGGAGATTAGCATGCATGTACTGTCCAAGTAATCGGGTATGTAGGAAAGGGTACGATCCCAATCCTCCTTGTCGCGTCATATTATTAGACCTCGCAGTATATCGCAGTTTGCAATGCCTTGACAATCTCGTGAGTTTCCAGACTTTTGAATCCACTCTATCACATAAGTTTGCTTGTTGCCTTAGTTTGAGTAGGTTTTTCTAGACTTATTTTCTTTTACCATACCCTTAGGAGAAATGTTGTTTCAGCCATCCTGGCTGATCGTCCTAACACTCTGGTGGATTTTCCTTGGAGAAGATCCCGTAGGATCTTAAACTTATCGCCCGAATATCCCCTTAATCCAGAGGTTATTTCGAGGGTAAGAATGGATCAGTGTAACATGGTCATAGTTACTGAAGTGGAAAACCCCACTTTGAATGTTGGAGGACTTTTGTTTACACAAACTCCTCCAAATTCACCTGCCTCTCATCCCCCGCAGGATGAAGGAGCACAAAAACCCGCTTCACATGATCTTTCTCTCGTCATTCTAGGAGAACCTAGATCGTTGGAATGGATAAACCGACCCCAGGACAACCCTACTACAACTATTGGTCCTTCAGCATCTTATTGGACATCTTCTACAGACCACCCAGTGGTTCATTTTTCCATCTCATCCCTACCTAACTGGACTACTCCAGAGTTCTCTAGGCCTTACTATAGGCCTAACTCCGCTGAGATTTTCGGCCCCATCCATGAACGTTTGGAACAGTTACGTATTAGAGGTGATGAGCTTCGAGGACAAAGTCTCGAGCAATACTCTTAAGAGTTTTGAAATCGCCATTTCCAAATAAGATTTGACAATGGAAACATCCCAGTTCATCCGATATCTTGCGGATCACCCGAAGCACCCCACCATGAGACCGCTAATAAGATTGGTCAACCCTGGCAAGAGTCCAGTCCTGCACCTCAAGTGAACCAACCGCTGGAAGAACAATAGTCCAACACACCCGTCACTATCGTAGTTACTTTACCAGTTCCTCCCCCACCTCAAAATTCAAGGCAAGGGTATTCCATTCCCACGGATGATCTTATTGGTAATGTTATTACTACGGTAGCTAACCAACAACCTACGTTGGTTCAACCTATGAATAGTGGTCAACCTACTGTGGCTGGGGGGCAACCCTCGTTTCCTAACTAGAACATAGGCGGTGGAATCCCCAACGGACCTTTCATTGGACCTTCCCAACCCGCTAAACCATCCACCACGGGATTATCTCATGTTGGGGGGCCATCCAATGTAACTCAACCCTCATGGAGTCAAGCGTATCCATGTTCTCTTAACCCTATGTTGGGCCAACCTAATCCTTGAAATGCACCATATAGGATACCTTATCCCAGGAATCCATACACTCTATCGGGGAAAAAACCTGTGTTGCAACTTAGACCCCAACCAATTATCACTCAAGTACCACCACCCCCGATTGGCCCTCCCCCACCTCCTGCTAGAGGCGGCAGGCCCCCACCTAATCTTGGTGGAGGCGCACCTCATTTTACCTACAACATCCCTCACCCTTCTGGCAGTGGCGGGAACGGTCCACCACCCCCTCCCGGCAGAGGCGATGGGGGACCACCCTATCATGGTGGAGGAGGACATTTCCCTTTGGGTGGAGGAGGTGGTCCACCACCCCCTCCAGGAGGAGGCGGTGGAGGACCTAATTACTATGGTGGTGGTGGTGGCTGTGGAGACACTCATCCTTCTGGCTGTGGAGGTGGTGGGGGCCCCCATCCTTCTAGCGGTGGAAGTGGTCCCCCATCCCCTTCAGGAAGAGGCAGTGGTGGGCCACGTTATTATGGTTATGGACCCCCACCTCCTCCCGGAGTGGGCTACCACCCCCTCCCGGTGGTGGAGGTAGGCCCCCACCTTATGGTGGCGGACTTCTTTACGGTCCGGGTAGCACACCCCCCTACAGTCAGTTCCCTCCTCGTACACCTTATAGTCAATTTGGTCCTTACACACCTTATCTGTATTATCAATACCCGCATCCTAATCCACAGCTGCCCTTCCTTGCTACTTTGGAACTACTTGACTTATCCCGTTTAACCAATGATCCTATTTACCATGGATCTAGCTAGCCACCGATTCTGGTGAAATTTCCTTCTGATATCCCCAAGTTTGACGGAAAGCTGGGTGAAGACACTAAAAACCACATGATGACATACCACTTATGGTGTTCATCTAATTCCTTAATGGATGATTCAATTCATCTTAGGTTGTTTCAAAGGACTCTCATTGGTTCGATGGCGAAGTGGTACATTGAGTTGCCACCACACTCTTTTCTTGATTTTGGTTCTCTGGCCATGAAATTTTTTACACATTTTTAGTTGCCCATATGGTATGAAATTGGTACCGAGCTTTTAACCTCGCTCCGTCAGAATACCGCAACTCACATTTTGGATCATATCCACGAGTGGTGAAGGAGATGACGTCTCATTAAAAATCCTATTCTAGATCATCTCCTAGCAAACTGATTCACAAAATCCCTCATCCCTACCATAGCAAGAGACGTTTCTATGTGAGGTGTTGTCATCGAAGAACAAGCCATCGCGAGTGCCCATGTGCTAGACCTAGTCTACACTCAATCAGGCACTTTGTTTGATATTCTGCCTGATGCAACCTGTGACATTAATGACCCTGGGAAACCACATAAGGGACTCCAAACTGATGGAATCATTGGTTCCCTTAACACCCAGCCTGCTGCTAGCACTGTTCGATCATCCAATCCGACTCCGGCTGGCCACAGCACAACCAAGTCAACGGCTCCTACTGTAACAGAAGAGGTGAATTCGATCTAATCATCTTCATCTCAGAAGTCCGGCGGTAAAAAGAAGAACAAGGGGAAACCCAAAAAGTCTTCCACCCAGCAGAAACAAAAGAGCATGCCTGACGATACCAAGTAGAAACAGAAACTAAAGTATCCTTGTTTACTGTGTGGAGATGACCATTTCTCCAAAGAATGTCCCCATAGAGATGAAGTACAAAAGTTTCTTAGGGGCAAACCAACTCCCGCAGTCCTCAATGATCCATTTCCTACTCAAAACCAGCAGATGATTGCTCAACCCCCCCATCCCAGTGGGAACCATCCAATACCACGCATGTTCTCATGCTGCATAAGGATATGATCAATTTGAACACTCGCTCACGATCTTACGAACCAGTCCCTTCGAAGGAATCCATTGGAAGTAATGTTGAAAAAGCTTCTGACACCTTAACTGATGTCACTGTACCATCAACTTCTCTCATCATTGAGAATCCCTCCTTAGACTCGATATTGCGACAGCCCAAGAGTACGATTCGAAAAGCTATTTTCGATCCCAACGCTCGGGCGGCAAAAAATTACAATATCGTAGAGGACTTGGCACAAGATCCTTGCGCCATGTCTACCCTAGAAGTTTTGCAAAATTGTCCTAATCAATGCAAAAATCTCCTTGCATCCATCGGTGCAGTCGACCTGGATTCCTCGAATACCATCATGTTTCGACTTGACAACTTTAAGTCAAGGCTCTCACGCCAGCTCACATTCCAAGTTTCTGTGAACATTGCTGGGAATATTATCCATCGTACCCTTTTATATGAAGGCGCCTCCACTTCTGTCATGTCGATCGCCTGTTTGAGAACAATTGGCTCCCCCGAATTGAATCGTTCTCCTACCACGTTGAAAGCATTCGATGGGTGTGGCTTTCAACCTCATGGGATCTTATAAGCTCTTGTAGTTGAGTTGGGCGGAAAGACCATAACCATTAACGTGGAAGTGGTCTTGGTCCTGTTAGATTATAATCTCTTGCTTGGTCGCAATTGGTTTTACACCATGCAGGCGGTAGCCTCTTCAGTCTTCCGCATAGTACAATTCCCCCACCAAGGATGAATTGTTACTATCGACTAATTATATTTTTGTACACCAGACGCTACTACTCATCCTGGTGACCATGTTCCTTCCATTGGACATATGTCAAAACAGTATGAGAGTAAATGGGTTGGCCTTTCGAAAGATTCATCTCTCATGGGCATTTTTCCAGCCGCGGACCCCCCTAATCATGTTGCTACAATGAACATGATCTCCACAGAGATTTTATCTCACTCTAATGATGCTTGGCTTGTACCGGATGAAGCCACAACACACCTGCTTGGAGATATAATGCCTCTTTCACCCGCTGAACGTATTTACAAGGCTATCCGATCAGCACTGGAGGACCATTTAACCATGGCCTCTCCATTCTATTCTCTACGACAGACATCATCTCTACCTGATCTCTTAATTTGGATTTTTCATTCAGACAAGTCCATCATGGAAGTTATAAATGTTGACGACGGTCCGTGGGATGATCTCCACCACAGGTCATCTTTTCTTCCTCCTTTGCAGCACATAGAGGACAACATCCATACCCTCTTTTCACTAGATATCTACCCATTCACTCATTCCCCCATCCTTACATATCTTACAGACATGGAGGGCAACTTGGCCAATATTGAGCCAACCATCCTGATAGACATCTCGGTGAAACCTGGTATAATGGAACACATTCGCATAGGCTAGAAGTGTTCCCCTGAAGAAATAGCTGCTCGCATGGCCTTATTCAAGCAATTTCAAGACATATTTGCTTGGTCCTATGAGGATATGGCTGGGATAGACCCTGCAATTGTTTCTCATGAAATAAAAACCTATCCCGACATCAAACCTGTACGCCAAAAGTTGCGACCGGTACACCCCCGGAAGACTACAACAATTAAGGTAGAAATTGAAAAGATCTTAAAGGCTGCTTTTATTTATCCTGTCCCATTGACGAATTGGGTCTCAAACATCGTCCCTGTGAACAAAAAGAAGGGTACCATTTGAGTTTGTGTCGATTATCAAGACCTTAACTAGGATTGTCCAAAAGACAACTACCCGACCCCCTTCATCGACTAGATTATTGACAATTGTGCTTGAAGCGTCATCTTCTCATTTATGGATGGCTTTTCTGGTTACAACCAAATTGAGATCAACCCAACCGACCAACATAAGATGACTTTTATCTGCCTGTGGGGAATGTTTGCATACCGCAAACTCCCATTTGGCCTTAAAAATGCTGGCACCACATTTCAGCGGGCTATGTTGTATGCCTTCCATGACATTAAGGACTTTGTGGAACCTTACCTGGATGATCTCCCTGCTCATTCAAAGCAGCGTCAGTTCCACATTGATCATCTGATGACCATTTTCCTCAGATGCAGACGGTACAATATCCATCTGAATACTCATAAGTGTATCATTTGCGTTGAGTCCGGATGCCTCTTAGGATTTATCATTTCAAAGGATGGGATCCATATTGATCCCTTAAAGGTGGAGGCCATCATCAACCTACCACCCCTGACTGATGTGACAGAACTTTAAAGTCTCCAAGGGAAGGTGACTTATTTAAGACATTTTGTTTGCAATTTCGTAGAGAAGACTCAGGGGTATATGAGACTACTCAAGAAGGACATCCCGTTCATTTGCGATGACCAAGCTCAAAAATCCTTCGACACTATCAAACATGCCATCATTCATTCCCCTATGTTCCAACCACCCAATTATTATCAAGACTACATCTTATATCTCGCCGCTTCTGCTACCACTGTCGCCATGGTTTTGGTACAAGAGGATCAAAACGCCCAGGAACATGTAATATACTATGCAAGTAAGGGTCTGGCTGATGCTGAAACTAGATATTCACATGTCGAAAAGCTCGCATTCGCGGCAGTCATCGCAGTCCAGAAGTTCCGGCACTATATCTTGCTCCGCACCACCACTATCATTGCCGACTTGAACCCGATGTACCACGTAATGACACGTCAGGTCCTTGGGGGCAAGTATTCACGCTGGATCGTGATACTGCAAGAATTTGATCTTCTTTTCAAGAAAGCCAAGTCAAAGAAGTCTTTGGTGTTTGCCGAGCTCATTTACAACCTTCCCTGTCCTGATGCAGAAGTTGAGCACAATGACTCCTTTCCAGACTAATCATTGTTTCTTATTAGTACGATCGACCCATGGTATGGAGATATCTTATTGTATCTTCAAACCCAATGCTTCAACCCTCAACTCTCTTGCGACGACCATCATAAGATACGTCACCATGCAAAGTATTATTTAATCATCAATGATACTTTGTATCATCGTGGCATTGATTCAATTCTTCAATGTTGTCTCACTCATGATGAGGTTGAATGCATTTTGAATGACTGTCACGCTGGGGCATGTGGCGGTCACCTCTCTGGGATGGCTACAGCCTAGAAGATTTTACACACAGGATATTTTTGGCCTACTATCTTCAAAGATTGTATTGAGGCCATAAAAAAATGTCCTCCTTGCCAACACTTCCATACGAAGAAGCACACCCATCCCGCCCCGTTACATCCCGTTATTGTTGTGGGACCCTTTACAAAATGGGGCATCGACTTTATGCATTGTAAGCCTACCTCGGTCGGGGGGCATAGTTACATCATTGTAGCTGTGGATTACTTTATAAAGTGTGCCGAAGCTATGCCTACATACCAGAATGACAACAAAACCGCCACACTCTTCATGTTCAATCATGTAATAGCGCTATTCGGAGTTCCTCAGGAAATTGTTACCGATCATGGTTCCCATTTTCAGAACCATATGGTTGATGAACTGAGCGACAGGTTGGGTTTTCACCATGAAATTTAAACACCCTACTACTGGCAGTCCAATGGACAGGTCGAGGCCATCAGCAAGGTCTTGAAAACTGTGGTCCAAAGGATGGTAGGGACACATAAGTCCAATTAGCACAACATGCTCTTCTCAACGTTATGGGCCTACCGAACTTCCTTCAAAACCGCCATAGGCTTCACTCCCTTCCAATTGGTAGATGGATTGGAGGCTGTCCTACCTATAGAGTGAGAAATTCTGTCTCTACAACTCGCTATCGAATTCTTCCTAACACTACTGCTGAGGAAGAACATCTCTTGCACTTAGCAAAAATGGATGAGTCCCGCCGAGATGCCGCTCTTGCTAATGAAGCACACAAGAAATGCATCAAAGCCCAATACGACAAGTCAATTGAACCTCATATCTCTAACGAGGGTGACCTAGTCCTCACTTATGACCAGAAGCATGATAAATTAGGAGCAGGAAAGTTCGAATCCATGTGGCATGGACCTTACATAGTTAAATGTGTTTTGGAGAAGGGAGCTTACGAGCTTGAAGACTATGATGGAATATCTTTGGGTAAACCCCGCAATGGGCTTTACCTAAATAGATACTACACCTAAATTCATCATGTTTAGACTTTCTTGTATATACTGTACATGGCGTGTTTTTTTGTGTTTTTGTGTGTGCTGTGACGCTTTTGTTTTTGAGTGTCTTTAGATCTTATTTCCACTCCTTATACCATGTGCTGTCTGTGTATGCAGATGGAAACATGCTATGGATTCGCGGACGGCGCCAGACAGCATACCCGTAACCTTGCTTCAGCAGCCTGGGTACTATATTCCCCAATAGGTGAGCTCATTAGGTTAGGAGGAAGTTTCCTAGGGTTTGTGACCAACAATGCCGCAGAGTATCAGGAAATAATCAGAACCCTAGGTAACACCATTTCCTTGGGTATGAACCACATTGTCATCCACATGGATTCTCAATTAGTGGTTTCCCATCTTAATCAGGTTTACGCCATCCGTGATCCCACCTTACTCCATCTCTTCAGATGAGTATGTCTCCTGGAAAGGTCATTTGAATCCATTCAATACCTACACATTCCACGAGAGTTAAACATAGTTGCTGACTCGATGGCCAACTTCATTTTGGATTGGTACATCACACACACATAATATTCACAATATGTAAAAGCATTCACAACATGTAAATAATGTAATGTATAAAAGCAAACATGTAAACAAGATCACATCACTCATAATTTTAAAACACATAATGTATAAATCGCCGATAATGTCTGTATATATATATATATATCGCTCAAAAGTAGTGCTTGTACAAAATTTGAATCACGATGGATTTCAGTGAGTCTCTACAAAAATCTGAAGCATCATAGCTTTCAGTAGTACAAAATCTGAGGCTTCTAAGCTCTTCGTACAAGTATAATAGTGTCATCAAGCTTGACGCCTGACCCGTACACAACCCCAAGCATGGAAGGCACGTTGTCGTTGAGTGAGGAAGCAATCCACGATCCTCGCCACCTTGCGGAGTAGGGCATTGAAGTGTATGGATGCTCCAACCACAAACCTCTGCATAGGTCTCGGTAGGTCATCTATTGCTGGCTCAGGAACCTCCATTGTTAGCTGGGAAAAGTTCCTGTATACCTCCTCCATCTCCTCGATGGCAGCATGAGCACCTGGGGGCACAACTGCTTCCCCACCTCTATCTCTCCTCGCCAAGAGAGAAAGTCCTACTGGCCATACGAGGCCCACATCTGCACACACATATTATATACTTCTCAACACTGTATAAAAAAAATGATAAATATACAAAAATAAAAGTACAAGGGTTTTGTTCTCACCTATGTCACCCCATGCTACACCCTCGAGTAGCACCAAGTTAGGATCCTCTCTGAAATCCATACCACTGTATGGGAAGTCCTCAACCATGAGTAACTGGCCTTCTAGCCAGCTGAAGAACTCGGGACCAAAAATAATGGTACGTCCTCCACCATGATGAGTCATGACCTCAGTCCATCTGAGCATGTGGGGATCTCTAGGATCCCTATCATCTAATACCACCTGTGGGCACAGGAGAGGAATCCGGTCCAAGAGGAATGATACCACGATCGACCCATAACCAAACTGCTTGAGCTCTCCTTGTCGACACTTGGTCAGCTGATCTCGGAGGCTTGCGAGGAGACCCTCGCACCAGTTGAAAACCATGGGGGACATGCCATCCTACGCATAAAGCATCTAGGTCCGAGTAGCCGTGTATGGGGCTTGGATACCCGCTGCTATAATAATAGTAAGCAATATGGTATGCAGTGGGTGGCTCACCACATCCCTGATAAGAATCTTCCCACTGGAAGGTCGAGAAGTAGCGATACAATGCTGTGACACCATGTCATCTACTGTGCGGTAACTGGCCCATGTTCTAGTAAGATGCACAGGCTCCCCTCTCCGGGACAGACCCATGAGAAAATAGATGTCCTCAACATCTATTGTGAGGATGTTCTCACCAATCACGAAATACTGTTGGGCCGCATCCCAACTCTGGAGCATGTGTGATAGCAATGGGATTTGGGATCTCATCCCTTGAATCTCAAAGAACTTGAGTAAACCACAGTTCCTCAAGGCATCCACGTATTGTGGATTGTTGGCATCTTTTTCATCTTCTATCTCATGTTCTCGTTCTCGCCACTGTAAAACCATGTTGGCTAGCAAGCAACCTGCCAAGAAGGACATTTAAACACTGTTAGGTCCTACTTCATCCTTCACAACTCCATTTTTTGGATTCTTTTTTATGTTTGGAATTTTCAACTCCGCCATCACACTGTATGTTTGCGTATAGTGCGACGTCGTCGCAATTCACCCATTCGAGGCTTGTGACGAGCCGAGAGCATAGTATCCCTCCATGAACTCATCAAAAAACCCAAAAAATGAACCTAAAAACAAAATCTAATCCACTGGAAAGTTGTTGGATGAAATTTAGGCCTATCTGATCTGGATGGTTGGTGAAATGGTGGATCATAGCTCCTGGAATCGGCAAAGGAAGTTTTGGCTCCAAATTGGTACTTCTCCTCCCAAATTGGCAATTGAAACAATGAAATCTATTTTGGCTCATTTTTCTATTTATAAATAGAATGGAATATTCCTTTTCAAATATTTTGATGCTCTTGGGTCATTTATCATAGTTTTTGACCATTTTTCTCATATTCGAGGCTATTTGACACATTCTCTAGTGTGTAGGAGTTGTAAGTGGTATTTTGTGCCATTTCTCATATCACAATGGTCATCATAGGTATGAACGCTCCCTTGAATGTTTTGTCATTATTTTTGAAACGGTTAGTCTCTAATTATTGCATGATGATGAGTTTACTCTTTGTTTGTTCTCGTACTCACGAAACTATGAGAACAAGTACCAAGTTATGATTTATCACTTTTTTGGGCTCATTAAACTTCCATGGAAACGGACACCCCCCGGAGTCTACCGTTAAGCTCTTTTCAGGCTCTCGAAAAATGAAAATATTGCCAAGCGAACTTGTTGCGTTCATGCTTGTTAAAGTATTTAAATGGTTATCTTCCTGGTGATGGTTTACCCCTTTTTCGGACCAGGAGGCACTAATTACGAAAAAGGTATACTCCAGCCAATCATGGCTGGAAGAGTCCTCTCCCGCATTGTTTTACCCCTTTTCGGGCGATGAGGCTAACTTTACGAAAAAGGACCATTGGAGTCTTCTTTAGCTCTTTTAATACTCTCTAAACATGAAATGACAACCGAGTTTACCTTCTATGGACTCATTAAAATTTTCACATTAAAGGGCCAGTCATGGGACGAACCCCTCCTATCCCAAGTTCGGAAAATATTTGGGATTGGACTCATCTATGAGATGAGCTATACTGAGCATTTGGTTACCCTCATCAAGCTCATAAAAAACACATGAGGCACTCATCATTCATGATGGCGAAAAAGGAAAGTGTTTGTGTTACATACCTTATTAGTGGTAGTATGTAGTCGTTCTTGAACATGGCACTCATCTGCATTTGCATACAACACTTGGGTCATCCATTTGTCTATGAGTCGTCGCTTACTTTTTGAGTCCTGTTACTCCTTTGAGTCATTCAAAGAAAGCTCCCATCATCAGTTGCATTAGAATTTTGCGTCGTACTCATTGTGTCAATACTGCCAAGTCATGCCATGCCCATGTTCAAGAACACGTCTATCATTTGTCATCTACCATCAAGTGTATCCGTCACCATATCAGTTTACTTTGTGTCAGTCTCACATGTTGTTGTACTATCCGATCCACTCTACACATATTTTGTCGTGTTTCATGTTAATTGATGGTGGATTCATCATGGCCCTCCTTCGACAGATTCGTCCTTGTCAACCTCAACTCATCATCCGAGGATCGAATCTAGAAACCAATCAAGTACCTTGGCCATGCATGCCTCAATGGAAGGTTACCTCGCTTTCATCATGAGTTTACATCATTGACTCTTGATTGAAAGATTTCATCTCGTTTGACTTCGATTCATTTATTCACGCTTGATGATATCTACTGTGATACCTTGGGAATCATTGACATCAATGGTGATATCCCTCGTACTTGTTAACGGTTTACATCAATGGCTGGTAATCAAGTCATTTCTACCATGTTCAATGTCAATATATTTGTAATCACATGGATAGATTCATATCATTGCGGGTTCAGCTTGAAGACCCTGGGGAGTCATGTTTTACCCAGGTTGCGATGGAGTTTGTATTGAGTTATATCACACGGATCCACTTTTGTATTGGTCATGACTGTGTTATCATCTCATCATGGATCTACGCTTGTGTCTAATAGCCATGATTGTGCTCAGTCAGTCATTACTACCATGGATCTGCAATGTATTGGTCAGCATCCATGTTGTACTTCATATGAGATTGTCAGTTCAGAGTCAGTTGTACTGCAGTAGTGTCCTTTGTCTGATGAGTCTATTGCCATTACTTCTATCAAAGCACTTCACCTGTCTATCTTCAATAGCTTCATGCTTTGGGGGGCATTCTGTTACACCCAAAATCTACTCATCATAAGATTCAGTGTATACACGCCTGAAGATACCTGGACTAAGTAATCATCCTAGGAGGATTCGTACCCAATTGTGCTCAATTTTGAAGGGTCGTCGCAGGTTGCACACTAGCAACATGCTACGTCGCACCTTGCTCCATTACAGGGTGCAACAAAGTCAGTTAAGTGGAAAAAATAGCTTCTTCGAGGTCCATCGTGAAGCTTGCTGACTTGGGACCCTATCCCTGACCTCTTGGAAGAGCTGGTACTCAGTTCCTAGACCTTTGGAGAGATCCCTTAAGCATCTCCTACCATCTCTCAACCTATCCTATCCATACCCTATCCATTTAGTCCTATATAAATGAAGCTCACTCCCATCCCAAGGGGAGGAAGACTATGGTATCTACATGCTAGTCAAATTACTCTTAGAACACCTCCACTCACCTATTGGAGAACTCATACTTCCTTGGAAGGATATGGCAATTGGCTTTGTCGGAGAAGGGCTACAATGTTAAGCCTTGGTTGTGGTTCTATATCTCTATCATGTACTCCTCTATTTGCAATAATACAAATGCTTTCCACCAATGTTGTTCATGTGTGCAATGATATTGAGTAGTTTACCTTCTTAACTGTTTACTTAGATAGCTTATTATATAGATGTCTTTTACTTGTTTCTCTTGTTTCTTGTCTTGACAGGTCTTGCAGATTGGATCTGACGACCATGAGACGTGGAGCAACATTCAGGAGAAAGTATTGTGTAGTGAAAAGGTAAGACATCTAGTACATGATCCTTAAGTAGATCTAGGAAATGCATTAGCAGTCTGTTCTATTTGTTCTAGACTCACTTTGAGCTAGGGAGATCCGGCTCGCGTCCGCCCGAGTGGATTGTCCGATAAGAAATGGCCTAAGCACATTGGACATATTCATTATATTTTTTCAAATTGATACTAAGGGTCAAATAATTTCCAATGAGGAAAATTACGAGTTTCCTAGGTTTGCGATGGAAGCTTTGGGATTTGGAATAAGGGGAATAATAAATGATGTTTGAACATTAGAATGGCATAAAGACCCCTACATTGGCCATAATCGAAAGAGGATTTGCAGAAGTATTTTAAAGGTCCAAAAGCATCCCTGAAACAAATATTTATCTTCTGACATCATCCATATACCTTCTCAAAACATTTGGGAGAAATTGGAGCAATTTGGAGAGCTAGAACCCAAAACTAGTCAAAGGTCGAACTAGGAAAAAAAAACGTGAAAAATTGCCTTTTTAATAAAATTCCTAACAAGGGACATTACAGAGGTATCAGAGCATGGTCCTTGCACCTGTAAATTTGGTATATACATTCAAGAATAATTCACTTCCATTTCTTACTATTATGATGAATCGTATGAGTACAATTCTTATGAGGGATATGCAGATGCTTATGAGCAATATGAAGTAGAATGTGAATGGTACGAGGAAGAGGTGCCATCTTGCAACACTTCTTACAATTTCAGGAGAAATGAAGATTATTTTTATGACTTTAAATCTAATAAAGGTGAGTTTGTCACACCAACCAAGGATAATTCTATGAATGAGTTACAAAGATGGAGAGCAACATATAAAACCTAGCCCCAACAATATCAAAAATATCAAGAATATCTTGGTTTGAGCAAAAATACACAAAATGCCATGTCTTTTGAGTACTATGCAGAACATATTTTTGCAAATAGGCCCAAAAATGAAGATGTGGAGTTAGTAAAGAAAGGTTTTTGCCCTTCTTGTAAAGAACCTTGGAGAGAGTATTGTATATGTGTGCGTGAAATAAGGGTGAGTGAAAAGGTCAATGAAATATCTGAAGCTTCCGCGAAGGAATTTATGTCCTACTTGAGGAGAGTTTTTGGGAATTCTTCAAAAATAGATTCCAAAGATATTGATCCTAAGGAAAATAAGGGGGCAAAATGCATCAGCTTGCTCGAAGGAGAAAAAGGAAGAGACATCACAAGAGCATGAAGAAGATTCTATTGAAAATATGGAAGATTCTATTGAAAGTTGCTCATTTGTTTGAGCTTAATGAATTGTTACATGATGCAAACTTGAATAATAATGTGGATAGTCATAAGCTCACAATTCCAAATGAGCAACTTCTTGAAAAGTTGCAAGATACTTGTTTTTCCTGCTATTTTTCAGATTTTCAAATGGTAGATTGTTTGGAGGATTCTCATGACATGGTGGATCATGAGAAATGTGAAAAATTGAATGTGCATTATGTGTTTGAAGATGAAATTGAAGAGATCCAAACACTTGATGTGGTGGAAGAGGAACTTGAATTGTCTCTCTATGAAGGTTATGCAACTTTTAAAGGAACTTGAATACTAACTATTCTCTATACTTAACTGAAATAAATGTTGTAATTAAATTATTCTAACATGCTTATTGTACATACAATAAATACATATAACCAATATCGTTCATTTCTATCTAATGAATATGTGTTATTAACAATAATTACTAACAAAGTTTAATACCATGAAACTTCTCATTCGATTATACTCTCACTTTTATAAATAAGGGAAATCCAAATAAATAATAACATGGAAGGAAACCTGATAACTTGAACATGAAATCCAATCAAAAGAAGACTATTCCTCCCAACTGTCTCCTGAAACAACCAAATTTACTTTCTTCAGAACCTTGGGCCTTGTTCATTGAATCACCAAGACAAAGACTAGTGTAGAAGCTGTTAACACCCATATATTTTTGTACAATATGCAGTTGAATGGAAGTAATGGATGGTTAAAATGTACCTGGGAGTGAAACCAAGATATCCTCCATGCTCCAGTGCTAGATGCTAATGGGAAATACTAAAGGGTCTAAGGAGAAATATATGTGCAAAGGATGAAGAAATGTTGAACTATAGGTATAAATAAACGAGAAATACACTTTATAACCTATAGTCCACCGGTCAAGTCATGGAAAGCTAAACATCACATCAATCTACACCGTAGATTTGGCGCGGGGATCAGATCCACCGCCCTAGGTGAAATACCACAGATTCAATTTGCAGGGAGCATAAGAAAAGGGTGGATGCGATGAGCCTTCTCTGCCAGCAAGGTGTCAGCAATAGACGTTATCGCAAGAAGAAAGATCAAAGGGGGATATATAGGAGTGGGTGCATGCGATGGGAATGAACTAACGGAAAGATCCACGATTCAGAATACTAAAGGGATGTACATCAACGGTTCTTGTAGCAGATCGCACAAAGAAGTAGCGCACTAGATAAGAAAGGGGTAGATGCGATGACATTTTCCCTCCTACCAGATGTCAGCTCCAGAGCCCATCGCACAAAGACGGGAAATCATAGTAGGGACCACCTGGGTACGTGTGAGCCCTTCTTATGGGAAAATGTGGGGAAGAAGGGACAACATAGATGGGGATTTAAACCATATATGACAACAAGGAAGAATCGGAGGTCAAATGAAGAGATAAAGAGGCGACAGATCCGACGTTATAGAGATGTGGCTATATATATGAAAACACCTTTCAAAGTTTGCATTTTCACCCTTTCTGAAACCTGTTTGAGTGGAAGGGATTTTTTCTAGGGAATGATGTTCTAGCCTCGGTACAAGAGTTTGATGGCTGGTCACCAGGCAGTTGAATCAAAGCACGAAGGTCTTGCGGTCGCGCCCTAACAGGGAGGTCCTCAGAGATCCTGTATCAGTTTTGGTACAGGATAGAATGGCCTACGAAGAAGCTATCTTTTAGGACCTCGTCATTGTGGGCCTGGAGGTCACCTCAAGAATAACAGTGGTTTCCTTGTTTCGTCAAAGTCCATCCAAAGGTCGTTGGACCTTTTTAACTCCCCTCCTCGGGCCCAACCTGGGCATTAGGGATAATTCCCATGACTTCTCGAACATCCAAAGTAACAGTTGGTCTATCTGAAAGCATTGGTGGGTCAAAATTAAACCCTAATATGGGATAACTTATGACCAAAGGTATCCTTCCACATGTAACATTTTCCCCTCATACTAATAGCTTCTAGCCTAGTTTCCGGATAAAGGAGAATGGTTGGAACAAGCAGGCAAGGAACACATATCGCCCGATGTTACTAAGATGAAGACGAAAGTTTTCAGAGGGTTATAAACATCCTAAAGGTGCTGGATGCTTATGACTGAGAAGTTGGCAAACGTGGGGAGGACATAAAAAGTCGGTAAAGGAGGTGCAAAAAAGGAAAATTCCCTTGCGTGGATTAGAGGTTGGCTCGAATGGTGATAAAGGTAATGTGACCCACATCTTTCGAAATGTGCAGGAAAGCATGAGATTAAGTATTGTCATGCAAGAGACGTCAGAAGAACGGACCTGTAAAGGGGATCACTGAATGTTATCCCAGAGGATTATCGGTATGATGGAAAGCACTTTTTGCATCATTATTGGCTATGCCGTCTACCTGAGATGACATCACTGAGCATGTTGAAGGTCACCTCAAACCTTGGGCATCACGGTTATCATATTGAAGTGTCCGTTAGAGCTATCATGGCAATCATGACCACTTATAGTTGTTGTCATCATTGCAGCAGTTATGGATAAGGTTCTCACGTCTTTTATTTAAAGATGATAGAAGGGAAAGATGGCGCACCTGGCAGTTCGACCATTTTCTCTGTTACGATTGGCTCATGGAGAAAGGATGGAAGTGCGAAGTAGTGTTCATGCCAGAACAGGTGTGGGTTGAGATGGAAGAAAATCCTACCACTCCCTCTTAATGGTATTCGACCTCATAGAATCCTGCTCTACCAGTGAAGATGAGAAACCTGATAGACAACAAGTGTCCAAAGGAAACAGACAAAGGAAAAAGAAGGAGACCTTCAGAATCAAGCAAAGCAGCCAACCGGGTGTAGAAATGGTTCACGATTTTGTGATCACCATTGAGGAAGCTACACCTATCCTACCAGATGGCGCATCACAGGCTGACAGCTCATTGAAGGTGGAAGATTTCTTTGACTCGCAAGGTCACTTGCGAACCCGGGGTTAAGACCATCCTTTGTCTATAATATTATGTTCCTTGTCTTAATCAATGTGTTTGAGGCATGACACATATGTAATATTTCTAAAATTTTGGACGTAAGGAGGTGTCCTTCTAATATTTTCATTAGGGTGAGAGGTGAGTCATGCAGGAAGGCCCTAGGCATATATATATACGATGTAATAGAATGAATAAGGGTTGAAAATCCTATGTTGAAGGCCTTTTGGTAATTTGAGGATTAGTCTGTAAGACATCTTTTGAGTTGTTTTAATAAAGTTTACAGAGCTAAAGCTTGCATTTTGATAGTGATTCCTTTGTAATTGGTTTGGTAGTCTGTATTTTCTCTCTTCACAACCCCATTTTGTGTTATTTCTTTCATGCTTGGATCAGGGTAATGATTAAGTGGAATTCGTAGAGATTATGCTCTGCTTAGGTTTTTCCAAGTATTTCACCAACATATTCTACTAAAGTTGATGTAGGATACATCTTGGTATGCCTTACATTGATGGACTGTTTCTTTTCTCTTCTGTTCCACAAAAATTAGAAACTCTTTTACTACTAGTTGCTTGCTACCTTTCCCTTGTCAATGCGTTTGCTGAATCTTTGTGAATGACGTTTCATATTTTGTTGAATGTGACTCCATTGCCCAAAATAAATCCCATATGTTTTCAACCAAACAACACGTGAATCATTTTATTTCCAAATACAAAACTAATCTTTTGTACAATTGTTGTAATTGAATATCTTGGCCATGAATGCTGGTGTTTCTTTTTCATTATTGACAATCTTGATTATTCCAGTATTTTCATGACATTTTAGAGAGAGCCCTCTCTGTCTGTTTTGGATCAGTAGCACAGGCCAAAGATTGGTTAGTGGTTACCCAGAATTACCCTCTTTCAACCTTGGGGGTCAATTTCAGTGTTAACAAATTGGTGTCATTACCGGGGACTGAAACTATTTCATGATCCCTGCAAGAACGACAAAGTTCAGATCTGAGAGCTGATGGTGAACAACGGTCAAACATCAAGAAGGTTGTAGCATTCACCTGGCGACTCCACTCAAGAGAAATTTCAGTATGAAGGTGACCCCAATGGGGAGATCTGTGATCTTGTATCAGAATTGAGATATTGAAAGATGCTCATGATGACTCCACTGGAGAACGAACAGATTTGCCTTAAACATGGAAGAATCAAGAATCAGGTATCAGAACACTAATCTCTTCAAAGAAATCTTGTTCTTCTGTATCAATCTCCTTTTACCTTTATGTATATATATCAAGAAAATTTTGTCCCACCGAAGAACTCTGGGTCATGATAGGCCTTCCTTTATATATCCCTCTCTGGACCTTACAAATGTATATCCTCCTTTAACCCCTAGAGCTGATCTCACCCCTTCTTCCGAGTCTCATAGGATTCATGCTAAGCTTTGCGAATCCTAAGAGAATGAAGCTGAAGATGCTCCCCTTGTACATATCCCTTTTCCCTCCAGATCTCAACTGAGATATAGTCCTTTAAAACTGCCACCTATTCTACATGACTACCCTCCCAAATACCATAAATACCTTCCTAGATTCGATGGAGAATCCGAAAGCCTCACTGCTGAGAAGCATCTCCATGGCTTTGAACACTTTTTGGATCTTTTTGGGGTAGAACGTGATGACATTTGCATGAGGGATTTCGCCTAGTCTTTCCAAGGAGATGTGAAGAAATGGTTCAGCCATTTGCAGTCGGGATCTGTAGACAATTGGCAAAGGTTTTTTGATGTCTTCCTAAAATTTTGGGGAAAAAGACAGTCATGGGACCTGATTCTTTCAGAATTTTACTCCATGGAAAGGCTAGAGGGAGAGGCCATCTCTAGCTTTAATATAAGGTTTTCAAAGTTCTATTATGATATGCCAAGGGAAATTTAGCCCCTAGAGAATGCTGCTAAGTTGCACTATGCATCTACTTCCCCCCCGAGCTATCCTTGCTCCTGTTGGAAAGAAGGTCTCTGAATTTGCAGCGTATGCTCATTGATGCTTTGGAGGTCAAAGACAATATTAGGATGTCTGGAAAATTATCAAATGAAGGTAGGGTTGCAAGGATTGAAGAAGAAACCAGGTTTGGAGAAGTGCACGAGCAAGGGGAAGTTGCGCTGTGTCCCTGTTTTTCCCTAGATGCACAGGGAGATGACCGAACTAGGGAAGTGCCAAAAGAAGATGATCATGATAGGTTTCATGTAAAATGCGATACACTCGCTAAAATTCCTATCGATGATGTTTTCGAAAAGTTATTCGATCCACCCAAATATGACAAATATGAAGGGGATTGCTTGGAAAACTTCATAAGTTTTTTCGAGATTGATGATAAAGAGAAAGAGCAAGTGGATAATCCATCCCAAGAGGCAGAAACTCATCAAAGAGAGTTCGTTTCACTTTAGGTTGAAAAAAGGATTGAAGTTGTTTCTGTCGCCTCCGACGGTGAAAACCAAACCCTAAGCGCTGAGATTTTAGAGGAAATTGGCGACGACTTTCGTATCCCTCCTCCGAAGTGGGATGAGAATTTTTTTCAACAGTGACGGTTGTCATATGATCTGGAAGAGTAGAAGAAAGGTCGAGAAGAAACTATCCCGGGAGCCCTCACGGCTACTCCTAGAGAAATAAGAGTTCTTCATGTTCTGATAGACCCTTTCACTAATTTCTTGGAAAGGTAAAAAATGGTAGGGTTATTATTGTTTTGGGAGACTAAGATTAAAGGATATATTCAGATGGAGCTATCATTTAGTGAGTTTTTCCCTGCGACAGGAGGACTAGAATGGAGAATTCAGTTAACGATTCACTTGCTTGATTGGCTCCATTGGAAGTGTGAAATTACTTGAGTTACCCTTTGTGTAAAACAAGTAGGGTAGGAACACTTGTATATAAATAAGCTTGCAGGTCAGGTAGTTGCATTTATTTCAGTTAGTATTTTTAGGCATTCAGCTCCGGATGTTCAGTTGCAGCTTCGAGATGAAAAGGTCGGCTGCAGGAGGTTGCTTATAATAGTTAGGGTTTGGAAATTTGACCCAATGCATTAGGCACTTAATTTACGGAGTTATTCGCTACTTCGCAGGGAGGATAGCATCCCCTTTGGAGCCAGTTGTTAACACCCATATATTTTTCTACAATATGCAGTTGAATGGCAGTAATGGATGGTTAAAATGTACCTGGGAGTGAAACCGAGATATCCTCCATGCTCCAGTGCTAGATGCTAATGAGAAATACTAAAGGATCTAAGGAGAAACAGATGTGCAAAGGATGAAGAAATGTTGAAGTATAGGTATAAATAAATGAGAAACACACTTTATAACCTATAGTCCGCCGGTCAAGTCATGGAAAGCTAAGCATCTCATCAATCTACACCGTAGATTTGGCCCGGGGATAATATCCATGGTCCTAGGTGAAATACCGCACATTCAAGTTGCAGGGAGCATAAGAAAAGGGTGGATGCGATGAACCTTCTCTTCCAGCTAGGTGTCAGCAGTAGACGTTATCACAAGAAGAAAGATCAAAGGGGGATATATAGGAGTGGGTGCATGCGATGGGCATGAACTGGTGGAAAGATCCATGGTTCAGAATACTAAAGGGATGTACATCAACGGCTCTTGTAGCAAATTGCACAAACAAGTAGCGCACCAGATAAGAAAGGAGTAGATGCGATGACATTTTCCCACCTGCCAGATGTCAGCTCCAGAGCCCGTCACACAAAGAGGGGAAATCATAGTAGGGACCACCAGGCCATCGAGGCCATCTTATGGGAAAATGTGGAGAAGAAGGGACGGCATAGATGGGGAGTTAAACCAGATCCGACGATAAGGAAGAATCAGAGGTAAAATCAAGAGATCAAGAGGTGATAGATCCAACGAAGAGAAACTAACACATGGGAGATCAACGGTTGAAATTAATGGATGACCTACCAGGAGAGCCGGCATTACGGAGATGTGGCTGTATATATGAAAACACCTTTAAAAGTTTTCATTTTTACCCTTTCTGAAACCTGTCTAAGCGGAAGGGATTTTTTCCAGGGAATGATGTTCTAGTCTCGGTATAGGAGTTTGATGGCTGGTCACTAGGTAGTTGGGCAAAGCGCGAAGGTCTTGCGATTGTTCCCTAATAGGGAGGTCCCCGGAGACCTTGTATCAGTTTCAGTACAGGCTAAAATGGCCTGCGAAGAAGCTATCTTTCAGGACCTCAGCATTGTGGGCCTGGAGGTCACCTCAGGAATAACAGTGGTTTCCTTGCTTTGTCAAAGTCCATGCAAAGTTCGTTGGACCTTTGTAACTCCCCGCCTCAGGCCCAACCTGGGCATTAGGGATAATTCCCACCTACTCCTCGAATGTCCAAAGTAATGGTTGGTCTGTCTGAAAGCATAGGTGGGTTAAGATTAAACCTCGATATGGGAGAATTTTGGACCAAAGGTATCCTTCCACAGGTAACATTTTCCCCTAGTATTAGTAGCTTCTAGCCTAGTTTCCGGATAAACGAGAAGGGTTGGAACAAGCAGGCGAGGAAGACATATCGTCCGGTCTTACTAAGATGAAGACGAAAGTTTTCAGAGTGTTATAAACATCCTAAAGGTGTTGGATGCTTATGACTGAGAAGTTGGAAAACGTGGGGAGGCCAGAAAAGTCGGTAAAGGAGGTGCAAAAAAGGAAAAGTCCCTTGCATGGATTAGAGGTTGGCTCGAAAGGTGATAAAGGTAATGTGACCCACATCTTTCGAAGTGTGAGGGAAAGCATGAGATTAAGTATTGTCACGCAAGAGATGTCAGAAGAACGGACTTGGAAAGGGGATTGCTGAATGTTATCCCAGAGGATTATCGGTATAATGGAAGGCACTTTTTGCACCATCATTGGTTATGCCATCTACCTGAGACAACGTCGCTGAGCATGCTGAAGGTCACCTCGAACCGTGGGCATCACGGTTACCTAATTGAAGAGTCTGATAGAACTATCATGGCAATCATGGCCACTTATAGCTGTTGTCATCATCGCAGCAGTTATGGATAAGGTTCTCACGTCTTTTATCTGAAGTCAGTATAAGGGAAAGATGGTGCACCTGGCGGTTCGACCATTTTCTCTATTACGATTGGCTCATGGAGAAAGGAAGGAAGTGCAAAGTGTTGTTCATGCCAGAACATGTGTGGTTTGACATGGAGGAAAAGCCTACCACTCCCTCTGTTATGGTTTTCGACCTCATAGAATCCTGGTCTGCCAGTGAAGACGAGAAACTTGATAAACAACAAGTGTCCAAAGGAAACAAACAAAGGAAAAAGGAGACCTTTGGAATCAAGCAAAGCAACCAACCAGGTGCATAAATGGTTCACGATTTTGTAATCGCTACTGAGGAACCTACACTTGTCCTACCAGATGGCATATCACAGGCTGACAGCTCATTGAAGGTGGAATATTTCTTTGACTCACAAGGTCACTTGCAAACCTAGGGTTAAGACCATCCTTTGTCTATAATATTTCGTTCCTTGTCTTAATCAGTCTATTTGAGGCATGACACGTATGTAATATTTCTAAATTTTTGGGCATAAGGAGGTGTCCTAATATTTTCATTAGGGTGAGAGATGAGTCATGTTGTAAGGCCCTAGGCATATATATATGTGATGTAATAGAATGAATAAGGGTTGAAAATCTTATGTTGAAATCCTTTTGGTAATTTGAGGATTAGTCTGTAAGACATCTTTTGAGCTGTTTTAATAAAGTTTGCAGAGCTGAAGCCTGCGTTTTGACAAGGATTCCTGTGTAATTGGTCTAGTAGTCTATATTTTCTCTCTTCCCATGTGAAATTATATTTTCTCTCTTCGTAACCCCATTTTGTGTTATTTATTTCATGCTTGGATTAGGGTAATGATTAAGTGGAATTCATAGAGATTATGCTCTGCTTAGTTTTTTCCAAGTATTTCACCAACATATTCTACTAAAGTTGATGTAGGATTCATCTTGGTATGCCTTACATTGATGGACTATTTCTTTTCTCTTTTGTTCCACAAAAATTAAAATCTCTTTGACTACTATCTGCTTGCTACCTTGCCCTTGTGAATGCGTTTTCAGAATATTTGTGAATGACGTTTCATATTTTGTTGAAGGTGACTCCATTGCCCAAACTAAATCCCATAAATTTTCAACCAAATAACGCGTGAATAATTTTATTTCCAAATAGAAAATTGATCTTCTGTATAATTGTTGTAATTGAATATCATAGCTGTGAATGCTGGTGTTTCTTTTCCATTATTGACAATCTTGATTATTCCAGTCTTTTCATGAGATTTTAGAGAGAGCCCTCTCTGTTTGTGTTGGGTCAGTAGCACAGGCCAAAGATTGGTTAGTGGTTACCCAGAATTACCCTCTTTCAACCTTGGGGGTCAATTTCAGTGTTAACAAATAACAAATAAGGGAAATCCAAATAAATAATAACATGGAAGGAAACCTGATAACTTGAACATGAAATCCAATCCAAAGAAGACTGTTCCTCCCAACCATCTCCTGAAACAACCAAGTTTGCTTGCTTCAGAACCTTGGGTCCTGTTCATTGAACCACCAGGACGAAGACTAGTGTAGAAGATTTTTAGTTCGCTCTATTGAACTCAACAGTCCATCTTGGAGTCAAACTTCCAGCATTATTACTTCAGCTTTCCCCTCATCTAATATATTTTGTGTGCTTAACTTTTTAGTGTGCAGCAAATCCACAAAAATCTAACTGAGCCTCCTTCCTATTCAATGGATACATATTTTCCTAGGTCTCTGGGTCAGCAATAAATGAGCCACTTGCGCAGTTCCCACTTCCTTGGGAACATGACCACAATTTTAGGGAAGATACCTCCTACATCAGCTGAAAAGTAAATGTTGTTACTGCCATTTGTAATTCTTCCTTCTACACTTATCATTCCTCCTTCTGGGTAAGTGAACACTCTTCGACAGTCCTCTTTGGATAGGTGTCTCTTCTTTTATTTATTAAATAATAAAACATTGATTTACAGTCATCTTTGAATCTCCTTGGTCAATAACATAAAACTTTACAATAACTTTTACAATAATTTTTTTCCACAACATGAAATGTCAAGTTCAAGTTGGGTTACAAACACCCCCTCTTAAGTTCAACATTGTCCTTGATGTTTCCTAAGTATCTTCTGAGTATTCCCAAAACAAAATTGGATACGCTTCCTACATATGACTCTCCAATTCATTGGAAAAAAATTTCTCTCCTGTCGAGAATACAATCCAGTTCTGGTTGAAACTCTCGTTTTGGTTCTACCTGGATAACATTCCAATCAATTACATGAGTAACATCATGTATATATTTTTTTAATATAGAAATATGAAACACATTATGTACTTTGAGATTAGGTGGAAAAGCTAACTGGTAAGCCACTGGTCTAACTCTTGAAAATATCTCAAATGGTCCACAATACTTGGGTGCTAATTTAGCACAACTCCCCAACTTAAAAGAGTTTTTTCTCAATTTTACCTTGACAAAGACATTGTCACCTACTTGGAATTATTTCTAAGTTCTTTTAAGGTCTGCATGATTCTTCTGTCTGTCTTGTGCAATTTTTAGATTACTTTGTACCCGTTTCACCATTAGTTCCATTTCCTTCAACAATTCAAGTCCTATCATTAATCTATAGACCCAATTACTCCATGAAATGGGAGTATTACACTTCTTACCATACAATATTTCAAAAGGACTAAGTTTAGCTGAAGCTTGATCATGATTGTTATAAGCAAACTCGACTAAGTGCAAATATTCTTCCCATTTGTTTGGTTGATCCCTAACATACATCCTAAGAATATCTTCTAAGACTTGATTTCCTCTTTCAGTTTGTCCATTCATTTGTGGATGATGAGCTATACTGAAATTTAATTTAGTGTCCAATCCTTTAAACAATGACTTCCAGAAATTACCAGTGAACTTAGAATCTCTATCAGAAATTATTATCTTAGGAATTCCATGCAAATGAAAAACTTCTTTCATAAAGACATCAGCAATATTAATAGCCTTATAAGTAGATTTAACAGGTATAAAGTGAGCTACCTTGCTGAGTTTGTTTACTACTACCATCACATAATCATTTTTCTTTTGATTTTTAGGCAGTCCTATTATAAAATCTATGCTGATAATTTCCCATTTCCAATCTGGGATTGGTAATGGATGCAATAGACTTGTTGGGTGTTGATGCTCAGCTTTAAGCTGCTGACATTCAATACACCTAGCTATATATTTCGCCACCTCATTCTTCATGTTAAGCCAAAAATAATCTTTTCTTAGCATTTCTATCATTTTTTGGTAACCGAGATGTCTTGAGTAAGGACTCTTATGCACTTCATTCAAGATCAACAATTTAATTTCTCATACATTAGGTACATATAATCTGTTCTTATACAACATTAATACTTTTTCATTCAAACTGAAATCTATTTGTATATTTTCAGATTCGTTTCCTGCAACATTTTCTCTTAAATTTTGATCATTCTTATCCATTTTTACTCCATCTTCAAACTTATCCTCTAGATCTGTTTTGTAGCTGCTAACCGCGAATATAAAATTTAGTCTTGCGTTTCTGCTTAAAGCATAAACCACCTTATTCCCCTTCCCTTTTATACGTTTGATCTCAAAATCGTATTCGCTAAGGAAATCTAACCATCTTGCTTGCCCGACGTTTATATTTTATTGATCATTGAAATATTTTAAACTTATGTTATCAGTCATTAATAGAAATATTCTACTGATTAGATGATGGCGTCACATTTTCAAGGCATGAATTATGAAAACCAACTCTAAATCGTAAGTAGCATAATTATTTTGAGGCATTTTTAACTTTCTTGATTCATATGCTATTACATGACCTTCTTGTGTTAAAAATCCACCTAGAACCTCATTGCATGCATCAGTGCATACAACAAAGTCTTTGTATGGATCTTCTATTTTGAAGATAGGTGCAGTAGTTAATAATTCTTTTAAGTTTTTAAAGCTTTCTTCACATTTTAAATTACATACAAATCTCTTTCCCTTTTTCTGTAAGGATGTTATAGGGTTCACAATTCTCGAAAATTCTTCTATGAATTTTCGGTAATAACCTGTAATTCCCATGAATGATCGCACATCTGATACATCCTTAGTGACAGGCCATTCAATTATCGCTCTTATTTTATCAGGGTCAACTTATATTCCTTCCTTGGATATCACATGACCTAAATATTGTATCTTATCATTAAAGAATTCACATTTACTGAATTTAGCCTATAATTTATGTTCTTTTAGAACTTGTAATATTATCTACAAATGTTCATCATGTTCTTCCTTTGTTTCTGAATAAATCAGTATGTCATCGATGAATACAATTACAAATTTATCCAAATATTTACTTAAGACATTGTTCATTAAACACATAAAAGATGTTGTATCATTCGTTATCCCAAAAGGCATAACTACAAACTCATAATGCCCGTAACGAGTTATAAATGCAGTTTTAAATATGTCTTCATCTTTAATTATGACTTGATGATATCCAGATCTGAAGTCTATCTTTGAGAATATCGTTGCTCTGTGTATCTGATCAAACAGATCATCTATGCGAGGCAATGGATATATGTTTTTAATTGTCATCTTGTTAAACTGACGATAATCTATACATAAGCGTAAGGTACCGTCTTTCTTTTTAACAAATAGGATAGGTTCTCCCCAAGGGGATGTACTCGATCTTATATAAATTTTATCTATTAACTCATGTAATTGTAGTTTTAATTCATTAAGTTCTAGGATATTAATCTAGTAAGGGGCCTTTGAATTGGGTACAGCTCTAGGTACCAACTCAATAGTGAAATCCAATTCTCTTTTCGGAGGTAATCCTAGAATATCTTCTGGGAATACATCTGAAAATTCTTTTAAGATTGGTATGTCTTCAAATTTTAATTTATCTTCTTTATTCATGTGTTCATCATTCATTACATGTACAACAAAACATTTCAACATTTACGTACAGACTTTTTCATTCATAAAGATGAAATCTGTCTAATAGAAACTTTCCTAAAAATTCCTTTCACTGTGACTGTTTCTCCTTTTTCATTTAAGTATGTAAATGTTTTCTCAAAACATTAAAACTACTCTATGTTTTTCCAGCCAGTCCATACCTATTAGAACATCATACGATCCTAGAGGTAACACATTCAATTTCACTTGAGTTTTGAATTGACTCATAAATATTTCACAATCTTTAACTGTAATATCCTGAATTTTTGGACTAAGTATTTTGGTTGTTATATTGGGCCATGGCCCCAACACCTATGTTTTATTTGGAGTATTGGGAATGAGCCCTAGCACCTATGATTTATTCTTTTATATATATATTGACATATAGGGCATGGACCCTGACTGACTACTTTATTTGAGTGTATACTGGGCGAAAAGGCCCCGATGTTGTAATGATGTTCTTCAACTTTGATATGGGTACAAACCCTAATATACTGAGATGATATTTTGTTACTTACTGTGCAGAGCTATGATTTTACATGATTTGACTTATGAGTGTGTTGAGCGTGGACTCTGAAACACACATATAACCTATGTACAAGGCATAAGCCCCGATGTACCTAGAAGAATGTTTATGTACTCGGAGTAAGCCCTGAGGTACATTGAGTGGTGGGCCTAAGCCCTGGAGCACTCCAAGCTTGATAGATGAATACCGGATCCAAGGCAACATAAATATTCTAGATGTGCCTCACAACCACATTCTAGCACTAGTGTTGAGCATAGGCTCTGGAATTGCACTAGCATAACGCCGATGTGAGAGTGTTGAGTTAAAAGGCTCTGAAGATCACTCGAGGTTACTGGATCTCAAAGTGTTGAGTCGGAAGGACTCTGAATAGCACTTTTACTTTCATCACACTTATTTTATTTGATTAAATGATTCATCTTTTATATATCATCAAGTATTGAGGGAACTACTGTGTTAAACGAGGGAATCCGACATATAAAGAGAGAGACTAGAGGTACCTAACCAAGCTTACCAAGACCATCCAACGAATTGGACCTTGTCCTTAAAAGTTAAAAGAAGTATCATTTGAAGATACATAATTTAATAAAAGATAATTACCAGTATTCTTTTATGACTAACATGCATAAAGGCCTCAAGGCTAATGTTATTATTGAAAGCTGTAATAATAATGTGTCATTATTTAATTATCAAATATATTTATTATAGATGCCTTATGCATTATTTAAATATTATTAATGAGGTGTTAATAGTTAAGTAAAATATTATTATTATTATTATTATTATTGTTAATATAATTATTATTGAGAGCTTAAATCAAAATCACTTATAGTTAAACAATTGGAAAAGTCCTAGTTCAAAAGGACTAGATATTTAATTAAATAATATCTTTTAAATATTAATTATTTAATTTAAAGAAACTAATTATTTCAACAATCCTAATTAAAAGACTCGCCTACATAAAGAGGGAAGATCCCAAGTTTGAGGATCATCTATCTTTTCATTATCATTCTTTGATGGTAACTAAAGGAAGGACTTCTGCTCCAAGAAACTTAACTAGTAGTAACCCTAGGTCCTCTACCTCTTTTTCATGTTGGAATCCATCTCAGGTGGATCCATACAGAACCAGGAATGGTTGTAGTATCATGGTTGGGAGGAACACGATAGCCCCAAATTTATCCAGCTGAGGAAAATCACCGTAACAGGTTAGCTAATCATAATAGGCTCTGCATTAACTAATGTCTGAGTGTGCAGGTTTCTATAAAAAAGGATCGAGTACCCAAGCAATCTAGGTATGTTGTATTAATTGTTTCCATTTCCCAGTTATAGTAGATGTAGGCATTTAAATTAGAATTTACTTTTCAGCAGTGTTTTCATTATAAACATTATCAACATTTAGAGGTTTCAATCAGAAACCAGTGGCGGGTCTAGTAGGCCTAGCCCAGCTAGCCTTTCCTAGCAACATCGCATCATAAAAAGTTTAGGAACTCTACTCTGGGTTTTTCTTTTGGAAGGTTCCTAATACTGTGCATTTATCCCAATATTTCTCCATATTGTCTTCTAGGTTAGGGATATTATGTTTTATTTTATATATGTATATGTTTTCTGTTTGAATCGTATTTCCTTATTAAATTCATAGTGCAGGGTTTTATCTATGCTTGTTAATTCTTTTAATTATTATCCTTTCTATGCTGGAGAATCACCAAGTAGAAATAACAAAGATATCAAGCTAGACATCGAAACTCTCAACCAAACTACATATTCCAATTATCAAACACCTCTATGATTTCAATCATTAGTCAAACTTTACATCTAAACGCAACAGGTATTGCAAAGAGATTCGTATTCGAAACATAGACTCAGATATAACTCAATAGTATTTTGCATTATTAATATGGGTTCCAATCCAAAGACCCTCACAGGCTTGCCTCTTATTTCAATGATCAAACCCCATCCCCAATCAAACACTCATCATATCAAACCACATTGTGGACACACAGCAACCATAAACTTATTCTACGTTAGCTAAACATTCATCCTTGCAAACAGTAAAGCTAGAATTCATA
This sequence comes from Larix kaempferi, assembly GCA_027924585.1. Taxonomy (NCBI): domain Eukaryota; kingdom Viridiplantae; phylum Streptophyta; class Pinopsida; order Pinales; family Pinaceae; genus Larix; species Larix kaempferi. The sequence goes on along the minus strand of BSBM01000816.1, from coordinate 4,369,590 downwards.
GGAAGAACTGGGGGTTCCATTAATTAAAACTGACAGAAGTCAAATGCTATTCAATACATCAGACAGGCTTCAGCAAACCATGAATTCCTCCTTAAAAATCATAACCGAACATGCAGCAGGCAAACAAAGGCTACGACTTCATACAAACATAAACGCAGAATTTTTTTTAGTACATCTTAAAATTGGAAACCCTGATGGGCACGAATCCCAGATCAAAGATCGAATCTCATAGCCTAAGATTAGGATGTCCATTCATTGTAAATTTAAATAAACCCAGGTCTGGGTATCAAACCCCTGGAGTAGCTCGCATTGCCTAGAAACATTCTATATAAGCTAGTCAACTAACAGAAATACCACAGGCATCAACGAATACAGATTTTCTATTTAGAAAAACAAATCCACTAGCTATAAGATAGAAGCACAACAACAAATACATCTTTCTAAATTCTCTTACGCCATAAGAAAGAAAAACACAAGATAGAGCAAAGGTGAGACTCACATATTTTAGCATGGACTCCATTAAATAAGACAAACGACTTGCCATCAAAATTGTAGACTGACATAGCACCATTAAAAAGAAACACAGTGGCCATAGTTTCTTCACACGGTCGTTTAAGCCTCATAGAAAAGAAAACGCAGAAGTCCTTTCTCCATTTCAAAACCTCAAAGACGAGCTCCATGAATACATACATGGGAGAATATTCTTTCAAAACCCATATTTACATAGGTATGAATACATTGAAAGTAACCAAGAACAAAATCACTAAACACTATTGCAAGCATGGAAACCCTTAGTAGATTCATCCATCGAAATATTATTACAACAATTTACCAAACACCGGGTCAAGCTAAAGGCAACCTCCCTGGAGATTCCAAGTTCAATTGAGCCAAAGGCATCATGAGTCTCTCCATTACAAACTTATCAAAACCTTCTCCAAACCACTGACACAGATAGGGTAAAGGGTTGAAAGAACCCAAGACTTACCAGTCCAAATGCTTTGTACAGTTCGTGTTGTTTTCCCGTTCTAGTCCACGCAGAGAGTCACCATACCTGTCAATGAATGAAAGCGAAAAGAAGTTAGGGCCTAGATAGTTCTTAAAACTAGGAATGAAGATGAGGAGTCTTAGCGTTAAAACATGGACATAATTTACCTCTAGGATAACCTCTACATCGCCTTCATGTTCCCCAAACCTTACCCTAGCCACGAGCGTAGCTCAGGCCAGGCGCAACCACCTCACAAACAGAGATAAAACCATCGCAGCCAAAAGACCAAGTGAAACCACATCTTGACAAACTTTTGTGTAACCCTCGCTAAAGGCCTTAGTCTAGCTGGACAAAAGCCTTGTGACTACCATGTGCGACATTAATACTTTCAACTACCACGATAGGACTCCAATACGATTCATAAAACTATTTAGTATAGTCGTGTGGGTTCATTACCCTTGGTTTATTAATACAAAAACAAAGTTCTCAACCCCTTCATGTTGGCACAAGGGTGGTTCCACTTTTGGAGTTTTTACATGGGGAAGTTGCCAACCATATGGCCACCAAAGAACACCTGCATGGAAGATGACAAATAGATATGTGTTAGCGTAATCGCTAAGTAAGTCCATAGGTTTCACCCATTCACACCTTACCTCTCGGTGACTTCACTAGAAGTGTTTAGATCAACCCCAAAGATTTAGGGTGTTTCAACTTCACTCATCAGGTTCATCAGGCCTGAGAATTGACATTAGACAATTGAAATTTTAAACATACATTTACATCATGTAAGATGAATAGATACTGCTAGTATTATTGCATGGCAAAACCCTGCACACACATATTCATCCTAATTACTTCTGCAACGAGAGCATGACCGATAAAATTTACCTTGTTAGAATTTTTCCTAAAACAATGAAATGACAAATGCAAGTATCGATACTTTTCACATAACTACAGGATAATCTCATAAATATATAATCTATGTTAGGCAAACTAGCAAGAAGAAGAATTTTTTTTTTATTTTACTATTTAAGGGACATTACAAGTGGTATCAGAGCCCAACTACAAAACTAAGTGACCTATTGGGCTCACTACAAACAGAACATCTGCTGCAAATACACAGTAAACAGAAACATACCTTTAGAAATTTTATTTTATTTATGTAAAAATGAACTAACAGATTTTCTTTTCTTGACGCTTATATAACACTGCAGGTACAGTCATTGTCTGAAAATGAATGCAGAAGGGGGCAGCAGCATACATGGAAATATGAAATCCCCACCACGAGAGCAAGAAATTTTGGTGGAACTCAACTCAGATTTAATGAAATGCATGCAAAATGTACAGGCCAAATTCCAAAGTTTCAGAGATGACCACATGCAAGAAAGACGAGAAAATCAAGCTATAAATGAAGCTCTGCTTCAGACTTTAGTAGAGGAAAAACCCCACGTACATCCCACACTCTTAGTCAATACTTTTAAAGAGGGAAACAATCACCTAAAGAAAACTGCCAGTCCTAAGCGAGAAGAACAGGGTGAAAACATACCTGAATCAATGGAAGAGGACTGTAAGAATTCTTCTAGCTATGAAGGTTCACCACCTCCTTGCAAGAAAAGGAGGAAAAGTGACGACAGTTTGCAAGGAGACTTTAGAAAGATAAAAGCCCCAACCTATGACGGAGAAATTAACTCAGGAGAGAAGGTTGAAGAGTGGCTGCTTGGAATGAACAAGTACTTCAAAGTTCATAATTACTCCAGTGAAATGCAAGCCCGACTAGCCATATACAACCTGAATGGTAAAGCTGCCAAATGATGGTGGGACTTGAAACACACCAAGGGACAAGAACTGAGAAACATAACATGTAAAACTTTCAGCAGAACATTCCAGGATAAATATATGTCCGAAAGATTCTTTGACAAGAAAATTAAAGAATTGCATGAGTTGAAAATGGGCTCCCTAAATATCGAGGCATTCATAAACCGATTCTTAGAGTTGCTGCACTATGTGCCATACATTAAACACGAGAAGGTAAAAATACAACAGTTCTTGGAGGGTAGCCACCCAACTTTAGAAAAAGATAGAGTTTGACATGCCCAAAAACCTTGATGTAACCTTACATAAAGCAAGACTGTGTTATGAACACGAACAACCAAGGAATGATAACATCAACGGAAACAGAGATAGGTTCAGAACCTTCACAGACAACCGTAGACCGGGTTTTAGACCTCTACCTTACTGGAAACATAACAACAATTTTCCGCCCAATAGAGGCTTCAACCGACCTCAAGCATGACCAAGTGCACCCCCACCACCTGTCAACATGCTAGCTTTTAACAAAGGGACAAAAGTTCTCCCACCAACTGTTTCTTGTTGGAAATACCAAGGGCCCCACTACTATAGGGACTGCCCCAGCAAAACGGATGGAGTTTTACACAACATACAAGCAGAATGTACCATTGGAGACATGGCAAAGACACCTAGGATTTATGCCTCTTTGGATGGCCGACAGGAAGATCACCAAGCCACCATGGTTGAAATTGAGGGTAAGATCTCTAACACAACCATTTCAGTTTTAATAGATCCTGTCGCTTACCGAATTTATATCTCCCCTAGGTTAGTGGACACTTGCAAGTTGAACCGAGAACCTCACAAGAAAGCATGGCTAGTACAACTAGCCACGGGTATCAAACAGAAGGTCCCTGAGTTAGTTAAAACTTGTGAGATATACCTAAATGGTTTCCAAACTAGGTTAGAATTAAACATTCTACCCCTAGGGTTGTAAGATGTACTTATCGGCATGGATTAGTTCGAAGAAAACCATGTCCTACTAGACTGCTTAAACAAATCCTTACTCTACAGGGATGACCAAGGGAATCAGAAGATGATTCAGGGCATCCCTAAGAAAGTGTCGATATGACAGATCTCCGCCTTACAAGCAAAAAAATGTATCAGAAAAGGTTGCAAACACTTTGTCGTCAATACCCAAAACATAGAAACTGATAGGGAACAGAAGATCAAAGAATTTCCAGTCCTTGTAGAGTTCAAAGATGTATTTCCCAAAGAAATACCAAGATTACCACGCAAATGAGACTTAGACTTTTCCATCGAACTAACACCCGAGTCAGTACCGGCTTCTAAAGCCCTGTACCACATGAGCACGCTAGAATTGGTGGAGCTCAAGCTTCAGTTACAAGAACTAATAGACAAAGGGTACATTCTACCAAGTGTGTCCCCTTGGGGCACACCGATACTCTTCGTCAAGAAGAAAGACAGAACAATGTGGATGTGTATCGATTACCGCCAACTCAACAAACTGACCATTAAGAACCGCTACCCACTCCCTAGGAACAATGACTTGTTTGACCAAGCCGGAGGAGCAAATATCTTCTCAAAGATCCAATTGCGATCCAGATACCATCAGGTGAGGATCCGTGATGAGGATATCAACAAATCCGCATTTCAAATCTGTTACAACCACTACGAATTGATAGTGATGCCCTTTGGGTTGACGAACGCACCGACCAACTTTATGTGCATGATGAACAACATCTTTAGTAGATACCTTGATAAGTTCGTTCTAGTCTTTATTGATGACATTTTGATCTACTCCAAGAATGAAGTAGAACATGAGGAGCAGCTTCAAAATGTTTTACGGATACTAAGGGAACACCAACTTTATGCCAAGTTTAGTAAGTGCGATTTCTACAAACCCCAGATTCAATACTTAGGACATATCATTTCCGAGAAGGGAATAGCCGTCGACCCTAAAAAGGTCAAAGCTATCGAAGAATGGCCCACGCCTACATGCGTATTTGATATAAGATATTTCTTAGGATTAGCCGACTACTACTGAAAGTTCATTGAGAACTTTTCATGGATTGCATGTCCCATTACCATCTTGCAGATAAAGGCAAACAAGTTTATCTGGATGGATAAGTGCGAAGAAAGCTTTCAAAAGCTGAAGCAACTACTAATTAGCGCACCGATTCTGCGTATTGTGGATCCCGATGGGGACTTCGTCATTTGCACGGATGCAAGCAAGGAAGGACTTGGGGGAGTCCATATGCAAGACAATTTCACCATATGATACGAATTGAGGAAACTAAAAGAACATGAGCAGAACTACCTTATGCATGACCTTGAACTAGACGCCATCATCCATGCTCTGAATATGTGGCAACATTATCTCATGGGAAAGAAATTCCTATTGATGACTGAGAACATGAGTTTGAAATACCTTTTTGACCAACCCGACCTAAATGCCAGGCAGGCCAGATGGTTAGCCTTCCTTAGTGAATACCATTTCAAACAAAAGCATATAAAAGGAAAGGAAAACAAGATTGTGGACGCCTTGAGCCATCGAGCACATATGCTTTACGAAGTCACGGTGAGTCAAACCGACTCAGACTTACACCACGAGATTCGAACGGCATGTAAGAGTGACCGGTACTACATGGTAATCCTTGCAAAGATCCAGGAAGACAGATTATTCCAGCAACAAAATGAATACAAGATAGACGCGTCAGGACTACTGTGCTCGAAAGAAAGACTCTATGTCTCGGAGAGTGGGGACATTAGATCAAACATTCTCATTGAGTTTCACTAGAAACCCTATTCAGGGTATCCCGGATATCAAAAGTTGATATTGGTAGTCAAGAAGCATTACTTTTGGCCTAGGTTGAAAGCTGACATTGCCATGTTCATCGCGAAATGCTAGGAGTTCCAACTAGTCAAAGTAGAACACCAACTCCCCTCCGGATTACTTCAACCTCTACCCATTTCAGAATGGAAATGGGAGGTAATAAGTATGGACTTAATTACAGGCTTACCCAAGAGTAAGAAACTGAACGACTCCATCTTTGTAGTGCTAGACAAGCTATCTAAAGCAGCCCACTTGATACCGGTAAAATCTACCTACAAAGTAGTTCACATCGCGGAAATATTCTGAAAGGAGATCTTTCGATTACACGGGATACCTAAGGAAATCATTTTCGATTAAGACACGAATTTCACTAGTAACTTCTGGAGAGTATTGTTCTCCGGTTTGGAAACTTAGTTACAATTCAGTACCACGTACCATCCCTAGACCGATGGACAAACAGAATGTGTAAACCAAATCCTCGAGGACATGTTGAGGATGTATGTCATGAACAACCCCACCAAGTGGGAAGATTATTTGCACCTCGCAGAGTTTGCATACAGCAAGGGTTATCAAACCTCGGCCAAAATGAGTCCTTTCAAGGTACTCTACGGCATGAAATGTCGGACACCCGTGACTTGGGACAGTCCAGTAGATAGACTTATGTTAGGATCCGACCTACTAAAGGACTTGGAATAGCTAGTCTCCAAGGTACAACTGAACTTAAAAGAAGCATAAGACCGCCAAAAGAGTTATGAGGACAAGAAAAGAAAAGACAAAGACTACCAAGTCGCTGAACATGTGTTTCTAAAAATAAAGGCAAAATGAATCTCGTTGATCTTGGGACGTTGTGGGAAACTAGCCCCAATATTTTGTGGACCTTTTGAAATATTGGCCAAGAAGGGCCCAGCAGCTTATGAGTTAGCCTGACGAGATCATATAAAAGTTCATAATGTTTTTCATGCTTCACTATTAAAGAAATATGTATACGATACTAAACATGTTATTGATTGGTCTTTATCATAGGTTGAGCCCGAAGGGGAGTTCACGCAAGAACCACTCCACATTCTGGACAAGAGAGAGGTGCATCTTAGGAGGAGGACCATTACTCAGCTGAAAGTGCAATGGAGGCACTTTGGGCCAGATGAGGCTACTTGGGAAAATGAGGCCACCATGAAAGAGGCATACCCCACCTTATTTCATGACTTCATTCCTAGTCCCTAGAAACACCAGGATGGTGTTTTTTCTAAGCGAGGAGGGATGTAATATCCTGAATTTTTGGACTAACTATTTTATTTCTTATATTGGGCCACAGCCCCAGCACCTATGCTTTATTTGGAGTATTGGTCACGAGCCCTAGCACCTATGATTTATTCTTTTATATATATATTGACATATCGAGCATGGACCCTGACTGACTGCTTTATTTGAGTGTATACTGGGCGAAAAGGCCTCGATGTTGTAATGATGTTCTTCAGCTTTGATATGGGTACAAACCCTAATATACTGAGATGATCTTTTGTTACTAACTGTGCAGAGCTATGATTTGACATGATTTGACTTATGAGTGTGTTGAGCATGGACTTAGAAACACACATCTAGCCTATGTACTGGGCATAAGCCCTGATGTACCTAGAAGAATGTTTATGTATTGGGAGTAAGTCCTGAGGTACATTAAGTGTTGGTCCTAAGCCCCGGAGCACTACAAGCTTGATAAACGAATACCGGATCTGAGGCATCTTAAATATTCTAGATGTGCCTCACAACCACATTCTAGCACTAGTGTTGAGCAAAGGCTCTAGAATTACACTAGCGTAACGCCCATGTGAGAGTGTTCAGTTAAAAGACTCTGAAGAGCACTCGGGGTTACTGGATCTCAAAGTGTTGAGCTGGAAGGACTCTGAATAATACTTTTAGTTTCATCACTTATTTTATTTGATTAAATGATTCATCTTTTATATATCATCAAGTACTGCGGGAACTACCATGTTAAAGGAGGGAATCCGACATGCGAAGAGAGAGACTAGAGGTACCTAACCAAGCTTACCAAGACCATCCAAGGAATTGGACCTTATCATTAAAAGTTAAAAGAAATATCATGTGAAGATACATAATTTAATAAAAGATAATTACCAATACTCTTTTATGACTAACATGCATAAAGGCCTCAAGGCTAATGTTATTATTGAAAGCTTTAATAATAATGTGTCATTATTTAATTATGAAATATATTTATTATAGATGGCTTATGCATTATTTAAATATTATTAATGAGGTGTTAATAGTTAAGTAACATATTATAATTATTATAATTATTTTTAATATAATTATTATTCGGAGCTTAAATCAAAATCACTTATAATTAAACAGCTGGAAAAGTCCTAGTTCAAAAGGACTAGATATTTAATTAAATAATACCTTTTAAATATTAATTATTTAATTTAAAGAAACTAATTATTTCAACAGTCCTAATTAAAAGACGCCGCTACATAAAGAGGGCAGATTCCAAGTTTGAGAATCATCTATCTTTTCATTATCGCTCTCTGATGCTAACTAAAGGAAAGAGTTCTGCTCCAAGAAACTGAACCAGCAGTAACCCTAGGTCCTCTATCTCTTTTGCATGTTTGAATCCAACTCAGGGGGATTCATACAAAACTAGGAACGGTTGTAGGATCATGGTTGGGAGGAACACGGTATCCCCAAAATTATCCAGCTGAGGAAAATCACCCTAACAGGTCAGCTAATCATAACAGTCTTTGCATTAACTACTGTTTGAGTGTGCAGGTTTCTACAAGAAAGGATCGAGTACCCAAGCAATCCAGGAATGTGTTATTAATTGTTTCCATTTCCTTGTTATAGTAGATTTAGGAATTTAAATTAGAATTTACTTTTTAGCAGTGTTTTCATTATAAACATTATCAACATTTAGAAGTTTCACTCAGAAACTAGTGGAGGGTCTAGCAGGCGTAGCCCAACTAGTGTTTGCTAGACAACATCCCATCATAAAAATTTTAGGAACTCTACTCTGGGTTTTTCTTTTGGAAGATTCCTAATACTATGCATTTCTTCCAATATTTCTCCATATTGTCTTCTAGGTTAGGGATATTATGTTTTCTTTTATATATGTATATGTTTTCTGTTTGAATCGTATTCCCTTATTAAATTCATAGTGTAGGGTTTTATCTATGCATGTTAATTCTTTTAATTATTATCCTTTCTATGCTGGAGAATCACCAAGTAGAAATAAAAAAGATATCAATCAAGACATCGAAACTCTCAGCCGCACTACACATTCCAATTATCAAACACCTTTGCGATTTCAATCATTAGTCAAACTTTACATCTAAATGCAACAGGTATTGCAAAGAGATTCATATTCAAAACAGAGACTCAGATATAACTCAATAGTATTTTTCATTATTAATATGGGTTCCAATCCAAAGACCCTCACGGGGTTGCCTCTTATTTCATGGATCGAACCCCATCCCCAATCAAATACGCATCATATCAAACCAAATTGTGGACACATAGCAACCATAAACTTATTCTACATTAGATAAACATTCATCCTTGCAAACAGTAAAGCTACAATTCGTATGAAGAACTGGGGGTTCCATTAATTAAAACTGTGAGAAGTCAAACGCTATTCGATACATCAGACAGGCTTCAGCAAACCATGAATTCCTCCTTAAAAATCAGAACCGAACACGCAACAGGAAAATGAAGGCTACGACTTCATACAAACATAAACGCAAACTTTTTTTTTAGTACATCTTAAAATTGGAAACTCTGATGGGCACGACTACCAGATGAAAGATCGATTCTCATAGCCTAACATTAGGATGTCCATTCATTGTAAATTTAAATAAACACGGTTCTAGGTATCAAACCCCTGGAGCAGCTCACATTGCCCAGAAACATTCTCTATAAGATAGTCAACTGATTGAAATACCACAGGCATCAATGAATACATATTTTCTATTTTGAAATACAAATCGACTAGCTATAGGATAGAAGCACAACAACATATACATATTTATAAATTCTCTTACGCCATACGAAAGAAAAACGTAGGACAGAGCAAAGGTAAGACTCACATATTTTAGCATGGACTCCATTAAATAAGACAAATGACTTGCCATCAAAATTGTAGACTGACAGAGCACCATTAAAAAGAAACACAGTGGCCATAGTTTCTTCACACAACCATTTAAGCTTCACAAAAAAGAAAATTTAGAAGTCCTTTCTCCATTTCAAAACCTCAAAGACGAGCTCCATGAATACATACATGGGAGAATATTCTTTCAAAACCCATATTTACATAGGTACGAATACATTGAAAGCAACCAAGACCAAAATCACTAAACATTGTTGTAAGCATGGAAACCCTTAGTAGATTCATCCATCGAAATATTATTATGACAATTTACCAAACACCAGGTCAAGTCAAAGGCGACCTCCCTAGAGATTCCAAGTCCAAGTGAGCCAAATGCATCACGAGTCTCTCCATTACAAACTTATCAAAACCTTCTCCAAACCACTAAGACCGATGGGGTGAAGGGTTGAAAGAACCCAGGACTTGCCAGTCCAAATGCTTTGTACAGTTCGTGTTGTTTTCCCCTTCTGGTCAATGCAGTGAGTCACCATACCTATCAGTGAATGAAAGCAAAAAGAAGTTAGGGCCTGGGCAGTTCTTAAAACTAGAAATGAAGATGAGGAGTCTTAGCGTTAAAACATGGACATAATTTACCTATAGGATAATCTCTACATCGCCTTCATGTTCCCCAAACCTTACCCTGGCCATGAGCGTAGCTCAAGCCATGCACAACCACCTTACAAACAAAGCTAAAACCCTCGTAGCCAAAATACCAAGTGAAAACACGACTTGACAAACTTTTTTGTAACCCTCGCTAAAGGCCTTAGTCCAGCTGGCCAAAAGCCATGTGACTACCATGTGCGACATTAATACTTTCTACTACCACGATAGGACTCTAATACGATTCACAAAACTATTTAGTATATTCGTGTGGGTTCATTACCCTTGGTTTATTAATACAAAAACAAAGATCTCAACCCCTTCATGTTGGCATAAGGATGCTTCCACTTTTGGCGTTTTTACATGGGAAGTTGCCAATCATATGGCCTACAAAGGACACCTGCATGGAAGATGACTATTAAATATGCATTAGCGTAATCGCTAATTAAGTCCATAGGTTTCACCCATTCACAAATTACCTCTTGGCAACTACGCCAAAAGTGTTTAGATCAACCCCAAAGATTCAGGGTGTTTCAACTTCCCTCATCAGGTTCATCATGCCTGAGAATTGCATTAGACAATTGACATTTTAAACATACATTTAGATCATGTAAGATGAATAGAGACTACTAGTATTATTGCATTGCAAAACCTTACACACACATATTCATCCTAATTACTTCCTCAACGAGAGCATGACCGATAAAAGTTACCTTGTTAGAAGTTTTCCTAAAACACTGAAATGGCAAATGCAAGTACCGATACGTTTCACATTACTGCAGGATAATCTCATAAATATATAATCTATGTTAGGAAAACTGAAAAGAAGAATATTTTTATTTTATTTTACTATTTAAGGGACATTACATTAACATAGTTGACTACCTTTCTCTTGGTTTCTGTCCAGCTAACTGAACCAGCCAAGATTTTTCAAACTTATTGAAGTGCAATTTACAACTTTTTGCTATACTAGGTGACACATAGTTTAAACTAGCACCTAGGTCTATTAAAATAGAAATTGGTTTTTTCTTTATCATACCTTTTATTTCAACCATACATGTCTGGTGATCAGCCTGCCGATTCCCCAAAGTTGCATTAATTATGGGAATCTTGTTCGCTATGTCACCAACAGTTTCTTCTTCCTATACTGTATGCACATTGCTGATATTTCTCTTTCTGTTAGGACAGTCTTTTGCATAATGAGGTCCCTGAAAATCCCATCATCTTATAGGTTCTCTTTGTTCAGTATTTTTAACATATGTATTAGGTATGTCTTTGTTCTTTACTACTGAAAAATTATACTATATTACCCTTTTAGTTTGTCCCTTGATAATTACTTGTAGGATAGTTTTGGGAATTATTTCCAAAAATTTTGTTAAACTTAAAGTTCTTTCTTCTTTTTTCAAAGTTATTTGATCTTTTAACCTTCCAGTTAGGTACACCTTCTCTTTTATTTATGCTTTGTTCATAACATAAATTAGCCTTCCTCATTTCGTCCTCAGGGTTTTTTGGATTATCATATTCTATTATGTGCTTAAAGCTAAGGGGTAAGCAACTTAGAAACCTATGTATTTTGGGATTCTCATCAATGATATAAGGTACGTATCATAGCAAACTTAAGAATTTACTACTTAGTTCCTTCATAGACATTGATCCTAGCTTTAGATCATAAAATTCCTTAGCATTTTCTTCGTAATATTGTTCAGAAATTTTTTTTCTCTTAAAGTATTTTTTAAAGGTTCTTCAAGTTACATACATTTCTTTAATATTTTTCACTCTTTTTATGTCCTTCCACCAGATATCAGCTTTTCCAGTTAAGTTATATATAGTCATTTTTTATTTTAGTCTGTTTGAATAATTATAGATTTGAAACTACTTTTTCATCCCAGACAACCATGCCTCAACTTCTTCCCCTTTTTCCACCTCACCATTAAACATTGGTGGCTTTATCTTTTTAAATTCTCTTGAAATTTCTTCATAAGGTTTATATTTTTTCTTTTTAGGGCTATTGTCACTTCTTTCACTGGAATAATTATAGTTCTCTCTATGTGGCTTAACATTATTTTCTGTGGAGGAATCACTTTCATTATCAGAAAACTTTAACTTTTTGCCTTTATGTTTGTAAGATATAGTTCCAGAATTAGACTCAGGTTCTTTCCTTTTATCCTTCTCTTCATTATGTAATTTACTCAGCAATACATGATTTAATTCTTCCCGTGCTCTCAGGATTCCTTCGTTATCTTCCTTAACATTTTGTAATTCATATTTTAAGTCTCTCACAGTTTGGAGTAATTCAGATGAGTTATTATTTCTATCATTATTTAGTTCCACCCATATATTATCATTATTAACATATTCTTGTTCATGACTTTGATGTGTTCCATCTTCCGTAGATGCATCTACTCCTTCCATTTCCTTCAAAATAAAGATTTTATTTTTGTATGGAAACAATTTTAAAACATAAGTCAGTATTTTGTTTTCCTGTTTTTGTATTGGACACGTGAGTTGAGCCAATTTTCAGGCCCAGTGTTTGTAACCATGTTCTGATGCCACATGTAACAACTCTAAAAAAATACAACATTAATTTGTTTTTGTATATGATATAACTAATAATTATGATCCAGGGTTTTCCTAGGACTTACTTCATTTACATGTTAACTGGCAAAGTACACACTTGTACATGCTTGTTATTACTTTTGTTTGTGAGGAATATGTTAGTTGATATCTCACTATGTTAACATCGAAATTTATGCCATACACGTACTCTTACATATAAGGTCAGGGTTTTTCCCTTATACGAAATCATATGTGTTGCAAACTATTGATATGTATTCCCAAATTATTAAATAATAAGATTAGAGATATACTCTATATCTATAGACCTACCATAGCCATGTAGACATTATACTTCTCTTATTAATGTATTTAACAATACATAACTAGGTCTTAGAATACCTTAGTAATTTAGGTGTGACTACCTGTGCATTGAAATATTTATTTAATCAAGTGTAATTACTTGCGTTCATAGAAATACTATATATCGTGGATTAATTTATTGCATACATTGATATGATTTTCATTTTAAATATTGTTATGGATAAGAATGGATGGTCATGAATGTTTTATGTTTTATGTGATGACCCTACTCTTCCCTGTACTTTCCACGATGTTATGGCGATTCGTATATATATGATTTAAGGTTTAAAGGTGTATGCTCTGTTGGCTCGTCCATAACCGTTGATATTACTATCAACACCCGAAATTTTCTGAAAAATTTAAAAATTTAAAAATAGCATATAATCTTATTAATTTTAGTCATTAGCTGTTTGATTAATTTATGTTATCCGAATTGTAACTGAATGTTCTTTTATTATACTTAAATTTAAAGATGAGTTTCTTGTCAGTTACTGATTGTTTTTCTGTTTTGCAACCACAAGGGGGAATTGCCATAACAGACTGGGCTTACTTAGCTTCCGAGCTAATGCAAGATATTTTCTTTCTCTTACAGATATACAGGTAATCTTTGGGTCACTGCAAACAAACCTTTAAAGTATTATAAAACAATTTGCTGTACCAAATCATTCAGTAAAAGTATAAGCATGCTAGCCAGGTTATCAAGTGTTTAAAGGTAGAACTCTTCCTATGATCTCCTTAAGATCTTACTGATAGAGAGTTGGAAATTACTAGAGAATATGATAGCTATTTTTTTCTTGATAATAAATGAATTGAATAACCCTATGCAGTATTTGTCCTTTGATGATATTACTGTAATACAAATATATTCCTTAACTAGCACTGTAGAATACAACTGGGTTACCATACTCAGACCAGTTTTTACTCATCCATTATTGTCGCATCAAGCCAAGTTTAAAGTTAGAATATAATTTGATTTACAACTTCCATTATAAAGGAACGGGAGTTAATAATATAAAAAAAAATACATACTTTGCTTATCTCCGGCAATTACAAGGTTTAAGTATCGGATACATGTCTCCTCTTAACTTTTTAAGGGTTGCATTGATTGGGAAACTACTCCTATTTCCATGATTGACTGTGAAATAAGAATCTATAAACACCTTCTAGTTCTTCATGATTAAACTTGTTGAGCATTATGGATGACAAAAGTCTACTTATTATCATAAGGAATCTGAGACTATTATGAGATTGTTATTATATTGTAACAACAAGTAACAAGAACTAGGGTAACCTGAATCCAAATTTGTGAGTTATATAGCTTGAATTCTACCAGTTTAAGTCACATAAAGAAAGAATGACAAGTCCTATACCATCTGTGCAAAGCTATAGCAATTAGCAATATAGTAGCAGAATTGTAATTAGCTAAACCCAATCTCATTACATTAACTTATAGACTTAAAGAAATGATCTATGTCTTGTCACATGAGACTAGGGTTATGGCAATATGGTAATAAGTTTTATGAACAACTTATAATTTAAGATTATACCGCTAACCTTACAATTCCTTTAAATTAGAAACAAACCTCTATACTTCAAGACTTAATCCTTGAACACCATTATAATGCATGGTTTAATTGAATATAGGGAAAGGTCTTAATGTTTACTAAGCAAGGTTCGAAAGCATTGTTCTAATATGAAAAAGTGTGGCAGGTGAAACTATGGTATCGCGACCATAATAGATATTCATGATATGATTTTGTTGGCAAAAAAACGGTGGAAAATCTCGTCGTACCACTTTAGAACCTCGACCCACTTGCATGAAATAATTTGGACACTATGTGGTCATTCCAGAGCCACACGTTTGTGATATAAAACTGTTGACTAAACCCTACTTGGCCATTTCTCCCTCGCCTTCGGGCTCGGTCGCTCTGCGAACCCTCCTGGTCCAAGCTTTGTTGATACACTGTTGGTAGCAGCTTCCATACTACTTCAGTTCGTCGTGCTTGTCTACTGCATTGTGTGGGAGTCCTTATACTTTGTTGTTGGCGGCCATAAAGTTGTTGAAAACCTAGGGTTTTTCCTTTGCTATCTTTACTGACCCTGTCACTGCGTGACTGCATCTCTCGACCTGGTTCTGTTAAAGCTTCCATACTGGAAGATGCCCTTTGCTTCTGCCAGCTCGTGGTATTCCGTGACAAGGGAGGGGTTTACACTTACTCTGCTCGTGGTTATTAGGCTATTTACTGTGTGTGAGCTTCTTTTAGTTCACTGGTAAGCTACAGGTTGTTCTTTCGATTCTCCAGTTTGTTTAAAAAAAAAATTAGTTTAAACAATAATATCTATATAAAGTTTTAACCAGCTGATTCTTTCTGTAACGCCCTGTATTTTGGCTAGGCATGTTTATGAGTTAGACACCTTTCACTCTATTTTCTTGTTATCTATTCAACTCAACTAGACAGAATGAACTATATTTTCGGCATGTTAGACATGATGATATGTTGCTACTATGTTTAAGATGTTACTATGTCCATGCTGATACTACAGTTATGATGTTACTATATTCATGCAGATTATTAAGTTATGATTATCATGAGATTCATTGCTTTTATGATGAAAATATATGTTTTAGCGTTTTCATTGATGAAATGTGAAATATATGGAGTTGTACGTGGATACCATCTTCTTATATGACTTATTGAAGTATTATATGTCATACGCATCTATGATGAACTAAAAAGGTTACATGAAATAAAATGATTTTTGATAACATGGATCAATTGGCGATCAATGGGAAATGCTTTCTATAGATTGTATTTTTGCGAAATACTAACCTACAGGGCACGAGGCCTATGGGATAGCCAGCTACTTGATATGATATATTGGGAAAAGAACATGTTCGTACAGTAAACCTTAGCAGCCAAGAATGATGATACGATAACACGAATTGGTAATCTTGATAGCAGCAGAGTATGATTTGATAAGGGTGTAGACCCAGTATGTTGAGAGGGATGGATGTGTTTCCCACCCTATGTTCCTATGATACCTGAGATCATGGGAGGGCCGTGCTAAGACACGCTCCCCATGTAGTTGTGATGACGATGGTCGGATGCCTGCTAGGGGAGGATAGGTCCGCTGTTCAGCCGACGCTATCGCTCTCAAGTTCTATGTGGTCAGGTCAGTGAGTCCGACATCCACTTTGGTACTAGCAGAGGAAGGATAGGGAGGATGCAGGATGTAGGTTATGATGGGAGGATGTGTTAGTTAGTACTGTTGAGGGTTGGGTATTCCTGGATTCCGAATTAGTGGTAGTAAGTACCCTTCCTTGTACATGATTGATTAAACTGATGTAAAGATAAAGGTAATGATGTGAAATCACAAAGAATTAACTGTTAAATAACTGAGGACGTTAAGTAATTGTACTATATATATTATGCTTGTTCTTCTGCATGGGGGTAAATATTACTATTAGTTAGCAGGTATGCATAGGCGAGATGGGGTTTTCCTATAGTACATTTGTGATCTGTGCATACACTGGCCATGCATGCACACCTTGCACATGTACACTAGTATCGATATACAAACACTTAAACATATGGAATAAATGTATAAGTAGTCATAAGTAAATATGTAAATCATGCATTGATCGAACTCTGATAACAAATATAAAGTTATTTAAGAGGTGTAAAACAAATCAATTAAGCTATGTATTACTTGTTGGTAAACATCGTGATAAACAATTGAGACAAGTGTCGTCAGTTCACATCGTCATCTGAGAATTGTTGTAAATAAGGTAATGGTACTATCTAATTCATTAGTAAGCTTGTTTAAGCCCTTAAGGGTGCTTTGTTTAGAAGAACGACTATACTATGTAGATATTAGGGTACTCATGCGATAAACAAATGATTTAAAATACATTTTTATTAAATTCACCATTTGGTACTACTAGGTGGTGATTTAATTAATAATATTACTTAATTAATGTTATTTTAATAATATTACTATTCATGTCATAACAATTGCAAAATAGGTAAAATTTAAATATTGATTAATAAACGATTAGAGTGTGATTATTCCATTTATAAGTTAGACATAATAGGATAACAATTTTGGAATGGATGTGATGAGATGAAAAAGGTTTATTACTATTTAACTATTCAATGCGAATCTTAGAATTTAAATCTCAAGATAAGTTATATTGACAAATGTGGTAGACCATTAAAACATTTCATGTCCAAGTTGAAAAGAGTCAACTATTTATATAATATTTTACTAATGACATTAATAACATTAAATACAAAGGGGAAGGAGTAAATGTGGGAGGGGCTCGAGAGATGAGTTTGGGGGGGGCGGGCGGTGGAGTAAGCCCAAGGCCTTCTCGAGTAGGGAAGGAGGGATATAGGGGGGGATGAAGTGGAAGGCAAGGGGGAGCTGGAAGTACATAGAAAAAGGTTTGGAGAACCAAGGACAGACTGCTCTCAGGATTATCAGCTTGTGAGCTCGAGGGCTTGGAAATCCTTGAATTTATAAGGGCCAGCAAGATAATAGCTGGTCGGTAGGGTGGACACATCGTTTTGGCTGACTAAGAGAATGAAATCATAACCTGCTGCAACCTACGGTCGACTAGCATCAGCATCAAGTAATTTCCTTGTTATTTATTTTATTTGATTATTATGCTGAGACTTACTCTGAACCCTGCATATACTTTGCTCTTTACTGATTTATTACGGTGAAACAAAATCTTATGTTGAAAACAATTGTTGCAAGAAATAATGATATGTTAGTTCATTTTTAAATACAAGAATTTTAAGTACAAGATAGTAAACTAAGTCTCATCTAACAGAAATAGAGATTAGATTGGAATTTACTCCCTTACACCTGAGTAAAGTTCAATAAAAAGAAAATTAACTCAGAAAAACAACCTAGTGCTCTGCTGTAAAACCAAGGCACTACACTTTCGTTGCAGGCCCTGGCTACTCTTGAAGGTGTAAATGACACAAACCTCGGCGGTTGGCTTTACCTGGTAAGCCTGGTTTCCACCATGGCGTTTCCTCCTTGCTGGTTGTTAGGGTGGTTAGGGTTTTGGCTTAAGCGAAGTGACTCAGTGATTTCCTTAGCTCTGTTCAGTCTTTTAACTGCATGTAAATGAGTTATTACAGGTTTAACCCTGTGTTGTAGTAGGATGATACGGCTTCGGTCGATATTGTAATTAATAGTCTTACTTTTGTATTGAAGGATTTCTATAGATGGAATACTGTGTATATATATATATATATGGTAATAATTGTAAGCCTGCCGTAGATGAGGTTATGGCCTCGTTATTTTGTTTTATTACTGTACTCTTAAATTGTACAGGGTTTTCACCCAGGGTTTGGTAATATGTTTTGTTATAAGTTTTCCTGTATCTTTGAGCTCGTTATCGCATGCATTTATAAATTCTATGTTTTGTACAGAAATAAGTAAAATTGAGTTTATAACCACTTGTACTGTGAACTTATGATGCAGCCGTAGGTGAAAACATTGTCTCAACTCTTAGCATAAATTTTACTTGTGCAAACTGGACTGTTAGGGTTCATCCCAAATTTTACAGTCGAGTTTTAGTTTAGTTGCTTAACCTGTTATTAAAATTATGACTCTGTTGTTATTTGAGAGTTAAAAGAATGATATTACTATGATGTTTAAGCTCGATAAATGAGCTAATGTTTGTTCTGTTATTTCTTTTGTTTTTGAAAATAATAACTGAGTTATTATTCTATTAATAAATTTTCTTTAATATAAAATACTGTTAAGGTTAGGTAACTTGATTTATTTATTATGTAATAATTTCCTAATTTATTTATAGGGTTTGTACCCTTATACAATAACCTAGCTGTGAAAACAATTCTTCTGCAATGTTATTGATAATGATATCAATACTGTAATTTATCTGGTTATATTTTATTACTGTCTCCTATGATTGTTTATTTAATTTTGTATGCACAGAGCATAATTACTTTGTACGTAATCCTTACTTATCTATTCATCAATTATAATTACTAGGTTTATAATTGCAATAGTAAATTATTAATTAAAGTATTACTACTATATTAAATGCATTATAGATACATTATTAGGAATGTAATAATGATATTACTTCTTACTAGAGATGCTAAAAAAAAACACAGTAACTCTACCAAATTTAACTACTGCTAATCTGAGATACTCACTTTACTAACTAATTACTCCTCTGAAAAATAGAAAATAAACACAACATACATCCATTCATATTTAATAAACATACGGAAATAAATGGCAGAACCTATTTAAGCTGTGGACAACAACATCAATGGGAGGCCGTTCCTCCCTACCAACTCCTGGAGAGTGCTCAGACAACAACTTCTTAGGACCCCCGAGCTTGCTCTGGTCTCCCTGGTTGGAACTAGGTGCAACAAAGTCAATTCTCTCAGCCCAAAAAGCTACAATGGAACCAAGTTACTGCATCCATCCTCCTAAAACAACTTCCTTACTGTATTTCCCTCTTCCTCAATGAATTTCCTGAATAACATTCACCTGAATGAATTCTCTCCCTCTAGAAAATTCGAGCCCCCAGCTCTGTTCATTGAGTTCTTTTTAAAAGATTGCCTAGGTCTTTGTTGGGTTAACTGTCATTAATGAGCCACCTGCTCTGATTCCTCTTTCTTGGGGAATCATGACGCCAAATATAAGGAAGTTGCCACATGCAACTTAGGAAGTGTTTGAGGATGCTGCCACTTGTTTTTGCTTTTCCACCTAGTTCCATCCACCAGTTTTACCAGTAACCTCTTTTTAACAGCTCTCCCATGCTGTTGTCTCCACAATTTATTTATTAATAATAAAATATTCTGAATTACACTCCACTTCTGTTGACTCTGCTAAGTCATCCATCCCTACTTAGCATTTAATTTAACATAATGTATCAGGAATATAATAAAACTATTACATAATTTTTACAAAATTGGGGTATGTGACATACACACCCCCTTAAAATGTAACATCGTCCTCGATGTTACTTATTCCTCATCCTCTGCAACCTTCTGGAACAGATTTGGGTATGCTTCCTGCATCTTACTTTCCAGTTCCCAGGTAGCTTCTTCAGGACTAAGGTGCTTCCATTGCACCTTCAGCTGTCCAATTGTGTGGTTCCGCAGAGTAATTTCCCTCCTCCCGAGGATAAAATCTGGTTCCACCAGAACTTCCCCTTCTAGTTCTACCTGTACAATGTTCCAATCAATCACGTGAGTAGCATCATGAACATACTTTTTCAGAACAGAAATATGGAAAACATTGTGCACTTTTAAATTAGGTGGTAACGCTAGCTGATAAGCAACTTGACCAATTCTAGATAAAATTTCAAACGGACCACAATAACGTGGCGCTAATTTTGCACAACTCCCCAATCTTAGGGAGCTCTTCTTTGGTATTACATTTATGAACACATGCTCACCCCCCTGGAACTCTTTAGGAGTTCTTTTCAAGTCTGCTTGGCTCTTTTGCCGATCCTGGGCAATCTTCAAATTCTCCTGCACTTGTTTCACAATCTGTTCCATTTCTTTTAATAATTCAGGTCCTAACACTAATCTATCTACTGGATTATTCCAGGAGATAGGAGTGTTACATTTACGCCCATATAGAATTTCAAAAGGACTGAACTTAGCTGACGATTGATAGTTGTTATTGTATGCAAATTTTGCTAAATGTAAATAATCCTCCCACTTACCTGGTTGATCCTTAACATACATTCTTAACAGATCTTCCAATACCTGATTAACTCTTTCAGTCTGTCCATCCGTCTGAGGATGGAAAGAAGTGTTGAAATTCAGTGTTGTGTTTAATCCCTTAAACAAGGATTTCCAGAAATTTCCTGTGAATTTAGGATCTCTGTCTGAAATAATAACCTTTGGTACACCATGTAACCGAAAAATCTGCTTTAGAAAAATGTCAGCTATGTTTGCAGCCTTGTATGTGGTTTTAACAGGAATAAAATGTGCTGCTTTACTTAATTTATCTACCACCACCATAATTGAATCATTCTGATTTTGATTTTTGGGTAATCCAGTTATGAAATCTAAGCTGATTATTTCCCACTTCCAACTAGGAATAGACAGAGGTTGCAGTAACCCAGCTGGATGATGATGTTCTGTTTTCACTTGTTGACAGTCCAAACATCTAGCTATATACTCAGCTACTTCAGATTTCATATTAGGCCAGAAATAATCTTTTCTCAAGATGGTGACAATCTTCTGGTAGCCTGGATGCCCTGAGTAAGGGGTTTTATGAACTTCATCCAGAACTAGCAATTTAACCTTAGATACATTAGGCACATACAGTCTGTCTTTAAATAATAAAAATCCATCTTTATTTAGACTATAACCCTTTATTAAACTTTATGTAGGTTCTTCTTTAGCTGTAGCTTATAAATTTTGATAAATTTCATCCAATTTTATCCCTTCCATCAACTGTTCATTTAAATCAAAGGTATAAGTACTGATAGCTATTGTAAAATTCATCTTTGCATTTTTGCTCAAAGCATCAGCCACCTTATTTTCTTTTCCTTTTATGTGCTGAATTTCGAAATCGTATTCACTTAAGAAGGTCAACCATCTTGCTTGCCTTACATTTAAGTTAGGCTGATCTAAAAGGTATTTCAGACCCTTATTATCAGTCATTAAAGTGAACTTTCTGCCTATTAAGTGGTGTCACCACATTTTTAAGGCATGAATAACAACGGCTAGTTCTAAATCATAAGTGGCATAATTCTTTTCATGAATCTTTAGCTTCCTAGACTAATAGGCAATGACATGCCCATCCTGAGTCAACACTCTGCCTAGACCGTCATTGCAAGCATCGGTGCAAACCATGAAATCCTTATTAGGATTTGCTATTCTTAGAATAGGCGCAGTTGTTAATAAAGTCTTTAATTTCTTAAATCTTTCTTCACATTTTAAGTTCCAATCAAATTTATTGCCTTTCTTTTGCAAGGAAGTGATTGGGTTGGCTATTTTTGAAAAACCTTCTATGAATCTCCGGTAATAACTAGTAATTCCCATGAAGGACCTAACATCTGTTACGTCTTTTGGTACTGGCCAATCTTCGATTGCCCGAATCATTTCACGATCAACTGAAATCCCTTCCTTAGTCACTACAGGACATAAGTACTGGATTTCATCCCTGAAGAAATCACACTTACTAAACTTCGCAAAGAGCTGTTGCTCTCGCAGTTCTTGTAAGACCATCCATAAATGTTCTTTATGTTCCTCTTCGTTTTTAGAATAAATTAAAATGTCATCGATGAATACGACAACAAATTTATCCAAGTATTTATGCATTATGTTATTCATTAGACACATAAAGACGGTTGGGGCATTAGTAAGCCCAAATGGCATTACAACAAATTCGTAATGTCCATACCTCGTTCTGAAAGCTGTCTTGAATATGTCCTCTTCTTTAATTCTCACTTGACGATAGCCTGATCTCAGGTCTATCTTAGAGAACACCGTAGCTCGACGTAGCTGATCAAATAGATCATCTATGCGGGGCAACGGATATCTGTTTTTAATTGTCATCTTATTTAGTTGACAGTAATCTATGCAAATTCGCATAGTTCCGTCCTTTTTTTAACAAAGATTACTGGTGCTCCCCAAGGGGACACACTAGGTCGAATGTATTTCTTATCTATTAATTCCTTTAACTGTGATTTTAATTCATTAAGCTCCAGAATATTCATACGATACAGAGCCTTCGAACTGGGTACAGCACCTGGTACTAGCTCAATTGTGAAATCCAGTTCCCTCTTGGGAGGTAATCCTAGAATTTCCTCCAAAAAAACATCAGTAAATTCGTTTACTACAAGAATATCCTCTATTTTTATTTTACTTATTTCAGACTTACTTGTCTCATCTATAATAGTTACAGCATATGCTTTGCACTCTTTCTTGATTGCTCTTTTAAGTTATAAGGCAAAAATCTGTCTGATTACAGTTTTCCTAGGAATACCCTTAATCGTTATAGGCTATTCATTATTATTCACACTTGTAAAGGTCTTATTAAAACAGTTTAAAACTACCTTATGCTATTATAACCAGTCCATACCAATAAGTATGTCATACAAGCCAAGTGGTAAAACATTTAATTTAACAGTAGTTTTAAAATCATTCATATCTAGGGCACATTCTTTAACATAACAGTTCACCTTCCTTTTTGCCCCAGTGGCTAGTTGTACTGATCAAGAGTTATCAAACCTTTCAATAGTCAAATTACACTTTTCTACTATCTGCGGTGAAATATAACTAAGGCTAGCACTTGGATCAATTAAAATAGTTATAGGGGTTTTGTTAACCATACCTTCTACTTCCACCATGGAAGTTTGATAATCAGCTTGGCGGTTCTCCAATGCTGCATTGATTCGGGGCATAGTCCTTGCAAAGTCTCCAACAGTCATTTCATCTTGTATAGTATGAATATTGCTATTTGGTTTCTTCCAATTTGGGCAAACTGAAGCATAGTGTGGGCCATTGCACTCCGAGCACTTAACAGGCTCCTTCCGTTCAAAATTCTTAGTGAAATTTCCATGATTGTTAGAAACCTCCTTGCTTCCCTTGAAGTTATTGGAATTATTAGAAGCACCATTTTTGCTTCCCTGGAAGTTCTTACCATTATAATGGTTTCTGTTCTTGTTATTCCTGAAATTTTTCTGGGGTACAAACTCCTTTTTCCTGAACTCAAGCTGATTACTGTTCTTTTTAGCCTTCCAGTTGGCTATTCCTTCTTTCTTTTTGTTCTGTTCAAAATAGAAATTAGCCTTTCTCATGGATTCTTCCAGAGTTTTGGGATTATCATATTAGATTCTGTCCTTTATATGATATGGCAGGCAGTTGAGAAACCCTTGTACTTTAGGTTTATATTCAACAAAATACAACACATATCTTAACAGACTTAAGAACTTACTGTTTAAGTCCTTCATAGTCATAGATCCTAGCTTTAACTCATAAAATTCCTTGGCCCTTTCTTCATAGTATTGTTCGGACAGGAATTTCTTTTTGAAATATCTCTTAAAGGTACTCCAATTGACCTCTTTTTCTTTGATCCCCTTGACCCTTTTCAATTCCTGCCACCATATATCTGCCTTTCCAGAAAGGTTATAGATGGCCATTCTCGCCTTCAGTTGATTTGAATAGTTGTATATCTGAAAATATTTTCTCATCCTAGATAACTAGGATTCTGCCTCTTCTCCTGTTTCAGTTTCTCCATTAAAAGTTGGGGGTTTTATTTTCTTGAACTCCCCAGAAATCTCTTCATAAGGCCTGTACCTTTTATTTCTGTTATACAACTCAGCCTCACTACTGTCACTAGTAGTGTAATGGCTTTGTTGTTCGCTTCTTTCTTCAGATGATGAACTGCTATCCGATTTAGCTAGTTTCATCTTTTTAAACCCTTTTTGATGGCTAGCTTCTTCAGATTCAGATCTTTTGCATCTCCCTTCAGTTTGAAATTTTTCCATCAAAATTTGATTTAATGGCTCCTGAGTTTTCAAGATCCTTTCATTATCCTTCTTGACTGATTCCATTTCAGTCTTTAAACTCTTTATAGTCTGCATCAGCTTGGAGGAGTGAGTAGTTACCTCCTCTATCACAGGTTCTCTAGACATCTGTCTTGTCTTAGTGTTTGGAGATTCCTCCTCAGCATATTCTCCTAGCTTCTCCATACCTACCTGTTAGTTTCAGAAAATCTGCTCTTTTACATGAAACAAAAATACAAGTTAATACATTATATATATATAATTTTTTTTAAATTTTTTTTTTTACCATTCTGCGGAAACTAGTTGGGCCACATAAAGGCCTAGTATTTGAACCATGCTTTGATACCACATGTCAACACCCGAAATTTTCCGAAAAATTTAAAATTTTTAAAATAGCATATAATCTTATTAATTTCAGTCATTAGCTATTTGATTAATTTATGTTATCCGAATTGTAACTGAATGTTCTTTTATTATACTTAAATTTAAAGATGAGTTTCTTGTTAGTTACTGATTGTTTTTCTGTTTTGCAACCACAAGGGGGAATTGCCATAACAGACTGGGCTTACTTAGCTTCCGAGCTAATGCAGCAGATTTTCTTTCTCTTACAGATATACAGGTAATGTTCGGGTCGCTGCAAACAAACCTTTAAAGTATTATAAAACAATTTGTTGTACCAAATCATTCAGTAAAAGTATAAGCATGCTAGCCAGGTTATCAAGTGTTTAAAGGTAGAACTCTTTCTATGATCTCCTCAAGATCTTACTGATAGAGAGTTGGAAATTACTAGAGAATATGATAGTTATTTTTTTCTTGATAATAAATGAATTGAATAACCCTATGGAGTATTTGTCCTTTGATGATATTACTGTAATACAAATATATTCCTTAACTAGCACTGTAGAATACAACTGGGTTACCATACTCAGACCAGTTTTTACTCATCCATTACTGTCGCATCAAGCCAAGTTTAAAGTTAGAATATAATTTGATTTACAACTTCCATTATAAAGGAACGGGAGTTAATAATATAAAAAAAAATACATACTTTTCTTATCTCCATCAATTACAAGGTTTAAGTATCTCATACATGTCTCCTCTTAACGTTTTAAGGGTTGCATTGATTGGGAAACTACTCCTATTTCCATGATTGACTATGAAATAAGATTCTATAAATACCTTCTAGTTATTCATGATTAAACTTGTTGAGCATTATGGATGACAAAAGTCTACTTATTATCATAAGGAATCTGAGACTATTATGAGATTGTTATTATATTGTAACAACAAGTAACAAGAACTAGGGTAACCTGAATCCAAATTTGTGAGTTATATAGCTTGAATTCTACCAGTTTAAGTCACATAAAGAAAGAATGACAAGTCCTATACCATCTGTGCAAAGCTATAGCAATTAGCAATATAGTAGCAGAATTGTAATCAGCTAAACCCAATCTCATTACATTATCTTATAGACTTAAAGAAATGATCTCTGTCTTGTCACATGAGACTAGGGTTATGGAAATATGGTAATAAGTTTTATGAACAACTTATAATTTAAGATTATACCCCTAACCTTACAATTCTTTTTAATTAGAAACAAACCTCTATACTTCAAGACTTAATCCTTGAACACCATTATAATGCATGGTTTAATTGAATATAGGGAAAGGTCTTAATGTTTACTAAGCAAGGTTCGAAAGCATTGTTCTAATATGAAAAAGTGTGGCAGGTAAAACTATGGTATCACGACTGTAATGCATATTCATGCTATGATTTTGTTGGAAAACAAATGATGGAAAATCTCGTCGTAGGATTTTAGAACCTCGACCCACTTGCATGAAATAATTTGGACACTACGTGGTCATTCCAGAGCCACGCTTTTGTGATATAAAACTGTTGACTAAACCTTACTTGGCCATTTCTCCCTCGCCTTCGGGCTCGTTCACTCTGCGAACCCTCCTGGTCCAAGATTTGCTGATACACTGTTGGTAGCAGCTTCCATACTGCTTCAGTTCGTCGTGCTTGTCTACTGCATTGTGTGGGAGTCCTTATACTTTGTTGTTGGCGGCCATAAAGTTGTTGAAAACCTAGGGTTTTTGCTTTGCTATCTTTACTGACCCTGTCACTGCGTGACTGCATCTCTCGACCTGGTTCTATTAAAGCTTCCATACTGGAAGATACCCTTTGCTTCTGCCAGCTCGTGGTATTCGGTGACAAGGGAGGGGTTTACACTTACTCTGCTCATGGTTATCACGCTATTTACTGTGTCTGAGCTTCTTTCAGTTCACCAGTAAGCTACAGGTTGTTCTTTCGATTCTCCAATTTGTTTTTAAAACAAATTAGTTTAAACAATAATATCTATATAAAGTTTTAACCAAGATGATTCTTTCGTTGCAGGCCCTGGCTACTCTTGAAGGTGTAAATGACACAAACCTCGGCGGTTGGCTTTACCTGGTAAGGCTGGTTTCCACCATGGCGTTTCCTCCTTGCTGGTTGTTAGGGTGGTTAGGGTTTTGGCTTGAGCGAAGTAACTCAGTGATTTCCTCAGCTCTGTTCAGTCTTTTAACTGCATGTAAATGAGTTATTACAGGTTTAACCCTATGTTGTAGTAGGATGATACGGCTTCGGTTGATATTGTAATTAAAAGTCTTACTTTCGTATTGAAGGATTTCGATAGATGGAATACTGTGTATATATATATATATATATATATGGTAATAATTGTAAGCCTGCCTATAGATAAGGTCACGGCCTCGTTATTTTGTTTTATTACTGTACTCTTAAATTGTGAAGGGTTTTCACCCAGGGTTTGGTAATATGTTTTGTTATAAGTTTTCCTGTATCTTTGAGATCGTTATCGCATGCATTTATAAATTCTATGTTTTGTACAGAAATAAGTAAAATTGAGTTTATAACCACTTGTACTGTGAACTTATGATGCGGTCGTAGGTGAAAACATTGTCTCAACTCTTAGCATAAATTTTACTTGTGCAGACTCGACTGTTAGGGTTCATCCCAAATTTTACAGTCGAGTTTTAGTTTAGTTGCTTGACCTATTATTAAAATTATGACTCTGTTGTTATTTGAGAGTTAAAAGAATGATATTACTATGATGTTTAAGCTCGATAAATGAGCTAATGTTTGTACTATTATTTCTTTTGTTTTTGAAAATAGTAACTGAGTTATTATTCTATTAATAAATTCTCTTTAATATAAAATACTGTTAGGGTTAGGTAACTTGATTTATTTATTATGTAATAATTTTCTAATTTATTTATAGGGTTTGTACCCTTATACAATAACTTAGCTGTGAAAACAATTCTTCTGCAATGTTATTGATAATGATATCAATACTGTAATTTATCTCGTTATATTTTATTATTGTCTCCTATGATTGTTTATTTAATTTTGTATGCACAGAGCATAATTACTTTGTACGTAATCCTTACTTATCTATTCATCAATTATAATTACTAGGTTTATAATTGCAATAGTAAATTATTACTTAAAGTATTACTACTATATTTAATGCATTATAGATACATTATTAGCAATGTAATAATGATATTACTTCTTACTAGAGATGCTAAAAAAAACCACAATAACTCTACCAAATTTAACTACTGCTAATCTAAGATACTCACTTTACTAACTAATTACTCCTCAAACAAATAGAAAATAAACACAACATACATCCATTCATATTTAATAAACATACGGAAATAAATGGCAGAACTTGTTTAAGCTGTGGACAACAACAGCAATGGGAGGCCGTTCCTCCCTACCAACTCCTGGAGAGTGCTCAGACAGCAACTTCTCAGGACCCCCGAGCTTGCTCTGGTCTCCCTGTCTGGAACTAGGTGCAGCAAAGTCAATTCTCTCAGCTCCAAAAGCTATAATGGAACCAAGTTAGTGCAGCAATCCTCCTAAAACAACTTCCTTATCGTATTTCCCTCTTCCTCAATGGATTTCCTGAATAACATTCACCTGAATGAATTCTCTCCCTGTGGAAATTCGAGCCCCCAGCTCTGTTCATTGAGTTCTTTTTAAAAGATTGCCTAGGTCTTTGTTGGGTTAACTGTCATTAATGAGCCACCTGCTCTGATTCCTCTTTCTTGGGGAATCATGACCCCAAATACAGGGAAGTTGCCACCTGCAACTTAGGAAGTGTTTGAGGATGCTGCCACTTGTCTTTTGCCTTTCCACCTAGTTCCATCCACCAGTTTGATGAGTAACCTCTTTTTAACAGCTCTCCTATGTTGTTGTCTCCACAATTTATTTATTAATAATAAAATATTCTGAATTACACTCCACTTCTGTTGACTCTGCTGAGTCATCCATCCCTACTTAGCATTAAATTTAACATAATGTCTCAGGAATATAATAAAACTATTACATAATTTTTACAAAATTGGGGTATGTGACAATTACCATTATGGAGATGAGGATATTCAACGAGATCGTACCTCGTTCAACATGGAATGTTAGGTTGGCGTTTAATGTCATGTTATGAGATGGAAAATCTATGGCCCTCGATTTCAAGGATGGTGAAAGACTTGGCACTTGGGATTTGAGATTTGAAAAGTGTTAATTGTCCTTCAGACGGTTTTCATTAATCTCCTCTTAATGTTGTCTAAAACCTAAAAACTCATTCATTGTACTCTACGCATTTGGAGGGATTTGGCTCTGCAAGTTATTCGGCCTTTGGCCACAATGGGCACTGTTGGAAATTCCGCCTATGTATTTGAGTTTTCTTTGCATGTTAATTCTGTTTGGTTTGGTAGATTGATTCTTTCCTCATGATAGAAGGAGGGTCACCGTGAAGATTCTTTGGCTCTACCATGTTGAAGTTATTTAACTCTATGACAAAATTTTATATCCATCTTTCCGATGCTCTGTATCAACAAGTAACCTGAGAGTTCTTTTTGCTCATCTCTATGAGTTGGATAGACTTAACTGTGTTTATACCCTATGGGTTGATACTAAGGGCATGCCAAACCTTCATAAGGGTTTTGATACAAGAAAATTTTCTATGGCTATGAGCTAGGTTATCATTGCTTTAAGTCTTATCATTGTTAATTCTTTATCCTTAGGGTTTTGTAATCTATTGTAAAAGATTATACTTACAGGAAGTTACATAATGATGTATATATTTACTAATCTATTTATGTGCACTTGATATCAACAGGTATCCATTCGCAGAAGACAGGTATTCAGACAGTATGGGGGAATGACGTTTAGGGTTGTTAAGGTATTTACTATTACTGATGTGCATGTCTCTTTCATATTTGATTTACGATACTGCATAATTAATACTTGTTTTCCATTCACGATTTTAGAAAGGGTTCTCTTGCTTGCTGATGCTCTTGCTCATCATTGGATCCCCCTAGCAGAACTGGGTAAGTAAATGTTACCTTCTCTTCTCGTTGTCTAAGTTAAATCATTAAGTATATTGACCATTTGTAACTTAATGTCTTCTCTCTTGATGCATGCATGACACGTATCCTCAACACAACCTGGCATACTAAATACTTTTAACTAGAACATTTACAGGTATGCACCCTTAATGGTATACTGGAATTTGATGATGGTTTTTAAAGATAGGTTAAAGGAAGAGCTAGATGCTCTGTGTAAAAATAAAGAAGGGACATTGGTGTTACAATTTTCTATGCTCATGGCTTTACCATTTCGGTTGTAACCTTTATCTTGGAAAATACTATTTGATATGAATGGAAGATCCACAGTTGTATAATCTATTTACTCTTTTGCTAGATACAGTCTTTCGACTTTATGAACCTTGAAGCAAATTCAAAAGCAATGTTTTTCATAATTTATATCGGGATTTACTGTGTAATTATTCATGTCCATTCGGACCTAAGTTGGAAATGAATCGGTATATTTATTTTTATTGTTTTGTACGAATAGGGTCTACATATATAGTTATACATAATTAGGGATTTAACCCTACAGTTATTCTATCGTGTATTTTCCAGAATTTTAGATTCTTCAATATCTGATATTCACATTCATGGAATGAATTTCCTGTATAAATTTTCGTAGATATATATTGTATAAAATATATATATATATATATATATATATATATATAATCCTACGGAATACTAGTAGCATATATTTGTAACTATTTGTAATAAAGCTCTGTATAATCATAGCAGCTTATATTTCTAACTATTTGTAAATAAACTCTGTATAAGGATTTGGGTTTCTATTCTATATGCAACAAGGAATAATAACTATTGTCCGTCCTTAACTGAAATAAATACTGTAACTAAATTATTCTAACATGCTTACTATACATATAGTAAATACATATAACTAGTATCTTTCATTTCTATCTAGAATGAATATGTCTTATTAACAATAATTCCTAACACAGTTTAATACCATGAAACTTCTTATTCGATTATATTCTAATTTTTATAAATAAGGGAAATCCAAATAAATAATAACATGGAAGGAAACCTGATACCTTGAAGATGAAATCCAATCCAAAGAAGACTGTTCCTCCCAACCATCTCCTAAAATAGCCAAGTTTACTTGCTTCAGAACCCGTAAGCCTGTTCACTGAACCACCAGGATGAAAACTAGTGTAGAAGCTTTTCAGTTCCCTCTATTGAACTCAACAGTCCATCTTGTAGTCAAGATTCTAGCACTATTACTTCAACTTGCCCCTCATCGAATATCTTTTGTGTGCCTAACTTTTCAGTGTGCAACAAATCCACAAAAATATAACTGAGCCTCATGCCCATTCGATGGATAGATATTTTCCTAGGTCTTTGGGTCAGCGATAAATGAGCCACCTTCTCAATTCCCACTTCCTTGGGAACATGACCACAGTTTTCGGGAAGATGCCTCCTACATCAACTCAAAAGTAAATGTTGTTATTGCCATTTGTAATTTTGCCTTCTACACTTGTCATTCTTCCTTGTGGATTAGTGAACACTCTTCAACAGTCTTCTTTGGATAGATGTCTCTTCTTTTATTTATTAAATAATAAAATATTCATTTATAGTCATCTTTGACACTCCTTGGGCAATAACATAAAACTTTAGAATAACTTTTACAATAATGTTTTTCCACAACATAAAATGTTAAGTTCTAGGTGAATTACATTTGAGCGGACATGTTATTTTTTATAATATATATATGTATCTTTAAAAGACATGTGTCAGCTATAGGATGAGCACAGAAGGAGTTATAGATATTCCCCTACCAGGTTGTAGAATGCACCTCTTCAACACAATGATACTAAGGATGCAACAAAAAATTAAAAATTTACCATAGAAATAAAAATGGAGTTATCCCTTTAGTGCAGTGCGACGAGAAAGGATAAGTGGAGTGATACATTTACTCGGGTGCGATGAGAAAGGAAAACTTTAGCTCCAAACAACCATCCGATAAGTGATGCTTCGCGTAAGGTTTCATTTCCTAGATTTATTTAAAAATGCCCAATATTTGACACGATCCAGTCTCTCTTGCACTTATAAATTTCTCAAATCTCTTAACATTACAAAGTATTTCCTTGTCAAATACTAAAGGAATAATATTGCATGGACCTTCGTCCATATGCATTTTATATATTTTTTATTTCTCTCGGCGTTACAAAATATTGGCATTCCACCGCAACACGAGAGAAACCCTTCGTGTTAATTAATGAACTAATTTTTGGTCTAAGAGTGAATAACCCTTTAAAAAACACAACCGGAATTGTTAAATTAGCTTTAATCAACAGAGGCTGATTAATAATCATTGTGAACGTAACATCTACACTAATATGGGGATTGATCGTTTATGGGTTAGATAAATATTAGTTTCAATCCATTTCAATATTATTTATATGTTACTAAAAAGTTGTTAAATCTCACACCTTCCAAATGATATGTACTACGCCTATAGGTGTAATTGTTCACTAAAGTAGAAGTTTATTTTATTCACTAAATGGAAAGGATTTTGAACGAACCTAGTCCCAACAATAATAAGTTAAATTGATTTGTTTTATTTTCCTCTTTTATATTTATATTGTTAATGATTATTTTAGTCATGAGGGAAAATGCTTTTTTATTTAAAAATGCTTCGGGGTTTTGTTTCAATAAAATTGTGACGTTTTATAGTAATGGTTGACATTGTTTGATCATGCTTCATCATGGTTGACTATAAATTGGCCAATATTAATCATAGTTGACTACGGCTTGACCATGATTTTCCAAGGTGTACTATGGTTGATCATTGTTAACCATAGTTTCACTATGGGTGAGCATGGCTCACTAAGGTTGGCAAGGGTTGACCATGTTTGACTATTGTTGACCTTGTTTGGCTATGGTTGTACATGTTTGACCATGGTTGGCTATGGGTGGTCATGTTTGACATTGGTTACCATGGTAAATTATGGTTGACCATGTTAAACAATGGTTGACTGTGATTGAACATAGGTGAATATGGTTGACCATATTTGGTTATGGCTTATTGTAGTGTTTTTTAACCCTTTAAATTACAACACAAACCAAGTATACAAAGATTGCAAATACATAGGACAAGTCACACGAGACATATACGATGAAGTATATAAGACATATCCTTATATCAATGATTCATCCAAAGAAAGAAGAACAATATTCATTTTCCTCTTGAGGTGGAGTGACCTTTCATTGAGCAAAGCTCCAAAGACAACAATACTTGACAAGATATTCCTTAGCCTCATATATCCTTGAGTATCTTCTGAACAAAAAATATCGAACTCTTTGTTGTCCCATTATTAATGAGTACCAACTACCTAGTGGGGCTTATTTAGTAAAGAGACCCTTTCACATTGAATAATTATCCACTACTATCTAATGGAACTTTGTTTATTGAGGATTTCCGCACACAAATTATTTAACTAACTCCTAAGTAGATTAAAGTAGGGAGGTTAGGGTAAGACCTTAACAGTCTCTCCCCCTTCAAGAGTAGCCTTGTCCTCAAGATTGGAGATGATGACATTGTTATAGTATCACTATTGGTTCCCATATGGAATCTTCTAGATACATATCTTACCATTAGATAAGTACTTATCAAAATATATGTTGGTGCAATCAATGCTCTTTGGTATCCAACAATACTTCTGGCTGGAACCGAAAGGAACCTTTTTCATCAAGTTCTGGTAAGCTAGTTTCCACCTTGCAATTCGATCCCACTACTTTCTCTAGAGAAGACACATGTGAAAGTCTGGATGAAACTTGGAGTGTGCTAGAAGAGATAACTTATAGGAAATTTGTCAAATACACTAAATGATCTTATAGGGTCCATGGAACTCTGGTTCTCTCTTTTGGTGGATTTGATCTTTGAGTGAATTTTTGTTTACAAGGTTCGAGGTGACTCAATAAACAACTGATCAAATTCGATAGAATAACGCTTCAAGCAATGTTGGTTAGCTTGTTATTTCATTCTATTTTGCACCATAAACAAATTTTCCTTATGTATGGGGAAAATGACTTCTCTCATGTGTATTGTGTTATCCGCTGCATGAATGTTAGAGGTGTTTCATAAATAAGAGGTCGTTGACAAGGGTTTATTTCCATAGACAACTTCATATGGTGTCATTTTGGTTGCTCCATAATAAATGGTATTATACCACCATTTTACAAGAGGAAGGAAGTTTTCCCATTGGTATGGTTGTTCACTCGCAAGTATGTTCCTAAGAACTTGTTGACCACTTGAGTTTGAGCATCTATTTGGGGATACTATGAAGTGATCATATTCAACTAGGAACCCTAAATTTCAAATATCTCTTACCAAAATCTAGTAGTGAATGTGGGGTCTTAATTTGAGACTATAGAAGTGAGCATGACATGTAACCTAGAAATATTATCCATGAAGACTTGGTTCATGGAGGAGGGGGTAAATAGGTGTGATAAGGCACAAAACTGAGCATATTTGGAAAGACAGCTAACTACCATACCACCCTGATCACTTTTTTGTTACTATCTCTTGGGTGTCCTACTATAAAATCCATAAAGATGTCAGTCCATATATGTGTTGGGAATGATAGTTGTTGAAATTCCCTATGAGTCTTCACCATCTCACCCTTCTATATTTGACAAGTGTGCTATGCTCCTACAAAATCCTAGATGTCTATTTGCATCCCTTCCCAATGAATGATTGCTTAGCTCTTTCATAAGTTTTATCGAATCCAGAGTGACCTATAATAGGTGATGAATGAAAATTCTCTGGGACCTTTTGTTTTAAGTTAGAATTGTTTACCAAAAAAATTCACCCTTTGTACCTTAATCTATTTTTTTGTCATGTATACCCTTCTTGTGGGATGGTTTCTTCTTGAATCCTTTGATTGAGTTTAACTACTAAATCATTTTCCACCCATTATCAACGATATCCACCAAGACAACCAAGAAAGGGTAAGGATAAGGAAAAGAGGGACCCATCCTCCAATTGTAGAGATAAGGCATGAACTAACACATTGTCTTTTCCCTTCTTATATATGATCTCATCATCATACCCTAACATCTTAGTAACCCAATTATACTACTTTGGGGATGATAACCTTTGTTCTATATAGAAAATACTTGACGCTATGACAATTGGTCTTGATATGAAAACGCCTCCCTTTGAGATATGGGTTTTGAGCCTTAACTACATGAAGGATGGTCATCATTGATTTCTTATATGTGGAATTTCCCAAATTGCAATCGCACAACTTCTTAATAGTGAATTCCAAGCGTGACCCTTCTTGCATCAATATAGTTTCAAGACGTCCACTCAAGGCATCACACTCCAAGACAAAAGTCTTTGCACCGAGAATAACAAGGTGCTTACAACCTAGTATGGAGGATATGTTGTCACGTTAGTCATGTAATGTAACGTACCGTTCCCATGTCAATTCATAACTTACCAAAAATGAAAAGTAATTAAAAATTCCATGTCGGCTCATAATAAAAAAATTAAAACCAACATAGATCCATCTTAAGCCAAGATCTATTAAGCACCGAGAGGATTCCAATTTCTTGAGGGCTAAATTTTTTCTTAATGTGTAAAAATTTTAAAAGATAAAAAAAAAAATACACCTCAAGAAATTGGATCACTCGGTGCTTAATAGATTTAGATTTAAGATGGATCTATGCTGGTAGTAATTCTATCAATGTTAATACTAGAGTATTGCACCCGACCTCTTTTAATGCCAGAAAAACCTCGTGAAATGCCATAGTGCATACAAAGGAATTCTTTTTTAGTAGTGAACTTAAGGGAGCAACAAAATTTCCATAATCTTTTACAAAATCTCGTAACTCTTAAGAGCCTATGTTATCTCTTCAACATATTTAGGTCGGGCAAACATTCATAGTAGCAATTTTGCTAGGTTCAACATGTACTATATCCTGACTTACAATGTAATCCAATTATTCAATCTCTAAACACCCAAAAGAACATTTGGAAAGTTTCATGAGAAACTAGTGGTCTATCAATAGTTGCAATGTTCAATCAAGATGCTCTATCTGGATTATCTATGTTCCACCATAGATTAAGATATCATCAAAGAATAGCAAGAAAAAATTGGAAGAGCCAAAAAATATCATTTAGGAGCCTCTAAAAGGTAGATGGAGCATTGCAAAGACCAAATCCCATCACCAAAAGTTCGTAATGACCTTCATGTGTATGGAAAGTTGTTTTAGAGATGTCCACCTATTTTATACATGTTATGTTTCAAATACCTATTAATATTTAGAGAGGATCAACTGCAAATCAAAGTGAAGATTCCGTAAAGGGTTATGAGTCATTATAACTTTATGTAATATAATCTATATCTTTCATGAGATTGAAAATGTTGTTCATAATTTAATTATAACCATTACATACCAATTACTTTTAAGTCATTCTTAATCATGATCCATCCTTCAAAATCCTTTATGAGATTCAAGATATTCTTTATCATTTATTAATAGCCGTTCCATACGATTACTTTTCACAAAGTTTCTTTATAATTGTACTACTTTTCACAAAATTCCACAGCATACTTCGTAAATTGCATACTAGTTATAGATAGGGTGAATTAACCGCTTAATCTAAATCTATGCATTCTATAGTTTTGCTGGTTAGTATTTTTATTCTGATTTATTGCTTTTCTTTACATCTTTAGGTTTTTATAGGTTAAAATTTGTGGTGGAGTTGGTTTTATGTTTTTTCTATACATTGTATGAGGATGATACTGTTCAGATTGATTGTATGGCACTGATTCATGAATAATTCATAGCTAATGTATGAATAATAGATATTTTGTGACTTACAGTTGATAGTTGGTGATTACAACTACACATGAAAAACAAGTAACAGTTAGTAGATATATATATATATATATATGTCCAATTGCCATAGCGGAATCCCAAAACTACAATCACAAAGAGAACGCTGGATCGAGTTACAACTCGTCCACGTGGCAACAATATTATTTTGGTGATCTTGATCAAACTATTAGAGTCGACCATATCAAATGGATAACCAGCAATAAAACTGATATTTCACTAAGGTTTCTCCATCACTTCTTCTTTACATTTGATTTTTATTTAATAACTCTTCTTCGTCACTTTTACTTCACATTCGAACCATTTTTACTGTCCTTTTGGTTTAAATTTCTGAACAGTTAAAGATAATTCCTTCGCTGCCACTCAGCTCTATTACTCTTTATCTCTGGTCCAATGACGATGTTATTGAATGGAATAAAATCTCTATATATACTTGTATAAATTGTTAAATTTTCGAAAGATATTTATATCATATTTTAAAAACATCAAAATATATGTTTGAAACTGCAAAATTCCTACCGTATGCAAATATTTAAAAAATAAATTAAAAGCATATATTAAGAAACTACAAAATTTTACTTAGAAATGGGGGGCATATGTTGGGAAACTACAAAATTCTATTTAGAAATTGGGATTGGAGTTTGGAAGAATAAAGTATAACTTGCGAGCTTTAAATTTGATGTTCCAATTTATATTTCAATTGGTGGTATTAATACACACTTTGAAGATAGACTTATGTTTGAATGCACTTCAATTAAGTGCAAGGAAGAACGAACAGGCTGTGAAAGGATCCGAAAACTTCAGGACTTTAATAAATGGCATATAATTGAGATACATTAAGCATTGTAAATGCCAATGATTTTCACATGGCATGCAATAATTCAGCTCAAAAGTATATAGTCGACTCAGCCAATAACTTTCTGTAGTCGTCTTATATGTTTTTTGTGACACCATTTCTGTGGCCCGCCATATCGTTCATCATTTGTTGATGGCCATTCTGGAATATCAGAGAGAGTATCAACTTGACCAAAAAGGCTCACCTCTCATGCGATTTGAATAGCTCACAAGTGAAGCAGAGTACCCACTACTAAAGTTTGGTGAACATTATTCAGCCTGTTGCAGCCATTTAATACTGCGGTAGCAGGCCTGTTGGCCGTTGGATCTCAAATATGGCCAACAGACACCTCAAGCCAGCCTGTTGGATCTCAAGTAAGCCAACAGATCTGCTCCCGCCCCATTAGCTAGCCAATAATATTTACCTAAAACTTTGACAACTACTACAGATACATGATGATGTACCCAGTACTACCAACTACTAAAACTTTGACAACTACGATCTGTTTCTTTTTTACAATAATTGTTATTATATCAGTTTGTGCGTTATATGTTCTCTATATATCCAATTATATCAGTTGGTGCGTTATATGTTATCTATATCTCCAATCATTTCTGTGCAATGTTGCGAGCTCATGCCATATTATCCGTCCTATCGCACAAAGAAGGGATGGAAAATCCTGAATTCTTGAACATCTCTCTTCCCAATTGTATTAGGTGATCATGCATATGTATGCAATTTTCACTGTCCACATGTTTGTACTCTAGGTTCTGAAATCCCACCAAGCCTTTCCACTCTGTTTTGTCCCGTATTTTTATGGTTGTATATAATGTGTTGTATCAATTGTCGCAATTGACACTGTAGTATAAGTATAATATTGAATGTATAGAATAATCTCTTGTAATAACCTTGGGTTCAATCTTTTGTTTAAGCTCAAGTTGCCACCGCTCTGCTAAGTGTTTGTTGTATTATTAGAGAACTAAAAGCAATAAAAAGGAGTATTATGTAAACATTCAACAGCTCTGTGGAGCAGGGCTGGTGTAATGCTTCTGTGCAATATATACCTTTTCATCTTCATCAGCGTGTGAAATCATTAGGCATTTTCTGTGCCTTTGGTTATGCCACATAATTATTTTATGCATCTTGACTTTGATAGACGTATGCGAGTAGAGTTTTTTATACTCGTTGTGGATCTTAATAGGAATAAATTTGAGAATTAGATCATACAAAATTAACTAAAATACAATACAATAAAGTGACTTCAATATACTGAAGTTTGAAATTGATTCCATTTATTTGAAAACTAATACTGTAACAACATTGAACATCTAAAAATTTGAAGTGACTTCAATCTTTTCACCAAGCCATTCCAGTCGTGAAAACTAAGGAAAACTAACCTCAAACAAGATAGCAGTATTTATAACGTTTATAAATGGGCAATATTGTTTGACAAAAAATGAATAGCGTAATAAAAAATTCTTTCTAAAATTCCAACAGTTGAATCAACTCCTATCGAGGGACATCATTATTTTAAAACAATTTAAACTACAAAAATTTGGCAACCATGCTATGAAGATATTAGTTATATTTATTTTTTATTAGCAGTCTGGTGGGTAGATATTTTTGGTGCTCTAAAGCGTTTAATTCGGGATCATGAGCAGGGCGCTTGTGCGTATTCATGAAACACAACTTGGGGGACATAAACGAAATTTTAAAAACCTAATAGCCAAGTACCAAATTATGATGGAATACTAATTTAATTCATATCTCAATGCTATAGTGCAGGTCTCTCTCACACATATATTTATAGTTAGAGGAAACAATTTGAGCTCTTCTCTATTATTTTTAAATGAGAGGATTCCTTTCTAATCTAGCATCCACATCAAGAGAGATGGGGTCTAATATGAATGCAGCTGTTCTACTGGAGAAAACAACAAGTGTTAAGGGTGTTTTTGGGCTTTCTAGATAACCACAACTTGCATGCAAAAGCCCGATGTAGATCATCATCAAGAAAACAGTTAAAACACATGGAATGCTTGAAATGGAGTGCATGTTGTCGAACATATTGTTGGGATATAAAAATCACATAGATTCAGAGCCACAATGCTCCACACACCTCATTATCAAATTGAATAGCATCGATGGAACAATTTAAGCATGTTCATAGCAGCTTGCTGGTAAAATAATCTAAACATGTTGACAGTAGCTTCTAAACATAGACGAAAGGCATATGAGGTAGATGACTAGAGGGACATAGAAAGTAGTGCAAGAGGATGGAGGACTACACAAGCATGTACATAAACATCATCCACGCAGGGATGTGCATAAAGAATTTAAGAATGTTCATTGTAGTTTGTTCGTTGCAGCAAGATTAGTTAGGTGTTCAAGAGTCTAGTGTGGGGGGAGATGCACTAAGGTAAAGCAATCTTATAATTGTTAGTAAAAATAAAAAGTATTAAAATTTTTTATCTTAAGTTATAAAATAAAAAATTAAAATCAATATAGAATAGTCTTAAACTTGGATCTATCAAGCATTGAAATAATTAAATTTCTTGTGGTGTAAATTTTTTCTTAGTGATTACTTTTACCTTGAATTGGAAATTGTTGTTAAGCACCTTTTTTTTAGAAATTACATATTGTTTGAAACCCTAGCCTTAACAATCGACATGGCTCGTTTTTTTTTTCGAGATTAAAATTACAACTATTTTAAAACTATAGTCTTAACATCCAGTGTTGTTGCAACCAAGAATGCCAAAATAGACCCCAAATAAAAAAAATGTGCTACTAATAACAACCCTTTCTTTTGTCAGAATAAAATTATAAGTATTTTGAAATCAAAATCTAAAATTATATATTAATTTTTAATTTAAAAAACACTTTAACAACGATAAATGACAAATTAAACTTAATTTTTTTTAATGAGAAATAATTAAAACTTTCATTATTAAAATAAATTAAAAAAAGTATTTAATATAAAAATAAATAGTAAAAATTTTAAAAAATTATATAAGAAATTTTTTTTTTAAGCTAAAATATTATAAAAAACAAGTTCTTAAATATTAAATAATAAAAATTTAAACAAATTTTAAAAAATGGATTTTTAATACTAACATGTGAGGCAATGAGTGGAGGGGCGGGCTCCTTTACATGCCCCTCCACCAAATCTAGTGGGCTCATTTATAGGCCCGTCCACTGAATAGAGTGGGATCCTTTACATGTCCCTCTACCTACGCCCTCAAATATGAGGGTTACAATTTTTTTGTTTAATGTTTAAAAAAAAAATTAAGTTTGTTTTTTATTTTTTTATATTTTAATTTGTTGGGTTTAATTTTATTTATTTATTTTTCAATTTGTTTGTTTTTACATTTTAATTTTTAAATTCTATTTTTTTTCTAATGTGTTTATTAATATAGATATATATAAAATTCATTTTATTTTTGGAATTTTTAATTATTTCTTAATAAAAAAGTTATGTTTTTGTTAGTTTCTTCATAAAAAACTTAAGTCTCATTTGAAAATATAAAAGAATCATACAAAAATTGCAACTTTTTCTTAACAACATACCATTCAACTTTCTTATCAAAGACAAAATCAGAAACGACCAATTAAAGATATGAAAATGAGGATCCCATATACTCCAAAAAAAAAAATAACACTTACAAATAAAAACTAATGCTAACTAGCAATGATACAAGAAACCATATCATAAGATAGAGATGACATTCGTAATAAAATTTTCCTTTTTCAACCTCCAAAGCTTTTTTGAGAGGAGATCAACATCAAAATCAAATACCCTACAGACATGCTAGCCTCCAACAATTCAAACTCTATGCTTAATATTTTCCATCAAAAGAGGAGATCAACATCAAAATCAAATACCCTATAGACATGCTGGCCTCCAACAATTCAAACTCTGTGCTTAATCTTTTGATTTTTTCCATCGAAAGGCACTCTGCATATTACTTCTAAAAGAAAACTAGTCAACAATAGTTTATGAGTTCCCCACAATTTTTAATCTGCTTACTTGTTGAAGCTTGGAAAAATACAAAAGACACCAAGGTCAAAGTTTATCCTCTAGAATTAGTACCAGAACCATAGT
Organism: Larix kaempferi; assembly: GCA_027924585.1. Taxonomy (NCBI): domain Eukaryota; kingdom Viridiplantae; phylum Streptophyta; class Pinopsida; order Pinales; family Pinaceae; genus Larix; species Larix kaempferi. Next base: position 4,327,525 of record BSBM01000816.1, on the reverse strand, counting down.
TCATTTTCATTTTAAATACCACATAATTCAAAATCTTTGATACCACTCCTACACCACACTTTGTCCCATCACATTGGGATGCCCCATCGAAGAATCCCATGGGAAAGTTGTTATCCAAAATAAGGGACCTAAGCACCCTACCATTCCATCCACATAATCCATACTAATTTGTTTTATATCAGTTAAGATTCTATTATAGACTTTAACTAAAGATATTTGCTTCCCTTAAAAAATGATAAAGTTTCTATGTTTCCATACCTACCAGCGGATAAGACATGGAATTTCTTTCCAAATATAAACATTCTTTATCCAATTCTATAAATATAGAAAAAAGGGAACGAGCATTCCAAACATGCTTTATATTTAACTGTTGAAGAACACTATCCCAGACAAACTATCTAAAAGAACAATTTATCATCAAATCATGCACATACTCCTCCTATGTAGCACACAAAACACTCATACTAGGCCCACACCCTCCTCTTTTCATTAAATTATCCCATGTTAAGATATTTTTCTCTAACATTAACCAATGGAGCAATTTCACCTTTAGTGGAATGTGCAATTTCCATAACACGGTGAACCACCAACACTCCTGCCCATCAAAAGATTAAAAAAATTAAGCTTCATAAGCATCCTTTGCAATAAAATTTCCTTCCTTTTCATTCCAAGTCCAAACTAAAATATCCTCCCACTCAAAGAGATTAACACCACATTGATTTAATCAAAGAGTATAATTATTCCATTCCACCTTTAGAGCATATGAGAGTCCTGAAGAAGATGCATTCTTCCAATAATTCCCAACACTAGAAAATAAATACCTTGGTTATTTAGAACACTTACCAATTGTGAAGACATTTTATAGAAAAAGGTTGCCCTTACTATTGGATCTTTTCCAATCCAAATAATCCAACCATTGCAAGGTTTACAAGCAAGCTAGTCTACCAATATATGCACATAATTTATCAAGGCATGCCAACTATTTGATAAAGTTGTAATCCTTTTCCTCTCATCTCGGATCCAATCCAGTAAAGCTTTTTTCTTCAAATATTTTCCTTTTATAACTTCATTTCATAAAACTAGAACAAACAAACTTCTCCAAAGGATCTTTGCATCCAAATCCTTCCCAAACAGATATATATTCTTTATTCCCCACCCCAAATTTTATGGGCCTTGCAATCCTATCCCAATTAATCAAATGTTACCCTTCCTTTTATTTATTTTCATACCAAAGAAAACTAAAAAATCATCTCCTTATCTTATCTAAAATCGATTTTGGAATTTTATCTAGCAACAACTAGTACACAGGAATATTTTCTAGAATAAACTTCACTAAAATGAATCTTCCACCTAAGGAAAACCACCTGTTGCACCAATGAATGATTCATTTTTCAACTTTTTTAGAGAGCCATAGCCATGATTATTTGGAATGACAATTAGGATTTAATAAATAACCCAAATATATAAAGTCTACATCAATAGGCTTCAGATCAAAGGGAAGAAATTCCTTCAATTAACTTAAAAAAATTTCATCCACATCATATTCTAAAAACTTGTATTTTTGAACACTGAAGGCCATACATGTAGCATTACAAAATAAAACCAAATATATATTTGTATACCTTCCATTCTTCAATTGAACCCCTGCCAATAAATAATACATCATCTAAAAAGTGAAAATGAGATATTCATATAACATTCACCAACTTAACACCATCAATCCTACCATCCTGCACTTCCTTCTTGATCAACCTACTCAATCCTTCCACAATTAGAAGTAACAATAGAGGGGAAAGAGGACAACCTTGTCTTAATCCATGAGATCCTTTGAAAAAATAGGAAGGTCTACCATTAAACAGAGCAGCAAAAATTGCAGATGAAACACACCCCATAATCCAATTAGTGGCCTCTAAACTTAAACCAATATGCAACAAAACCAAATGCAAGAAATCCCAACTAAATCTGTCATTGGCCTTTATTAAGTCCAACTTTAGAACATGGGAGTTAATTTTCTTACACTTAATTTTGTGTGAACATTCTTGTCCCACACCAATGGCATCAAGAATTTGCCTATTCTCTAGAAATCCAAACTGCTCTTTTGAAATACCCTTGGACAAATAAGAATTAATTCAAACAAAAATAATATTTGAAATCATCTTGTAGACCAAATTGCATAGGAGTATTGGCCTAAAGTCATTGAAAGACCCTGGCTTGTCACATTTAGGAATGAGGGAAATAAAATTTGCATCCACCACCTCAAGCAACTCAGGTCACAACATGTCAAAAAACTCCAAGAATAAATCCACAGTCCAACTATATTGTCCAAGACTTTTAGATTTTGAAAAGCTTTCCGATTTTGAAAAGCTTTCCAAAGTCCTCTCGACCTCATGTAATGTGATAGGATGAGCAATCTCTTTACCTTCAACTAAAAAAAAACTAGGGAAACATTGGATTACTTTCATCTAGTTTACAATAGAAAAATTTCTTTGAGCTTTAAATCTTTGTTGCAAATGTTTCACTACCAACCTCTCCAAATCCTTCTGATTCTTAATTAGAACACAACCATCACCTTTTAACTCCCAAATAACATTGACCTACCTTCTATAATTTGCATAACAATGGAAAATTTTTGTATTTTGATCACCCTCTAGCAAGAAAATGGTACGACTCTTTTGCTTCCATGTCTCTTCTTCCTTTTTAAGGATCTCAATTTTCTTGTTTTGCAACTCCAAAACATTGGCCCTGTCAAGCTTAGATTTAAGATACAACTTGTATTGTTAACATATATATCCTCCAACTCTTTTTCAATCTAAACAAGGTCTTGTTTTAGCATCTTTTTCTTATCTCTTTCCCATTTAATAACAGAGGATTTTAAAGCTTTTAATTTGTAACCTAGATACTCCAATGGGGATTCACTTCTCAAAAATGAAAGCCCCATCCACTAGTTCCTAACCAAATCCCCAAACTCCTTTTCTTTCAGAAAGACATGATTAAATTTCAAAGTATATCTCACTTTATCACCTCCATCTTCAATTTGAAAATAAATAGCCATGTGATATGAAATCTTAGCATTGATAACCCAAGATCTTAACTTGAGAGCACCAATAGCCAAGTCCTCAGCTATTAGGAAACTATCTAACCTTTTTTCCACTCCATCACCCCCATACTTCTTGTTCCTCCACATATAGATTAAATCCATCGGTTCCACATAAACTAACCCCATATCATGTAACATCTAGTTTAAAGAAGAAGCCATAGGATCCAATCTAATGGAACACCCCCAGACCTCCCCAGTAGAACTGGTAAAGTTTAGGTCTCCACCTAATATAATATTTTTATTCTTCACAATACCATCCTCGATTACTTCATCCCTAAAATATCTTCTATCTTGATAAGGCATGTAGTGGTTTATCAACTTCAACTCATGATCTGCATCCTTTGTAGACCCCTCCAAGAGGATTCCTGGAAGAGACAAATAAGCTGAAAAATGAGCTCTATGAGGATTCCAAGTAGAAATCAATCCTCCTAAAACACATATCCCGGTCTTTTAATAACTTCTAAAACACCTCTCTTGCTATGGACCCAGACACCATTGTTTCCTGAACCATTATCACATCAGGATTGACCACTTCAAAAATATGTTTGAGGGATAAGAACTAGGAAGACCCCCCTACTCCCCTTATATTTAAAGACATAATTATCATTTCTTTGACCTTGCAAAGGATTTCTAATCTCTAAGTGCCATTGGTCATTCTGACACATGTCTTATCTGAACATCCCCATTCTAACCCGTATTTACTAACTTCCTAGCACTTTTGTTTTTTATAGGTGAAAATTCCTTTGCCAAACCTAAAAAAACCACAACTTTTTTCTCATAAAAACCTTTCTTTTTCACCTATCATCTATGATATTAGTCTTATTCGACACCTTTCCCTTAATCTCATCATCACCATGATTCATAGAGGAATACCCCTTAAAAATATGAAGAGGTTTACGCTTCAAAACATTCTTATATGAGGGGATCAATAAACTTAGGTTTATTCAAGCAAGGATTAGAAAAATATGCCTCCACACCCATATTCAACACTAAGGCCTCCTCTCCTAGATCAAGCCCCTTTACACCCACTTTGATTGAATCAAATGCTTGAGTTCAAAAATAGAACCCCCTCCATTTTCGAATCTATTGGGAAGCTTTGGGATCTTCAAAGTACCCGCCCCCTTCAAATCCTTCCTTCACACCCTCCATACAATGGGAATAATAAGAAACCAATTCCTTATCATAGATTGATAATACCTAATTAGAAGAGACATTTACACCTTGTAACTCCACCCCACACTCCTCTGAACTTACAGTTTGTTGAAATTTGGTTTTCATTGATGTCAACTGATGTCAAAGAGGATTCAATATTTTCGTGCCAGTTTCAAGAAGTATATGAAAGCCACTTTGAAAATTATATCCAGTTGTATATGTCATCCAAGAAATACATACAAAATACACTCAATTCATGAGCAAGTACCTAAGTTCACCCGGTCAAGCTACTTCAAGACTAAGTCAAAAGAGTTGGTTGGACAAGGTTCAGGAGTGCGCAAAAGGCTTTATAACAAGAAGCAGTTGAACAATTATACAAGCCCCAAAAGTGTGCAAGATACACCAATAAGAAAAATCATGCAAGTTGTTGAATCATGCAAAAGTACTAAGAAGAAAGTAGCGGTTGGATAAGTCAAGTGTGCAGGTCCCACAAGAAACGACACAGTAAGGGTGCAAGTCCTACTAAGGAAAGAACCAATTATGAGCAAGACACACAAGAGATGACACCTTAGTGGTGCAGAACATGACAAGTGATGGAAGCGTGAAGTAAGAGGAACCGTGAAGTAAGGAATAAGGGATGCTACGACTAACTTGTGGAGATCACCATCCATGCAGGTCAAGTATAAATAAGAATCTGAGTTGGACAATTGAACTAAGCTTGTGAGATGGTAATATAACAACCCCAATGTACAGGAATTTTAGAAATTAAAAACTTTTATGAAACCACTATTTATAATAGTTATTTCAAAATTTCTTTTACAATAGCTATGATGCATAACCCTTTTGTAAACCATAGTTTAACTATCACGGTTCATTTATTTTTCCTCAATACATAAATATGATAGGATAATATAGAATGTGATGCCTGCAAGGCGTTTTTGTTTAGTACAATTATATTTCATAACTCCAATAACATATATTGTATCATAATTTACAACATGAATTTCATCTAAGGTAAATTTCCAATGCAGAAATAAAATAACACAATTATTTTCAACAACTACTCTATCTCAACCCAAAAAGGGAGGCGATCGAAGGGGAGACTGTCTCGTGTCTCATGTCTACTGGATCAAGCCATTGAATTCTCAAGATACACAGAGAGGACTGCTCTGTAGGGAATAAAAGGAGTAAACACCTCGGAACCACAACTACTACAGTCAAAGGATCACTGCACTCTTCTGTTTATTGAATACGAAGAGGAAGAACAATAACCGATGACGAATCAAGGTGGAGGATGGCGGTTTTATTAATGTGATACAGAAAGAAGGAAATGAGGGGACGGGATTATGATTTGTACAGCAGAGCAACACTATGAACACGCTCAGAAAAAAATAAAAATAAAAAATCATGGTGTTCAACACAAAACCAAAGTCTAATCTATTTAATTATAAATCCATTATTAAAACAAACGTTGTTTAGACTACAATAGAATCGCATCATAATCCTATAATCGAACCACAATAGATGCGATCGCAATAACAAGGAACTGGTTAAAAGAACAGAGTTTTATGATCGCTCTGGTTATAAAGAAAAAGGATCATATAAAACCTAAACTAATAGATTTCGTTGTACAACTATAATCTTAAGGGAATTTAATTTACCAACACCATTCAACACACGTCAAGGAAAAACTAGATTCTTTTAATCCAAGGTCGATCCCTACAGTGTTTTCTATCCACATATTTCACTTAGATAAACACTCCAGATCTGTAGAAAGTTTACCAGAAAAATAGTGTTCCTCCCACAGGTTTTACACAAGATTAATCCATTGTTGAACTAAATATACCATAAAGATACCCGAAAAACGATCTCTGTATATGATAATTCGAAAATAAGCAACTCGAGACAATTCCGTATTTATCTACCCGAACCCATCTTTACTTTAAATCAATTCAAAAATAAAACTATTTAATTAACCAAGATCCGATCTATATGCTACAAAGAAAGTAATCCAAATCGAATTTGATATTCAAATAATCGAATAGAATGATCCCATCCTCTGTAAATAATAGTTTAATAGAGCTGATGCTAGCATTGCTCTTATATACATAAATACTAAAAAAAAAAAATATGAATACTACGACAATCTTAAACACAAAACCTTGCATAACGGTATGGCGAAAGAGGAACGATATTGATCTGGTAAGGTTCATCGCATACATCAATTACAACATCATCCATTCTGAAATACATTTCGATTAAACATAATGTAATGCCACAAGGTTACAATAAATAAATAAAAAGGAATCATTATGTATTCGATATAATTCAAATATCACCGAGATCCAACTCGACAACAACAACTTCATATAAAAAAAATCGTAGGCTGCTGCCTCGATAATAACACTTCTTTTACAGTACAATAAATAGAGTATTATAATTTTTTTCCGAGCTTTCACATAAATAAGGAAAGAAAAATAGCAGCATACCCATTCTTTGTGATTTGAAAAGAAGCAGGGATGTAAATAATACTTGGCACAATATGTCATACATCTCCAAAAGAAACAAATGCAACAATACTTTACACCATGGATAAAATTATAACAACCCACACAACACCAACATACTTACTTGAAAACGATGAGAATGACTACTTGGAGAATCGGTTCCTCCCAATCATAGGAGAAGATTGCAACGCTACCCCCAACCTGGATCACCAACATGCACAATAGAACTAGCAAGCAAAGCTTCCCCACAATACTCTCTCTGAGTGTCTATAACAAGCTCAATGATGGAATTTACCAAAAAAAAGAGAAATACTCAACACATGCACTCATAGCACAATTTCTCCAAGCACAACATAGCCTCCCGTCAATATTTCAATGCCTATGATTTAGGATCTTTTCTGGTAGTTGAGCTTTTAGATTGGATTTGATTGGTAAAATATCCCTTCCTTGGTTTACACATGTTTTTTGTCTCATGGTGGTGTCCCCTCATTCAAGTGAATTCTCCAAGTGTCTTTTTCTTTTATCGAAAATAAAAATAATAATTGTTGTGCAAAGTATCACTCATACCTCTTCTGAGTATTTTTTTGAGTTTTTAAATAACTCTTACAAAAAAAAAAATCGAAAATATTTTCTCAAATATTAAATCAAAAATAAAATAATAATGTCTTGGGGGTGTCACAGGTAAGCTTGAGACTGGAAGATAGAGATTTAGCAAGCTTCTTATGTTGGGGAATCAAGGGCTTGTGGAACCAGAATAACATGATATAGTAGAAAGCCGAGTGCACACATACAAAAGAACATAATTGATGATGGTGTGCAAAATGATTTAAGTTTATTTGTGACAGTCACATGCGAAGACAGAAAGGAACAAATGTAGAGGATGCACAAGTGCGTAAGACCAAAATGACAGTATCACAAAAAACACGCAAATAGTCATAGATGATATAAGACAGATATGCAAAGACTGATTTGATGTATATCTTGTGATGCACACAGTGAATTTATTCATCTACTGCGCAAAGATAGAGTTGTTGCACAGTAAAGAATGCTCATTAAGATCAGGATGATTTGAGACAAGTGCAAAGAACCAAATGACCACATCACAGATTATGCACATAGGGTCGTAGATTATCTAAAGAATGTTGCACCAAGACATAACATAAGTATCAAATAAGGTGCACAGATTAATCTGATACTAATGCGTGAAGTCAGAACAAGAGTACTACAGAAGATGCACAATATTAGTTGAAGTTGTAGATGAATAGAAATAAAATGACATATTCAAACTGAGCGCAGATTAAAGAGCATGATGAAAAAACACACATTTTGTGAAGTATGAAATCAATTGTGATGTTGTGAAGTGACAAGTCAAGTGTGAAGTCAAGTAAAGTATGCAATACAATGACAACAAGATTACAACATACAGAAGGTGCGCACAACATAACTAATAATAGATTATTAGAAGAGTCCTCGTATCCAAAGTACAACAAAGTTATATATTCTTATTTCATATAAAGGCGACATCATAGGGAAAGGAGCAGGGAGTTGGTGCCTCATTCTAGTTGAAAATAGTAAATCAGGGAGTTGGTGCTTCCTTTATGTCAGTTCCTGTAAAATCAGGGAGTTGGTTCTTCTTTCAGTTCGGTTCCTGTAAAACCAGGGGGTCGGTGTCTCCTTCCAGTTGGTGTTGGATAACTTAGGAAGTGGGTTCTTCCTTGAATGTAATCTTTTATTATAATAGATAATTTCGTGGTTTTCTCCTGTATGGCTTTCCACGTAAAAATATGTGTGTTCTTTGTTTTGCGCATGTGATGTTGCATGCTTATATTTACGGTGGATGCATAATTTAAGTTCAAGTTTAAATCAGATAAGAAGTTAAAAAAATTGTTCGTAAGCATGCTAATACTGGTTCATCTGCCCTTTCAGTATTAAATAGATTCCAACAATTGGTATTTGAGTAGGTTTCTTCAATAACAGCTTAACATATGGAAGATAGATCAGTGCGCATATATAAACATGTAGGAAAAACTCTTCATGGCTAACGAAGATGATCTAATAAATATGGATACATAGTATGAAGAACTAGTTGAAGTAGATTATGAAGGAGGAATGATTAGTGCTCCAGATGAACTGAAGAAATGAATGAAGAAAAAAAAACATCTGCATGAATCGCTATTGAAATTAGAATCAGATGCAAGCAAGCAGTTGAAATTAGAGATGAAAATATGAAAAACTAGAAGTTGAGGTTGCTTCTCTAAAAGGGGAACTACAAAAGATTAGCATTCAGTTACAACATGGACAAAATTTTGGAAACATCACCAATGAAGGATCAAACTTTGTGCTTGAAGCAAGGAGTTACGCAGATGCACTCAAAATTCCTATTCCAAGGAACATCAGAAGGTTGAACAAAAGCACAGGGAGTCAATTCATATTGAAACTGGATCTGCGCAATTTAGAAGAATTCATCCAATAGGGTATCGAACACTCTTTTTGGGAAACTGTTATTAATGTCATAACTTTGGTCATAAGGAAATAAATTGAAAAGCACATGCACTTGCAAATGATAGAAGAAATGGCTTTTGTAATCATACAAACCCAGACAAAACAATTTAAAAAAATTAACCGAAACTCCAAAAAAAATCAATCCCTTTAGTGTTTTAAACCTAGATAGTGAATGTTATAAGTGTCACAATCATGGTCGTGATATCCAAAACTGCAAAAAGTAGTTACCACTTGTGCAGTCGATCAAAACCGAAAACATCTCTAGCCAAATAGAGTTTGTGCAATCCTAGAAAGATCAAGTTTATCAGGAGGGATGCAGGCTATCTTTACATGTGCAAAATAAAAGAGAACAATGGCACATTGATAGTGGTTGTTCTAAGCACATGATAGGAGAAAACAATAGTTTTCTAAAATATAAGGAAGAAAAGGGAGGGAGTGCCTACTTTGGATATAATGGGTTTTCCAAAATCCTAGGTAAATGCTTATTAAGATTGGGGAACAAAAGGACCAAAGAAGAAAATGTCTTATTGTTTGAAAACATGAAACAAAATTTTCTCAGTGTTAGCCAGGTGTGTGACCAAGGACATACACTTACCTTTGAATCATAAAAATGCAGAATAAAAAACATGAATGCAAGAAGATTAGTAGCAACAACCACTAGAACCCCCAATAATGTATGCATTCTGGATGAAAGAAAGGAATAAAAGTGCTACATGGGACAAACATATGAAATTTGGCTCTGGAACAGAATACTTGGACATCAATTTTGACAATATGGTTGGAATCAACAAGAAACAAGCGGTAAGAGATATCCCCAAAATCACGAAACCATTGAATTCACTCTGCAAACATTGTCTTCATGGAAAACAAACTAGATTTACTTTCAAGACAAAATAGTACATTACATCAAAACCTTTGGAACTAGTGCACTTAGAGCTTTGCAATCCATTAAGAACCAAAGTGTTAAATGGTGAGTGTTACTTTATTCTTTACATCGATGATTATACTAGGATGACATGGGTGTTCTTCTTTAAAGAAAAGTCAGTAGCATTTGAATGTTTCAAGGTTTTTAAAAAAGTGGTTGAAAATGAGATTAAGTTAAGGATTACAAGTGTTTAAGGTATGAAAATGGAGGAGAGTATACGTAAACCAAATTTGAGAACTACTGTGAAAAACATGGGATCAACAAACAATTCTCATCTTCCAGAACTCTGCAGCAAAATAAAGTGGCATAAAGGAAAAATAGAACCATGCAAGAAATGGACAGAACAATGTTGAACGATTGAAAGCTATCTAGTATTTTTTGGACTCGGGCCATACATACAGTTATACACATCCTTAACAGATGTCATATAAGGACAAATAGTTTCTCAATGACTTATGAACTATGGAAAGGAAGGCCATCCATAGTCAAGCACTTCAGGCTGTTTGGAAGAAAGTGCTACATCAAAAGAAATCATGAAAACCTGGGAAAATTTGACTCAGTATAAGATGAAGGAATCTTTATTAGATATCATACAAGAAGCAAATCCTACAAGTGATACAATATGTGACTCAAAAAGATGGTAGAAAGTTCAGACGTAAAAGTAGATGAAGTGTTCACACACAGGATAGTAGAAGATGATGATGATCAACCAGTTTTTGAATAGTCATCTGAGGAATTGCCAGAAAATAAAGAAACAAAAGCTCCACAGGAAAGAAGATATCAACGTGAATTAGAAGAAATGAGACAGGATACAAAATCCCCCTCCATATACGTTCAAAATAATCATTCATAAGACTTTATTATTGGAGATAAAAACGATGGTGTAAGGACCAGAAGAAGTTTAAGAGATCTGACCGAAGAAGTTCATTTTTCCTTACTATCCCAAATAGAACCATATGGTTTTGAAGAAGCCAGAGCAGATGAGCACTAGGTTAAAGCCATAGAAGAATAATTGGATCAGATTGAAAAGAATGAGGCCCGAGAACTTGTTACAAGACCCAAAAATAAGAATGTTATAGGCACAAAATGGGTATATAGAAACAAACTAAATGAAGAAGGACAAGTTTTCAAAAACAAGGCAAGACTGGTGTGCAAAGGTTATGCGTATATGGAGGGAATAGAATTTGAAGAAACCTTCACTCATGTGGCGCGAATGGAAGCAATTAAATTATTCATGGCATATGCTTGTGCTGAAAATGTAAAAGTATATCAAATGGATGTAAATCGACATTCTTGAATGGAGATGTTGAAGAAGAAGTATGCATTGAAAAACGGGATGGATTCTCTCTTTGAGATAACATAGCTCATGCTTGCAAATTAAAGAAAACTCTATATGGACTCAAGTAGTCTCCCAGGGCCTGGTATTCAAGATTAGACAAATATATGCAACAACAAGGATTCAAGAGGGGTAGTGTAGATAGTAATATTTACATAGAAATTGAGCATGAAAATACTATTGTTTTTGAAGTATATGTTGATGATATTATTTTTTGTAGCAATGATGATAAAATGTGCAAGCAATTTTCTAAGGACATGAAAAAAGAATTTGAAATGTCTATGCTTGGAGAATTGTCCTTTTTCCTCGGACTTCAGATATCTCAATTGGATAATGGCATCGTCATATATCAAACCAAATATATGAAAGAAATCTTAAAGAAATTTAACATGGAAGACTACAAGTTAGTATGTGCGCCCATGGTCACCGGGTGCAAGTTAAGTAAAGAGGATGAAGCAAAGGAAGTAAATAAAAGACTATACACATCAATGATTGGCAGCCTGTTATATGTAATTGCCTCAAGACTAGACATAATGCAGGCAATAGGACTTGTTGCAAGATTTCAAGCAACACCTAATGAAACACATGTCTAGGTGGTGAAGAGAATTTTTAGATATTTGAAAGGGACCATGAACTTTGTACTATGGTATCTGTGAAGGAATGATATGAATTTAGTATCTTACACTGACGCATACTGGGAAGGTGTCACGTCCCCTCCCATTATTCCAAACCACAGAGGGAACATGACTATAACATGGGGGTGTCTGATTTTTCGCCAAAGCCATAAGACTCAATTTTACCATTTAAATAAATGCATACTGAAATTACAGAGTGGAATTAAAACATATTTGCACACACACCAGCAGTAATGCATCAACATGTCTATCACAAGCAGAGGATGATTCAATATGCAGAGAATCAATCCCATTCCAATGCTATCCACACGTTTCATATCAACCATATTAAGATAATCATTTCAATCCATTAACATGAATAATTATCATTCAGAATTAACACATTGCAGAACACATAATGCATATAATTTAAACCACAGAGAACACTTATCTTTGAGATGAAGTTGTCCAAACAATTGGTTATGTGAGAGAAACGCTCCACCCAACCATAGATCTCTGTCCAGCCTATATTCTTTTAGCTGAGAGATCACCCCCGAGCTAGGTTGTGTATCCACTAAGGAGGAACTAAACAGGCTCACTCACAGCCATGGTTTCACTCACACAGTCATGCTAAGCCAACACACAGTTGAGCTTATCAAGCATGCAATAATCAAATGAAAAGGATGCTAAGCTAGTGAGCTCAACCACAGAGCTACATGCATCTCAAATGAACTCAATAGTCATGGAACCCACAATACCTATCTCACTCAACACAAGGAAGGTCCCTTTCTCTGCTGCACAGTCCTTCAGGCGTCCCTTCCCTCCAGCGCTATTCAGGGTGGGCATAGAAAGGTCTAGCTGTTAATTCCTTGAGATTCCAACCTTCATTGGGTTTATCAAGCAAACCCAACCTTTGTTCAATCATTCACACTTGGATTTCTCACAATTCTGTCATTGAATAACTCAATCCCATCACTGGATTTCTGGGCTATAAAAAATGGGTTTCCCAATGGATTTCGGGGTATCTAATACTCTCAATTTATCCCCAACGTTCATATCTATGGATCCCCCATTGGATTTCAATTTCAATACCAAATTCGTGGCATTTATGGCACTTCAAAACGTGGGTTCTTGGAAAGTTGTGATTTCTAGTTTTCTCACTGTTAGGCATGTGTAATGGATGAAAATTGATGTTGCGATGTTCAACAATGGAATGGGAATGAGGAAGAACGAACTCTCATGAGGTAGGGTGACTTGTGGTACAAGAAAAACAGATCCCATACTTGATATACAAATTTCTGGGATTCCCATGCTCCATTGAAGCCATGGACTGATTTGTCAACTGCTTTCTTACAACAAAAATAAATGTCAACAAGAAAAGTCAAATGGGTTCTCAAAATGACATTTGGAAACCTATGGTGCAATTGCACAGCCCCCTCACCACTCCCTAGTCTAATACACATGGCCCCTTCCCATTAGTTGTTTCCATAGCCAGTTTTGGGATTTTATTGAAATATTAATATTTACATCAATTACAATATTTCATGGCTTAATATCTCATGGGTAATAAAATATCAAATACATGCCTTTCTAAATAAAATCTAAGCATACACTAGTGGGGCCTTGGCCTTGAGCTCCACCCTAGGAAAACATACATCGCATGTACACAATATTTACATAAAATCCAATATACCATAAGGATCAAAATTGGGGTATTACAGAAGGCGGTGTTGATGACAAAAGAAGTACTAGCGGAGCTGCATTTTTTCTAGGAAATTGCCTTGTATCCCAGATTAGCAAAAAAAAACCATCAGTTGCACTATCCACGGCAAAAGTAGAATATATTGCAGCAGCCACTTGCTGTGTGCAAGTACTATGGCTGAAACAAACCCTGAAGTATATGAAAGTGAATCTTGATCAACCCATACAAATTTTATGCAACAATACAAGTGCGGTTAGCATCTCAAATAATCATTTCATGCACTGCAAAACTAAACATATTCCTATCAAATAACATTTCGTAAGAGAATAGCCTTCCGAAAACACTGTCAAATTCGAATATGTTGATACAAAGTAACAAAAGAACAAATTGCGGATATATTTACAAAACCGCTCCCAAGGAACACGTTTGAATATCTCATGAAGAAACTTGGTGTGGTCCAAAATCCACAAGATGATGAGAGCTTAAAAAACAGGACATAAAAGTAGGCGTGACTTTACACTATGCGGTAAACGTAATAGGAATATTGTATGAAATATTATGGAAGAAATGAAGAAGTGTGATTGATGATTGATATGATAGGAACAAGAGATCAATATAGAAATAAGATAACAACTGTACATGGGGAGCATATCTGAGATGGATACTAAAATAGTATTGAATTGCAATATGACTCAGATCTGCACTCCTACCCCAATGAAAGAAAATCAAGGATGAAGCATGAAGAAAGGGGATTAAATTTTAAAGAAGCATATGCTTGAAGGCTAGCTCAAAACGAAAGAAATAAGAACCTATAATTGCGTAGTAATGGAAACTCTTCACCATTGATGTCAAAGGGGGAGAATCATCATGAAGCATGCGATCAACGTAGAGATGAAAAGTAGGAGAGAAAGATCATGAGGTATGAAATCCACACAAAAGTAAAAAAAACAAGGAAGAGTATTGACAACAAGATGCATAGTTCAGAACAAACTCAAAATGGAAGGAACATAGGGGGAGTACTGCAAACATCACACATGAAGCACACAACTTCATGAGATAAGTATGCATAGCTTCATGAGGTGTTGACATCAATGCCAAAGGGGTAGATTGTTGAAATTTGGTTGCCATTGATGTCAACTGATGTCAAAGAGGATTCAATATTCTTGTGCTAGTTTCAAGAAGTATATGGAATCCACTTTGAAGAAATATATCTAGTTGTATATGTCATCCAAGAAGTACATAAGGAATACAATCAATACATGTGCAAGTACCTAAGTCCACCTAGTTAAGCTACTAAAAGGCTAAGTCAAAATATTTGGTTGGACACGGTTCGAGAGTGCGTAGGAGGCTTGAGAACAAGAAGGGGTTGAATAGTTATGCAAGCCCTGGAAGTGCGCAAGATACACCAATAAGAATAAGCATACAAGTTGTTGAAGTGTGCAAAAGTACCAAGACGAAAGTAGTAGTTGGAGAAGTCAAGTGAACAATTCCCACAAGCGACGACACAACAAGGGAGGAAGTCCAAGTAAGGAAAATACCAATTATGCACAAGACCCACAAGAGATGAAACCTTAGTGGCACAGGACATGACAAGTGGTGGAAGCATGAAGTAAGCGGAACTGTGAAGTAAGGAAGAAGGAATGCTACGACCAAATTGGTGACATCACCATCCGCACAGGTTAAGTATAAATAAGAAGCTGAGTTGGATAATTAAAGTAAGCGTGAGACTGGAATATACATATTTATAAAGCTTCTTATTTTGGGGCGCTAAGGGCTCGTGGAACCAGAGCAACATGATCTAGCAGAGAGCTGAGTGTACACATACAGAAGAACATAATTGCTGATGGTGCACTGAATAATGTAAGTTTATCTGTGAAAGTTGTGTGTAGACATAAATGTATAACTGCAGAGGATGTGCAAGTGCATAAGATTAGAATGACAATATAGTACACAACACACAGACAGTCGCAAATGATCTAAGACAGATGCATAGAGAATGATTTGAAGTATATCTTATGATGCACATAGTGAAGTTGTTCATCTACTGCACAAAGACAGAGTTGATGCACGGTAAAGGATGTGCATTATGATGAGGATGATCTGAGACAAGTATGAAGAACATAATGGACACATCACAGATGAAGCACATAAGGTCATAGATTATATAAATACTGCTGCACCAAGACATAACAGAAGTATCACAGAAAGTGCGCATATTAATCTGATACTGATGTGTGAAGTCAGAACAACAGTACTACAGAAGATGGATTGTACCAGTTGAAGCTATAGATGCGTGGAAACATAATGACATATTGAACCTGAGTGCATATTGTAGAGTATGCTGAAACAACACACAATCAGTGAAGTATGAAATCAATTGTGATGTTTTGAAGTGATAAGTCAAGTGTGAAGTCAAGTGAAGTATGAAGTACAATGACAACAAGATTACAACATCTATAAGGTGCACACAACATAACTAATAGTAGATTATCAGAAGAGTGCGTGCATCCGAAGTACAACAAATTTATATATCCTTCTTTCATATCAGGGTGGCAGGATGGGGAAATGAGCAGGGGGTGGGGGCCTCCTTCCAGTTGAAGCTGGTAAATCAGGGAGTTGGTGTTTCCTTCAGGTTGGTTCCTGTAAAATCAGGGAGTTGGTGCTTCCTTTAGATTGGTTCCTGTAAAACTAGGGGCTCGATGCCTCCTTCTCGTTGGTGCTGGAGAACTTAGGATTTTGGTGATTCCTCGAATGTAATATTTTATTATAACAGAGCATTCTGTCATTTTCTCCTGTTTGGGTTTCCATGTAAAAATTTGTGTGTTATGTATTTGGCGCATATGATGTTGAATGTTTATATTTATGGTGGATTCATAATTTAAGTTCAAGTTTAAATCAAATAAGAAGTTAAAAACTATTTATAACTGCACTAACACTAATTCACTTCCCCTCTTAGTATTAAATAGATTCCAACACAGGTAACGGGGTTGAATCAACATAAGGGTTTACTCTTGAATCACAATTATTTTCAATCCCCATATTACCCAATGATGAATCATTTAACAAACTTAAAAAAAAATTAAGGAAAATAATAGCGTTGGGGAAATGCTCTTCAACTTACTTGGGAAAGAGGCCATATTCAAGATGAAAAAATTCATTTTGGACTCCAACAGCTACTGCCTCTTCACTAGCCATAGCATCTAGAAGAAAACCCACATTTGAATTTCCTTGTTCTGAATCCTCTGACCCCAAAGACTCAAAGATTCCACCACTATCCTTCGACTTCTTTCCAATGCACTCACATCAAGAATGACCTATTTCTTTGCACCGAGAACAATGAAATGGGAGTCACCAATAATATAATATTTGAAAAAAAGACATACCTCTCCATCCAATTTAAATATTAGAAGCAATTCGCTTACTATATCTATCTAAACCAGTAAAAATCATATCCTTATGTTAGAGCCTTCGAGCACCTCCTGCTCCTAAGGCATTCCCAAGATCCATAAAATATTGCATATTCTAGAAAGCCAAAGGCCATCCAAATAATACTACCCAAATATGATGCAAATGAATATAATACTTATCCGGATTAAACAAATGAGTACATATTTTTAACATCAAAATCTGCCTTCTCCATAAGCATATTCCGAGCAAATATTTTCAGCATCAACTTCCGATTTAAGCTTGAAGGAGAAGCAACCTTTCACTAGAACCAAAACCTACGACATATAGTTCAAGATTGGTTTCTAATTAACTTCAACCCACCAATGAATATACTTCTTCTCTATATCCCAATAGTTGAATACCCACCAATGCACATAAATACATCACAGATACCTCTGGCAATCCAACATCCCTTCCCAAGACAATTTTTGAGATATTCAACCTAGCTTTACAACCCTTCACTTTATTCAATTGATAGTCATATCCTAATACCTCTCCTCTTTTAGTAATAGAATCCCCAATGATCTATCTACTATGAATCCCTAACAATACCCCTTCTAAACTAGAAGTTCCCACAACCTTCTTGACAAGAAAAAGAAGACCTAGATCACCAAGACTCACCTCCTTTTTTCTGGATGTGGAAACCAAAAACCACTAGCGGCTTCTATTTCAAGGAGGTTGTTAATAAATGAGACACAATTCTCGAACACATCAACCTTCTCCCATCCATCGTGCACTCAATCCCTCCTCTTGTCTAGAGAAAATCCCCCCTAAAAACATGAGCCTAGTTCTTCAATCTCATGACCAGGGATCAAATTTGAAGGGTAGGGTCCCATTTCACTTTGAAGGGCTATGAGATATTTAACCCTTCAATATTGACATGTAAAAATACATAATTCTTTTCATTTGAAAATGTAATTATATATCAAAATTGCATTATTTATTAAAAGTAATGTAATCAAATTCCTTAATATAGTAATAATATTTGCAATATTCAGTTTTAAGATTTTAATAAACAATGTTTATAATAGATTATTTGTTTTGAAAAAAATTATTCAATCGCATTTTCACGTAAGACCTCCATCAATCTCATAAAAATCTAAGTATTTTTTACTCTTCCAAATAATGTCAACAAAAATAGATTTTTATTTTTATTTTTTTTAAACTTTGCCAAAATCATTTTGAAATTGAAAAAAACTCCAATATCATAACAAAAGAACATTTTGAAATTGAAAATAACTCAAAAAGCATAACAAAATAACATAATATGGTATATGCAAAGTGTGAGCTTCATGCTAACGGGTAAGGATAGGGTAATTTAGAAGTGAAGGAAAAAGTCATGGAAATATGGAAAATAAACAAATTAATAATGAAAATAACTAATTAGATAAAAGAAGGCATTATTTTAAATTTTAAATTTGTAAGAAAAACAATTGAAAAGTAAAAGCAAAAGTATTGAAAAGATTCTCAATCTAAAGAGGAGTTTGTTAATGATGGTTGAACCAAACCAATATTCATGGCAAGTGAGAAATTGAAGCGATTTCAATATTGATCTTGGAAAAAAAACACCAAAGAGAACAAGATTTGTCAATCAAGATATTAATGCTTAATTTCTGTCAAAATTAAGTTAAATGGGTGTGTAAATGATTTTGTTTTTAAAGAAAGAGTTGTCTAAAAATTTGAGGACTTTAACTTTTCATTCTTCATTCTTCATAATAGATTCATCTCTCTCAAAATCATCCTTCCATCTTGATTGTGCCATTTCAACACCTTATATTTAGAATGTTTCCAACTAGATTTTGGTGAAAAATATCATAAAAAAATCAAATCTTTAAATTATGAAAAAATGACCTTCTCTTCTTCAGAATCCATTTTTGATTGCATAAATAACATAAATAGATTTAGGACCTACAAAAACCTTGATTGTGATATCTCAACCCCTTATTTTTACTATGCCAACATTTCCAACAAACTTTTCAAAAAAACCAATATGTTAAGGAAAAATACATACAAATCATATAAACCATGTTGAGATTGATATCTACGAAGATTTCTTACAGAGTTATTATTACATGAATTTATTTATTTATTTATTTTTTCAGAAAAAGGGTAATGGCAGAAGGAAAACATGGGTTAGACAATGATAGTCGAGTGTATTCATTTTTCTACCTCAAAAATTGCAAGAGACTAGATTTTGCAATTGCTCCTACAAGTTAAATTAAATTTGACTAAAACATGTAAGTTAAGTATTTTACTTCAAGTAGGATATAATCTCCTTCAAGGATTTTACAGATAAATAAAAATTTAAGGCAAAGTTCCATTTCATTTGCACCTAAATTTTTTAGGTCAAGTTAAACCAAAAGAAAATAAAAATTCGGTCTCACACTGAAATTTAAACTAAAATTATTTTAATCACCATTGGAAAACATCCAAATTATTTTAAATGCACAGAAGCTTCTTATAAGAGGTTCAATGTTAAATCTAGCATGCTTATTTTAAGCATAACATTCAAGAAAAGGGGAACTGTGATTACCTTGGTGTCCAAACTCAGTGAAAATCTCCAACGAAGAATAAATGTTTGACTACGAACTTGCAACAACATCTAATTTGATCCACAACAAAGTAGATAAGAGTTGTAACTTTCATATTTAAATAGCTTTAATACAGAAGAGAAAACTGCAAAAAATAATGTTAAGTAGCTCAAATTTTATAGCTAAGTAAATGTCACTCCATTTGATCAAATAAATCTACAATCTAAAAATAGAGGAGAGCACTTGAACTTGAAGGGATAGCTGACAGGAAGGTAATTTAGTTTATTGAAAACCTAATCCATCTCGACGTAGGAACTACTAAACGTAACATTTGCAAAGGGATGGAGAAAATCGACATATCTGAACGAAAGAAAATAGAAAAAGGGTCAAATATTACCCTCTAAATTCTAGTGAGGAGTGGATCTTCCCTTTGAAACTCCATCCAATAGATCCAACGAAGAGTTGAATGTATAAATGCAACCTTGTTGTTGAATGTGCATCCCACCACCACATTTACACACTTGTAACCTGTTATTCCAATCTTTGAAGAAATGTTGTGGTTTTTGTCTTCATCCTGCACATGTTGACCAAGTTTCTACTCAATCAGTCAACTTCTGACTCACATGGACTCACCACTAGCCAAGCCCTGCCTTAGATACAACAATTTCGCCGCTCACTAGTGATCACAAAGAAATGTTCAAAGCCTAAAGAGAGAAATTTCTCTTGTAAGGATCAAAAGCTGAAACCATAGAAATACTTACAATGCAAAACTTTCTCTGGTAAGGATTGAAAGTTACAATGCAGTCTCAATAAAGATAAAACCCCAAAAAAATAGCATTACTTTTGTCCAATGTAGATTGTGAGTTATCTTACGAGCTATGAGCAATGAAGTAGCAAAACCCACCTGAATATCAACAAAAATTAACCAAAAAAAACCATTGGGTATCAAAATCTAGTCCTAACTACAACACCCAAGACACCAAAACAAGCTAACATCTCTGCATTGAAGAATCCCAATAATCTATACAACCCAAAATCCATATATCTACTAGCAATTCTAAGTGAAATGGATGCAAAAAACCTCCACGGTTCCACCTACTCTAGCACCTTGCTCTTCTCCTATTTCTTCTCCCGTTGACGCAAAAATAACTCAACTAGATTTGCTACCTTGTTCTTCTCTGGGTAGGACCTCTGGTAACCAGATATCCCTAGTAAGTTATCAAATCTATTCATGATCCTAGCATTTAATTTCACATCCTATACTCAGGTTTGATCACGTGAAGAAGAAGATGGCAAATCGAGTTGGAAGCCTTTCAAACCAAGGTTTAATGAAGTTTGGCGATGCCATTAAATTCTTTTAACACTTAATCAAACACATAACTTAGTAACTTGTAAGATAAGATAATAAGATATCATATTAGCAATAGAAACACCAACCGTCCAATTGAGTCACTTGACAGATATCTGCAACTCACCGAGCCCGCTCTTCCCACCAAGACGGGGGTCAAAGGGAACTGGGTAGTCTCCAACTCCCTAGACTCCAAGTCTCCCACTAAATCACAGATAACCCTTGGACAAGGAAAATTTTGAGCTTCCTTTCTGTTGCAAATTTACACAGGCATGTTGAATTTCATTATTGAAGGGCTCCACATAATTTTTATTTTTTTTGCATGGTAAAATTCATCATGGCCTTCTATGACAAGTAAAATGGCCTTTGAATGGCACTGAAGGATTCAAATTTGAAGCTTGCTCATGAGAGTCGTTTAATTGATTATTAGTATAAATAGACACGTTAAGGTCGGGACCACACGGACATGATTAACGAAGGAGCCACTGGTACTCCTCATCGGACTTAAAAATCGCAACTTCCCTCCAAACTACATTATCTTGTGGGTCCATGAAACACGCTATCTCCTCATTTGTGCAATTGCCATAAGAAGCCATGTCGCTCCTCCAAACACTACCAATGTTGGACAAAAACTGAAAACTGCTTCCTAAACCCTAAGCCATTTTATGAAAACCCTTACACTCCTCATTATCGAATATCCATTAGATTAGGTTATGGTTCCAAAATACTTATAATTTTAACCCCATAAAATAAAGGTTTCTACCGGTAGCACCTTTTTATGATTCGTGGTTTACTTTAGCATTTCCATTACAATAACACTGGATGTTAAGGCCATAGTTTCAAAATAGTTGTAATTTTGACCTTGAACAAAAATAGGGTTTCCATTGTCTTGTCACTTTTCAACTTGGGGGTTTATTGAGGGCCTGTGATTGCAACAATGTCACTCGTTAAGGCTAGGGTTTCAAATAATACAAAATGTTAGCCCCCCCCTAAAAGGGGGTGTTATTGGTAGCACCCTGTTTCAATTCGGGGTCAATTTATGGTTTTTATTGCAATGCCATTGGCTAAACACCAGCTGGTATTTATAAAAAAAACTTGTAATTTTAGCCTCGAAAAAAAGGTTTATACTGGTAAGAACAATTTTAGATGTTTTTGATGAAAAAAAATAAGTTTTATGACAAGAGTTCTCATTTTGACTATAAATTTCTTTTCAAGATGTATAATGTGTTGATCCCTCTTTGTGCTTGATAAATCCAAGTTTAAGATCGATCTTAGTAAAATTTAAACCTATTCATAGTAACTTGATGATAACACACAATTAAGACAGTTTATTGGTAACATATGATAAAAACAAAAGCATGGCATATGAAAAAGATAGTTGGAGGGGCATGCTGAGTAGTGTAGGAGGATGAAGAACTATGAATGCATATTGACAATAATTAATTTTATAGGAGATTGTCAGGTCATTAAAAAAACGTATTGAGACACACTTATAAATCGTTAGAACATGCGTAGACATATATAAATAATTAGGATTGATATTATTATGGGAACATTTATGAAAATATGATTGAGGATTTTGTTTTTTAATTTTCACTACTAGGTCTCTTAACTATATTTGTTTGGAGTATTCTAAATGTTATATGATATGGAATTTTCCAATTATAGTCACTAGAATTCAATTCTACAATCTTTTGTCAAGTTGTAATATTTTATTGGTGGAATTACATCTTTTAATGCATAAATGAATTCGACACCTTCAAATACCCCTATTGCATCTAGATTGTGCAATATCAACAAATGATATTTTCAATCCTCCAACTCTTGTGTATATTTTGGAAAATATATTAGAAAATTGTGATAGGAAAAAAATCCAAATCGTAGCATGTTTAGACTCCTAATATTAATTTTAACAGAGTTAAGGGGCTCGAGCATCAAAAGATGAGCAAGTGCATCTAGCATAGTTAACTAACATAGTAAAATGAAGGAAACGAGTTTGGTGTCATCAAATTTCGCATAGATAAGAAATCGAGGGAAGGTTTTGTATATAAAAATGCATATCTATATAAAGGAGTATAGATACATCTTAACTTTCAAATCTCTTGACGTGCAAATTTTTCATCAAATTTTGCACTTGAGTTTGTACATCAAGGCAGTTGATCCCTCTTAGCACTTGGTACATCCATACTTATGATGGATCTATGTTGGTTTAATATGTAAATATCTTGTATGTGATCAAATACTTCATATGTAAATCATGGTTTAATGATCGCTCAATTTCCATATCACATAAAAAAAATTATCATTTTAATGTTTTTAGTTTTAGCTAATTGGAATATATATCGCTTTTGATTTTAAGTTCAAGTTAGGGCCAACAATATAAAAGTTTTATTTACTTAGTATTTTATTATTGTATTCAAGTGCTACATGTCAAATCCATGTAAGACGGAATTACTTTCTCCTTCATACTAAGTTATAGACAACATATCTCCACACAAAGAAGAGTATTTTTAAAAATAATATAATATCATGAATGAAAATTTCCTATTTAAATGATGAGAAAATATGATTATATCTAATACATTATGGCTGATTTTTGTTTGAAAAGACTTAAAAAATAAAACGAATTTAAAATTGATTAATTAACCTCTAACAACCCTCCAATAAGTGATGCTTCCCATAAGGTTTAATTCTCTAGATTTATCTCTATCTCAACAATCCCAAGTTGTTCAATTAGTGTTTCTCGAGGTTCCTAGACACAAAACTTATCACCACACCAATCCTGGAGGGAAACAACATCTACCCTTATGGAAAATACCATATGCATCTAAGAAACCTTATCAACTCGTTAAAGCCTAGAATTCTTGCTCAACTTGAGACTCCAACAGAAATCCCATATCCACGATCATAGAATTCACATACCTTCAATCCAGATGCAGAATGGTGGTAAATAGGGTAGGGGACTCGATGTCCATGTTGATTTCAAGATAATTCCAACACTTTGAAATAGTTACACCTCAATGCCTTCTCTAGAAGGCAGGAAACATTATTCCCGAGGTACATTTTTCACAAAGCGTAAATTAATGAGAGTAAAACAGGTTCAGCTGTAACAATTTGCGAGTTCAAAAAGAAATAGTAGCTTACCAATTTGCGAGTTCAAAAAGAAATAGCAGCTTACCAAGTTTTATTTTGTATCGGTGTAATCATTCACAAGGCCTGAAGCCTACATGATTGCCGACACCATCAATGGTGAACATGGAAATTTAGAAGATCTGAACCTTTAAAGTCATTCCGTTAAATCCTTTATCAGTCATCCAGGTTTATGCTTGAAGAGACTTAGGGTTTCGGTTTTTTTTAGTAATGTATAAGTGTTTATTCTTATATTTTATTTTTCAAACTAGTTAAAGCATAGATATAAAAACAAAAACCAACAACTTAGCAATTCATGAAAAATAAATTTCTCGCTTTTCAAAATGTAAGTACTGTTGCCAACTAAGTTGTACTTGGTTGGATTATCAAGCGAGCGGGCAGAGTAGAACATGATACATGTTCATTTTTGGTGATTTGATATCCAGCTGGCCTTTTAAAGGCCCCCGTTTTTAAATTTTTCCACATGTCCATGGCCCTGCGGGGTTTGTAACAAAACGTACTAGCATGGTGTTTTGTAAAAGACTTGGTTCCCTAGGACTTTTTGGCTAAGTCAGGTATTCCAAGGAGTTTTTTCACCTATCTATTATGTCTTGCATTAGTGCATAACATAATTAATGGGTTTTTCTCCTGCTCCTCCAAAGCTGGAATGCCTGGGGAGGCTGACGGGCCTTAGGGGATTGTTAAAGTCTATGGGTCAATGTATATGAACATGCTAGGCGTTAATTTTGAGTCATATGGACATGTGCTAAGTCCCCCTAGGTTGTTTTTAATTTTCGGCAAGTTTTATTTTTTCCGTAAATTGGGCCATTTTTTAATGGTTCAATTAAAAAATTTGTAATTGGCCTATAAGGGGCATCTGGAGGTATTTTTTGCCTTAGGGGTGCTCGTTTTCTAACTCAGAGCACCCCCTAAACCCCTAAACCCACTCTTTCTAATGTTTGGGTGATTATTTTTCCACAAAAATCCAAAAAAGTCAAAAAACCCCAAAAAGTCATAAAAAATAAAAAAAAGTGAAAAAATGACTAATAAAAATATTAAATTTTGGGAGTGATTTATGGACTGATTTTTTCATCTATGTTTTAGGAGTTGTAAGAGCTGATTTTGGAAAGATTCCGGGCAGCTATATTATTGGGATTACTTCCCCATTTGAGGGGGACATATTTCCCAAAATTGGGCCCCTTAAATCATGGAATTTGCAGCTATGTTTATGGGCTGTCACATGGCTGATTTTTAGCTGATTTGGGGCTGATTTTGGTAGCCCATTACATGGGAGTGGGCAGCCCCATTTTCTCCACGAGTTATGCCACTCATTCCACCCATTTCTCTCCATCTTTGGCTATTTAAGCATGGCTGCCCACTCCATTTTCTCTAGTTGGAGAGAGAGCAGAAATATGTACTAAGCTTATGCTATTTTGTTGATTAATAAAAAGACTTTGGAGGTCCATATGTGTGATTCTTTTGTGAGTGGTTTCATGGTCTCTTGATGTGGAGTATTTTGTAGCAATTTCAAGTTCTCGGCATGTAATTTCCAGCCATCTACTAGCCTGCTTGAAGGATTGGTAACGATTTTGTGGAAAGGAACAATTAATCTTGTTTGTTTTAATTTGTTCTTGCATTTGTCATATTGGTTAGAGATTCAAAGTTTATATGTTTCATTTGTTTATGCTCATACTATTCTGATTTCTAACCATGTGCATTTCTAGTTTGATGGTTTTTCTGTGAGTTTTGTTTGCTACAGGTTGACAGGTGTGGAAAGGGGGATAGTTTGTTTGCTCTTCACTTTTTCTTCTGTGCACATTTTGGTGGATCTCACCCTCGGTTTCCCACTTTCAAGCTTCCAAAGTCTTTGGTTTCAAGGACCATTCTGTCTCTTCTCTCTTCCTCAACTTATAAAATCAAAATTTTCTTGATTATTGGTTACGATTAAAGAGTGATTCTTGATTTATTTTTTGATTGATATATTCTTAAGTATATCGGATTCATTCTTAGAGTTCTAATCTAGTTCTTTAAAGATTTATCTTCCATTAGATTAGATCTTTCATTATCTATCATTACTTAATTTTTAAACTGGTTAAAAATTGTTAAAGTCTTGAAAAGTTTGAAAGTAGTGTTAGATCTGATATAAAAGTTTATTTGGCTGTCCAAGAGCATACAATTTGCAGCTCATAAAGCTTGCAAAGACCCCAAGCAAACAAGCATTACTGCTTGTTTCACTTGGTTAAATTTTGCAATTTTTACTTAGATTTTCACTGAGAAAATTTTGGGTTTTTTAGGAGGTGTTCCAAAGACACTCTTAAAGTGTTTTTGGGCATCTTATACTAATAATTGCTTGCTGGTTTGCAGCAAAAGAAGAATGGGTAGGAGGAAGTGCTGCCGAAATTTCGAGGATCCAAGCCATCCGGAGAACCAATTTTCATATTTTGCAAAACCGGTCATTTTTTCCTAAAATTTTGTAAGCCACCAAGTCACTTAAAGTAGACTGGGGCACTTCTCTAAATCATTGTAAACAACTATTAAATGAGAGCAAGTGGGCTAGCCAGCGCCCATACCCCATCCCCCCACGGGTGGCCTGTGTCGTCTCATTTTCATGGCATGATTTTTAGAGTAGTTTATTTCTTTGTTTTCCGGCATTTAATAAAATTAATTAGGATTAAAATAAACCTTGTTGGTCCGTTCCACTGGCGGGCCACAAGTTCACTCATAACATAGTTTTTCACATTTTTTTTACAAACTCATAACACCCCCCTTGCTTTCCCGAAGTAGGGTATCTGTATGAGGGCTTGCCCGAAATACGTGCCTGAAAAGAGACTCCTAGGGTTTTAAAAAAGATAAAATTTGGGTTCATAAATTTTTTATAAAAATACCAAGATCTTCTCCCGTATGCTCTGTGGCCGACTTGCAGCTTAGTCTGATCCAGTTGGTACACATCAGAAAGGAGGGGATGACTAGTAATAGGATCTAACACCACCCTAATAAAAAATCCTTTTTGTGAAAATCTGGCACAACACGTATTTTGTTGTCGTGGGCAAATTTCTCAGAAGGCTTGGGACCACACTGAGTAGTGACCTCTTGAAAACCGTTAGGCTTGTCCTCGTTGGTATAGCATCTGAACACCTCCTCGAGACTCCGATTCAGCCCAAGCCTGAGAGGGAAGCCACGCTTCAAAACTCCGGACATGTTCCCCCGTACCTTGCGTATATTGGGAACCCCCCTGCCATAATAAAAAGATCACCATCACATTAAATTTAAAATAAACCAAGAACACTCGCACAACATCTACTTTTCTGCTTATGCATTTGTTTATTGACTCCATTATAAGGCACTGGTCTTGTTTAAATTTTATTTTATATTATTGACTAATGTGCAGTTAAATGATAGTTATTTTAAAATGGGAGTAAATGATGAATGACTGTTTTATTTGATCAAAGTATATGCTGTTTATTCTTGGTTACCAAAAATATTTTCCTAACTCTTAGGTTAGAGGCCTTAGTTTCTTTTATTTTTTAGGGTCCACCCCCCTTGGCTTCACTAGGAAAGCCTAGACGGAGGAGTCGAGTCCCAAGTGACAGCACTTGACTCTGACTTGCCCCCAAGGCCACACCAGCAGCTTGAAGACTTCTGCTGCGTTTTCCCAGGTGTGGAACCAGGCGGCAACAAGTACTACAAGTATCCCATCATTTTCATTTTTCGAAACCCTAACCGAGATAAAAATAAAACAGTATTTATGTGATTTGATCTCTATTTGCGGGACGGTGCTGAAGATAAGAGAGTTTAGAGTAAATAGAGGATGACCCTTGGTTGGAACAAACTCTAAAGAATTTGATTGATTGAATCACGTTGTGCTTCCTTTATAAATTCCTGCCTGGAAGAAGACTGCTGTTGTCATTTTTATTCAAAGTTCCAGCTCATACTGCAACATTATCAAATACTTTGTAGGTTTTAAAGGTTAAATAAAAACAATGCTAATAGAATTTATCTTTGTCTCGGATAGATCCAAACACCATCAGAAAGATGGTAGACTCATTAAAGGACCCAATCAAACTCGGATTATATACAGAAGTATATTCAATACCATGTTCTTGCCAAGATGTTTACATTGGCCAAACTGGCAGACCATTTAAAGTTAGGCTCAAAGAACATTGCACAGATCTAAAACATGATAGGGTTAAAAAATTTGCTTTAGCCAAACATGCATAGTTAACCTAACATCATATATACATGGAAAAGGAAACCATCATCGCAAAAGAGGAGGATTGAACTAAACTGAAAGTGAGAGAAAAGAGAGAAATTAGGATCGGGGGTGGCTATGCGACTGAAATCATGAGCCTATGGTTGGGTGGAGAAGCTAACGGATGCTTCTCCTATGGATAATCGAGCTTTTACTAGAGGGATCTCATAGGCAAAGCAGACGACAAGGGATGAGTGGGATTGGATTGAAGAGGACGACCTCTCCTTCGACAGCGGGATCGACCTACGGTTTATAGGTTTGTGGTTATGTGTATACTTGTTAGTCCTTGAAATTGATAATTGTATGATGATTATACATTATATTGGTTATATTATGTTTTTAAGATTTTGAAATTTCTTCTGAACCTAGATTGCATGAACAGGGATGATGGGAAAAAATTAAGTGACACATGGACGCCGCTACTACACTTTTTGCAAAAAACAAAAACCCCAAATCGACAACAGCAAAAATAAGCCGACCTGCATTAAAGTATATTATTCAATGGTCAAAGAAGAGCACTAATCTCGTATTTAAATGAAGTTTTTAGTGGCCATTACATCTCACGATTTCAAAGTCTCCCGAAGATGATCTCAGAGGAGAGATCGAAACATGGAGCACAGTCTTGAACACTTTTCCAGATTACAAAAATATATTAATTTTTATTTTGTTAGAAATTTTTTTAATTAAGTTTTACAACTATATTTTTATTAATAAAAACTAAAATAAAATTGACCCATATTTTTATTAATAAAAACTAAAAAAAAATTTGACCTACTGAGCTTCCTTATTACAGATAGACTATAGGATATTAAGGTTCAAGAAAACAATAAGAAATTTTATTTTAATAAAGATTTTTTGTACTTTATGCCTTTCAGTTATTGTTTTGATTGCTAATACACTCTAGAATGGAAGACGACAATAAGCATCTGATTAGAAGATGAAATCTTCTTCCCATTTCCTATGATTGTACCAGTGAACGCTATGGAATTACTACACTCCGACACATAAGCCAGCAATAAAGACCTCATTGGAAGATCAAATCTTGTGCCCATATACATGCCCTTAATCTCATTGCAGTAGTGATCTTCCAGTACCATTTTCTTCCATGCGTCGCCAGCCAACTATTCTAACCAGTTCGCTAGCATGTGTTATTCAATCGGAAGTAAATGAACAAAAAATAAACAGACAATAGCCATTTTCCGATCTACATCCTCAGTTGGGTTGGTATTGATAATGGTCCCTTGAAATATCACCACCTGATGCTGAAAAATTTCTCATTTATTGCAGTGATAATGGAAGCCACAAGAAACTCAAGCCGAAATCCTCAAATTCTACGGTGGAAATCCGACATGGACATTATCGCCTTGTACTTCCTTCAAGAGAGCGGTTGAGAGGAAAGAAAGAGAAATAATAAGTTTCTTTCGGTGGAGTTCAAGAGGTAAATAACCTACATGAAGTTTCTCACGAAATCTTGTTCCACCGTTGGCAAAACCTGGGAGATAATATAGAATAAGGCAGGAAAACAATTCAACCTAGATATAAATGGGTTCAGGTACCCAATCATTTGATTATATTGAATATATAAGATATTGTTCCCTGAATCCAAGGGAAGGAAAATCTATTATAGCAAGAACCATGGATACACCTTGGTTGACTTATATTTATAAGCCATTGACTATTACTGTGTTGTCCACCCTGTGTTGAACACCTTGGTTGATTTATATTTATTAATCATTCACTATTATTGTTGTGTATGTATATTTTTTAGTGGGTTTTCATTTTAGGAGGTAATAAATTTAAATCATGAGGGATATGGTATGTACACCTCCATAAAATCTATCATGAAGAGGCTCCTTGTTCCACCAACAAGGAGGTCTCATATAACAATAGTGTTTTGTTTGGATATGAACTTATTATTATTATTATTATTATTCAATAAAACCATAAAAAAAGGTTCCCATTTTTAAGAAAAAAATACAATCACAACAAAGATTTTAAAGGCATTCATTAGAATGCTCACTATGTTGAAGGTTAAACATGTTTTTGTTTTAAAGTTATTAGTCCATGCTGAAGGCTAGGGTAACTATTGTTTTCGATATGTGTTGACTTTCAATTAATCCATCGATGAATTTACATATTTATTAATATGTTCTAATGTTTTTTTTGCATAGTTGGTTAATTATTCCATTAATTATTCCAACACATATTATTTTTCTGATCTCATATTGATTGATACTTTTAGGCGTTATTGTTGGGCCAGCAATGTAGATCTTAGAAAATGGAGTTTGTTGGGCCTAGTCTTTTTGGAGGTACCATTTTTGAAGAAACAATTTTGGTCATGGACAAAGAAAAAGTAGAAGTGGTTCAACGAAGCCGTCAACTCCGACGAAGCGGCCAATGAAACAGGAAAAACAATCATGTTTGATCGAGTCAATGGTTGGAGTTGAGTCAGTTAGTTAGAAATGGTCCACATTGTATTAATTATTCATTTAATAAGTTAGTGGGTTAGTGGGAGAGGGGCAAGCTAAGTGCGCCCTATAAATATGTAATAAGAGGGATGTTTTGGGTTGGCCAGTTGTTTGTTATTGAATTCGGGTTATTATTGCTATGTTTTGAGTTTGTAATGAAGCGTTATTCTATATCTATCGGAGTTATTTTGGGAAGCTGAGTCCCTGATCTACAGGTTGTGTGTGAAGATCCTTTGTAAGTCATAATGAAACTTATAAGTCATACTTGAAGTGCTTATTTGGCTGCGACTCATAATAAAAGACAAGTGTTTTCGTGGTTTTTCCCAGATGGGTTTCCATTTTAAACATGGTGTTTTATGTGTTGTGATGTGTGATGTGATGTGATTTTATATGTGTTTCTCTTCTCTATTGAATACTTATATGAATTCATTACTGTCTTAATTGTATGTAATGTGAATTCAATTATAATTTGAGTATATTAATCTAGCGACGTTATGGGTTCTGTCGAAGTGACATATGTGTCGAATCCCTGATTTTGTCGATGTTCTAGAATAGAAAGGAGGGGGGAAGTGTGAGTCTGAGCCTGAAGGGGGCAGACTGAGCATGAAGAATGCAAACAGCATGAGCGTGAAGATGCGGCCTACAAATCTGAGCGTGAAGTTGTGGAAGAATAACATACCGAATCTAGGTCATTCAAAGAAAACTTAACATCTTAGTAAACAAGAAGTACATTCTCTTAACAAGCCCAATTTGTATTAGATGAGAGGTTCCTTTTATAAGAAAGGACCTACTTATTTACATAATATGATCTAATACAATTTTAACAAAACTTAAGCTATGCTTATGACATAATTTCCAATTTCTACTATGGGTTGCAAAGAAGACTAGCTTCTTTGTGGCCCAATTCCTCCCTATTTAGATATGGAAGTGTCCTTGCTTCTATGAGAAGATGAGGAAACAGACGTTGTATCATCTCATATGTCATCCACTTTGCTTGAGTTGTAGTTTTTCCTTCGTGTGCCAGGAGGTAGGAGGTGTAAGACCGGTGACGAGTAGAACAGGTCTTGATGTCGAGTAAAGTATCTTTGGACAAAGGAAGCTAGAAGTTCGGAATATTGTCCACAGGATGTGTAATGGTGACTGGCTCATCCAAGAGAGGAGGCTCAAATAACTTTAGGTGATTGACATTGATGACATTGTGGATGCCGAGCTAAGGAGGGAGGTCCAACCGATAGGAATTGTCCCCAATATTTTGTAAAATTGTGTAGCGGCCATATCTAATTAGATGTAGTTTATGATGCTTTCCTTTGAAGCATTTCTTATCTAAATGTAACTAGACTCGGTCTCCAGGCTGAAAGGAAATGGATGTCCTATGTTTTTCAAGCCTTTGATTTGCACGTGCTTGAGCAGCTTTCAGAGCTTCTATTACTTGAGTGTGGCGATGTGTAATTTGTTGCAGAAACCTTTGAGTTGAGCATTATTCCCTTGGCTGATGATTTGTACAATGAGGGTCCAAAGTGAGTGGAAGCTCCGCCGGAAAAGCTGGTTGGAAGCCTAAACAAACTTCAAAAGGAGAAAAACCAATAGAAGAATGTGTGGCCCTGTTGTAGCTATGTTGAAGAATATCTAAATAAGTGTCCCACTTTTTTCTACATCCGAAATGAGTACCGAGAGCATGGACAAGCACATCGTTGACTACCTCTGTTTGGCCATCTGTTTGAGGGTGGAAGGCTATAGAGAATTTAAGTTGTCATCCTAGTAGCACCCAAATTGTCTTCCAAAAGGAACTCAGGAAGCATGAGTCGTGATCTGAAAAGATGTTCCTTGGTAGGCCAAAATGAGGCCACACATGTTGGAAGTATAATTCGACGGTTTGAGAGTCTGTGGTGGTCTTAGTGTAAGCAATGAAGAGGGCCATTTTGCTAAAACGACAAAATACCACCCAAATTGCATCATGTTTTCATTGGGTGGTTGGTAGTCCACTTAAGAAATCCATAGAACTTGACTCCCAGGGCCTAGAAGGTAGTGGTAGTGGTTTATATAAGCCATGATTTCTATTTGATGGTTTTGATTGAGAACATAATGCATAGGATCGTATGAATCTCTCTATTTGAGGTTGATGGGAAGGCCAGTAGAAATGGCATTGGAGATGGTGGATGGTCTTAGTGTTACCAAAGTGATCTCCACATGCAGATGCATGAGATTCTCTAATGAGCCACATCCGATCGTTGGAGTGTGGGAAACATAGCAAATTTAATTTATAGAGCCACCCATCACGGATGGTGTAGTCCAAGAATGGAGTCTGATTGATGAGTGTAGGGTTCTGTAATGCATCCCATATTTCTTGAAAGTCACAGTCAGTAGCATATTGATTTTTCCATGTGTCATAAGTAGCACAATGCACTTCTAGTATTTGGAGCATTGTAATGGGAGGTCTGCTGAGTAGATATGCCATCTTATTCAAGGTCCCCTTCTTGTATCTAATAACCAGATGGAATTGCTGAATGTAGGATTCCCATTTAATATGCCTTTCTTCCTGTATCTTGGACTGTGAATTAATGAAAATTAGTGGATGGTGGTCGGTATGTAGAATAGTTTCCTTTCCCAACAGATAATGGCGCTATTTCCTGAGAGATTGTACTAGGCTATAGAATTCCTTGTCATATGTGCTATAGTTTCTCTTAGCATCCGAAAGAGGTTCTGAGTGGTAAGCAATAGGGTGTCCTCCCTGTTTAAGGACTACCCCAATCACATATTGTGAGGCATCTGACTCAATATCAAATGGTTGAGAGAGGTATGGAAAACACAGTACTCGGGAAGAACATAGAGCTTCCTGGAGATGAACAAAGTTTTTGTTAGCTTCTTCATTCCAAGAAAAGGTGGATTTGTTATTGGATAGCTGATGCAAAGGATAAGCAATCTAAGATAAATGTAGAACAAACTTACGATAAAAATTTATGCCATTGAGGAATCTTTTTAACTCGTTGGAAGAAGAAGATGTTGGCCACTTTCTCAAGGATTTGATGCGGGAAGGATCAAGTCAAATACCTTCTGATTTGACAAGAAATCCAAATTAAGGAACTAAGCACTGGCCAAAATATGACTTCCTTTCTTTAACCTGCAACTTGTGTTCTTTGAGTATTTCGAGAACTCGACGAACATTCTGAAGGTGGTTGTCCCATGTCTTACTGAATATCAGAATGTCATCTAAGTAGATAATCACAATGCGACCCAAGTGATTTTTGAAAATATCATCAATGAGACTCATGAAGGTGGCAGGTGCATTAGTTAGGCCAAAAGGGATGACCTTCAACTCAAAAAGATCGAACTTGGTCTTGAATGCTGTCTTCTAGACATCTGTGGGGTTCATTTGAACAAGATGGTATCTTGCTGTCAAATCCAACTTAGTGAACCATTTAGCACCTTGTAGGTTGTCAAGTAAGTCCTCAATCTGGGGTAGTGGGTATCAGTTCTTCACCATGGCCTTGTTAAGGTCCCGATAATCAATCACAAGGCGCATTTTGGGGGTGTCTTTCTTGGGGATTACGAAGGCTGGGAAGCACAAGGAGAATATGATGGTTGAATGTGTCCTGAGTTGATTAGTTCAGTTAACTGCTTTTTAATTTCCTCTTTTTCTTGTGGGGCAAGGAGGTATGTGGGTGCATTGGGTAAAGCAACACCCGGGATGAGGTTAATAAAATGGTCTATGTGGCGTGATGGGGGGAGTGCAGTAGGGGGTTGGAATACATATGCAAATTATTGGAGGAGAGGAGACATGGATTTTTGGGTGGTATGAGTGGTGTTGTTTGGTTGAATGGGGTGGAACAGACAATGAAAAAAATATTAGTTGAGATTGACATGAGGGATTTTTTCTTCTATTGGTTGGGGTTTGGGTGTGGATGCGGTAAGGATATAGGTGTGGCCATCCTTGGTAAGTTTATATTGGTGATATTTGGCTGTATAAATGGCATTCCGCTGCTCCTGGCAAGGCAGGCCGAGAAGTAGATCAACACAATCTAATGGTGAGACATCACAGAGTACAGAGTCTTTAAATTGGCCGATGGCAAATGTTACCAAACAATGGTGAGAAACCAATAGATGGGAACCATCATTTGGGACCCATCCTAGATGATATGGTTTCGGGTGAGGAGTAGTGGGTAGATGGAGGAGATGTACTACCTCTTGTTAAACCATATTTTTCTTGCTGCCATTGTCCATGATGAGCAAGGCCAAGGAATTTTTGATTTGGCAGTTATGAATAAAGAGGGGTAGGGTAGACGAGTTGGAACATCAGATGTCATTAAGATCAATGAGGGATCTACTTTAGTAGGATTCTCAAGAGAAACCTCATCAATTTCCTCTACAGGTTGGGATGAAGTAGCTTTCGTGAAGAAATTTTTATTGGTCTTGAGAGATTTTAAAACGTGACAATCTGAAGTGTTGTGGGTATTTGTCTTGTAGAAGGAACACCATGGTGTATTGGGCTTCTGGTTGATATGACGAGTAGAGGGAAAGTGAGATGAAGTATTGGGTGTGGGATTTTGTGAAGCAAGGGGATTTTGGTTGGGTCAGGATTGAGGATTACGACCCCAAGGAGCTACCTTCCTTTCAACTACCAGTGCTCTCTAAAAAGTTTGATCTAATGTGGAATTTTCAAATAACTCAACTTCTCTATGGAACTAAACCAATAAACCAGAATTAAATTTAAAGATTAATACCTCTTCGGGATCTGGAATGTGGAGCAGCAGTCAAAGCTTGGATAAGTATTCGATATAGGCTTGTACCCCTTGTGTATGTATTTGGTGGAGTTGGTTCCAATCGATCCATAACGATTGAAGATACCTGGGTGGATAAAAATGATCTCTCAATGCTTCACACATGTGAGCCCAAGTGTAGATTGGTTGAGAAGAAGAAGCCTCCATTGACACTCCAAATTCTATGACCAAGGTGGTCTTTTCCTGCTCTGTCTCCCACCAAGTTTGAGCAAGTCCTTCCAACTATAGCACTGCAATCTGTAAATTTCCCTCTTCGGTAAGGCCTTTTGAAGTCCTGAAATAGGTGGAAAGGCTGCGGATCCATGAATCGACCGCTTCTCCATTGGTTTGGCCACCGAACATAGGGAGCTGGAATCAAGTATCTAGCTGGAATGGATCGGGGTTAGTCTATTGTTGCATCCTCATTAACTCATTGAGAGTAGATGCGATGTCCTGGACTGGATTAGAGGCATTTGAATCAGAATCAGTAGCCAATGGATCTCTTCTAGGAGGCATCTTGTGAAGTATGTAGGATTTGAGGACAAATTTTGGAATGCACTTGGGGGGCGGGGAGGCTGGAAGCTTATGAAACATAGACTTTACTAGAGGGAGAGATATGTGGGCATGAATATCTGTGATTCTCCTCTCTATGAGGGAGAGATATGCGGGCATGAATATCTGTGATTCTCCTCTCTATGGTAGAGATATGTGAGTTCCTTCGGAAAGAAGATCTGTGAATCCACTGATAATCATGAAAAAAAAAAAAAAGATGTAAAAAACCTTACTACAGATCTCTCTTTTGTTGCTTCTCCTTCAGATCTTCGAGCTCTAATACCAATTGATCTCCGATTTTTGTAAAGATATCTGAGCTTCTCTTGGGGGAAATGTTGCAGCAGTTGGAACTGGGCGTGAGGTAGAGAGAGCTGGGCGAGAGCAGAGATAGAGATGAAGCTGGGCATGAGCAGAGAGTGCTTAGCGTGAGTAGAGAGAGAGAGTTCTCAGCGTGAGGTAGAGAATGATGGGCCGGAGCTAAGAGAGAGAGGGAGCTCAGCATGAATGGTAGAGAGTGTTGACCGTGAATGTAGCAGAGTTGGGCATGAATGGAACTGGGCGTTAGTGGTGGAGAGTGCTGGGCATGAATGGAACTCGGCGTGAGATGAATGAATGGAGTTGGGCGTGAATGGAGCTGAGTGAATGGAGCTGGGCGTGAGTGGCAGAGAGTGTTGGGCATGAATGGAGCTGGGCATGAGCTGAGCATGAAAGGAGGGGGGAAACATGAGTCTGAGCCTGAAGGGGGAAGACTGAGCATGAAGAATGCAGACAACCTGAACTTGAAGATGGGGCATGCAAATCTGAGCGTGAAGGTGTGCAAGAATAGCAGACAAAAGCTAGGTCATTCAAAGAAAACCTAACATCTTAGAAAACTAGAAGTAGCTTCTCTTAACAAGCCCATTTCGTATTAGATGAGAGGTTCCTTTTATAAGAAAAGGACCTGCGTATTTACATAATATGCTCTAATACAATTTTAACAAAACTTAAGCTATGCTTATTACATAATTCCCAATTTCTACTATGGGTTGCAAAGAAGACTAGCTTCTTTGTGGCCCATTCACGGTCAGACTCACGCTGCCCCCTTTCACGCTCAGTCTGTCTACCCCCTTCAAGCTCAGATTCACGCTTCCCCTCTTCATGCTCAGTCTGTCTGCTCTCTTCACACTCAGTATGTCTACCCTGTTCACGCTAAGACTCATGCTTCCCCTTCATGCTCATACCTTCACGTATACCTTCACACTACCATCCCTCACGCTGCTCGCTTCCTTCACGCTGCTCCCTTCATGCCCACCTCCTCTCTACCTCACGCCCAGCTCCATCTCTACCTCACACGCAACTCCATCTCCACCTTCACGCCTAGCTCTTGCTTACACCCAGCTCTTGTTCCACCTTCACGCCCAGTTCCAGTAGGTGCAACGCTACCCCAAAGAAAAGCTCAGATCTCTTTTACAAAATGGAGATCAATTTACCATGACAAAATAAAAGTTTTTACACGGTAAGTTATTAAAAAAATGAATTTTTCTCAAACAAACTCTCTTGAACCCAAAGCTTAGAACTTTGTGATTTCGTCACAATACAACATAGGAAATATGTGCTACATGAAAGTATGTTTTTCGAATAAAAGAGAGTATATGGAAATATAAGTTATGGAACAAAATAACAACAATGGATGTAGAGATTTACAGAGAGCTTGTGCTCCCAAGCTTCAATAACTTGACTTTCATGAGTTTGAGCTCTCAGTCTCAGACTTGACCGACTGTTATGAACTCCAAAAACTTACTTATCTCTTTTTCTACTTGATTATAATGACTGTGATTTCCTTTACAGAGATACAACCACTGATTTCTCTTGGAATCCACCAGAAGTGAGAAGAGAAAACAATATTGTAATAGACTTAGTGACATTGAGTGACAATAACTCACTCACTAGTCGGCACAAGCTAGATATAGATACTTAACAACTAGTAATTAAAAAGTCTTTGTTTCCAATTTTAGTCAAAGTTCCTACTCATAGTGCAACTTTATCAAATTCTTTATAGGTTTTAAAGGTTAAACAAAAAATATTAATTTTTATTTTAATGATAATTTTTTTATTAAGTTTTATAATTATTTTTTTATTACTAAAAATTAAAACAAATTTTTACACTAAATTATAGAATATCGAGATTCAAGAAAAAAATATTAATTTTTATTTTAATAAAAAAAAAAATTTCATTATGCCTTTAGGATATTGTTAATTTAAAAATTAAGTCACCTATTCAATAACATCGATTAAGTTATTACTGCGCCTTCTACGGACATTGATAGATCTGAGTAATTTGGAGGAGCATTATGTAGGAACCAATGTGTTTTTGATCTCTCGACCTCGAGCTATGAGGGAAGAATAGCATATTCTGTTGGTTCATCCAACCGATTTGATATGTTGTTCTCAATGGCAATCGTTTGCGTGGGGGAATCCCATTAAAACTTGCATAGATCCCGTCATCATTCATATTTCAGTCAGGTTGGTGTTGATTACGGTCCTTGGAAATCTCAAATCTCACCACCGGATGTCGATGAAAATTTTATTTACCGCAGTGATAATGGAAGCCATATTAAGTAAAGGGAGTTTTTAGATAAAATTTCGGTAAATTGTCTCAATTTGAGACATAAAAAAGATGTGTCTTGAATTATTGTCTTAAACTATTGTATTTATAGAGACAATATATAATAAGTTAAATATATACTATATTATTTCTATAAATAACCATATTGTCTATTGTATTTATAGAAACAATATATAATAAGTTAAATATATATTATATTATTTCTATAAATAACCATATTGTCTCAAGACACAAAAAAATGTGTATTGTCTCAAATGTTGTCTCTAAAGAGATGATATCAGGTTAGTCTCTTTTGTGTCTTTAAAGACAAAAGTGAATGCAGATATTTTTGTCTCTCATAATATTGATATGGCTTCACTTTTGTCTATCTAAAGGCAATAAATAAAATACATTTAATCATTTTTAAAAAATCAATTAAA
Organism: Larix kaempferi; assembly: GCA_027924585.1. Lineage (NCBI taxonomy): Eukaryota > Viridiplantae > Streptophyta > Pinopsida > Pinales > Pinaceae > Larix > Larix kaempferi. Next base: position 4,288,188 of record BSBM01000816.1, on the reverse strand, counting down.
GATTAATTTCTTAAAAATAAAGTGCAATATCATATATTGTATTGATTTATGATACGGAACAGTGGAATTGAACCACCAACCTTCTTTTTTGTAATGAAGATGCTCTATCATTGAACTAAAACCCTTTAAAAAATTAAAAGAGAAAAATAAATTATTGTGTAATACTTAATAATTCATAATCTAATCATATATACAATAATTTATTTATTTTTTAAATGTTAATTTTATTCTTATATGCATATTATTCCACAATAAACTCTGTATAAACAATTACAAATATGATATCAAATATTATGAATGCAAAAAATAACACCATAAACCATTAGCAAACATTAGAAAACTACCAAAGTGTGTTCCCTATTTGATCTAGTCTTATCTAGAGACTACCTTAAGAAGCTCAAGGAGCACAACACCGAAGTTGTAGATATCACTTCTAGATGTCAAGTGACCCGGGATGAAATTACCAAAGGTCATGGACATATATCATCTAAAAGGAATTTCAAATATTGGGTCCAACGTAAGATGTTGGACCAATTAAAACCATGCAGTTGTTTTCTAAAATGCAGTTTTCTAGATCAAGTACAAACATGCATATGAACAAAGAAGATTCTTTGCAAATAGTTGACCTGCATAAAGCAACAAACCATCCAAAACATGCCATTCATAACATATTAGGGAAGCATATGTACCCATAACCGGAGTCGAAACATGAGTTTCATCTCGCTAAGGACCATCTTTTGCAAGTCCATCGAACTTATGTCTTAATTGCATTGAAATTCCATAATAACTGTAAGCTATGAGTGGAAAAATATTAGTAGTTTTACTTCTTAAACCTTACGTTCTAAGCTAGGATTCATTTTGAGAAGAATTCATTGTCCTGGTTTTGCTTTAGGTTGGTTCAAATTTAAGCATTTTCTGTTTTGTATTTAATACTGTTAGTGTGTTCCTCTATGCCTCAACCTATTCAAAGTATGGAAAAATCCAGCTTAGTTATCCGTTACAAGTGTTCAGTTAAGTTCTAGTCGTATCAGTTTCTTCTCCTTCTTCCCCTTTCTTCTACAAGCTAATTGGTGCCAAGTCAGTTGTTTGAATTCATAACTATTTAAATAATAATGATATCTTCAATTAAAAAAAATATTTAAGTGACAAAGAATTGATAAGAATAAACAAACATGAATACTGAACTATAAACAAAATAACAAAAAAGTGAGGGCTTGAGTCAAAACCAAAGAATCCCAAATCAAGTTTAAAACTTATATAATTCCAAAGTCTTGAATTTCTACCAAACAACTATCTTGTAACCTCCTTAAAGTCCATAACTGTCCAACAATAACCACAAAATCATGATGATAAAGGGTAATATCACTAAAACATCCCCACTTAACATGCCTCTTTTGGAATTGTACTAATCTAAATGTATCATAGAATCAAGAGTATGTGAAGGGAAAAGATTGAGCACAGCCTATACTTGAAAATCGAAAAAGAACACTCTCAAACAGAGAGTACTCTTATTAAGAGCTTATTTTCTGAAATATATCAAAATATATCAAATGTTTTAGAAGAGAGTACTCTTATTAAGAGCCTATTTTGTGAAATATATCAAGGGTTTCAGAATTTACAGTCTTCTTTGACATACTACGTTTGGATTCATTTATTTTTATTGTTGACAAAGCCTTGATTGAGCTTCTACAAAATTTGTGTTTACCGAAGGTACCATCTTCGAAATTAAGGAAATGCCTCACAGGTTACCCCACACAAAATAAATCATAAAATTTATAGGAGATGTGTCTCATTTAGGTTGGTCTAACTTCCAAATGTTTCTAATGTTGTAAAAGATAATTTTAATAATATATTACAACTGACAATTGAATTGTGGCTAATATGGACTATTAAAACTACGTTGATCTAACCTGCATATGTTTCTAGTGTGGTAAAAGATAATTTTAACAATATATATATTACAACTCACAATTGAATTGTGGCTAATATGAACTATTAAAACTTTTTTAAAATGATAGGTCAATACCTGAATTGTGTCCATTATAAAATATTTCCTTGATTACTAATAATTTCGACTAGGCACCTAAATCTCCTGATAATGTTTTAAAAGAACAATTTGGTCAACGGAAAAGGGGAACCTGCGCACTCAAAAAGATTTGACCTGCACGATGAATAAATAATTTGTCTTTGTTTTGGTTTAGAACCTACACTCCACTTAGCAAATACTTTGCTCTTTAATTATTTCTGTGAATACTTCTCTTCACAAATTACCTGTGCGGAAATTACCTGCGCAATTTCACTTTTTACTGCACACAGATTAACTCCACAATTCTACCTTTTACTGCGCAGTGATTACCTATGCATTTGAACTTTCTACTGCGCAGGTGAACTTTGCTATGGAGTTCACTACCCTCACGGAAATTCTTAACTTCGCAAAATACTTTGTGGAATACTTTACTTTGCATTAGCTTCGCACTTCATGCAAATTACCTTTGCATAACTTCTTTTAACTTTACCAAGGTTAACTGCGCACAAGTTACCTTCTCATACCTATTTAGCTGCGCACAACTCAATCTTAAACAACCTTTGTATAAATGTATTTCATGCTAAAACATATGAACCGGAACATAGGTTGAAGTTACTGTGTAGTTAAACTAGGTCTTTTACCACCGTGAAATACCTAGAAATCTTGATTTGATTTACAGAGCGTAAATGTAAACAAAATTTACGTAGGTCAATATGAAATAGATGTGTGGGATGCATAAACCAACATTCTTGACTTATATATATTACCACTTTAAAATAGAGTAACTTTGTCACACTTATACAGAGATGAGTTTTACTTCAAACTTTCACTTCTTACACAGAGCTTCGGGTCTTGAAACACTTCACGGGTTTTCACTTCTTCTCTTCTTCTCTTATCTCTATTCTTTCATCTCATGTCTCTCATCTCTAACCTAATCTTCTGTGAGTGATTTTCATTTATAGAGTTTCATTATCACCGACTCAAGATCACTTCTCTTGGAAGCTACAGGGTTTCATTAAATAGTGTAATAAATTTCTACCTAAGAAGTTATTAGCTTTTGAAATACAAACGGCTACTTAAATACTAACTTGCCGTGAGTCGGATTGGCTACAAACTAACTGACTGACTTCTGACATTGCAGACTAACTAAGTGTCTGACAGAGCTAGCGCATATCAGATATGCTATCAGCTCATTAATTACAATATTTCCAACACTCCCCCTTAATTATGAGTGGATGGGGATCATCAAACAAAAATAAAATATTACAAAATATTTCAGAGCTACAACATGCTCTGTTCAAGACATAGTTCACTGCGCAGAACTAGTCACTCCCAAACAACTTCGCAGAAATTGGAATGGTTCCTTTGCCAATGGTTTGGTAAAGATGTCTGCTATGTGATCTTCTAGCCTGCAAAATTATAAGCATATTTCTTTTTTGTTTATCAATTCTCTAATAAAATGATACCTTGTGTCAATGTGCTTGGTTCTCTTATGAAACACATGATTCTTTAACAGTGCGATAGCTGAATTGTTGTTGCAGTAAATGTGTGTGGGTTCTTGCTGAACCTGTGACAGATTACTTAACATCCTGCGCATCCAAACTACTTGAGATGCAGCGCTTGTAGCTGCGACATACTCTTTTTTTTTTAATAAAGAGTTACTATGGGTTGTTTCTTTCAAGCCGATGATACAACACCTGTTCCTACATTAAATGTATTTCTAGATGTGCTTTTTTTGTTATCTATGCTACCTCCATTATCACTGTTAGTGTATCCAATGAGTTTGAAATTTTCTGAGGGTGAATACAAAATACCAAAATCTTTTGTTCGACTTACATACCTCAGAATTCTTTTACCTACTTGCCAATGAGATTCTTTTGGTGACTCCATGAATATTGAGATTAAACTGACTCCATACATGATATCTGGCCTTGTTGCTATAAGATACATAAGGCTTCCAACAAGCATATTAAACAGTGTAGGATCTACATTGGATCCATCCTCATCCTTGCTTAATTTCAAACCTGTTATCATTGGTGTTGGAGATGTCTTACAGTTTAACATCTTAAATCTGTTCAAGACATCATTTACATACTTTGAATGAGATATAAATATCCCATTTTCAGTCTGTTGGACTTCTATGCCCAAAAAATACTTCATAAGCCCCAAATTAATCATTTTGAATTCACTTTCCATGACTGTTCGAAATTCTTCTATGCTAAAATCACCAATAAATATTAAATCATCTACATACAGGCATACAATTAGATTATTACCTTGCTAGTTGATTTTTGTGTACAACGTTGGCTCACATTCACTTCTGTGAAATCCATTTTGAATGAAGTATGAGTCAATGCGACTGTACCAAGCTCTGGGAGCTTGCTTCAAACCATAGAGCACCTTTTTCAGTTTGTATACTCAGTGTCCTTGTCCAGGAACTTCATAGCCTTGTGGCTTCTCCACATATACTTCTTCCTCCAAATAACCATTTAAAAATGCATACTTTACATGCATTTGGTAAACATGCCATTTCTTATGAGCTGCGATGGCCAAAACTGTCCTGATAGTGTCCATTCGTGCTACAGGGGCAAAAGTTTCATTGAAGTCTATTCCAGGGTGCTGAGTGAACCCTCTTGCTACCAATCTTTCCTTGTGCTTCTGCACATTTCCATCAGCATCTTGCTTGGTCTTATAAATCCATTTCACGCTTATAACATCCTTGTCCTTAGGAACATCAACTAGTTACCATGTTTGATTCTTCTCAATGCATTCTATTTCTTCATCCATGGCTTGTGCCCAAACTTTATCTTCAATGGATTCTTCAAAAGTTAGAGGATCATTAACTTGAGAAAATAATGCAAAACATTAGAATGAATTGGGTGTACCAATATCATATATCTCACGCAGACTTCTTGTCCTTTGCGGAGTTGCTGGTATCGAACTGTGTGAGCTGCATGAATTGCTTGATGGAGTTTGCTGCGCACTTGGTGTGCTTGTCGCAGTAGCTTTAGCTGTGACTTGTGTCAGAGTTCTTTGTGCTGGACCATGCTGCGCAGTCCTAGGAGTAGATGGAGCTACGTAGTTCTGATTTACATGCGGAGTCTCATCCACATCTTCTGCGATGTCATCATGTTCAACCTGTGACATGATTTTGACATTCTTCTCTATAGTTCCATCCCATGCTTCATTTTCTACAAACTAAATATCTCGACTCATAAAAAGTTTTCTTGTCACAGGGTTATCTAACTTGTATGCCTTTGTGTCTTCAGAATACCCAATAAAAATGCATTTCTATCCTTTATTCTCTAATTTTCTTCTCAGTTCATCTGGAAAATGTGCGTATGCTACACAACCAAAAAGTTTTAAATGTTAAACACTATGTTTCATACGTGTCCATGCTTCCTGCGGAACTTTGTTCTTCACGCTCTTCGTCGGACATCGATTCATGATGTATACAACAGTTGCCATTGCTTCAGCCCAGCATTCATTTGATAGATGCATTTCTGCTAACATACTACGCGCCATTTCCATAATGGTTATGTTTTTCCTCTCTGTGATACCATTCTGCTGCGGTGTATACCGCACAGTGAACTGCTTCTGTATGCCATGATTTTTGCATAAATTTAAGAAATAATTTGAAACATACTCACCACCTCTGTCTGTTCTTAAGATCTTGATGTTGTAACCACTCTGCTTCTCCACGAGTGCCTTGAACTGCTGAAAACAACTAAACGCATCAGATTTATGTTTTAGAAAATAGAACCATGTTTTTCTTGTGAAATCATCAATAAATGTGAGAAGATAAGTCCATCCTCCCATGTATGGTGTTTGCATCGGTCCACAAATATCAAAGTGCACAATCTCAAGTGGTGTGCGAGCTCTGTATGACTTTCCGACTGGAAAAATATATGTGTGCCATTTTCCAAAAATACAGCCTTCACAAATCTTCTCTTGTTTTTTGATCAATGGCAATCCTTTCACCATATCCTTCATGTGAAGTAGCTCCAGCCCACCAAAATTCAGATGTCCAAATCTGAAGTGCCATAACCAGGACTCATCTTTTATTTCTGTCTAAAACGTAGCTTGCATTGCATTGTGTTTTTCTTCTTTTGTGCAGTGACTTTCTGCTCCTTTGCTCTCTACGCTGAGCACTGCTCCATAATTTTCATTCTGTCTTTCATGAATAACTTGAGCTATTTTTCCTTCTATGTTTAGCCTTATCCTCAAAGGAAATAAGCGATTGCTTGTCATTTGCACTTCGGCTATTAACTCATTGCTTGGATATTTGTTTTTGATGAGACAACGCTTTCCTATCATATGAATTCTGTAACCTTTTTCCATCAGTTTTCCAATGCTCATCAAATTATGCTTCAAACCTTGAACATAATAAACATCAGACATATATTTCTTCTCCCCCTGCTTGGTTAGAATATCAACAATACCCTTAGCTAAAACAGTGACTTGAAAATTATTTCCAAGTGTGACATCAGTTTGAACTGATTTATCTAGACTAGAAAACATATTTAAATTAGCAGTCATGTGATTGCTATATCCAGAGTCTAAATGCCATATTTCCTTTGGACTTTCTTGGACAACATTGCATTCAAGTCGAGATGCACATGCTAAGAACAATGAGTTGTTCGGAGTGGTGTTGTTGCTTGATTGAGCTTCACCTTTCTTTTCTTGGTCATATTGCTTCTTCCTGCATTCATATGCGAAGTGTCCAAACCTCTTACAGTAATGACATTGAATTTTTGATTTGTCATACCATTGTCCACTTGACTGAGTGGGAGTTTGATTTTGACCTCTACCAGTGACATGCGCAGGGCTGCTGCTGCAACCTCCTCTGAACGAACTTCATCCTCTACCTCTAGATTTTGATCTTCCTCTGCCTCTTCCACGACTTATGGATGACTGTGTTGCAAATGCACCTTCTAACGATGTATCTGAACCGTTGATTCTATGTTCATGATTGAGTAATGAGGCTTGCAATTCATCAGTAGTAAAAGCAGACAGATCTTTGTTTTCCTCTAGGGTCACAACCAAAGATTCAAATTTCTTTGGAAGAACTCTAAGTACTTTTTCAACAACTCTTTGATCACCTAGAGTTTCTCCATGAGACTTTATTTGATTAACCAGACCAATAACACGAGTACAGAATGAGTCTACTAACTCTGTATTTTTCATTGACATATATTCAAAATATCTTCTAAGAATCTGAAGTTTGACAGTCTTTACCTTGTTGAAACATTGATATGTAGTTTCCAGTGTGTCCCATGCTTCCTTAGCTAACCGCGCTACTGCTACTCTTGGGAGTATTGATTCATGTGTTGCTTGATGTATGTGGATCAACGCCTTTTCATCTTTCTTCCTTTGTTCCCTTAAGACATCCTTCTTAGCTTGTGTGAGATTGTTGTATGTTGCTATATCTGTTGGTTCTGCATACCCATTTTGGACTATTTCCCATACATCTTGACCTCTAAACAAAGCCTTCATTGTTAGAGACCAATATTCATAATTTTTACGAGAAAATATGGGAGTTTGCAAATTACCTGAAATGGATGCCATTCTTAATCACTTTTCCCTTTTGTAAATACAAATTCTACTTTCCGTAAACCAGGCTCTGATACTAGATCAAGGGAAAAGGGGAACTTGCACACTCAAAAATATTTGATGTGCGCAGTGAATAAATAATTTTTCTTTTCTTTGGTTTAGAACCTATGCTCCACTTAGCAAATACTTTGCTCTTTAATTATTTTTGTGAATACTTTTATTCACAAATTACCTGCGCGAAAATTATCTATGCAATTTCACTTTTTACTGCACGCAGATTAACTCCACAATTCTACCTTTTACTGCACGGTGATTACCTGCACATTTTCGCAAAATACTTTGCGGAATACTTTACTTTGCATAAGCTTCGCACTTCATGCAAATTACCTTTGCATAACTTCTTTTAACTTTACCAAGGTTAACTGCACACAAGTTACCTCCGCATACCTATTTAGCTGCGCACAACTCAATCTTAAACAACCTTTGTATAAATGTATTTCATGCTAAAAATTAAGAACCGGAACATAGGTTGAAGTTACTGCGTAGTTAAACTAGGTCTTTTACCGCCGTGAAATACGTAGAAATCTTGATTTGATTTACAGACCGTAAATGTAAACAACATTTACGCAGGTTAATATGAAATATATGTGCAGGATGCATAAACCAACATTCTTGAGAATGAATAAATAAAACTAAAGACTTATATATATTACTACTGTAAAACACAGTAACTTTGTCGCACTTACAGAGAGATGAGTTTTACTTCAAACTTTCACTTCTTACACAGAGCTTGGGCTCTCGAAACACTTCACGGGTTTTCACTTCTTCTCTTCTTCTCTTATCTCTATTTTTTCATCTCCTGTCTCTCATCTCTAACCTGATTTTCATTTATAGAGTTTCATTATCATCGACTCAAGATTGCTTCTCTTGGAAGCTACAGGGTTTCATTAAAGACTGTAATAAATTTCTACCTAAGAAGTTCTAAGGTTTCCAAATACAAATGGTGTTGAATATTGTAACTTCTAAGAATATTATATTTGTATCTTATTTATTCCGGAGATGTTCCATACCTCCGATGTGATTATACTATGAATCCGGAGATGTTTATTCCTCCGAATTGGTTGTGGTAACTAAGGTTATTAGACCCACCATGTGGGGGTCAGCCCAGTCAGTTATAATAGGGTATTTAACCTAATGGTTAAATACGAGCCTACATGTACTTGTGTAAAATACATGTCAGTGTAGTGTATAAATAGAGGAGGTATGTTCCTCATTTGACACACACACACACTTGAGAGAGGCGCACTTGTGGAGGAGAGGTCTGCTATGGTGGAGAAGGAGATCATGTCTTTGGTTTGCATCTTTGTATATTGCTGGTCATCTATATTGAGGAAGCTTTACTGGGTTTTCTACCCTATGAGGGTTTCCCAGGATAAATCTGTGTCTCTTGTGTTTATGCTATGCTTGTTGTTTCTTCAGTGATCCTGTATATGCTATTATTGTGAAATGGAATGTAATGCTGCTATTTTCTCTCTTAGCATATTAAATTTTAACATGGTATCAGAGCTAACCTGAAGGAAGACAAGGTATGGCACTTACGACACTTGCTTTACTTACGACAATTTGAAGGTTACGGTTTTACATAGCAAAAACCAGTCATCGTGGAACTTTCGCTATAAATCCATTTCTGCGAAGGTTCAGGGTTTGAAAAGTTTACAGGTCGAAGATAACATCCCCAGGTATCTTGTCTCCAAAGGGCACCCTCAGATTCGTTGTACTTTATGAGTTATGATCAATACAAGTTAGGGTTTCTGCCTCTTCCAGATCTCAGTCAAAATCAGGTCACCTTGGAAAAAAGGTCATAACTTAGGCTAGGAAGTTCCAAATGAAATTTCGTAAAAAGTGACAGGTAGTACACAGACTGTACTATCTCAAGAAACTTTTTTAAGAGGTCGAAGGTAAACCAGTGACACGTGGCACGCTGTACAAGTTCGCTCTCCTATTTTATCCCATAAACAGGTCACGTTGCGACACTTGGCATAACTCTCTCCCAGAGAGTCCAATTGAGGTCAAACCTGTCAATATGGAAAGATAACAGGGCTAGCTATCTTAGAAAAAGTTTTTAGAGGCCGAAGTTCAAATAGTGACACGTGGCACGCCGTACAAGTTCGCTCTCCTGTTTTATCCCATAAACAGGTCACGTTGCGACACTTAGCATAACTCTCTCTCAGAAAATCCAATTGAGGTCAGACCTGTCAAGATGGAAAGATGACAGGTCAGGCTACTGCAGAAAACGTTTTCAGACCCTGTGGAAGAGAAATTTCAGAGTTATAGCAGAAACAATAAGGTGCATATTTCTGTCAAAACAGAATTATTTTTGGAGCACCTTTATTCATGGCTTCCGAAATTTAGGGTTTCGAAGAAAGTTAGAATTTTTGGAATCGGAGTCCACAGCTGAATGCTACTCAGGAAAATTGAAATTTAGAGACCAAGATCGAATTTTTGGTTGGGTAGAAGACCGGACTTCATCAAACCCTAGTTCGGGTTCCTGTCCAGAAGATCCAGAAGTTTCGAAGGCAATTTTGAGGGGTCAAATTTTGGAGATTTCAAAATTGAAGAATGCTAGGTTGATCAGCTCAGCAAGACACATTCTTCCATCCATTCAGAAGTGTGAAATTCAAAGATTGAATTTTTAGGGTTCTCTAGCAAACCCTAATCAAGCTCCAGATCAAGTTTCAAGGGGAGTTGAGGCTAAGGCCTTACATAAGAAGACTACAAAAGGTCTCGACAGGTATGACTTAAGGAGGTTCAGGTATGCCTTGAAATCTGATTCTTGATTAAGTTCATAATGTGTTTGTCTTCATGTTATTTATTTGTACAATCTTGATTAATGTTATTAATTGTCTTATCACCCTAGTAACAATATGCATGATCGAAGACATTCATTGATTAGGGCTATATGATTGTACTTATGCATTATGGTGTTGTGTAAGGTTGATGTTGTCTGCTAACAAGACACAGGTACATCACAAAAGACAAATCAAGTTCCATGACCATGACAACATGAAGACAAAGACTCATGAGGTATGTATGACTTTGTTATATTATGTTTAACCTACGAGACATGCAGGTTCTAGCTCAGGATCTCTAAATCATTGAAGAGATTGTTTAGGTATGTTGTACATAACTAAGCAGGTATACTAATCTAGGTATGTTTTCCTATGTCATGTTAGAATCTTACCTTGTGTAAGTATACTTGGTATGATTGGTTAGTAATCAAGGGTTTATGCATACTAGATCAAACAAGAATATGCATGAGTAAAAGAAGACTTCCTTGAAACCCTGAATACTAATAATCATGACTATACATATTCAAGATTATTTAGAATTAGAATGTTTTGATAATATTGAGGATATACTAATGAATGTATGTTTGTGTATGAGATCATGAGGATGACACTAGTGTACACTTGAGCATGCACAGTGGTACAGAATGAATAGAAGTTCAGAAGACATACAGAAGATCAAGCGGGAGACAACCACACAAACATAAAAGATAAGTATTTGAGTTGTTATTAGAAATAGTAAATGATATTGCTTGTATGCATATTTGTATTCCTAGGATATATCATGCTGAGTGTAAACATTCATAAAGCATTGAATAGTATACTACTAATATGCATATGATTGGTAAATTGGACAAACATTCCATTGTTGCTTGTCTAGAATGAAACCTCTTTGCTGACATACTAAGAGCTGTGCACACTCTCGATAGTATGTTCTGGTAGAGATGGAAGGCATCTAGATAGCCACTATATGCATACAGGATATGGGAAAGTGTTGTGCCAAAATATTGGTCAAAATAGTTGCATAACTATGTAAATGATATCTGTATGCATAATAGGTTATCATGATTTGATGATTATGAAGTATTACTAATCATGTACTTAATTTTGATTTGTAGGAAAGATCATGATGAATGATGAACTCTGAACAAGCGATGGATGTTCAACAAAAGATTTACAAATCAAACACACTATAGAAAGCTTGTGGTTAAGAGATTCTCTTAGAAAGAGGAAGAGAATCATGATGAGATGTTTTGCTCCAAGGGACTAGATAAGACCATTCTCTTAATAATGAAATCAGGTTCTGTATGGGTTCCCAGGATCGGTAGTCAATTGATGAGCTTAATGATCATCATGGGTGATGTGGATCTCAACCTTTTCTACAAGGTTGAATATGGGTTCTATACACATATGACATGGATGCAAGAAGGAACTCACCACAGAGTTTGAATGATTTTGAGGCTCATATTAGTAGACCCATCTGACGAGAGATGGCACAGATAGATATGCAGAAGATCACTCAATGCTGAGTGTGAATAATGGACAATTGATAGCTTCATGACAAAGCTTGGGCTTTACCAGAAGTAAAACTGTTCCTAACCTTTACCTTAAGGTTGTGGATGATGAACCTATCATACCATTATTATATGACGATGATCTCTTTCTGAGAAGGAATGAGAAACAGGTCATGAAAATGGCTGCAGAAATGAAAATGAAAGATCTCGGATTAATGCACTACTTCTTAGGTCTAGAAGTATGGCAAGATCCAAAAGGAATCTTTTAAATCAAGGTTAGTATGCTGTGAAGTTTCTAAAAAGATTTGATATGTTGGAGTATAAAGCCATGGCCACTCCCATGGACTCCAACTTGAAGTTGTTAGTTAATGACTCATCGTATTTAGTGGACCTAACCCTATATAGACAAATCATTGGGTCATTGATGTATTTAACAAATACTAGGCTAGATATATGCTTTGCTGTAAATACCCTAAGTCAGTATCTAGTAGAAACTAGAAAGGTTCACTTAATAGCTACAAAGCATGTAGTGAGGTACCTAAAAGGTACATTAGATTTTTGGTCTATGTTATCTTGGAGGTCATGAACTCCGTTTACATGGTTACTCAGATTCTGATTGGGCAGGAAGTGTCTCAGACAGAAAGAGTACATCAGGTGGATGTTATAGTCTTGAATCTGCCATGATCTCATGGTTCAGCAAGAAACATTCTAGTGTGGCTCTCAGTACTGCTGAAGTAGAATATATGGCTGTCTCCTCTGCCAGCTGTGAAGCAGTATGGCTTCAGAAGCTTTTATATGGAGTGTTTGACTTAGAAATGGATCCCACTGTGATTATGTGTGATAATCAAAGCTGCATTAAGATGTCTGAATATCCTGTGTTCCACAATAAGTCAAAACACATTGAGATCCGATACTTCTATATACGAGACATGGTGCAGAGAGGAGCTATCAAGCTCGACTATATAAGCACTGAGGATCAGATTGTCGTTATCCTGACTAAACCTTTCTCTCGAGTAAAGTTTGAATACTTCCGAGACAAGCTTGGTATAGTCCAGAAGGACCCTCCTCGAAAGGGGGAGTAGTATAGTACTTGATAACAAGTCTGTCCCTTAAATTTTGTTTTGTTGCACTTAGTTACTTAGAATTATTTAGATTTAGAACTCCTATATATCTTTTATTTTTTGATGTATACATGTTTTTGATGTGATGTATACATGTTTTGATGTGATGTATACATGTTTTGATGTTAGATGTATTAGTGAGAATACATGCTTTGATGTGATGTATACATGCTTTGATGTCAGATGTATTAGTAGATGTATACATGTTTTGATGGGATGTATACATGTTTTGGTGTGATGTATACATGTTTTGATTAGTGATGTATACATGTTTTGATGTGATACATGCTCTTGGATATTTGTACCTATATAGATGAGAATACAGATGAGGATTGGATCATCCTTGAACTTAAGTTCTAAAGTGAGTCGTAGACGTGAGGTCTCCGAAAATGAAGTCCTTAGTGGACAGTTGAGGGGATTGGATCATCCCTGGACTTTCAGTCCTAAAGAGAGCCGTGGACGTGAGGTCTCCGAGAATGAAGTCCTTAGTGGAAAGTTGAGGGGATTGGATCATCCCTGGACTTTCAGTCCTAAAGAGAGCCGTAGACATGAGGTCTCCGAAAATGAAGTCCTTAGTGGACAGTCAAGGGGATTGGATCATCCCTGGACTTTCAGTCCTAAAGAGAGCCGTAGACGTGAGGTCTCCGAAAATGAAGTCCTTAGTGGACAGTTGAGGGGATTGGATCATCCCCGGACTTTCAGTCCTAAAGAGAGCCGTAGATGTGAGGTCTCCGAGAATGAAGTCCTTGGTGGACTTGAGGGGATTGGATCATCCCTGGACTTTCAGTCCTAAAGAGAGCCGTAGAAGTGAGGTCTCCGAGAATGAAGTCCTTGGTGGACTTGAGGGGATTGGATCATCCCTGGACTTTCAGTCCTAAAGAAGAGCCGTAGACGTGAGGTCTCCGAGAATGAAGTTCTTGGTGGACTTGAGGGGATTGGATCATCCCTGGACTTTCAGTCCTAAAGAGAGCCGTAGACGTGACATCTCCAAGAATGAAGTCCTTGGTGGACTTGAGGGGATTGGATCATCCCTGAACTTTCAGTCCTAAAGAGAGTCGTAGACGTGAGGTCTTTGAGAATGAAGTCCTTGGTGGACTTGAGAGGATTGGATCATCCTTGAACTCAAGTTCTAAAGTGAGCCGTAGACAGGTGTCTCCGAGAATAGAGGATAGGACTGCATCGTCCCTAGACCTTGGTTCAAAATGCACGTGATTGGATTAATCATCCTTAGACAGTAAATCCACGAAGGATAGTCTTAAATGTGATTATGATTGGATTAATCATCCTTGGACAGTAAATCCAGGAAGGATAGTCTTAAATGTGATTGTGATTGGATTAATCATCCTTAGACAGTAAATCCAGGAAGGATAGTCTTAAATGCGATTGTGGTTGGATTAATCATCCTTAGACAGTAAATCCAGTAATTCCGAAAGGAAGGATAGTCTTAAATGCGATTGTGGTTGGATTAATCATCCTTAGACATTAAATCCAGTAATTCCGAAAGGAAGGATAGTCTTAAATGCGATTGTGGTTGGATTAATCATCCTTATACAGTAAATCCAGTAATTCCGAAAGGAAGGATAGTCTTAAATGCGATTGTGGTTGGACTAATCATCCTTAGACAGTAAATCCAGTAATTCCGAAAGGAAGGATAGTCTTAAATATGATTGTGGTTGGACTAATCATCCTTAGACAGTAAATCCAGTAATTCCAAAAGGAAGGACAGTCTTAAATATGATTGTGGTTGGACTAATCATCCTTAGACAGTAAATCTACTAATTCCGAAAGGAAGGATAGTCTTAAATATGATTGTGATGAGATTGATCCAGTAATTCTGAAAGGAAGGATCATGTATATAGATGACGATGCTGATGATCGTGTGATGACGATGCTATTGATCGTGTGATGACGATGCTGCTGATCGTGTGATGACGATGCTACTGATCGTGTGATGACGATGCTGCTGATCGTGTGATGACGATGCTGCTGATCGTGTGATGACGATGTTGCTGATAGTGTGATGATGATGCTACTGATCGTGTGATGACGATGTTGTTGATCGTGTGATGATGATGCTGCTGATCATGATATGACGATGCTGATGATCGTGTGAAGACGATGCTGATGATCGTGTGATGATGATGCTAATGATCGTGTGATGACGATGCTGATGATCGTGTGATGACGATGCTGATGATCGTGTGATGACGATGTTGATGATCGTGTGATGATGATGCTGCTGATCGTGTGATGACGATGCTAATGATCGTATGATGACGATGATGTTGATCGTGATGGTCTAGATGACGATGTTGATGATCGTGAGGATCCAGACATTGATGTTGCTATAGTTGTTCAAGTGCTACAGAAGATAAAGAGTCAGTACTGAAGATGTTAATGTTCCAGTAACTGGTTGAGTTACTGATGATGTTAAGAAAGCTTCCAATGATTTATAGATGTATCATGTATGATGTATGACTCGTTGCTCCTGCAGATGTTGTTATAATATCCTTCTCGTTAAGGGGGAGTGTTGAATATTGTAACTTCTAAGAATATTATATTTGTATATTATTTATTCCGGAGATGTTCCATACCTCCGATGTGATTATACTATGAATCCGGAGATGTTTATTCCTCCGAATTGGTTGTGGTAACTAAGGGTCATCCCAGTCAGTTATAATAGGGTATTTAACCTAATGGTTAAATACGATCCTACATGTACTTGTGTAAAATACATGTCAGTGTAGTGTATAAATAGAGGAGGTATGTTCCTCATTTGACACACACACACACTTGAGAGAGGCGCACTTGTGGAGGAGAGGTCTACTATGGTGGAGAAGGAGATCATGTCTTTGGTTTGCATCTTTGTATATTGCTGGTCATCTATATTGAGGAAGCTTTACTGGGTTTTCTACCCCATGAGGGTTTCCCAGGATAAATCTGTGTCTCTTGTGTTTATGCTATGCTTGTTGTTTCTTCAGTGATCCTGTATATGCTATTATTGTGAAATGGAATGTAATGCTGCTATTTTCTGTCTTAGCATATTAAATTTTAACAAATGGCTACTTAAATACTAACTTGCCATGAGCCATATTGGCTACAAACTGACTGACTGACTTTTGACATTGCAACAGAGCCGAGGAATATCAGATACACTGTCAGCTCATTAATTACAATATTTCAAACATTTGGTGAACAATTTTGCTAAACTAATCTGCAAAGCTAATACTTCTGCCCACTTTCTGATGCAACATGTCCCAATAAAAATAAAACATCATTCACCATTACCAAAATACTAAAGACCCATCACCATACACCCATGAAGGGATCTCAAATCTCCCAATTGGTCACTGTAATAAAGAATGTAATAAAAATAACTTACCTATTCATATCTTCAATATATTTCTTCACCCTGATCTCAAAGAACATCTTCATAGAACGCATATTTTCGTGGACTTTGGTGAAACCCAACAAATAATGCTCATCCTGATCGAACTTTCCAAACATCACTAGCTCTTCAAGATGCTTCTAGTTGAAGAAGAACCCCCAATTCTCTCTCTAACCTGGAGCTATGCATTCCATGAAACTCAAAAAGTTTAAGGCCTTTATGCACACAATACATACACAAAATGCATAAAAAAAAATCATGGCACCGCAAAAATAAACTTACTCTTGGACCGTATTTTTGAGCTTCCCTTCATCCAAAAACTTCAATAGGATGAACAACAATTCTTTGTTTAAATCACTCATTGTGCCTTATAGGCCCTGTAATCTCTACCACCAAGAAAAAATGAATTCCATACTCAATAGATAATTAGTTAATGCATCAACTTACATGTCCATGAGTAATTGAATAATTTTAAGTGTACATTATGTTCCCAAAATTCTAAATGCATATTCAATTCTAAATATGAAAAATTGAAAAAATTATATTGATACCTGGTACCCCTAAGTGCCCAACAAAGATCAATGTAGGTGAATATAGAGGTAGATCCATGTTAACTCTCATCTATTGAGAGAGGAATTATAGATCTTAGATGTTAGTGGATTTCTTCTATGCTTTCTAGAAACCATATCGATAGATTCTAATTAACATGTAGAGATTTAGCAATATGCTATCCTAGCATAACAATGTGTTGGATGGTTTTATGTTTTCTAAGGCCACACATAGAAACCCATGAGAAAACACTTACTAGAATCTTGGTAAGAAAGTAAGAGAGAAATAAACCTAACAAAGGAAACAATCTCTAACAATAATGAATACCATTGTTGTCTCTCTAAGATGTTTGAGAGTATAAACTTTATTTACACTTAGTATGCATCTGACAACTTTTTTCCACAGTTTTTCATGTGGGAACTTGACCATAGCAATGCCTGTATGAAACGAACTTAATGAAAAATCTAGCAATTTACCTTGTATAACTGCAATAGAATATTGGATTATCCCAAGCTTTACATGAACATCTGTTCCTGAATGATATAATGACTTCAATAACTTATTAAATTCTGTTTTATTTCTTCATCGTAATGGTAATACCTTTCAGAGCACTATGTTGATTGCAACCCAAAATAATTTTATTGCCCTATCTAGATCCTTATGGATCAGATGCAATACACATAACAACCACACCACGTATTGCAGTTGATTCTTAGATAATAGCAATGCTACCCAACCAAACCAAATGACATCCATTTCAAAAACAAAGAAATATTTACTCTTTATAAAATACATGTTAATCAACTTTATCATAATCGCTTTCATATTTAAAAACAAAATATTGTAAAAGAAATGAAGCATGTCAAGTTCTTTTTCAGAAAATGTCTTCTTATCTAACTCAAATCCTAACCATTTCCATTAGAAAACCCAAGAAGTAGAATGGAAAACAAAGCAATTTCTTCTCTCATAAACGGTACCCAATCGACCCAAATTCTACTTGGACTCGACGAAGGGAAATTTAGTATGATCCATTGCAATATACCTTTTATTATTCACTCCCAATGTGCACTAATCAGAATAGAACAAATTGCTAACCTATGCATTACTTACCTCTTGTTTAGCCCAATCCAGGGCAACAAAATGTTTCCGCATAAAATCCATTTTATTCAACTAAAATTCCATAAGACTCATTTCAAATATTAATATCTATATAAGTTGGTGGATAATTTCAGCTGAATCAAAACAAAAATTGTTGAAAGTAGAGAAATGCTAAATCCTAAAACCAATCATCATATCGCCCTACCCTTATCACCTACAGTCCAACAAAAGATTAGAAAATGAACAAACTGTCCACACAGTTCCCTTACCACTGAAGCCCAAATCTTGATAGTTTCAAAAAAAAAAAAAGACTAAACTCTTAATCCATAAGCCTCATTTATGAATTCAGGCACTGTATATCAAAATGGTGGACAAAGTTGCGCTAAAACTGAATATGGTGGACAACATGAATGGAGAAATTATTATATATCATATTTTCTTCGATCCTAACTAATCACATATAGGACATCAAACACAATTTTAGAATTATCAAACACAATTTGAGAATTATGAGAGTAAAAACAATCAACAATAAATTTAATCTAAAATAGTATTTTTTTTTTCAACAAAATAGTCACAATGTGTGGAAGGGCTTCTCTAGAGTGAAGATATTGGAATTGGAGGGTCTATACAAAGTCCCTAAGGACAATTGAAAAGAGTAAAGGTAAATTTCATAAATGATTGAACAAAATGCAACAATTTATGACAACTAAAATTAAAAAATTATTGTAAGACGTAATTAGAATGAGAAAGAAGAGTACCAAATTGTTGAAATAATGCAAATTAATAGCACCACCTGTATGAATAATCAAGCATTAGTCACAGCATCCTAATATTGGATACCAACTAACTTTCAAGATGTCTTTAAAAACCTTCCTAAACAGCCCAGGAAATCATTTTTCACATTCAAACTAGTATATTTACCAAACCAAATATAACTCCAACAACCACACAGGTATATGAATTACATCGAAGACAAAAATTTCAAGACAAGACATGTAAATCAATTTGATGTAAATGAAACCTATTTGATACAGATGGAAGTTCAATACAACAAAGCACAACACTAACCACATTGATACAAACCTAAAACCAACAAAACCGGGATAGACCCATATAAATGCAAATCCATCGAAGATGGTGTTTCATGTAGAGGAAAGCAACAAACCCCAGGTACAGAGTTCAAGTGAATCCAACGGAACTTGCATCACCCCATTCCATGGAAGTGAAAAAAACCAACTTGCATCACCCCATTCCATGCAAGCGAAAAAAACCAGCTCGCATCCATTCCATGCAAGTGAAAAAAAACAACTTGCATCAACCCATTCCATGCAAGTGAAAAAATCCACATAGGTCCATTTAATATAAAAGAAATGTAACAAAATAGGCTTCCATTGCAAATGGATCTATCAAGTGAAAATCCCACTAAGGTTGTTTCCACGTGAGTGAAACCATAGAAAAACTAGCATAGCCTTTTTTAATACAAATGATAGTCCAATTAAGCCCAAAAACACATTTCATATAGATGTTGATCCAACAACCCATGGACTAAACTGAAATCCCCTTAGCTACTATCATCAAAGCTCAAGAACAACGAGATGAACGCAATGATCATTGTTCTTGTAATGTTAGTTGTTAACGACATAACTAATAATAAACTCGCGTGGATGGAAGGGCAGGCCGTAACTGTAATGGCAGTCACTCTGACGACAAAGTTCGGGCATTTCTTTTTAACAACCTTGATGGTCACTTCATCAGAGATGCTCACTGGTTCCGCGTGGATTTTCCCATGCATTTCAAATAGACGTAACCCCTGGGCCTCATCGATCTTGCTTGCCATTTTGGTGTTGCAATAATAGAATATGAGTAGCCTACAGTTTGCAATTACGCGCAATTTGGGTGGTTTGTATTGTCTGCAAAGTTTTTTCCGCCACATCTTCATTTACGTTAACAGTCGGCACCTCCTGTGGTGCTGACAACAACAATAAAAAGAAATGGGCCATGGATGAATACATCTGACGCATGCACATGGAACCTCAAATTTTCATTTCATCAATCCCAGTGAGCTACGCGTTTTTTCTGTTTTAAAAAAAGAATTATTGGATTTAAAATTTAAAATTTAATAATGTAGTATTGTCAATCTCCATCTTCTTAAAGATGTGATTTAGGCGTTTTTTCTGCTTTTGGTAAAAAACAGCCATACATGTGAACAAGTATAGAAGTACAATTCGTGGACAGTTTCTCAAAACCACTGGAAAATATGTACCGATAATGAAGGCTTCCGCACATGATAATGAAAAGCACATTTTGGGCGCACTATAAAGAAAATCACATTGTGCTAAATTTCCACAGATGGTTGACAACATTGCGTTCAATCTAGTTCATCTTTGCAATATATATTACAGAGCTCTGGTTTCACACCATTGCAATATATGAGATTATTCTTCTCATCACTTTTAATCAATCCAAATGACCTAAAACGGGTCGCCTACTATATGTAGTGGCCTTTTTTTTATCCACTACCGTCAATCATGATAGAATTGAAAATGGTATTTGAGAAGCTTCGAGAGGTTGATCAAGCCATACCTGAAATTATTAGCCTACAACGGTTACATTAAGGTTTAGAGGAAAATAATACTGAAAATAGTCACTCTCCATAGCCAAGAAAAAAAAAATGTATGCTAGATTGGCACAAAAATGAAACTAGACAGCCCACCATTAAAACAGGATTAAATTACTAAAATAATGTATAATTGCTTAAATTTATTGGCACCCCTGCCCAGCTCTACCTCATTTAAGGAAGACCCTTTTACCACAGAGAAACCCTTATTCATTAAAAAATAACATTAATATTTTATAGAAGAACTTATTGCTTTTTATGCCTCTACAGCTCATAAACCCTAAAACATAACTCATTTTCGCATTTTTATTCACATTGTGAAGATACAAATAGTGAAACAAATAAGAAAAAAAAATTAGGGTTTTTGGTACGATATTTTTTATTATAAATAATTGTCCATAGCCATAGCTTGTGGCAATGAAGTGTCGAGTGGCATTTAGTGTTCATAGTTTCAGCTGCAAGGATATTTTCTCAAAGATCTACATTCTTAAAATTTCATTTTCAGATTTCTACTCTTCTTGAATTCTTCTTTTAATTTTCTCTTTCTTGGTGTATGGTCTGTTGTTTGGTGCTCTTGGCGAAAACTTGTTTGTCCTTTGGCCTTGAGATGCCTATTATACAACTCACCTAAACTAAATATAAAACTATAGCATGTCGTTTTGAGAAAGTGTGCCTCACCGTGATAGTATGACAGTGGTTACAACTTCCACCTCCAATCTCTGTGTGTAATACTTAGAAAACCTGAAAACCTACAAGGGTGAAGTGAGTATGTATGATCAACCTGAGTTGTTTCCTTTGGATTGACTACCATAATGATTATGATTAGGTTGAAGACCAGGTACCATAATGATTATGATTAGGTTGAAGACCAGGTAAGTTCAGTTTGATGGCCTCTGTAAGGAGATTGCAAAAGGTCTAAACACCACCATAATGATCGACCAGAGAAATGTTTCGGTCCCTACCAGCTATAGCGGGCATGACAAGCACTGTGTCTACCCACTTAATATATGCAATGAACTGGTTGCACACCCTTCTCTTATATTAGTAGGACAAGTTTTGAGTAGGCAGAACATGCTGCCTAGCGCAATCAATTGTTGATTCCCCTTGATTGCCCTCAACAAGCACTTATGTAAAAGAAACCAACCAACAGCATCGAGTTCAAGTTCTTTTTTCGGTGAGGAATCTCACTAATTAACCATAATCAGTATGCATATTACAGAGTAATTAAAATTGCATGTCAGGATCACTTTATTTATTGATAAGCCTCATATTAATCAAACCAAGTCAATGGCCATTTCCTTGCGATTTCAGGCCACTTTCATCCCTTTTTCAGGTTAATAGGGCCTACCTGTAAAAGGAAGCAAAGAGACTAAATACTCCCGGTATACTCCTTGGATAGAGGGGACATAAAGCAGAGACTAGATATTCCCCTACCCTCCTACACACTCTCTCTATATATTCCACTTGGCCTTGGTCCATCAAGATATCTTTGGCTTTAGAATATAGAATATTTAATGTAATAGTTGGTTTTCCCAATAATCCCAATAACATTAATGAGAGGACCTATTATATCTTACCAAGTTAGCCCTTCTCATCTAAACAATAGTAAACATTTATTTCTCTAAATTCAACCTCATAAACATTGATCAGGTTTAGAATAACTAGATACATGATAACTAAAATGATGAACATTAATGCCTTCCATAGGTTTGTGTATTACGTGTTACCATGTTATATTTGCCTCGTATTACTTTACTCTTCTTTATCTTCCAATTAATTCCTTTGTGTAAAGAGTCGTAGACATGCAAACAATAACCCTAGCAATTTTAATAGAGATGAGTAAAAATAATATACACATCATCCAACAAAGTTCATAGGTGTGCCTACTTTTACAATTTATTGATTTGGTTCATAATAGAGATGAGTAAAAATAATATACACATCATCCAACAAAGTTCATAGGTGTGCCTACGTTTACAATTTATTGGTTTTGGTGGTGTGCTATAAACAACTATTGGATCTCATATCATGGGGTGAGGTACTAAACTATAGGTTAAAAGCATGCCACGGTTGGATTTGAAACTGTTGATAACCAACACTTTTTCTGATTTAACTATTACATATTGCAATATTGAGGTAAACATACCAGTTGGCGTTCTTGGATGGGAAATTCACAAGGGATTGGATGCCTTTCATATCATGGATATTCATATAACACTTAAACTTACATGCACAGATATCCATGGAACACTTAAAATTACATGCATAGATATACATAGAGCGTGTTTCTAGGGGGATTTTACTAGGAACAGTCCACCCAAGATGACCACATGACTACAAAGCCTAAAGGAAATCACAAATAAACAGAGAGTTGCTCTCGTTGCTCTCAACAATGTTGAGATTCCTTCAGACAATATTTTGTTCCTCCCTGAAATTTAAGTCTAATATTATGCCAAGAACAAACTGTAAGATAAACAACCCAATAATAATGCAAAAAACATTCAATTATCTGCTACTAAGATTTTATGGATTTGACAATAGTAAGGTGAATGAACGCTCTGTTTTTCTACTACACCAAAATTTAGGTCAAATATTATGGGAAGAACAAAGTGTGAAAAGATAAGATAAACAACCCAATAATAATGAAAAAACACTCAATTATCTGCTATTAAGATTTTATGGATTTGACAATAGTAAGGTGAATGAAGGATTTGTTTTTCTAGTGCACTTCCATCTTCTCCACCCCGTAGGAACTACGAGATCGCCCCAAGGATGCCCAAGGCATCTAGGGGTCACAGACCGACCATATACTCTCTGTTTTTGCTGCTTCTCCTGGGAATACTTGGTCTAATGGGAATTATGCCAATTTAATTACTGCTTAGAATCCTGTTAAACTGATGATGCTCGGGAAGGACTGGTTTAATTGGTGATGCTTAGAATATCTTAGGTTTATCATTTATCCGGGATTCTATCCAATTATGATAATTCTGTCGACGGATCATTTATTCATCCACACGTATTGGTTGAACCATTTTTAAAAATGGGCTACGGATCTTATTGGCCCATCACTCCAATGTTGAAAAGGAAAAGGTATATTCTTGTCCGTACTGATTATGTGACAAAATGGGTAGAGCGGTTTCCCTAAAACTAAATGTTTTTTCCTTTCATCCCGATTCTTCATCACGATCCAAATTATTTTTATATGATTTAGTCGTAATCTCATTTTTTAAGAGCATTTGTCATCTTTGGAGATAACTAGGGAAAGATTTGTAAAAGATCCTTTGAATCGAGTTAGGTTATTAGATTGCAGAAAGGTTTTTATTTTAAAATTTTGGAAACAAGTGACTTGAGTTTTTATTTTAAAGGTTTTTTATTTTCCTCACTGTTGGAAGGGCGCAACGAACAGTGAGGAAAATGTCCAAAAAAGAATTAACACACAACACTACAGAGCAGCCGATGACATAATACAACAGGGCCAAACTGCCTCGAAAACTTGCTCATATAATTAACAAGAATATATATTTATACATTGCGAATTATGGCAAACTTTCTCTAGGCAAACTTTCTCGAAGAGATCTGGAAACATCTACAGATAGGTTTTTCTTAGATGCTAGGTAGCATTTAAGACTACCAACTAATACACAGTATACTTCAAGTGATCACAGTGCTTTAGTGAACTCACTGCTCGAGATAGGTGATGTGGGAATTGGGAATTAATTCCAATACTCCCCCTTAATTTCAACAGCCACATTACAAAACACAGTTTACAAAAACATGTAGATTACAAAAATCATGGCTTGCTAGTCTAAAGTCTCAGCTAGGCTTCTTAAATGTGGTCACAAAGCACTTCAAATTTTTTCTTCAATGTTGTTGCTGGAATTCATCATCAGATTGCTCTCATGTCTTGGAGAGTCTTATGGCAGATCTTCATGTGCAAAGGCCTGTCTCAATTGCATACAGAATACTGAAGGAAGAGGCTCACTCTACTACGCTCTTCCTTCCCTACGGGTGGCAGACTTCAGCAAACCACTCATCAATGGCAGAGGATCACACAAAGATCTCGAAGATCACAACAAACAATCTTCAACAACAAACAACATGAACTTCATCTAACATCCAATAGTGGCTTCAACCAGCATCTTCATTTCCAAAAAACAAGACTTCAAATTTCAAATTACTATGGCATACAGCATTGCTACAACAAATTTGAAACAACAAAGAACTACAAAATTTCTTGAACATTTTCTTCATCGAAACACCAGGTCATTTTTTTTTATTTTCCAACGGTACAAAACTTTGAACCAGTTATGTGCTATTGTCTTCATGAATTTCATCTTGACTTTCTTCTTCATGTTTATGAAGCATGGCAGCTTCAATACTGTAGCTCTTGAAATTTTAGGACTGCAATAAAAACCTCCACTAATAGACAGAGTTAAGACTTTAAAGAAGGCAGGATTTTCCTCAACTTTCTGCTCTCTGGCAGCTTGCACCCTGGTAGCTTGCACTGCTACACTTGCAACCTCCTTAGTTGCATTCTTCTCATCTTCAACTACTAGAGTAGGGGTTTCAATAGACATAGGCTTTTCCAGCCATTCCTCAGCTTCATACGTATCAATGGCATTCACATCCACGTGGTTCATCTTCTCCCCCTTGACGGATACAAAGAACTAATTGTTCATGAAAGTGAGCACAAGAAGCTCAGCATTTCAACAAACACATTCATTAACAGCTTTTAAAAAAAACGTTACCAAATCACCCGGCTTCAAGCTACAACCTTCATCCGCGGCTACTCAAGTCGTTACGAGGAGTTCTGGCTACACTTCGCGGGGTAAACACTAATCTTCGACTCAACCACTACACGAAGCTGCAAAATAGGAGGGAAACACTCCTCTTGGCATCCCTTTGCTATGATGGTTGATTCTGATTTTGAGTTGGGCATCTAAAATTCAACCGCGGGCAATGACCCAACAAATTCAACTTCTAGATGTACTCAACGACACAAAAGGAGGCTCTACCTCTATATCAGAGTCAGCAAACCAATCACACCAAACAAGTGCACTAGAAATTGTGGGAGCTCTCCCACAACAACCAACTCAACCAACAATCACGCGGACTAAACAAGCCCCGAACAAATAAAGAAGAAAAGCAGAGAATAAGACTACGGATTCTCTTTCTCTCACCGGAAGGGGTCTCTTAAATGACTACTGAGCTTATCCACTAGAGCATACTCTCAACAGTGACAGAGTTCTCTCCAATGGCGACTGCTTCTTTCTATTGCTGCAGGAACTCACAGAAATTCGACGACAGCTCTAATCAGCCATTCTACGGTAGCTAAAGACAGAGGGAGCCACCAAGCACATAGTCACCCTTTATTTACGTTGCTGCTTCAACAGCTTGACAGCTCCAAATCCTAGCACGAAAAACGCCAACGGTGCAACACAAAATGGCAGCTTGAACACACTCCTACGGCTCAACACCGAGAGGTTCTGCCTTCACACAACAATCCTCACTCCTCACACAACAATCCTCATACAACATCCGACTCCTTCGTTTAGGCTGGAGGCTTCTAATATGGCAAAGAATAAGCTCGACGCCTTGGTATAAGCTCCGATACCAATTGTTGGAAGGGCACAGTGAACAGTGAGGAAAATATCCAAAACAAAATTAACACACAACACTACAGAGCAGCTGATGACATAATACAACAGGGACAAACTGCCCTGAAAACTTACTCATTCCATTAACAATAATATATATTTATACATTGCGAACTATGGCGAACTTTCTCTAAGAGATATGGAAACATCTACATATAAGCTTTTCTTACACGCTAGGTAGCATTTAAGACTACCAACTAATAGGTGAACTCGTTACTCGAGATAGGTGATGTGGCGATTGGAAATTAATTCCAACAACAATATGACCTATGAATTGGGAATGACTTGAGTTCCTGTTGAGGACTAATCATGACTTCTGTGCTGAAGAAAGGAAACTAAGAAGAAAAATGAAATGTAAGTTTATTCTTCCTTCTCATCTTATTTGGATGATGCAATCAAACAGTCAAGGAAATGTAAGTGTAAGACATTATAGAAGTACCATGCACCACAACTACGAGATTGGCAAATAACCTTAAAGAAAACATAATATTTAGAGCTCTGTTTAGCTGGTCTAAATCTAAGCAACTTATACAAAATTTACAGTTTAAAACTATTTTTTACCATAATAATTAATAATGAATTATCAAGTCCATTTGATTCCTCCATTTTAAAAACATGAACCCTAAAAAGTTTATAAACAAAACGCATGTTCCCTACCTAGTGGGGACCTTTCACAATACAAATAAGTGCATGTCATAAACATCTATAATTATATGTATCTGTACAAGTGAAAAGATGACGGTAATAGGTTCATCAAATTTTACTGTATTTGAACATGGGTTAATAAAAGGAAATGTAGATTACATTTAACATTAACTTTTCCATATACTATTCCAATGGAGCATGATGTAGTAACAATAGAACCTCATTGCACGATTTAATAGTCTATCAATTTTGCAAGGAATTCCAAAGCTTAAAGCTTGTGGGCAACAATGTGGTAATTTTTCCAAGAAATCATGAAGTAACCTTTATGGACTGGTAATTTTTCCAAGAAATCATGAAGTAACCCTTATGGACTTTGTAGATACAATAAAACAAATTTGAAGCCATCCATAAAAATAATTACTAAAAGTTAACACCAACTAGACTGCAAAAGTCTTAAACCCTTAATGGATTACTAAAATTTCAAATGCAATATTTTTAGAAAGGAGAAAGGTTGGCCAGTAAATGTAAGATTTCCCACAATCAAACAACTTTCACCAATTTTCTTCATCACATTTTAACTAGACCAACATAGATCCATCTTAAAGCGGATCTACCAAGCACCGAGAGGGATTAAAAATCTCAAGGTGCAAGCCTGTAATGCAATGCTTATAGTTTTAATTTATCTCATTTATGTTGTTTTATATATATGGGGTTCTAAATATTTTAAATCCGATCTAGCCGACATGTTATTTTTTATAATATTTTATTTTTTTTATAAAATAAACGTGTAAGCTATAGGATGAGCACGAAAGAAATTACACATCTCCCTTCTACTAGGTTGTAGAATGCGCCTCTTCCGCGCAATGAATAAGCATAGAGTGAACTTTTCATTAAAAATTTATGCATTGAGTGACTCTTTTCGTAATTCATGAACATGATGATCGTTTAAGCACTTAAATGACTTTTAAGAAACTAATGTTTTTATCACTTAAGAACCAAGCCTTTTTTTAGGATTTAGAAATTCAGTTGAGTTCACTGTAATAATTTAGGCAAAAATGGAAAAATGAGTACAATTTTAAACAATGTGCGCTTTTCTTTTAAAAAAACTTTACTTACAATGAAGATTTTAAAATACTCAAAATATTTGGAAAAAAATTAATACCGTACCGATTTCTTAGGCCTTGATCCTCCTGATGTCATCCACAGTGTTGCAAGATCGTTTTTCCCATCATTCCAAACCTTGTGATTGTTGTGCATCAAGTAATTCTCCACCCTAGCTTTGTGATCTCCTAGAGAAAATCTTGTAGAGGTTGGGGAACTAAGAATAAAATTGGTGAGGTTGTAAGGGAGTATTAGAGGGTGCTTTTGTTTTTTTATGGAACTACAACTTGCCTAGATTGAAGGGAAAGTGCTCGAGATACCAATATCTCTTGGTTGGTTTCATTTTCCCATTGAATAAAGAAGCAAGTACCTCCTTGACCAGCCAAATACCAAGCTCTTTTCGAAAAATGGCGATTTGGAGAAGAAAAAATATTCACTAAAACCTTAAGCCCCCTTACCCTCTATGGATTCTTCATCCTTGTTGATGGCTATGTAGAATGACGTATAGCATTTTATCCAAAAATAATATGAAGAAAAAGAACACAATATTTACAAAATCAGGCCCATACGACTGAGGAACATTCAGTGTTCTAAAGGACATCTGCAACCTTGGCATATTCCTCTTTCCTCCCATTCCTTTCTTTTCTCACAATCTATCTGTTTCTTTCAGACTTAGCTTCCCACAAAATCCCTAAGCGTTGAATATGGTGCCATCCCTTGGTTGATTTCATCTACCAAGTGACTCGAGAAACTAATACGTCCTTTACCAACCAAACACCTAGATATTTA
Source organism: Larix kaempferi (assembly GCA_027924585.1). Taxonomy (NCBI): domain Eukaryota; kingdom Viridiplantae; phylum Streptophyta; class Pinopsida; order Pinales; family Pinaceae; genus Larix; species Larix kaempferi. The sequence continues at coordinate 4,259,281 of BSBM01000816.1, read as the reverse complement.
GGGAAAATGGAAATTTGGGGAAGAAAATATATTTTAGAAACCCTTAAGTCCGTTTCCCCTCACTAGATTCTTCATCCTGGCTGATGTTCAAGGGAAAAGCACACCACGAGTTAAAAAGATTGAACTGCGCAGTAGATGAATATTTTATTTTTCTTTGCTTTAGGACTTCGCTTCTCCTAGCAAATACTTTGCAAAGTAAACTTCTAATTTTTTCCAAACACTTTATGTAACATATCCATTTTCCAGCTTAGCTGTTGTAAGGATTGAGTTGTAAATTTTTTTATTTATTTTTCCTCGACATCAACAATCAAGGCAATAGTTATATAAGATCATCATGTACTTTTGTCGCAACTAGTATTGCATATGTTACTTGTTTGATTACCTTACCTCATTTCATAACACATACACAACAAGCATGATTAGTCACATTTATAAAAACATCACTATTAATCCAGTCTTGATAAATTAGTACATAACAACACAAAAGGGAATACTACGAACATTCCTCATGATCATTATACCATCAAATCTCCACAAGTGAACCATCATTTTATATGTAAACTACACAATAGATAATTAACATTCTTCATTGAATCTCACTTACCATTTTAAACCACAATTCTCAAGTAAATTAAAACACATTCAGTACACATAAGAAGGAGACTTGTATACGTGGTTCACCCAAATTTTTGGGCTACGTTCACTAAGGAATGTCGGATCTTTATTTATAAAAAATATAGATTACAATCTGCGACATAGTGTGTGCCAAATTTCTACTTTCTCAAACCTCTCACAGAGATCACATTTTCCAAAGGGAACAACCATCTTTCTAAGAGGCATCACAGGGTGGGTTCTCTCTAAGACTAATCACAACTAGATCGTTACAGTTTAAACAATGAGACATTGTCCCCTCCCCAAGGGTTATATGACCGTAATGTAAGATATTCAAGACATGTGCAATAGACAAATGTACATAACATCCAATACAAAGATACAATATATAGAATGTATTGGGATCCTTCCCTACCCAATTTTGGGCTGTATGTATTGACATAGAGCCTATAATATTTAAGTGGATAGTTACATGCGCTCTCAAGGGGAAAGCAATAAGCACCCTACAGCAGACTACTTAATGCTATTGCGGGGCTCTGACATAGCCTGAGTCCTCCGTAAGTTCGTTCCTATAATATTTTACCTGAAAATTTTTCAGCGTTTGTTAGAGCAGTTGCCCATGGGCCATGCCCATGGTCAATGTCCATCACCACAATCCTGTGGAACCCCATCCCAGTATGGTCAGCATTTATGGCATCCTCATTTCAAATTTGAAATTGTAAACCCACTGAAATTGTGATTTTGAAATTTGTAAACCCGCCCTGGTTGGATTTGGGGGCATTGTTCAGACCTGTAATGGCTGCCTATTCCCTGTCATCAATCTAGCAGGCCTGGAAGACATCGATCAACGCTTCAAGACTGTGAGCCAAATAGCCCAAGCATCCCAGGAATGGGGTTTCTTTTAGGTACGATGGCGATCTCTATTTTTTCTTTTCTTTTTCATTTCTGTGTCGATTATCCAACCAACTCCGTTATTGTTGGCCTTCTGATTTCATGGGTTTTCAATTGTTTTGAAGATAATAAATTGTGGCATACCTCTGTCATTACTGGATAGTGTAAAACAGGTTTCACTGGAGTTCTTTGAACTTTCATTAGCAGAGAAATGGAAACAGTGCCCTGTGAGGCCTGGTACTCTAATGCTCGAAGCCTATGGCTGGTTCTTTGACATCTCTAATCACATAGTCCTGATTGGGTGGACACTCTTGTTCATTATATTTCTCCAGAGTGCGCCAAAGCAGTTGAGCACTGGCCTAAAACACTCTCCACATATAGGTACAACTCGCAAAGCAGTTGATCACTGGCCTAAAACACTCTCCACATACAGGTACAACTTTGTACACCCATATGCTTTGTGTGTGTTATTTGAAACCTTGATAATGGGCTTGCATCCATTTTGATACATTATTGTATGCTCTGTCAAGCGAAACATATGAGAAATACGGGGAGGAGGTAATGGGTCTTTGGGGGCATTGTTCAGTCCTGTAATGGATGCCTATCACGTAACGCCTTTTATTTCATTGAGTGTGACGGCTTACCTGTTGCAGGGAAGGGCTCGTAGTTCTTGTGGATCTGAAAGCTTTTCGTCTCTGGGAAATTTACACATAGGATGGAAGTGAAGTTGAATGGTATCCAGTGGAAATACTAAGTAAGGACCAAGAGGTGAGACGATTGAGAAAATATGAAAGGTATAAAATGTTCACAATGAATGAGATTAGGATGAATGAGAGCGGCTGCGTTTCAGTCATATCGCCATTAAACAATGTTGTTGCAGTCTGGAATAAAGAAGGAGAATTGTTGTACAGATAGAATGGAGGGGGTTTATTTCAGTACGATCTATTTTTTCACTTGTTTTCCTTCGAGGTAAACAATATTTGGTTGCCATAGTATAAGTAGACATCTTCTACCTGCTAGGCGCTTATGTTTTTTATATTTATATGCACATTTCAGTAGTTTCTACAAGGATTGATAAATTGACATTGTTATAAATTAGGCATTTTAGATGTTCTAAAGTTTACACTGGAAAGTGAAAACTTATTTGCGGTGGTTTTGAATGAGTCTTTGCATTTCGATTAATTCGCGATCGACCCTACCTAACTCCCTTATATATCTGGGTTCTCCCCATTATCTCAATCTATACTCCCCCGGTTATAGAGCTGACTACCCACATACACGCCTCGCCATTCTACCTCTCGTGCATCCCGCCATTTAACCCCCATTCTTGCATCGGCGCTTTCCCAATTAAACCCATTCTACTGCATTGGACTAGTACCAGGAGGGCAAAACAGGATATCAGCATGTAGTATAACCTTAGCTTAGAACAGTAGCTTTATAAAGAGCCTTGGTTGAAATAGCCATGTCGAAATAGTAGCGCTGGTTGAAAGAGTCTTGTTTAAATAAGAGCCCTCTTGAAATAAGAGCCTTAATGAGGAGCCCTGTTTAATGAGCGAGGAAAATTGTTCCACATATCGGATGGAATACGTTTACAATACGATCTGCATATTCACTTCTTTGCTTTGAGTAAACAATATCAGGTTGCCTTCATGATATCCATATTTATATTCGAGCAATTTCTACAAGGATGGTTATTTTATATTATTGTAATAACTCGGTATTTTAGATGTTTTGAAGCTGTTACATTGCAATATCTTTTCGTGGTGGTTTCTGCAAGAAAAAAACATGATATAAATCTTATATTGTTATTTATACCAACCGTTGTAGTTTTATGCGATATTTCCAAAATTGAATATGATATAGATCTTATATTGGTGTCTATACCATCCGTTGTAGTTTTAAGCGATATTTGGAAATTTATATTTTGGAGGGAAGCAATATAAAGTGGTTTTCTTTTAAACGATTATATCAGTTCTAATAATAGTACTTCATGGACATTATGTTGATTTACGTTAGGCAACTTTTGTTAATACTTGTTTATTTATGATTCAACTAATATATAAAACTTTTTGCAAATTTCTCAATAGTTGGCTGAGGAATGCAATGACGGTTTGAATTTTCTTTTAAGTTCATCTGTATATTTATTTTTATTTTAAGCTGGTAGTACATTGGTAGAGTTTATTGTGTATTTTAGTTCTTATTAAGCAAGTTGTGTGGTTTGGTTTTGATACCATGATATAGTCATGAAACAAAATTTACACCAATAGGTTTTTATATCTTAGAATTTGGGGTGGACTACCATCTATGCCCCTCTCCTAGATTGAAATAGGATGGGACAAGTGTATTGTCCTAATTGATTTTATGGGTCTCATGTTCAAAATTCCAAATAAACAATTATAAGAAAAAAGAAATATAAAAACATAACTCGTAATAGTTAGTGATGCATGAATAACGTGTAGCTCATGCATGGGTAATAAGTAGTGACACACAATCCATTTAACTAAAGAAGGTAACAAGTAGCTATTTTATGGGTCTCATGTTCAAAATTCCAAATAAACAATTATAAGAAAAAAGAAATATAAAAACATAACTGGTAATAGGTAGTGATGCATAAATAAGTTGTAGCTCATGCATGGGTAATATGTAGTGACACACAATCCATTTAATTAAACTAGTTAAAGCATATGCCACAGATAATTACAACTAAGCATGCATGGAGTACAAGTAACACATAACTTGTTACCTATTAATATTAAGTTGTTATGTTATTAATATTAAGTTGTGTTAGTAATAAAATATTGTTATAATTGTGTAGTATGGTTTTGAATAATTCCATGTGTTAGTTTTATTTTTTGATTGAATGATGTACATGGGAGATCAATTATTGTGTCTACTTGTTTTTTTATTTTAGTATATAAGGGAATATTTTTGTGAGCACAAGGGAAGGTCGGGCCTATGTGTTCATTGTTTTCTGAGTTTTGTGTGATTTTAATTTTCAGAAAGGGGTTTTTAAGAGAAGTTTTAGTTTGTTTATTTTGAAATTCCACTTTATAAAAAAAAAATGTGAGGATAAGTGTAAAGTACACCTTTAATCCTCTCTATTGGCAACACATGTTTTTTTTTCATTGGAAAATGATCCGTTGTTCAATGTAAAGCTTTTATTTAAAATGATCCTCTAATACAAACTTTGGCCCCCAAGGCCCTCTAGATGCCAAGGCCCTCTAGATGCTTTACGTATAGAACAAGCAAAGCAGGCCAATGTGTAGTCCTTCAATTGCATTTCTATATCTATAGAGAGAACAAATCTAGGCTTTTGAGTGGAACTTGGAAGTCTAAAATATTATGTTTTAATATATTCACTCTGTAAATTACCTACAAAAAAAGAAATGCTCTGAAATGTCGTTAGTGAATATTTGGTTGGGTTTATATATTTATTTTATTTTTTTCAATAATAATATTTTGTACTAATTTTATTGTACTCATTCTTCTTTGCTATGAGTTTAATTAGTTTTAAATAAATATAAAAAAAAAAAATTATAAAAAAATAAACAAGTAATATTTTTCAAATCAAATATTTATAAAATAAATTCAATTATGTAATAAAACATATCAAGGTATTAGCTATTAGTTAATGTAGATTTATTTCAATTTCTATTTTTAAGCATTAAAAGATAAGTGTAAACATATTGATGTATAAAAGATCACGATGTAAGATCGATTTGTTTTAATTTATTTATTTTTGTATCGGTTTTATTTTTCTCCTTTTGACATTAAAGATGGAAAGTGAATTTTCTATTTTTACTTCAATGATACTATCATATGCATATATGTGCAAAAATAAAGCAAACATATCTCATGTGAGAGCATCTCACTTATCTTATAAATAAAATACATAGTTTTTTTTAGCTATTATAAATAAAAATACATACTACTTCTCAATACTCATTAATTTAAGATAGTTCTATGATAGAATTCAACCATTTTGCAATGTCTTCAATTCTACTTATTGCTTTTCATTAAGGTTAATGTCAATTACAGTTTGTCTAAATCTTGCACATTCTAGAAATGTCTTAAAGTATCATTAAGAAATTTAGGTAGCGTTAATACTTTCTAAACTTCTCTTGAGCTTGTAGTGTGCCACCTTATGGGCCATTTCCAACGATCAATTGTGATAGTTCATTTTCTCTTGCATCTCTTCAATTAGCAAATTATTTGACTCCCCTTTTTGGTAATTGTGATGTTTATCTAGTCAAAATGTCTTGATTATCAAATACCACATAAACATCCCCTCATTGACAACAATCTAACTTTAATGCAATATTGTTGACAAGGCACCCTATTAATCCTTCAATTCAAGTTGTTTGTCTAATCTCCATCTTGGTCATCAAAATATGCACAATAATGGACCCTAGCTTAGTCGATACACTAGTGGACTTGGTTTTTGATATTCTTTTAGTTGGTTATTCTTTGTCAATCATTGGACTTGGTTCAATCAACTTCCTCAGTGGATCCCACCTCTACTTTCTCTAGTGTTCATTTGGTTGATCCAATTTAAGATCAACGACCCCAATGAACTTTTTCCTCCCAAATCAATTATTATTTTGATAGATTCTGCCAGTTGATTTTGTACTTTACGTTTTACCTTTGTCCAAGATTCCCCACATCTACCTTAAGGATTCCATCTAGTTCTAATATCAACTTTCCCTTGTCATTAGTTAGAGGGAACTTTGTCTGAGTAACCACCTCACTACTCAATTTATTTTAAATAGGAAATGAAAAATACAAAATGAGTCTTCCATTGTTACAGATGTATAGTACATAAGCAATATTACCAATTCCTCTTTGCACTCTATACAACCCATGAAACTTGGGTTGAGTCTTGTTCTTACCTAGGGTAGTTGAAGAGTTATATATTTGTAGCCTTGTAATTGGATGTAGCATATCTCCAATCTCAAAGTGTCCTTCTAAACAATGTTATTGTTTGTAGCTTGTTGTTTCATCATTTTGATTTCCATAGATAAGTTGTCCTTGAGGACATTGAAAATGATTTGCATTGATTTTCATGTCTTAGTGGTTGCATGGACTTTAACATTTTCAATGACCCATTGCTTAATTGATTGGTGTTCATAGCCATATATTAATTTAAACGAGCGATTTTTGATGTCAAAGTGATATGTAGTATTATACCAATATTCAACTAGATGCAACCACCTCATCCATATACTTTTCTATTCTCCCATGTATATTCGAAGATACCCCTCTAATAACATGTTAACTATCTCTATTTTCCCATTTATCTAAGGGTGATACACAATGCTTAAATTAAAATTGTCCCCTATTAATTTGAAAACTTAATGCCAAAAGTAACCTACAAACTTGGTATCCTTGCTAAATTATAATGATGTTGTGACCAAGGAATCCATGGAGGTTATAAGTATGCTTGAAGAATATATTAAACTTTGAAGTTGTGAACTTAGTATTCAAAGGGATGAAATGAGCAGCATTGATTAGACAGTTGATAATTACCACAAAGATAACATAATTTCCTTTAGAGAGTGACAAATTCATGATCAAGTTGATAGATTCCTCTTCCCACATCTAATTAGGGGTGACATTAGACTAGAGAAGGTCAACTTAAGAAATGTTTTATACCTTATTGTGTTAACAAGTTATTGCATTGTGCAACAAATTGCTCATTCAACCATATCTCTAGTTAGACAAAGAGCAATATACCTCTAGTCTAAACTTGCTTTCTAAACGATGTTGGTTAGCTTCTTGTTTCATCATTTTTGTTGAACCCCTAGATAAGTTGTCTTTTAAGACACTGAAAAGGCTAGACATTTATTTGCATCTGTAAGTTGTTTTAGGGACTTTAACATTCGAAATGGCTTGATGCTTAGGTGATATAGCCATATAATTCTTTAAAAGGGGTCATTTTGATTACAGAGTGATGTGTAGTATTATAACAATATTCAACTAATTGTAACCACCTCATCCATCTAATTTGTTGGTATCTCCTGTACATTCAAACATGCCCTTCTAAGAACTTGTTAACAATTTGTGTTTCTGATTTGTCTAATGGTCATATGTATGACTAAGGTTAATTTAAAATATCTTTCCAAAATTAACATACAAACTTGGGATTTTTGTGACCAATGATGCGGTGATTAGGGAGTCCATGGAGCTTATATGGCATGCTTAAAGAATAAATCAACAACCTTTGAAGTTGTAAACATTGTAGTAAAAGGGATAACATGAGCATATCTAGTTATACAAATGATTACCACAAACTTGAAATCATTTTATTTAAAAAGTGACAAATCTACAATGAATTCCACTAATACCTCTTCCTAATTCTATTTGGAGATGACATTAGGCTAGAGATGACTAAGATAAGGAAGGATTTTCTACTAAATTGTGTTAGTAATGATCACATTATGCAATAAATTGCCCAATGTTAGACTTAGTTTCTACCATAAATGTTGGAGTATACATTCTTGTGAATTTTATGGAAATAGTAACATGGCTCACAGAGGGTGTTGCATGCCATAATGAAGAGATTGTTGCCTAAGAGGAGAGGCACATCAAGGCCATAAATATAGAAAGAACATTATAGAGTTCAAATGGCATCATTCAAAGTAAATGGTGGCCCTAAAGGGTCTTGATTGCATTCTTCTTGTTATTGCCTCATTTTTTTTGTGAGACTATTCCTAAATACATCATAGTGCACAAAAAAACATATAATTTAGAATATCATTCCGCATCATGACCATTTTCCATCCTACTAAGCAGAACCAAACTTTGAGTGGATTGCTTCCTTGGTTTCACAACTTTACGTTCACTTGGTCACACAAGTCATGTTGAAATCCTTTTATACCCATGCAAATCTGAAATCATGGAACTCATCTATATTCATGGTCAAGCATTGACTTATGCAGCTCTAGGGTGGCATATGAAGCTAATTGAATTTTCGATCACAAGAATGCATGGTCCTTGGCCTCCCAAAGGTCTCATCAAGCACATGGGAGCCCACTAGTGAATGAGGGACATTCACATTGAATCTAGTTCACCATCAAAGCTTAGGAGATGTGGCTGCATTATACAAGAAGGAAAACATTACAAGCTTATGACAAAGGAGTGAACTTGGATATCTTACATCTCTCTTCAATCATCTCTAACATCCATTACATTCATGCTTGATCGTGTTCTTTCATGAATGAGGCAAGGCTTCTTTATCCATCATAGTTAGAGAGAACATTCAAGGAGGAAAAAAACAACCGCAAGGAGAGTTTTGGAGCCCAATTGCTTCCATTAACCCTTATTAAGCTTACGCATATATGGAAGCTGCGCATATATGGAAGCTTCCATATATGCCCAGCTTCCGTATATGCCCAGCTTCTGTATATGTGCGTAGCTTCCGTATATGCGCATATGTGGAAGTTTCCATATATGCGCAGTGCATATGCGGAAGCTGCGCATATACAGAACCTCCTGTATATGCCCAACTTCCGTATATGCGCAGATTTTGGAAGCTTTCGTAAGGTGTTCTAATACACTACGCATATACGGAAGCTTCCGTATATGCACAGCTTTCGTATATGCACATATGCGGAAGCTTCCGTATATGCGCTGCACATATACGGAAGCTTGCACACATATACTGAAGCTTCCGTATATGCACAGCTGTCATATATGCGAATATACGGAAGCTTCTGCATATGCATATACGGAAGCTTCCGCATATGTGCATATACGGAAGCTTCCATATATGCTCAGCTTCCGTATATCTGCATATACGACAGCTGCGCATATACGGAAGCTTCAGTATATGTGTGCAAGCTTCCGTATATGCGCGCATATACAAAAGCTTCCGTATATGCACATATGCAGAAGCTGTGCATATACGGAAGCTTCTGTATATGCCCAGCTTTCGTATATGCGCATATATGGAAGCTTTCGTATATGCACAAATTTTTAAAGCATTCGTAAGGCGTTCTATATGTGGAAGCTGCGCATATACGGAAGCTTCCGTATATGCGCATATGCAGAAGCTTCCGTATATGTGCAGCGCATATGTGGAAGCTGTGCATATAAGCTTCTGTATATGCCCAGCTTCCATATATGCGCTTATACGGAAGCTTCCGTATATGCGTAGATTTTGGAAGCTTCCGTATATGCACAGATTTTGGAACCTTTTGTAAGGCATTCTATATGCATTGTGCATATACGAAAGCTTTCATATATGCGCAGCTTCCATATACGCATATACAGAAGCTTCTGTATATGCATTGCACATATATGGCAGCATATGCGCATATACGGAAGCTTCCGTATATGCGAGCGCACATATACGGAAGCTTGCGTGCATATATGGACGCTTCTGTATATCGAAATCTTTCGTATATGTCCAGCTTCCGTATATGCGTATATACGAAAGCTTAAGTAGGCGTTCTGTATATGCACATATATGAAAGCTTAAGTAGGCATTCCGTATATGTGCATATACGGAAGCTTCCGTATATGTGCATATACGTCCATGTATGCATAGCTTTTGGAAGCTTTCGTAAGGCGTTCTGTATATTCACATATACGGAAGCTTCCGTATGCTGCGCATATGTGGAAGCTGCACATATACAGAAGCTTCCGTATATGCGCAGCTTCCATGTATGTGCAACACATATATGGAAGCTATGCATATACGGAATTTGCGCATATACGGAAGCTTTCGTATAAGCCCAACTTCCATATATGTGCATATACGGAAGCTGCCATATATGTAGAAGCTGTGCATATACGGAAGCTTCCATATATGCATGCAACCTTCCGTATATGCATGCAAGCTTCCGTATATGCTCGCAAGGTTCCATATATGCACGCATATACGGAAGCTTTCATATATGCGCATCTTTCGTATATGTCCCAGAGAGTGGAGACATTACATCAAACATTCTCACTGAGTTTCACCAGAAACCTTATTAAGGACACCCCGGATATCAAAAGATGATATCGGCAATAAAGAAACATTACTTCTGGCCTAAGCTAAAAGCTGACATCACAATGTTCATCGCGAAATGTCAGGAGTACCAATTGGTCAAAGTAGAACACCAACACCCCTCCGGATTACTTCAACCTTTACCCATCCCAGAATGGAAATGGGAGGTGATAAGTATGGACTTCATTACAGGCTTACCCAAGAGTAAGAAACTAAACGACTCCATCTTTGTAGTGGTAGACAAGCTATCTAAAGCATCCCACTTTATACCGGTGAAATCTACCTACAAAGTAGTTCACATCACGGAAATATTCTTAAAAGAGATCTTTCGATTGCACGGGATACCTAAAGCAATCATTTCCGATCAAGACACGAAGTTCACTAGCAACTTCTGGAGAGCATTATTCTCCGGTCTGGAAACCCAATTACAATTCAGTACCGCGTATCACCCCCAAACCGACGGAAAAACAAAACGAGTAAACTAGATCCTCGAGGACATGTGGAGGATGTATGTCATGAATAACCCCACCAAGTGGGAATATTATTTGCACCTAGAAGAGTTCACATACAACAACGGTTATCAAACCTCAGCCAAAATGAGTCCCTTCGAAGTACTCTACAGCAAGAAATGTCAGACCCCCGTGACTCGGGACAGTCCAGTAGACAGACTTATGTTAGGAACCGACCTATTAAAGGACTTGGAACAACTAGTCTCCAAGGTACAACAAAACTTAAAGGAAGCACAAGACCTCCAAAAGAGTTATACAGACAAGAAAAGAGAAGACAAGGACTCTCAAGTCGGTGAACATGTGTTTCTAAAAATAAAAGCAAAATGAAGCTCGTTGAGCTTAGGACGTTGCGGGAAACTAGCCCCAAGATTTTGTGGACCTTTTTAAATACTAGCCAAGAAGGGCCCAGTAGCTTATGAGTTGGCCTTATCAGCACATATAAAATTTTATAATGTTTTTCATGCTTCATTATTAAAGAAATATGTATATGATACTAAACATGTTATTGATTGGTCCTTATTACAGGTGGAGCCCGAAGGGGAGTTCACGCCAGAACCACTCCACATTCTAGACAAGAGAGAGGTCCAACTTAGGAGGAGGACCATTACTCAGCTGAAAGTGAAATGGAGGCACTTTGGACCAAATGAGGCTACTTGGGAGAATGAGGCCACCATGAAAGAGGCATACCTCGCCTTGTTTCATGACCTCATTCCTAGTCCCTAGAAACATCGGGACGGTGTTGTTCTAAGTGGGGAGGTATGTAATATCCCAAATTTTGGATGGACTATTTTATGATGTTATATTGGGCCACGGACCTAACACATATGATTTATTTTGATTATTGGGCATGATCCCTAGTGCATATGATTTATTCTTTTGTAGACTGACATATTGCGCATGGACCTTGACTGAATTTCATTATTTGATTATATACTGGGCAAGGAAGCCCCAATGTTCTGATTTATGTTTTTACCAGATGATGTGGGTACAAAACCCTAATATACTGAGATGACCTTTTCTTACATACTGTGAGGTGATGTGAATGACATAATTGACTTATATGGTGTGTTGAGTGTGGACTCAAAAACACACAGATTTCCTACATACTGGGCAAAAGCCCCAATGTACCTAGAGGAAATATGATGTACTGGGAGTAATACCTGATGTACATTGAGTGTTGGGCATAAGCCCTGGAGCACTCCAAGCTTGATAAATGAATACAAGAGCCGAGGCAACTTAAATATTCTAGATATGCCTCACAACCACATTCTAGTAGTAGTGTTGAGCAGGGACTCTGGAATTGCACTAGAGTAACGCCCATTTGAGAGTGTTGAGTTAAATGGCTCTGAAGAGCACTCAGGGTTACAGAGTTTCAAAGTGTTGAGTCGGAAAAACTATGAAGAGCACTTTTATCACATTTATTTAATTTGACTAAATGATTCATCTTTTTATCCATCATCACCTACTGTGGGAGCTACCATGTTAAACGAGGGAATTTGACATGCAAAGAGAGAGACTAGAGGTACCTAACCAAGCTGACCAAGACCATCCAAAAGAAGTGGACCGTGTCCCTAAAAGTTAAAGAGAAAAGAGTGTCATGTGATGACACATAACTAAATAAAAGATAACTACCAATAGTATTTTATGACTAACCTGAATAAAGGCCTCCAAGCTATTATTATTATCAGGAGCTTTAATAATGATGGTGTTATTATTTAATTATGGAATATAATTAGTATATACAATTTATGCATTATTTAATATTTTAAATGGTGTATTAATAGTTAAGTGAAATGTATTTAATATAAGAATAATTTTTAGTATAATTGTTGTTATTATAATTATTATTAAGAGCATAAATCAAAATGACTTATAGTCAAACAGTTGGAAAAGTCCTAGTTCAAGAGGACTAGATATTTAATTAAATAATATATTTTAATTATTAATTATTGAATTTAAAGAAACTAATTACTTCAATAGTCCTAATTCAAGATTTCCCTACTTAAAGAGGGCAGATCCCAAGTGTTGGGGATCATCTATCATTCTTGGTTATTATCATTCTCTTATGGTAGTCCAAGAAAAGTATTATGCTCCAAGAAGCTGAAGCAGCCTTACTTAGAAATTCGAAGAACTGAACTAATAGTGGATCTAGGGCCTCTACCTCTCATTGCATGTTGGAAGCAAGCTCGAGGGGATCCAAATAGAACCAGAATGGTTCAAGGGTCAAGGTTGGGAGGAACGTGGTAGCCCCAAAGTCATTGTAACAGATCAGTTGAGCTCAGAGAACTCTACACTAATTATTGTTTGAGTGTGCAAATTACTTCAGGAAGGGAGCAAGCTACAAAGTAATCAGGTTACTTCAGGAAGGGAGTAAGCTACAAAGTAATCAAGTATGAAATATGAATATTCCGTTTCAAGTTATAATAGATGCTTAGATAAGTAACATAGGATGCTGCCCCAACATCATTTAGCCTAGTTTCTTCTTCCATCCTAAACTTGTTTAAATATAGATTTTCTGATAGGAACAAACAGAGAGCATTGTTGTAAGCTAGGATTACGTTAACCTAGCAGCTAGGATGAGTAGAATGTCTAGCAGGTTCCCGTGCTAGACATCCTAGCAAACTCATAACCTAGAAAACGGTTCTCAAGAATTTAAATAAACTCAGATTGCTCCTTCAGGGTAGAATTATTGTATTTATATATATATTTTCTCCCATTTTCTGAAACAATGTTTGATTTTCTTAATCTTTGTATAGTTAAGATGTGAATGTTGTTCACATTAATATTTGTATTTCTGTTGTTTCCACTAAAACCCTATCTTAGTTTTAAAACATCAATTAGTAGAAAAGACCATCTCTGTGTTTTGTATTTCTTTCTTGTCTTTAAATCTAGGTACCTCCATGTTTAAAAAAAACATCTCTACGAATTTAGTCATCAACCCATTCATTACAAAGAGATAAATGCAACAGGCATTTCAAGGAGAAAAGAATTGCAAACCAAGACTCAGGCATTCCATTCTTTTTCCCTTAAAACTTCAAAGCACAGGACTAGGGATCAAAACTCATTAACGTTTTTAGAAAGACCCAACGAAACTTTCAAATCACCAACATCATATTCTTAACATACAGAAACCCTTTTTCTTCCAAGCAATCAAAACAACAATAGGTATCCTATCATGGATCGAATCCCACTACCAAACCAGGGAATTCCACATCACGAAATGATATTATTATTTCAACCATCGAAATAAAAGTTACAAGATCGAAATTCATCAACGTTTCCAGGAAGACCCTGTCATCATCAAAGTAATCAAAACAATGTGGTAATATTTTACACAGAGCATTATTGCATCCCACACAAGCATTTCGTTACCATTTAGAAAAACGAAAACCTACAGCCAGTCTTTCAACATATATGCAAGGCTCAGGATTGAACCCCTCTATCTTTCCTACATCAAGTATGGACTTCTATTAAAAGCAACTATGAGGGGGGAAAACGCAATAACAAGAATCCAAGCTAAAATCCTAGGCATGCAAGAAGTCTAGATGAGGGTTTCTTTTGACCGGTTAATACATTATATACTGGCGACTATTCCAAAGCTAAGATTTGTGAAACCCTTCAACAAACAGAGCTACGATAGTCACATTGAATTTCTAAAACCCTTAAACCATTATCTTCATATAGAGAAACAACTCAAAGACTAGAAAATGTATACAACAGTTATGGAAACGTGTAGAGGGCCACCCCTTCTTTTCACAGGTCCATGACTCTTTCAACCAAACCAAAATGCAAACATGTAAACCCCAGATTTATAATGGGTATTATTACATTTAGTTTCTACAAAAAAATCAACATTTGGCCGAATGGCCAACATTCATACTAAAATAGTAGATACATTGTACAAGGGTCTAGCCAACGTTGACCTCCAGGAAACCAAAAATCGTTGAATTAAGCGCAAACCAGAACTACGAATCTCCCCATATCTTATACCAACGACCTCAACCCACAGAGGAGAGAGGAAGAGCGAAGGAGTGGTGACTCTAAACTTAACATTGTCAACTCCTCCAAGTCAAGTATTGGACCAACAACTCAGTAGCCACGTCGAAGGGAGAAGCCAAACATTACCTGCTAAATAAAAAAATCTCACGAATTCAAAGCCCTGAGAGTATTACCAAACTGTAATCGAATGAACTAACAGAAAACAAAACATGAGTTAGGATGGATATTACCTTCGTATCAATCTCCATCCCTATGTATTGAACCAGGTAAGGTGCGCTGTCCATGAGCAAGAGCTCAGGACAGAGCACGAAAACCCAAATACACACACAGCGAAACAAGTGAAACAAACTTCGAAAATGCACTTTATTGGTGTAAAACCCCATGAGTAAACCCTCAGTACAACTGGAAGCTTGGACATGTGCCAACGTAGATCTTCATTTAATTCTACCACCAACCTCAATATTTCGATATGGACCTTCATTCATATAGTAAGTAGTGGCACTTTCGATCAACAAAGTTGTACAAACATGCAGGTCCACAAACATTACATAATACCAACATTTCATCACCAAGTCAACCTATTTTATAGGGTACACATTATTTTGCAACCACCCATCAAAGCCTTAGGCTACCATTCTTCAAACATCACATACTTTAGGCTTAGTAATTGCTAGCACGATGAATTAAGCAGCCTATGAAGATGACATCATAAGTACACTTGAAAACCGAGAAAATAATTAAATGCATTAGCGAAATTCGCTACATAAGTTAGAGGTGTCTATTTCTTTCACACGACCTCTCGGCAGCTCTGCCGGGGTACTTTCGTTCTTAAAGGACCAAGCATCTCATCATGGGCCTCAATAGTCATCAACAGAGGTCCATCATACCTGGAGTATCATTTAATATTTCATAAATATGCTCATGAACATTTGAAACAATAGGAAAGGGATTTTATTATATTATTCTAAACATTTGTGTTTTAGCAACAGAGTTTTGATTTCTACCCTTTAAACATCGCTTCCGCAAAGCTGTAAGAATATCAACCAGTAAGACTTGTTAATTAGGAGATTGAGACCCTTTGACTGTCGCAACTTATTAAAGTAAGTATTTATTAGCGTTGAAGTTAATTTTCTTATCATTACTCCTTATCTAGTTTATTACAGTAATAGATTTTTTTATTTTATTTTACTATTTTAAGGGTCATTACACACTATGTTTCATACCTGTCCATGCTTCCTGTGGAAATTTGTTCTGCACACTCTTCGTCGGACATCGATTCATGATGTAAATGTCAGTTGCCACTGCCTCATCCTAGTATTTATTTGATAGATGCATGGCTGCCAACATATTGTGCACCATCTCCATAATGGTTCTATTTTTTCTCTCTGCGATACCATTCTGCTGCGGTGTATACCGTGCAATGAATTTCTTCTATATGCCATGATTGTTGCAAAAAATTAAGAAATCATTTGAAACATATTCACCACCTCTATCTTTTCTTAAGATCTTGATGTTGTAACCACTATGCTTCTCCACAAGTGCCCTGAACTGCTGAAAAAAACCAAATGCATCATATTTGCGTTTTAGAAAATATGCCCATGTTTTTCTTGTGAAATCTTCAATAAATGTGAGAAGATAAGTGCATCCTCACATGGACGGTGCTTGCATCAGTCCACAAACATTAGAGTGCACAATTTCAAGTGGAGTGCGAGCTCTATATGACTTTCCGACTCGAAAAGTCTCTCTGTGTTGTTTTCCAAAAATACAGCCTTCACAAATTCTCTCTGGATTTTAAATCAATGGAAATCCTTTCACCATGTCCTTCATATGCAGTAGCTTCAACCCACCAAAATTCGGATGTCCAAATCTGAAGTGCCACAACCAGGATTCATCCTTTATTTCTATTTGGAACGCTACTTGCATTTCTTTGCTCTCTTTTTCTTCTTTTTCGCAGTGAATTTCTTCTTCTTTACTTTAAGATTCGAATGCAACTCCAGAATTTTCATTCTGTCTTCCATGAACAACTTCAGTTTATTTTCCTTTTATCATTCGCTTTATCCTCAAAAGAAACAAGCGATTGGTTGTCATATGTACTTTGGCTATCAAGCAATTGCTTGAATATATGTCTTTGATCAGACAATGATTTCCTATCATATGAACTCTGTAACCTTTTTTCCATGAGCTGTCCAATGCTCATCAAATTATGCTTCAATACTTCAACATAATAAAAATCAGGCATAAATTTTTGCTCCCCATGTTTGGTTAGAATATCAATAGTACCTTTACACAAAACAATAACTTGAATATTGTTTCCAAGTGTGACATCAATTTGAATTGATTTATCTAGACTAGAAAATAGATTTAAATTACCAGTCATATGATTGCTACAGCCTGAGTCTAAATAGTATATGTCATGTGGACTTTCTTGGACAACATTGCATTCAAGTGGAGATTCACATGCTAAGAACAATGAGTTGTTCTGAGTGTTGTTGTTGCTTAACAATGTTTGGCCCTACTTTCCTTGATCATACTGCTTCTTCCTGCATTTATATGGGAAGTTTCCAAACCTCTTACAATAATGACATTGAATTTTTGATTTATCATACCTTTCCCCACTTGGATGACTGGGGATTTGATTCTGACCTCTACCAGCAACATGTGTAGGGCTGCTACTGTGACCTCCCCTGAAAGAAATTCATCCTTTGCCTCTAGAGTTTGATCTTCCTTTGCCTCTTCCACGACTTATGGATGACTGTGCTGTGAATGCACCTTCCTGTGATGTATCTGAATTGTTGATTCTATGTTCATGATTGAGTAATGAGGCTTGCAACTCATCAATAGTAAATTGGGACAGATCTTTTTTTTCCTCTAGGGTCACAACTACAGATTCAAATTTCTTTGGAAGGACTCTAAGAACTTTTTCAACAACCCTTTGGTCACATATATTTTCTCAATGAGACTTTTTTTGATTAACCAGACCAATAACACGAGTATAGAATGAGTCTACTGAATCTATATCAATCATCAAGAGAGATTCAAAATCTTTTCTAAGAATTTGTAGTTTCGTAGTCTTTACCTTGTTTAAGCCTTGATAGGAAGTTTCTAGTGTGTCTGACACTTCCTTAGCCGACGTCGCTGCTGCTACTCTTGGGAGTATGGATTCATGTGTCTCTTGATGTATGTGAAACAATGCCTTTCCATCTTTCTTCCTTTGTTCCCTCAAGACATCCTTCTCAGCTTGTGTGAGGTTGTTGTATGCTGTCAGATCTACTCGTTCTACATAGCCATTCTGGACTATTTCACATACATCTTGACCTATGAACAAAGCTTTCATAGTTAGAGAGAAATATTCATATTTTTTTCCTAAAAATATTGGAGTTTGCTAATTACCAAAATATGAAGCCATTCTTAATCACTTTTCCCTTTTGTAAATAGAATTTTCTTTCTCCGTAAACCACGCTCTGATACTAGATCAAGGGAAAAGCACACCGCGCAGTCAAAAAGATTAAACTGCGCAGTAGATGAATATTTTATTTTTCTTTGCTTTAGGACTTCGCTTCTCCTAGAAAATACTTTGCAAAGTCAACTTCTAATTTTTTCCAAACACTTTACTTCACAGATTAACTGCGTGAAAATTAACTGCGCATTTCAACTTTTACTGCGTAGTTGAACTTAGCATCAATGCGCAGTTAACTTCGCAATACGTTACTTTGCATAAATGGAACCTCGCATAAATGAACTTCACACTTCACACAAATTTACTTTTGCAAACTTCTTTAACTTTACGAAGATTAACTTCGCACAAGTTAACTTCGTAGAACCCAATCTTAAACAAACTTTATATTAAAATATTTCTTACCAAAACAGAAGAGCCGAAACATCTAAGCGAAACTTATGTCGAAGTTACTACGCATGAAAATAGAACTTTTACCACCATGAAATGTTCAGAAATCTTGATTTCTTTTACAGAGCGTAAATGTAAACAACATTCACAAAGGTAAATATGAAGAAGATGTGCGGCATGCAAAAAACAGACATTCTTGAGAATGAATACATAAAACTAAAGATATATATTATCGGAGTATAACAAAGCAACTTTGCTGCACTACACAGAGATTAGATTTTATTTGATCTTTCACTTCTTAGAGAGCTTGGGCTCATAATACATTTCACAACCAATTTCTTCTTCTCCTTCACTCCTACATCTTTGTCTAATTTTCTGTGAGTGATTTTCATTTATACACAAACTTGGTTTACCTTCACGTGGAAACTACTGAGATCCATTAAAGACTGTAATTAATTTCTACCTAAGAAATTTGACTTGCGGAATACAAATGCGATTGAATAAATACTAGGAAGAGTGCATGAAGCCTTCTGATAGACTCGCTGTCTGTCTGACGTCTTTGTGGTTCCACGGACTAACAAAATGACTGACAGGGTGACTGACAGAGTCAACGCAGTTAGATATGCAATCAGCTCATAAATATGTTTTTCCAACACTGCCCCTTAATTATGAGCATATGGGGATCATTAAACAAAAATAAAATTTTACAAAATATTTTATAGCTTAAACATGCGTTGTGTATGACGAAGTCCGCTACGCAGAACTTGTCACTCCCAAACAACTTAACATCCAATTGATAAACAGGCCATGTCTTATGAGCTGCGATGACCAAAACTGTTCTGATAGTATGCATTCGTGCTACAGGTGCAAAGGTTTCATTGAAGTCTATGCCAGGCTGCTGTGTGCATCCTCTTGCTACAAATATTTCCTTGTGCTTATGCACATTTCCATCAGCATCTTGCTTGGCCTTATAAATCCATTTCACACTTATCACATCCTTGTCCTTAGAAACATCAACTAATTCCCATGTTTGATTCTTCTCAATGCATTCTATTTTTTCATCCATGGCTTGTGCCCAAACTTTATCTTAAACAACTTCTTCAAATGTTACAGGATCATTAACTTGAGAAAATAATGCAAAAACCGAGAATGAATTAGGTGGACCAGTATCATATATCTCACATAGAGTTCGTGTCTCTGTTCGAGTTGCTGGTGCCGAACTGCGCGAACTTCCTGATGGAGTTTGTTGTGCACTTTGTATGCTTATCGGAGTTGCTTGAACTGTGAATTGTGTCGGAGTTCCTTGTGTTGAAACATGCTGCGCTGTTGTGGGAGTAGATGGAGCTGCGAAGTTTTGATTTACATGCGGACTTTCAACTACATCTTCTGCGATGTCATCATGTTCAACATGTGACACAATCTTAACATTCTTCTCTACAGTTCCATCCCATGCTTCATTTTCTATAAACTGAACATCTCGACTCATAATAACTTTTCTTGCAATAGGATCATGCAACTTGCATGCTTTTGTTTCTTCAGAATACCCAATAAAAATGCATTTATGCCCTTTATTTTCTAATTTCCTTCTTAGCTCATGTGGAAGATGTGCATATGCTACACAACCAAAAACTTTTAAATGTGAAGCACTACGTTTCATACATGTCCATGCTTATTGTCGAACTTTGTTCTTCACACTCTTTGACGGACATTGATTCATGATGTAAACGGTAGTTGACACTTCCTCAGCCCAGTATTCATTTGATAGATGCATGTCTTCCAACATACTGCGCACCATCTCCATAATGGTTTTTTTTTTTTCTCTCTACGATACCATTCTACTGCAGTGTATAGCGCGCAATGAATTGCTTCTATATGCCATGATTTTTGCAAAAAATTAAGAAATCATTTGAAACATTTTCACCACCTCTATCTGTTCTTAAGATCTTCATGTTGTAACTGTTTGGAGTCTAGGAATGGATACCTAATTAGAGTAGCTATACCCGAGGCATACTTTAATTATCGACCACAGAGCATACAAACTTAAGAGGTGCTAAGAACTATATCTACTCTATAGGATAGTCTTCGTCGTTTTAGGATGATGGGGTGTATCTTGAAGGTTTCTCAAAAATGAAATTTAAGTGATCTGCTCTTTAAACAATGAATGAAGGAATATGAAAATATTGTAAATTTATAAACTAGAAATGCTGAAACTAATAGATATTTATGCTAAGAATTAAATGTTGGAAGACTGTAAATCTAATCTAAGAAATAGAATGTTGAAAACTTGGGAAACTTGATCTAGAAATAAAATATTGAAAAATGGAAGTTTAACTAGAAATTCAATAAAGAAAATTAATCAAACTTAATCTATTCCAATCCAATGCTGAAAGTGATAATCAATTACTCTATTCAAATCCAAAGAACTAAAACAATTAACTCTTATATAACTGAAATCTGATAAAAGAAATATTCATGGCACCGCAGATTTAAATCATTGTCTAAAATTAATATAGCGAGCTGGAAAACATAGGTAATTATGCCTGCACAGAATGCGTGTACAGGACTACAAGAAGCGTATTATAGAACTACAAAATCAATGTTGGTGAACTACAGATAAAAAGTGCTGAAATGAAATGATTGTTGAACTAAAATAAAACCATGTCATTCAAACCATTGTCAAGTACTTCATATACGATGATGATTAAATCAATTAACATGACATATGAGAAATACCTGAAATAAAAATGAAGCTCCTAACCTACGTGTTGGAGGGGCCCTCTCAAACTTGTATTTCAGGAGTGCGAAAAGTCTTCCAAACGCAAAGCTTGAAACAACATCACTTCTTCCATTAAAATTGTAATCTCATGTTCCAAAAAGTCTTAACACAAAAGTGTCTCGAATAACATATGCTGAAGATAAGTTCTACAAAGATGCCAACAGGGGCCTCTTGCTATCCAAGGGGCCTACATATATATCTATTTTGAAACATAACCTAACTCTATGCTTTAAATGCCGATTATGCTGAACAGGAGTTCTCTTCTACAAATTAGGAAAAGGCATTGAGCTACATATGGTCTTTCAGTCCTTGTGCTAGACTTGATGGTTGTCTCTTAGATTACATGTGCCTGCTCATACACACTCATTTCCATATGACTGGCTCATAGAAAACGATTTTAAGCATAAAATAATAAGCTCTAAACTACTATATCAAATAATCAAAACGAATCATTAAACCCCACAAAAAAAGGCATTTTCCATATCCATTATTGTGTTTGTGTGGCATCAAAAGGATTATAAAGTACCTAATTTGGGGCTGATTAGTAACCACTATGTTTCTCCACAAGTGCCTTGAACTGCTGAAAACAACCAAATGCATCATATTTGTGTTTTAGAAAATATGCCCATGTTTTTCTTGTCAAATCATCAATAAATGTGAGAACATAAGTGCATCCTCCCATGGATGGTGTTTGCATCGGTCCAAAAATATAAGAGTGCACAATTTCAAGTGGAGTGGCAGCTCTCTATGACTTTCCGACTCAAAAAGTCCCTCTGTGTTGTTTTCCAAAAATACAGCCTATACAAATTCTCTTTGGATTTTCAATCAATGGAAATCCTTTCACCATGTCCTTCATATGCAGTAGCTTCAGCCCACTAAAATTCGGATGTCCAAATCCGAAGTGCTACAACCAGGATTCATCCTTTATTTCTGTTTGAAACGCTGCTTGCATTTCTTTGCTCTCTTTTTCTTCCGTGTCATAGTGAATTTCTTCTTCTTTACTTTCTGCTCTGAAGGCAACTCCAGAATTTTCATTATGCCTTCCATGAACAACTTGAGTTGTTTTTCTTTTTATGATTGGCGTTATCCTCAAAGGAAACAAGGGATTGCTTGTCATATGTACTTCGGCTATCAAGCGATTGCTTGGATATATGTTTTTGATCAGACAATGCTTTCCTGTCATATGAACTCTGTAACCTTTTTCCATCAGCTGTCCAATGCTCATAAAATCATGCTTCAAAGCTTGAACATAATAAAAATCAGGCATTAATTTATGCCCCCCCTGCTTGGTTAGAATATGAATAGTACCTTTACACAAAACATTAACTTGAATATTGTTTCCAAGTGTGACATCAGTTTGAATTGATTTATCTAGAGTAGAAAATAGATTTAAATTACCAGCCATATGATTGCTATAGCCTGAGTCTAAATACCATATGTCATTTGGACTTTCTTGGACAACATTGCATTCAAGTGGAGATGCACATGCTAAGAACAATGATCTGTTTGGAGTGTTGTTGTTGCTTGACTGTTTTTGGCTTTGCTTTCCTTGATCATACTGCTTCTTCCTGCATTCATATGAAAAGTGTCCAAACCTCTCTGACAGTAATTCCATTCAATTTTTTATTTATCATACCTTTGTCCACTTGGTTGACTAAGGATTTGATTCTGACCTCTACCAGCGACATGTGCAGGGATGCTACTGTGACCTCCCCTGAAAGAACTTCATCCTTTTCCTCTAGAGGTTGATCTTCCTCTGCCTCTTCCACGACTTGTGGATGACTATGCTGCGAATGCACCTTCCACTGATGTATCTGAACTACTGATTCTATGTTCATGATTGAGTAATGAGGCTTGTAACTCATCAATAGTAAATTGGGACATAATTTTTTTTCCTCCAAGGTCACAACTAAAGATTCAACTTTCTTTGGAAGAACTCTAAGAACATTTTCAACAACCCTTTGGTCACCTATATTTTCTCCATGAGACTTTATTTGATTAACCAGACCAATAACACGAGTATAGAATGAGTCTACTGACTCTATAACTTTCATCAACAGAGATTCAAAATCTCTTCTAAGAATTTGTAGTTTTGTAGTCTTTACCTTGTTTAAGACTTGATAGGAAGTTTCCAGTGTGTCCCACACTTCCTTAGCCAACGTTGCTGCTGCTACTCTTGGGAGTATGGATTTATGTGTCGCTCGATGTATGTGAAACAATGCCTTTCCATCTTTCTTCCCTTGTTCCCTCAAGACATCCTTCTCAGCTTGTGTGAGGTTGTTGTATACTGTCAGATCTACTGGTTCTACATAGCCATTCTGGAGTATTCCCCATACATCTTGACCTCTGAACAAAGATTTCATAGTTTGAGAGAAATATTCATAATGTTTTCCTAAAGATATTGAAGTTTGCTAATTACCAGAATTGGAAACCTTTCTTAATCACTTTTCCCTTTTGTAAATAGAATTTCCTTTCTCGGTAAACCACGATCTGATACCAGATCAAGGGAAAAGCACACCGCGCAGTTAAAAAGATTGAACTGTGTAGTAGATGAATATTTTATTTTTCTTTGCTTTAGGATTTCGCTTCTCTTAGCAAATACTTTGCAAAGTAAACTTCTAATTTTTTAAGACACTTTACTTCATAGATTAGCTGTGCAAAAATAAACTACGCATTTCAACTTTTACTGCGCAGTTGAAGTTAGCATAAATCCGCAGTTAACTTCGCAATACTTTACTTTGCATAAATGGAACCTCGCATAAATGAACTTCGCACTTCACACAAATTTACTTTTGCAAACTTCTTTAACTTTACGAAGATTAACTTCGCGCAAGTTAACTTCGCATAACCCAATCTTAAACAAACTTTATATTAAGATATTTCTTGCTAAAACATAATAACTGAAACATTTAAGTGAAACTTATGTCAAAGTTACTGCGCATTAAAATAGAACTTTTACCACTGTGAAATATGCAGAAATATTGATTTCCTTTAATGAGCGTAAATGTAAACAACATTAACACAAGTAAATATGAAGAAGATGTGTGGCATGCAAAAAACTAACATTCTTGAGAATGAATACAGAAAACTAAAGACTTATATATTACTGCAGTAAAACAGTGCAACTTTTCCGCACAACAGAGATATGACATTTTACATGATCTTTCACTTCTTACAGAGCTTGGTCTCGTAATACATTTCACAACCAATTTCTTCTTGTCCTTCACTACTACATCTTTGTCCAATTTTCTGTGAGTGATTTTCATTTATACACAAACTTGGTTTACCTTCACCTAGAAACTACTGAGATCCATTAAAGAGTATAATTAATTTCTACCTAAGAAATTTGACTTGTGGAATACAAATGCGACTGAATAAATACTAGGAAGAGTGCACAAAGCCTTCTGAAAGACTGACTGACTGTCTGACATCTCTACGGCTCTGCGGACTGAAAAAATGACTGATAGGGTGACTGACAGAGCCAACACAGCTAGCTACGTAATCAACTCATAAATACGTTTTTCCAATAGATGTCTCTACATAATGAAGTAAATCATTCTCTGAAAAATAATATGAATAAAAAAAGCACGAGATTGACAAAATGATGCCCTTGCTACCGAAGAACATCCACATGTTCAGAAAGATATCGAAAACCTAGGCGTATTCAGCCTCTTCCCTCCCATTATTTCCTTATAATCTCACATCCAACCCATTTCTTTTAGACCTAGCATCCTAGGAAAGCCTTGTTTGTTTACGGTGGGGAACACTATATTTTGAAAAATAAATGAAATAATTAAAAAAGAAAAGGGAGGAGAAGTTTAAGAAAAAAAAAAATTTGTATTAAATAAATGTCTTAAGTTACCCCCTTATGTAGTAAGGCTACACCTATTAAAAGATCCTTATTACCAAAGTTATATCAATGAAATGTTATTTGATTAAAGAGGATACTCATTGGGTTGGATTTTAGAGATTTGATCAAAGGATAGAGTTAGTTTTATTAGTGAACATGCCGACTATTATTATAGATACAAGAATCTATAGAACAATCTTTCTCTTTACCAAGTCCCCCCAAAACGTTAAGTATTTACCGTAAATTGACTTTAGAATTAGGATACAGAAACTTTGATAGGACCATATTCTTATAAACCAAGTACACAAGCCTATTTCCTATGTGGAATCAACCTCAATGCTCTGTCTACACCTTCTTTCTATCTATCATTTATATTTTTTTATAAAAATTAAATATGAAGCCCTCCTGGGATATTTACAATTGGACAAGGTAATCATCAAGGCAAAGCCTCTACGCCATTCATATCATCTCATCTAGTTGCAGGTGTTGCATCTTGATGTGATCCTACACTTTTATTGATGGCCAACAAACTTTGTGCACCCGATAGGCTAGCCTCTCCCCGAGGTGGGTGAGGACAATGTTGTTGGACTGGTTGGATGAAAAATCCCATGGTTCTTCTGCCAATAGCCTTGGGGAGTGTTTCGGGTTCACCCTTCTTTTAAAATGAGAAGCATCAAGGAGATCCCAGGCCTTGTGCATTCATATCTTCACAACTTTCACAACTTTCCAAGAGATAAATAAATCACATCTCATTTGTTGGTGGTTTGAGAAAGTAGTGTCTATTTGGGATTTCATTGACCTCACGCCACTACTATTAGAGAATAATTATTCTGGTTTGGAACGCTACTTGCATTTCTTTGCTCTCTTTTTCTTCGTTGTTGCAGTGAATTTCTGCTTCTTTACTTTAAGATTTGAATGCAACTCTAGAATTTTCATTCTGCCTTCCATGAACAACTTCAGTTTATTTTCCTTTTATCATTGGCTTTATCCTCAAAAGAAACAAGTGATTGGTTGTCATATGTACTTTGGCTATCAAGCAATTGCTTGGATATATATATTTGATTAGACAATGCTTTCCTGTCATATTAACTCTATAACCTTTTTTCCATCAGCTATCCAATGCTCATCAAATTACGCTTCAAACCTTCAACATAATAAAAATCAGGCATAAATTTTTGCTCCCCATGTTTGGTTAGAATATCAATAGTACCTTTACCCAAAACAATAACTTGAATATTGTTTCCAAGTGTGACATCAATTTGAACTGATTTATCTAGACTAGAAAATAGATTTAAATTACCAGTCATATGATTGCTACATCCTAAGTCTAAATACCATATGTCATTTGGACTTTCTTGGACAACATTGCATTCAAGTGGAGATTCACATGCTAAGAACAATGATTTGTTTTGAGTGCTCTTGTTGCTTAACTATGTTTGGCCCTGCTTTCCTTGATCATACTGCTTCTTCCTGCATTTATATGGGAAGTTTCCAAATCTCTTACAGTAATGGCATTGAATTTTTGATTTATCATACCTTTCCCCACTTGGATGACTGGGGATTTGATTCTGACCTCTACCAGCAACATGTGTAGAGCTGCTACTGTGACCTCCCATGAAAGAAATTCATCCTTTGCCTCTAGAGTTTGATCTTCCTCTGCCTCTTCCATGACTTATGGATGACTGTGCTGTGAATGCACCTTCCTGTGATGTATCTGAATTGTTGATTGTATGTTCATGATTGAGTAATGAGGCTTGCAACTCATCAATAGTAAATTGGGATAGATCTTTTTTTTCCTCCAGGGTCACAACTAAAGATTCCAATTTCTTTGGAAGAACTCTAAGAACTTTTTCAACAACCCTTTAGTCACGTATATTTTCTCCATGAGACTTTATTTGATTAACCAGACCAATAACACGAGTATAGAATGAGTCTACTAAATCTGTATCATTCATCAATAGAGATTCAAAATCTCTTCTAAGAATTTGTAGTTTCGTAGTCTTTACCTTGGTTAAGCCTTGATGGCAAGTTTCCAGTGTGTCCCATGCTTCCTTAGTCGACATTGCTGCTACTACTCTTGGGAGTATGGATTCATGTGTCGCTTGTTGTATGTGAAACAATGCCTTTCCATCTTTCTTCCTTTGTTCCCTCAAGACATCCTTCTCAGCTTGTGTGAGGTTGTTGTATGCTGTCAGATCTACTCGTTCTACGTAGCCATTCTGGACTATTTCACATACATCTTGACCTATGAACAAAGATTTCATAGTTAGAGAGCGATATTCATAATTTTTTCCTAAAAATATTGGAGTTTGCTAGTTACCAGAATTGGAAGCCATTCTTAATCACCTTTCCCTTTTGGAAATAGAATTTCCTTTCTCTGTAAACCACGCTCTGATACCAGATCAAGGGAAAAGCACACCGCACAGTTAAAAAGATTGAACTACGCAGTAGATGAATATTTTATTTTTCTTTGCTTTAGGACTTCACTTCTCCTAGAAAATACTTTGCAAAGTAAACTTCTATTTTTTTCCGAACACTTTACTTCACAGATTAACTGCGTGAAAATTAACTGTGCATTTCAACTTTTACTGCGTAGTTGAACTTAGCATAAATGCGCAGTTAAATTCGCAATACTTTACTTTGCATAAATGGAACCTTGCATAAATGAACTTTGCACTTCACACAAATTTCATTTTGCAAACATTTTTAACTTTACGAAGATTAACTTCGCACAAGTTAACTTCGCATAACCCAATCTTAAACAAACTTTATATTAAGATATTTCATAATAAAACAGAAGAACCGAAACATCTAAGCGAAACTTATGTCAAAGTTACTGCGCATTAAAATATAACTTTTACCAGCATGAAATATTCAGAAATCTTGATTTCTTTTACAGAACGTAAATGTAAACAACATTCACATAGGTAAATATGAAGAAGATGTGCGGCATGCAAAAAACCAACATTCTTGAGAATGAATACATAAAACTAAAGACTTATATATTACCGGAGTAAAACAAAGCAACTTTGCTTCACTACACAGAGATGAGATTTTACTTGATCTTTCACTTCTTAGAAAGCTTGGACTCGTAATACATTTCACAACCAATTTCTTCTTCTCCTTCACTCCTACATCTCTGTCTAATTTTATGTGAGTGATTTTCATTTATACATAAACTTGGTTTACCTTCACGTGGAAACTACTGAGATCCATTAAAGACTATAACTAATTTCTACCTAAGATATTTGACTTGTGGAATACAAATGCGATTGAATAAATACTAGGAAGAGTGCACGAAGCCTTCTGATAGACTCGCTGACTGTCTAACATCTTTGTGGTTTCGCGGACTAACAAAATGACTGATAGGGTGACTGCCAAAGTCAACGCAGTTAGATATGCAACCAGCTCATAAATATGATTTTCCAACACTGCCCCTTAATTATGAGCATATGGGGATCATTAAACAAAAATAAAATTTTACAAAATATTTTATAGCTAAAACATGCGCTGTGTATGACGAAGTCTGCTATGCAGAACTTGTCACTCCCAAACAACTTCACAGAAATTGGAATGTGTCCCTTGCCAATGGTTTTGTAAATATGTCTTCTACCTCATCTTCAAACCTGCAAAATTCTAAACATATTTCTTTGTTGTTTATCAATTCTCTGATAAAATGATACCTTATGTCGATGTGCTTGGTTGTCTTGTGGAACACATGATTCTTTGACAATGCGATAGTTGAATTGTTGTCGTAGTAAATCACTGTGGGTTCTTGCTAGTTATGCGACAAATCACTTAACATCCTCCACATCCAAACGGCTTGACATGCCGTGCTTGTAGCTGCAACATACTCTGCTTCTGCTGAAGAAAGAGTTATAATGGGTTGTTTCTTTGAATCCCATGATATAACACCTTTTCCTAAATGAAATGTATTCCTAGACGTGCTTTTTCTTTCATCTATGTTGCCTCCACTATCACTTTTAGAGTATCCAATGAGTTTGAAATTTTATGAGGTTGAATACAAAATAACAAAGTCTTTTGTTCCACTTACATACCTCATAATTCTTTTACTTGCTTGCCAATGAGATTCTTTTGCTGACTCCATGAATATTGAGATTAAACTGACTCCATACATGATCTCTGGCCTTGTTGTTGTAAGATACATAAGGCTTCCAACAAGCCTTTTAAACAGCGTAGGATCTACATTGGATCCATCATCAACCTTACTCAATTTCAAACGTGTTATCAGTGTTGCTAGAGTTGTCTTATAGTTTAAAATATTAAATATGTTCAAGACATCACTTGCATACTTTGACTGAGATATAAATATTTGTTTTTCAGACTATTGGACTTCAATGCCCATAAAATACTTCATAAGCCCCAAATTAGTCATTTCGAATACACTTTCCATGACTGATCTAAATTCTTCTATGCAAAAATCACTAGTAAATATTAAATCATCTACATACAGGTAGACAATTATCTTATTACCTTGCTTGTTGATTTTTGTGTACAACATTGGCTCACATTCACTTATGTGAAATCCATTGTGAATGAGGTAAGAGTGAATGCGAATTTACCAAGCTCTAGGATCTTGTTTCAAACCATAAAGTTCATTTTTCAGCTTGTAAAATTTGTGTCCTTGTCCTGGAACTTCATAGCCTTGTGGCTGCTCCACATATACTTCTTCCTCCAAATAATCATTTAAAAATGCAGACTTAACATCCATTTCATAAACAGACCATGTATTATGAATTGCGATGGCCAAAACTGTTCTGATAGTATGCATTCATGCTATAGGTGCAAAGGTTTCATTGAAGTCAATGCCAGGCTGCTATTTGAATCCTCTTGCTACCAATATTTCCTTGTGCTTATGCACATTTTCATCAGCATCTTGCTTGGCCTTACAAATACATTTCACACTTATCACATCCTTGTCCTTAGAAACATCAACTAATTCCCATGTTTGATTCTTCTCAATGCATTCTATTTCTTCATCCATGGCTTGTGCCCAAACCTTATCTTCAACAACTTCTTCAAATGTTACAGGATCATTAACTTGAGAAAATAATGCAAAAACCGAGAATGAATTAGGTGTACCAGTATCACATATCTGACACAGAGTTCGTGTCTGTGTCAGAGTTGCTGGCGTCGAACTACGCGAACTTCCTGATGGAGTTTGCTGTGCACTTTGTGTGCTTGTCGGAGTTGCTTGAACTGTGAATTGTGTCGAAGTTTCTTGTGCTGAAACATGCTACGCTGTCGTGGGAGTAGACGAAGCTGCGAAGTTTTGATTTACATGCGGAGTGTCAACCAGATCTTCTCTGATGTCATCATGTTCAACATGTGACACTATTTTAACATTCTTCTCTACAGTTCCATCCCATGCTTCATTTTCTACAAACTGAACATCTCGACTGATAATAACTTTTCTTGCAACAGGATTATGCAACTTGCATGCTTTTGTTTCTTCAGAATACCCAATAAAAATGCATTTATGCCCTTTATTTTCTAATTTCCTTCTTAGCTCATGTGGAACATGTGCATATGCTACACAACCAAAAACTTTTCAATGTGAAACACTATGTTTCGTACCTGTCCATGCTTCCTGTGGAACTTTTTTCTTCACACTCTTCGTCGGACATCAATTCATAATGTGAATGATAGTTGCCACTTCCTCAGCCCAGTATTCATTTGATAGATGCATGTCTTCCAACATACTGTGCACCATCTCCGTAATGGTTTTTTTTTTTCTCTCTACGATACCATTCTGCTGCAGTGTATACCGCGCAGTGAATTGCTTCTATATGCCATGATTTTTGCAAACAATTAAGAAATCATTTGAAACATATTCACCACCTCTATATGTTCTTAAGATCTTGATGTTGTAACTGGTGCACTCCAGGAATGGATACCTAATTAGAGTAGCTATACCGGAGGCATACTTTAATTATCGACCACGAAGTGTACAAAATTAAGAGGTGCTAAGCACTGTATGTGCTCTATAGGATAGTCTTCGTCGTTTAAGATGATGGGGTGTATCTTGAAGGTTTCTCAAAAATAAAATGGAAGTGATATGCTCTTTACACAATGAATGAAGGAATATGAAAATATTGTAAATTTATAAACTAGAAATGCTGAAACTAATAGATATTTATGCTAAGAATTTAATGTTGGAAGACTGTAAATCTAATCTAAGAAATAGAATGTTGAAAACTTGGGAAACTTGATCTAGAAATAAAATATTGAAAAATGTAAGTCTAACTAGAAATTCAATACAGAAAATTAATCAAACTTAATCTATTCGAATCCAATGCTGAAAGTGATAATCGATTACTCTATTCAAATCCAAAGAACTAAAACAATTAACTCTTATATAACTGAACTCTGATAAAAGAAATATTCATGGCATCGCAGATTTAAATCATTGTCTAAAATTAATATAGCGAGCTGGAAAACATAGGTAATTATGCCTGCACGGAATGCATGTACAGGGCTATAGGAAGCGTATTGTAGAACTACATAATCAATGTTGGTGAACTACAGATAAAAAGTGCTGAAATGAAATGATTGTTGAACTAAAATAAAACCATGTCATTCAAACCATTGTCAAGTACTTCATATACGATGATGATTAAATCAATTAACATGACATATGAGAAATACCTGAAATAAAAATGAAGCTCCTAACCTACGTGTTGGAGGGGCCCTCTCCAACTTGTATTTCATGAGTGGGAAAAGTCTTCCAAATGCAAAGCTTGAAACAACATGACTTCTTCCATTAAAATCGTAATCTCATGTTCAAAAAAGTCTTAACACATAATTGTCTCGAATAACATATGCTGAAGATAAGTTCTACAAAGATGTCAACATGGGCCTCTTGCTAACCAAGAGGCCTACACATATATCTATTTTGAAACATAACCTAACTCTATGCTTTAAATGCCGATTATGCTGAACAGGAGTTCTCTTCTACAAATCAGGAAAAGGCACTGAGCTACTTATGGTCTTTCAGTCCTTGCACTAGAATTGATGGTTGTCTCTTAGATTACCTGTGCCTGCTCATACACACTCATTTCCATATGACTAGCTCATAGAAAACGATTTTAAGCATAAAAGAATAAGCTCTAAACTACTCTATCAAATAATTAAAAGGAATCATTAAACCCCACAAAAAAGGCATTTTCCATATCCATTATTATGCTTGTGTGGAATCAAAAGGCTTATAAAGTACCTAATTTGGGGCTCATTAGTAACCACTATGCTTCTCCACAAGTGCCTTGAACTGCTGAAAACAACCAAATGCATCATATTTGTGTTTTAGAAAATATGCCCATGTTTTTCTTGTCAAATCATCAATAAATGTGAGA
This sequence comes from Larix kaempferi, assembly GCA_027924585.1. Taxonomy (NCBI): domain Eukaryota; kingdom Viridiplantae; phylum Streptophyta; class Pinopsida; order Pinales; family Pinaceae; genus Larix; species Larix kaempferi. Next base: position 4,226,435 of record BSBM01000816.1, on the reverse strand, counting down.
ACATAAGTGCATCCTCCCATGGATGGCGTTTGCATCGGTCCACAAATATCAGAGTGCACAATTTCAAGTGGAGTGGGAGCTCTGTATGACTTTCTGACTCGAAAAGTCCCTCTGTGCTGTTTTCCAAAAATACAGCCTATACAAATTCTCTCTGGATTTTCAATCAGTGGAAATCCTTTCACCATGTCCTTTATATGCAGTAGCTTCAGTCGACCAAAATTCGGATGTCCAAATCTGAAATGCTACAACCAGGATTCATCCTTTATTTCTGTTCGAAACGCTGCTTGCATTTCTTTGCTCTCTTTTTCTTCCGTGTCGTAGTGAATTTCTGCTTCTTTACTTTCTACTTTGAAGGCAACTACAGAATTTTCATTCTACCTTCCATGAACAACTCGAGTTGTTTTTCCTTTTATGATTGGCGTTATCCTCAAAGGAAACAAGGGATTGCTTGTCATATGTACTTCGGCTATCAAGCGATTTCTTGGATATATGTTTTTGATCAGACAATGCTTTCCTGTCATATGAACTCTGTAACATTTTTCCATCAGCTGTCCAACGCTCATAAAATCATGCTTCAAAGCTTGAACATAATAAAAATCAGGCATAAATTTATGCTCCCCCTGCTTAGTTAGAATATCAACAGTACCTTTACCCAAAACATTAACTTGAATATTGTTTCCAAGTGTGACATATGTTTGAATTGATTTATCTAGAGTAGAAAATAGATTTAAATTACCAGCCATATGATTGCTACAGCCTGAGTCTAAATACCATATGTCATTTGGACTTTCTTGGACAACATTGCATTCAAGTGGAGATGCACATGCTAAGAACAATGAGCTGTTCGGAGTGTTGTTGTTGCTTGACTGTGTTTGGCCTTGCTTTCTTTGATCATACTGCTTCTTCCTGCATTCATATGCGAAGTGTCCAAACCTCTCTGATAGTAATTCCATTCAATTTTTTATTTATCATACCTTTGTCTACTTGGTTGACTGAGGATTTGATTATGACCTCTACCAGCGACATGTGCAGGGCTGCTACTGTGACCTCCCTTGAAAGAACTTCATCGTTTTCCTCTAGAGTTTGATCTTCCTCTACCTCTTCCACGACTTATGGATGACTATGCTGCGAATGCACCTTCCAGTGATGTATCTAAACTACTGATTCTATGTTCATGATTGAGTAATGAGGCTTGTAACTCATCAATAGTAAATTGGGACAGATCTTTTTTTTTCCTCTAGGGTCACAACTAAAGATTCAACTTTCTTTGGCAGAACTCTAAGAACTTTTTCAACAACCCTTTGGTCACCTATATTTTCTCCATGAGACTTTATTTGATTAACCAGAACAATAACATGAGTATAGAATGAGTCTACTGGCTCTATAACTTTCATTGAAAGAGATTCAAAATCTCTTCTAAGAATTTGTAGTTTTGTAGTCTTTACCTTGTTTAAGACTTGATAGGAAGTTTCCAGTGTGTCCCACACTTCCTTAGCCGACGTTGTTGCTACTACTCTTGGGAGTATGGATTTATGTGTCGCTTGATGTATGTGAAACAACGCCTTTCCATCTTTCTTCCTTTGTTCCCTCAAGACATCCTTCTCATCTTGTGTGAGGTTGTTTTATACTATCAGATCTACTAGTTCTACATGGCCATTTTGGACTATTTCCTCATACATCTTGACCTCTGAACAAAGATTTCATAGTTCGAGAGAAATATTCATAACGATTTCTTGAAAATATTGAAGTTTGTTAATTACCAGAATTGGAAGCCATTCTTAATCACTTTTCCCTTTCATAAAAAAAATTTCCTTTCTCCGTAAATCACGCTCTGATACCAGATCAAGCAAAAAGCACACCGCACAGTTAAAAAGATTGAAGTGCGGAGTAGATGGATATTTTATTTTTCTTTGCTTTAGGACTTCGCTTCTCCTAGCAAATTCTTTGCAAACTAAGCTTCTATTTTTTTAAGAACAGTTTACTTCATAGATTAGCTGCACAAAAATGAACTCCGCATTTCAACTTTTACTGCGTAGTTGAACTTAGCATAAATCTGCAGTTAACTTCTCAATACTTTACTTTGCATAAATGGAACCTCGCATAAATGAACTTCACACTTCACACAAATTTACTTTTGCAAACTTCTTTAACTTTACGAAGATTAACTTCGCACAAGTTAACTTCACAGAACCCAATCTTAAACAAACTTTATATTAAGATATTTCTTGCTAAAACATAAGAACTGAAACATCTAAGTGAAACTTATGTCGAAGTTACTGCGCATTAAAATAGAACTTTTACCACCGTGAAATATGAAGAAATATTGATTTCTTTTAAAGAGCGTAAATGTAAACAACATTCACACAAGTAAATATGAAGAAGATGTGTGGCATGCAAAAAACTAACATTCTTGAGAATGAATACATAAAACTAAAGACTTATATATTACTGCAATAAAACAGAGCAACTTTTCCACACAATAGAGATATGAGATTTTACATGATCTTTCACTTCTTACAGAGCTTGGGCTCGTAATACATTTCACAACCAATTTCTTCTTGTCCTTCACTACTAAATCTTTGTCCAATTTTCTGTGAGTGATTTTCATTTATTCACAAACATGGTTTACCTTCACTTGGAAACTACTAAGATCCATTAAAGACTATAATTAATTTCTACCTAAGAAATTTGACTTGCGGAATACAAACGCGATTGAATAAATACTAGGAAGAGTGCACAAAGCCTTCTGATAGACTCGCTTACTGTCTGACATCTTTGTGGTTCCACGGACTAACAAAATGACTGATAGGGTGACTGACAGAGTCAACGCAGTTAGATATGCAATCAGCTCATAAATATGTTTTTCCAACACTGCCCCTTAATTATGAGCATATGGGGATCATTAAACAAAAATAAAATTTTACAAAATATTTTATAGCTGAAACATGCGCTGTGTATGACGAAGTCCGATATGCAGAACTTGTCACTCCCAAACAACTTCGCAGAAATTGGAATGTGTCCCTTGCCAATGGTTTTGTAAATATGTTTTCTACCTGATATTCAAACCTGCAAAATTCTAAACATATTTCTTCGTTATTTATCAATTCTCTGATAAAATGATACCTTGTGTCGATGTGCTTGGTTGTCTTGTGGAACACATGATTCTTCGACAGTACGATAGCTGAATTGTTGTCGTAGTAAATGACTGTGGGTTCTTGCTAGTTATGCGACAAACCACTTAGCATACTCCACATCCAAATGGCTTGACATGCTGCGCTTGTAGCTGCAACATACTCTGCTTCTGCTGAAGAAAGAGTTATAATTGGTTGTTTCTTTGAAGCCCATGATATAACACCTTTTCCTAAATGAAATGTATTCCTAGACATGCTTTTCTTTCATCTATGTTGCCTCCATTATCACTGTCAGTGTATCCAATGAGTTTGAAATTTTATGAGGTTGAATACAAAATAACAAAATCTTTTGTTCCACTTACATACCTCATAATTCTTTTACTTGCTTTCCAATGAGCTTCTTTTGGTGACTCCATGAATATTGAGATTAAACTGACTCCATACATGATCTCTGGCCTTGTTGTTGTAAGATACATAAGGATTCCAACAAGCCTTTTAAATAGCGTAGGATCTACATTGAATCCATCATCATCCTTACTCAATTTCAAACCTGTTATCAGTGTTGCTGGAGTTGTCTTATAGTTTAACATATTAAATATGTTCAAGAAATCACTTGCATACTTTGAATGAGATATAAATATTCCTTTTTCAGACTATTGGACTTCAATGCCCATAAAATACTTCATAAGCCCCAAATTAGTCATTTCGAATTCACTTTCCATGACTGATCTAAATTCTTCTATGCAAAAATCACTAGTAAATATTAAATCATCTACATACAGGAAGACAATTAGCGTATTACCTTGCTTGTTGATTTTTGTGTACAGCGTTGGCTCACATTCACTTATGTGAAATCCATTGTGAATGAGGTAAGAGTCAATGCAAATTTACCAAGCTCTAGGATCTTGTTTCAAACCATAAAGTTCATTTTTCAGGTTGTAAAATTTGTGTCCTTGTCCTGGAACTTCATAGCCTTGTGGCTGCTCCACATATACTTCTTCGTCCAAATAATCATTTAAAAATGTAGACTTAACATCCATTTGATAAACAGGCCATGTCTTATCAGCTGCGATGGCCAAAACTGTTCTGATAGTATGCATTCGTGCTACAGGAGCAAAGGTTTCATTGAAGTCTATGCCAGGCTGCTGTGTGAATCCTCTTGCTACCAATATTTCCTTATGCTAATGCACATTTCCATCAGCATCTTGCTGGGCCTTATATATCCATTTCATGCTTATCACATCGTTGTCCTTAGAAACATCAACTAATTCCCATTTTTTATTCTTCTCAATGCATTCTATTTCTTCATCCATGGCTTGTGCCCAAACTTTATCTTCAACAACTTCTTCAAATGTTACAGGATCATTAACTTGAGAAAATAATGCAAAAATCGAGAATGAATTAGGTGTACCAGTATCATATATCTCACATAGAGTTCGTGTCTCTGTCAGAGTTGTTGGTGTCGAACTGCGCGAACTTCCTAATGCAGTTTGCTGTGCACTTTGTGTTCTTGTCGGAGTTGCTTGAACTGTGAATTGTGTTGGAGTTCCTTGTGCTGAAACATGCCGCGCTGTCGTGGGAGTATATGGAGCTGTGAAGTTTTGATTTACATGCGGAGTGTCAACCACATCTTCTGCGATGTCATCATGTTCAACATGTGACACAATTTTAACATTCTTCTCTATAGTTCCATCCCATGCTTCATTTTCTACAAACTGAACATCTTGACTGATAATAACTTTTCTTGCAATAGGATCATGCAACTTGCATGCTTTTGTTTCTTCAGAATACCTAATAAAAATGCATTTATGCCCTTTATTTTCTAACTTCCTTCTTAGCTCATGTGGAACATGTGCATATGCTATACAACCAAAAACTTTTAACTGTGAAACACTATGTTTCATACCTGTCCATTCTTCCTGTGGAACTTTGTTCTTCACACTCTTCGTCGAACATCGATTCATGATGTAAATGGCAGTTGCCACTTGCTCAGCCCAGTATTCATTTGATAGATGCATGTCTTCCAACATACTGCACACCATCTCCATAATGGTTTTATTTTTTCTCTCTACGATACCATGCTGCTGCAGTGTATATGGCGTAGTGAATTCCTTCTATATGCCATGAGTTTTGCAAAAAATTAAGAAATCATTTGAAACATATTCACCACCTCTATCTGTTCTTAAGATCTTCATGTTGTAATTGGTGGACTCCAGGAATGGATACCTAATTAGGGTAGCTATACTAGAGGCCTACTTTAATTATCGACCACGAAGCATACAAACTTAAGAGGTGCTAAGCACTGTATGTGCTCTATAGGATTGTCTTCGTCATTTTAGGATGATGGGGTGTATCTTGAAGGTTTCTCAAAAATGAAATGGAAGTGATCTGCTCTTTAAACAACGAATGAAGGAATATGAAAATATTGTAAATTTATAAACTAGAAATGCTGAAATTAATAGATATTTATGCTAAGAATTAAATGCTGGAAGAATGTAAATCTAATCTAAGAAATAGAATGTTGAAAAGTTGGGAAACTTGATCTAGAAATAAAATATTGAAAAATGGAAGTCTAACTAGAAATTCAATACAAAAAATTAACCAAACTTAATCTATCCGAATCCAATGCTGAAAGTGATAATCAATTACTCTATTCAAATCCAAAGAACTAAAACAATTAACTCTTATATAACTGAACTCTGATAAAAGAAATATTCATGGCATCACAGATTTAAATCATTGTCTAAAATTAATATAGCGAGCTGAAAAACATAGGTAATTATGCCTACACGGAATGCGTGTACAGGACTACAGGAAGTGTATTGTAGAACTACAGAATCAATGTTTGTGAACTACAGATAAAAAGTGCTGAAATGAAATGATTGTTGAACTAAAATAAAACAATTGTCAAGTACTTCATATACGATGATGATTAAATCAATTAACATAACATATGAGAAATACTTGGAATAAAAATGATGCTCCTAACCTACGTCTTGGAGGGGCCCTCTCCAACTTGTATTTCAGTAGTGGGAAAACTCTTCCAAATGCAAAGCTTAAAACAACATGACTTCTTCCATTAAAATCGTAATCTCATGTTCAAAAAAGTCTTAACATAGAATTGTCTCGATTAACATATGCTGAAGATAAGCTCTACAAAGATGCCAACAGGGGCCTCTTGCTAACCAAGAGGCCTGCATATATATCTATTTTGAAACATAACCTAACTCTATGCTTTAAATGCCGATTATGATGAACAGGAGTTCTCTTCTACAAATCAGGAAAAGCCACTGAGCTACTTATGGTCTTTCATTCCTTGCCCTAAAATTGAAGGTTGTCTCTTAGATTACCTGTGCCTGCTCATACAGACTCATTTCCATATGACTAGCTCATAGTAAATGATTTTAAGCATAAAGGAATAACCTCTAAACTACTCTATCAAATAATAAAAATGATTCATTAAACCTCACAAAAAAAGGCATTTTCCATATCCATTATTGTGCTTGTGTGGCATCAAAAGTCTTATAAAGTACCTAATTTGGGGCTCATTAGTAACCACTATGCTTCTCCACAAGTGCCTTGAACTGCTGAAAACAATCAAATGCATCATATTTGTGTTTTAGAAAATATGCCCATATTTTTCTTGTCAAATCATCAATAAATGTGAGAACATAAGTGCATCCTCCCATGGATGGCATTTGCATCGGTCCACAAATATCAGAGTGCACAATTTCAAGTGGAGTGGGAGCTCTGTATGACTTTTTGACTCAAAAATTCCCTCTATGTTGTTTTCCAAAAATATAGCCTATACAAATTCTCTCTGGATTTTCAATCAGTGGAAATCCTTTCACCATGTCCTTCATATGCCGCAGCTTCAACCTACCAAAATTTGGATGTCTAAATATAAAGTGCTACGACCAGGATTCATCCTTTATTTCTATTCGAAATGCTGCTTGCATTTATTTGCTCTCTTTTTCTTTTGTGTCGTAGTGAATTTCTGCTTATTTACTTTCTGCTTTGAAGGCAACTCCAGAATTTTCATTCTACCTTCCATGAACAACTTGAGTTTCTTTTCCTTTTATGATTGGCGTTATCCTCAAAGGAAACAAGGGATTGCTTTTCATATGTACTTCGACTATCAAGCGATTCTTGGATATATGTTTTTGACCAGACAATGCTTTCCTATCATATGAACTCTGTAACCTTTTTCCATCAGCTGTCCAATGCTCATAAAATCATGCTTCAAAGCTTGAACATAATAAAAATCAGGCATAAATTTATGCTCCCCCTTCTTGGTTAGAATATCAACAGTACCTTTACCCAGAACATTAACTTGAATATTGCTTCCAAGTGTGACATCAGTTTGAATCGATTTATCTGGAGTAGAAAATAGATTTAAATTACAAGTCATATGATTGCTACAACCTGAGTCTAAATACCATATGTCATTTGGACTTTCTTGGACAACATTGCATTCAAGTGGAGATGCACATGCTAAGAACAATGAGCTGTTCGAAGGGTTGTTGTTGCTTGACTGTGTTTGGCCTTGCTTTCCTTGATCATACTGCTTCTTCCTGCATTCATATGCGAAGTGTCCAACCCTCTCTAACAGTAATTCCATTCAATTTTTTATTTATCATACCTTTGTCCACTTGGCTGACTGAGGATTTAATTCTGACCTCTACCAGCGACATGTACAGGGCTGCTTTTGTGACCTCCCCTGAAAGAACTTCATCGTTTTCCTCTAGAGTTTGATCTTCGTCTGCCTCTTCCAAGACTTATGGATGACTATGCTACGAATGCACATTCCAGTGATGTATTTGAACTACTTATTCTATGTTAATGATTGAGTAATGAGGCTTGTAACTCATCAATAGTAAATTGGGACAGATCTTTTTTTTCCTCCAGGGTCACAACTAAAGATTCAACTTTCTTTGGAAGAACTCTAAGAACTTTTTCAACAACCCTTTGGTCACCTATATTTTCTCCATGAGACTTTATTTGATTAACAAGACCAATAAAACAAGTATAGAATAAGTCTACTGACTCTATAACTTTCATCGACAGAGATTCGAAATCTCTTCTAAGAATTTGTAGTTTCACAGTCTTTACCTTGTTTAAGACTTGATAGGAAGTTTCCAGTGTGTCCCACGCTTCCTTAGCCGACGTCCCTGCTGTTACTCTTGGGAGTATGGATTTATGTGTCGCTTGATGTATGTGAAACAATGCCTTTCCATCTTTCTTCCTTTGTTCCCTCAAGACATCCATCTCAACTTGTGTGAGGTTGTTGTATACTGTCAGATCTACTAGTTGTACATTGCCATTTTGGACTATTTCCCATACATCTTGACCTCTGAACAAAGCTTTCATAGTTCGAGAGAAATATTCATAACGTTTTCCTGAAAATATTGAAGTTTTCTAATTACCAGAATTGGAAGCCATTCTTAATCACTTTTCCCTTTTGTAAATAGAATTTCCTTTCTTCGTAAACCACGCTCTGATACTAGATAAAGGGAAAAGCACGCCGCGCAGTTAAAAAGATTGAACTGCGCAGTAGATGAATATTTTATTTTTCTTTGCTTTAGGAATCCGCTTCTCCTAGCAAATACTTTGCAAAGTAAACTTCTAATATTTTAAGAACACTTTACTTCATCGATTAGCTGTGCAAAAATTAACTGCGCATTTCAACTTTTACTGCGCAGTTGAACTTATCATAAATGCGCAGTTAACTTTGCAATACTTTACTTTGCATAAATGGAACCTCACATATATGAACTTCGCACTTCACACAAATTTACTTTTGCAAACTTCTTTACTTTGCGAAGATTAACTTTGCACAAGTTAACTTCGCATAACCCAATCTTAAACAAACTTTATATTAAGATATTTCTTGCTAAAACATAAGAACTGAAACATCTAAGTGAAACTTATGTCGAAGTTACTGCGCATTAAAATAGAACTTTTACCACCGTGAAATATGCAGAAATATTGATTTCTTTTAAAGAGCGTAATTGTAAACAACATTCACACAAGTAAATATGAAGAAGATGTGTGGCATGCAAAAAACTAACATTTTTGAGAATGAATACAGAAAACTAAAGACTTATATATTACTACAGTAAAATAGAGCAACTTTTCCGCACAACAGAGATATGAGATTTTACATGATCTTTCACTTCTTAGAGAGCTTGGGCTCGTAATACATTTCACCACCAATTTCTTCTTGTCCTTCACTACTACATCTTTGTCCAATTTTCTGTGAGTGATTTTCATTTATACACAAACTTGGTTTACCTTCACCTGGAAACTACTGAGATCCATTAAAGACTATAATTAATTTCTACCTAAGAAATTTGACTTGCGGAATACAAATGCAACTGAATAAATACTAGGAAGAGTGCACGAAGCCTTCTGACAGGCTGACTGACTGTTTGGCATCTCTGCGTTTCTGCGGACTGAAAAAATGACTGATAGGGTGACTAACAGAGCCAACACAGTTAGCTACGCAATCAACTCATAAATACATTTTTTCGACAGATGTCTCTACATAATGAAGTAAATCATTCTCTGCAAAAATAATATGAATAAAAAAAGAACGAGATTGACAAAATGATGCCCTTGCTACCGAAGAACATGCACATGTTCAGAAAGATATCGAAAACCTAGGCGTATTCTGCCTCTTCCCTCCCATTATTTCCTTATAATCTCACATCCAACCCATTTCTTTTAGACATAGCATGCCAGGAAAGCCTTTTTTTTTTACGGTGGAGAACACTATATTTTTAAAAAGAAATGAAATAATTAAAAAAGAAAAGGGAGGAGAAGTTTAAGAAAAAAATACTTTTGTATTAAATAAATGTCTTAAGTTACCCCCGTATGTAGTAGTGCTACACCTATTAAAAGATCCTTATTACCAAAGTTATATCAATGAAATGTTATTTGATTAAAGAGGCTACTCATTGGGTTGGATTTTAGAGATTTGATCAAAGGATAGAGTTAGTGTTATTAGTGAACATGCCGACTATTATTATAGATACAAGAATCTACAGAGCAATCTTTCTCTTTACCAAGTCCCCCCCAAATGTTAAGTATTTACCGTAAATTGCCTTTAGAATTTGGATACAAAAACTTTGATAGGACCGTATTCTTATCAACCAAGTAAACAAGCCTATTTCCTATGAGGAATCAACCTCAATGCTCTGTCTGCGCCTTCTTTCTATCTATCATTTATAATTTTTTTATAAAAATTAAATATGAAGCCCTCCTGGGATATTTACAATTGGACAAGGTAATCATCAAGCCAAAGCCTCTACGCCATTCATATCATCTCATCTAGTCGTAGGTGTCGCCTCTTGATGTGATCCTACACTTTTTTTGATGGCCGACAAACCTTGTGCACCCGATAGGCTAGCCTCTCCCCGAGGTGGGTGAGGACAATGTTGTTGGACAAGTTGGATGAAAAATCCCATGCTTCTTCTCCCAATAGCCTTGGGGAGTGTTCCGGGTTCACCCTTCTTTTAAAATGAGAAGCATCAAGGAGATCCCAGGTCTTGTGCATTCATATCTTCACAACTTTCACAACATTCCAAGAGATAAATAACTCACATCTCATTTGTTGGTGGTTTGAGAAAGTAGCATCTATTTGGGATTTCATTGAGCTCATGCCACTACTATTAGAGAATAATTATTCTACTTTGAAAGCATGGCTTGATTCAACGTTTTCAGAACTCTGTTGTTTCCCTTATGAAATTTAGACTAAGTTAATTCTTTTTGTTTGAATGTATTGGGTTCATAAAAGCCATCCTTTGCTTTGAAGGAATTTTAGTAGTTTTCTCACCATGAGATCCCACCTGCCTATGCTTCTCATCGAATGGGGGCCAATCAATCATATGGCATTTACTGGCCCACACCAGAATGAACATGGGACAGAGTGGACAGAAAATTCATCAACAATCCAAAAGAGGAACTTCAACAACATGCCAAATACGAGGGAATCTGAAAGAGTGTAGCAGAACACATTCTCATAGAAACTCCCATATAAGTAAATATAGTAAGAGTAGGCTTCCTTGAATCCCTTAAGAATAAGTGAGATTAAAATATTTTAAAATTCCTAGCATGTAATAAAATGGTGTCATGTTAAAATGCATGCCCAATAATAAAATGGTCACATCTATGTTTAGAGTCTTAAAAAGATAGATTTTCCAATTAGATGTTGGAGAAAGCTGGAATGATCAACCTCCAAATGCATGCAAAGAACACTTGTAGTATACATATAGATAATTTTATACATAGTAGGTTTATCAATTACATGTTGAATAAAAGTTTGGAATGATCTAATTCAAAATGGGTGACCAACAACCATATGTATATATATATATTCTAGAGTAAATGGTGTGGTGGGTGTGAGTGTTGATAGCTGATGCTGTGTAGAATTATTGACAGTGTCTATTTTATTTTTAGGTTGCATGTGTTCATTAACTAATTAGCAACAAACTTCACTGCATGCTATTATGCATGTGAAGAATGAAATAAATTTGCAGAATTATACATCAACCTACAGCTGCCTTTACGGCATGTAAAAATAATGCTTTTATTTCTATGCAATGTAATCGATATATAAGTATGTAGCTGTGCAAGTCTATACATCAATGAAAGATAAATAATAAAAGGTTTTATTTTCCCATGTTGAATAAAAGTCTCTCTCTTCTTTTCTGTGTTGTTTTCCTTATGCTATTGTAAATGTGGCTCTTTCATAACCTTCATTTGGTATCAGAGCAGGTATTTTTTTTGGATTAAGTTCATAATGTCCAATTCTAACTCTTTTCCCATTCCAGAATTTGATGGAAGTGATTATTATTATTGGTACATCAAGATGATGATCTTTTTGACAGGAAAATATTTGTGGGAGATTGTAGAATCAGGTTATATGAAGAGACAAATGATTGGAACACCCTTACATTCAATGATAGAACAACTAAGAGAGAAGATAAGAAGAATAATTCCCAATCTTTATTTCATATTCAAATACCTCTAGATAAGAGCTTATTTCCAAGAATTGCAGGAGAAAAGTTAGCTCAAAATGGCTCCAAGACTCTACATGAAGCTTACCAATGTAGTGATCAAGTTAAAGTTGTGAAGTTAAAGACATTGAGGACATAATTCAAGAATTTGAAGATGCAAGAAGATGAGAAGGTGAGTGATTATTTTGTAAGAGTAAATGATGTTGTCAACAAATTGGCTACTCTAGGAGAAATTATTCATAAACAAGTTGTGATTAAAAATGTGTTGTTGTCTTGTAGTGTCCCCTTCCATCAATCCGGTGCAAGGGAGGGAAACATGACGGACATACCGGGCTTATTGACAATCTCATCCCCATTCAATTTCTAAAAAATGCCTGGAAAATTAAAACTTCTATGTGCAATTCATACTCAATATAAACACAGTGGAATTAAACATTATAACACACACACAGATTGGAATGCATCCGCATATCTATCCCAAGCAGATGATGAATCAACAGACATCGAATCAATCACATTCTTATGCTATGCACAAGTTTCATATCAACCATATCAAGATATTCATTTCATCTCATTAACATGAACAGTTAACATTCATAATTAACACATTGTAGAACACAAAATGCATATAAATTAATCCACAGAGAATACTTATCTCGAAATGCAAACGTCCAAACAAATGGCTATGTGAGAGCAATGTTCTACCCAACCATAGATCTCTGTTCATCCTATATTCTTTCAGCTGAGTGATCACCTCTGAGCTGGGATGTGTATCCACTAAGGAGGAACTAGACAGGCTCACTCACAGCAATCGATTCACTCAAACAGTCATGCTAAGCCAACACACAGTTGGGTTTATCAAGCATACCAAAAGGAAAGGGAGGAGGATGCTAAGCTGGTGAGCTCAACCACAGAGCTGCAGACACCTCAAGCTAAATTCAAGCAATCCAAACCTCTATTCAAACATCCACACTTGGATTTCTCACCATTCTGTCAATGAATAACTCAATCCCGTCACTGGTCTTCTGGGCTATAAAAACTGGGTTTCCCAATGGATTTCGGGGTATCTAATACTCTCAAATTCACCCCAAGGTTCATACCTATGGATCCACCATTGGATTTCACTGTCAAATACCAATTATGGGCGTTTATGTCTCTTTAATATGTGGGTTCTTTAACAGTTGCGATTAAGGTCTTTCTCCCTATTGGGAATTCAGTTTTGGATGAAAATTGATGCTGGGTCATTCAACACTGGAATGGGACTGAGGAATAAGCAATCCCCATCAGGTAGAGTGACTTGTGGTACAAGAAAACAGAGTCCATACTCTGCCATACGAATTTATGGGTTGCCCATACTCCATTGAAGCCATGGACTGAAATCTTCAACAACTTCCTTACAACATAAATAAATGTCATCAAGGAAAATCAAATGGGTTATCACAATGACATTTGGTAGCATATGGTTCATCCCCACAACCCCATCACCACTCCCTAGTGGATACACATGGTCCCTTCTCATTTGTTGCCTCCATAGCCAGTTTTGGTATTTTATTGCATGATGTTTATTTACATCATTTTTACAGTGTTTCATGGCTAAATAGCACATGGGTAACATAATGTCTAGTACTTTACTTTTAAATAAAATTCGGGCTTCCACTAGCGGGGCCTTGGCCTTGAGATCCACGGTAGGAAAACATACATCACATGTATACAATATTTACATTAAAAGCTAATATATCCTAAGGGTCAAAATGGGGTATTACATGTCTCTAACGCCAAGATGGAACCATGTTGCTATAGTCATTGAAGAAATAAATGATTTGACTAACCTTCACTTTGATCACCTACTTGGATCTCTTATTTCTCATGAAGATAGAGTGAGAGATTCATTTGGAGAAAGTGATGAGAAATATTTTTCCAGAAAGCTACAGATTAGAAAGAATGCAGATGCTAGTTCTAGATCGAAAAGAAACCAAGCCCAAGGTAAAGGCCAGAATCAAATTTTTTCAAGAGGAGATAGAAGAAGAAGAGGTGGTTTCAGAGGAAGAGGTAGAGGCAGATTTGATAAGAGAAACATCCAGTGTTATCATTGTCAAAGGTATGGTCATTTTGAAAGGGATTGTAGATTAAAAGAAAACAAAAGTGTTAATTATGGTCAATAGGGTGATGATGCTTCTCCAAATAATTTGTTTTTATCTTATGGAAAAACTGAAAATACAGTTAAAGATGTTTGGTATTTAGATTCAAGTTGTTCTAACCACATGACAGGAAATTGCGAGCTCTTCTCTACAATGGATGAAATTTTCAAATCTAATATCAAACTTGGCGATGAAAGAAACTTATAGGTTTCTACAAAATGAGATATGGCACTCCATACAAAAGAAGGTATGAAAATTGTCAAAGATGTTTATTACATGCCACAGTTAAAGCATAATTTATTAAGTGTTGGGAAGTTGTGTGAGAAGAATTACAAAGTAGTGTTTGATGATAGACAATGCACAATTTATGATAAGAATCAGGGCAATAGGGTGGTTACAGTTGTTCCTATGTCAAAGAATCGGATGTTCTCATTAAAGTTTGGATAAAATAGCATCAGCCTTGCTAATATGGCATATGAGGACAAAGGTTGGTTGTGGCATCTCAGGTATGGCAATTTGATTTTTCATAGTTTGAAGTTTCTAACATCAAAAGAATTATTTTATGGTTTTCCTAAGGTTGAAGAGCACAAGGAGGTTTGTGAAGGATGTGCTAAAGGAAAACATGCAAGAGAGAAATTTCCTGGAGGTAAGGCATGGAGGGCCCATTATCCACTTCAGCTAGTTCATTATGATATTTGTGGTCCTATGCAGACAAAAAGTTTGGGTAAGTCATCATTTTTCATTAATTTTATTGACGATTACTCAAGAATGTGTTGGGTTTATTTTTTGAAGAGCAAGGGTGAAGCATTTGATACATTCAAGAGGTTTAAAGCCCTTATAGAAAATGAAAGTGGTTACCAAATAAAGTGCTTAAGATTGATCATGGAGGATAATTTTTTTCAAGAGGTTTTTAGAATCTTTTGATATGAATGGCATTAGAGGACAATTCACCACTACTTACACACCTCAACAAAATGGCATAGCTGAAAGGAAAAACCGTACATTGGTGGAAATGGCAAGGAGTATGTTACATACCAAAGGATTAAGCAATTCCTTTTGGGGTGATGCAGTTGCTACATCAGTGTACATTCTCAATAGAAGTACCACTAGTGCACTTCACATGATGACTCCTTATGAAGCCTGTTATGAGAAAAAGCCTAATGTTAATCATTTCAAAGTTTTTGGTTGTTTAGCCTTTGTTCATGTAGCTGATCAAAAGAGACAAAATTTATATCCAAAGAGTGAACCATCCATTTTTGTTGGATATAGTGATCAAAGTAAGGCTCAGAGGTTGTATAATCCTCTCACCAATCCCATTTTTGTGTCAAGAGATGTAATTTTTTATGAAGGGGGATTTTATGGTCATCAAAAAGACCATGTTGAGAAGTCAAAATCTGGTTTGGATGGTGATATTATTGATGATATTAATAATGAGAATCCCACTAATGTTTCAGTTCCAAATGCTACAAATCCACCAAGTAGCCCCTCATCTAGTTCTCCATATTTAATTCCAAGTACTATAAGGAAGGTGAGAAGCTTGAATGAAATTTATCAAAGAAGTACAAGTCTGGCACATGAAGAAAATCCAAGAGGTTGAGACTGTAAATTTTACTTTATTTTCACAAGCTGATTTTGAACCATCAAGTTTTGAAGAAGCTTCTAATAATGACCCATCATTAACTTGAGAAAATAATGCAAAAACCGAGAATGAATTAGGTGTAACAGTATCATATATCTCACACAGAGTTTGTGTCTCTGTCAGAGTTGCTGGTGTCGAACTGCGCGAACTTCCTGATGGAGTTTGCTGTGCACTTTGTGTGCTTGTCGGAGTTGCTTGAACTATGAATTGTGTCGGAGTTCCTTGTGCTGAAACATGCTACACTGTCATGGGAGTAGTCGGAGCTGCGAAGTTCTGATTTACATGCAGAGTGTCAGTCACATCTTCTGCGATGTCATCATGTTCAACATGTGACACGATTTTAACATTCTTCTCTACACCTCCATCGCATGCTCCATTTTCTACAAACTGAACATCTCGATTGATAATAAATTTTCTTGCAACAAGTTCATACAACTTGCATGCTTTTGTTTTTTTAGAATACCCAATAAAAATGCATTTATTCCCTTTATTTTCTAATTTCCTTCTTAGCTCATGTGGAACATATGCATATGCTACACAACCAAAACCTTTTAAATGTGAAACACTATGTTTCATACCTGTCCATGCTTCCTGTGGAACTTTGTTCTTCACACTCTTCATCGAACATCGATTCATGATGTAAACGGTAGTTGACACTTCCTCAGCCTAGTATTCATTTGCTAGATGCATGGCTTCCATCATACTGCGCACCATCTACATAATGGTTTTTTTTTCTCTCTATGATACCATTCTACTGCAGTGTATACCGCGTAGTGAATTGCTTCTATATGCCATGATTTTTGCAAAAAATTAAGAAATCATTTGAAACATATTCACCACCTCTATCTGTTCTTAAGATCTTCATGTTGTAACTAGTGGACTCCAGGAATGAATACCTAATTAGGGTAGCGATACTAGAGGCATACTTTAATTATCGACCACAGAGCGTACAAACTTAAGAGGTGCTAAGCACTGTATGTGCTCTATAGGATAGTCTTCGTCGTTTTAGGATGATGGGGTGTATGTTGAAGGTTTCTAAAAAATGAAATGGAAGTGATCTGCTCTTTAAACAACGAATGAAGGAATATGAAAATATTGTAAATTTATAAACTAGAAATGCTGAAACTAATACATATTTATTCTAAGAATTAAATGCTGGAAGACTGTAAATTTAATCTAAGAAATAGAATGCTGAAAACTTGGGAAACTTGATCTAGAAATAAAATATTGAAAAATGGAAGTCTAGCTAGAAATTCAATACAGAAAATTAATCAAACTTAATCTATTCAAATCCAATGTTGAAAGTGATAATCAATTACTCTATTCAAATCCAATGCTGAAAGTGATAATCAATTACTCTGTTCAAATCCAAAGAACTAAAACAATTAACTCTTATATAACTGAACTCTAATAAAAGAAATATTCATGGCATTGCAGATTTAAATCATTGTCTAAAATTAATATAGTGAGATGGAAAACATAGGTAATTATGCCTACACGAAATATGTGTACAGGACTACAGGAAGCGTATTGTAGAACTACAGAATCAATGGTCATGAACTACAGATAAAAGTGCTGAAATGAAATGATTGTTGAACTGAAATAAAACCATGTCATTCAAACCATTGTCAAGTACTTCATATACGATGATGATTAAATCAATTAATATGACATATGAGAAATACTTGAAATATAAATATAGCTCCTGACCTACATGTTGGAGGGGCCTCTCCAACTTGTATTTCAGGAGTGGGAAAAGTCTTCCAAACACAAAGCTTGAAACAACATCACTTCTTCCATTAAAATCATAATCTCATGTTCAAAAAAGTATTAACACAGAATTGTCTCGAATAACATATGTTGAAGATAAGTTCTACAAAAATGCCAACAGGGGCCTCTTGCTAACCAAGAGGCCTGCATATATATCTATTTTGAAACATAACCTAACCCTATGCTTTAAATGTCGATTATGCTGAATAAGAGTTCTCTTCTACAAATCAGGAAAAGGCACTGAGCTACTTATCGTCTTTCAGTCCTTGCGCTAGAATTGATGGTTGTCTCTTCTATTACCTTTGCCTGATCATACACACTCATTTCCATATGACTAGCTCATAGAAAACGCTTTTAAGCATAAAAGAATAACCTCTAAACTACTCTATCAAATAATCAAAATGAATCATTAAACAACACAAAATAAGGTTTTTTCCATATCCATTATTGTGCTTGTGTGGCATCAAAAGGCTTATAAAGTACCTAATTTGGGGCTCATTAGTAACCACTATGCTTCTCCACAAGTGCCTTGAACTGCTAAAAACAACCAAATGCATCATATTTGTGTTTTAGAAAATATGCCCATGTTTTTCTTGTCAAATCATCAATAAATGTGAGAACATAAGTGCATCCTCCCATGGACTTTGTTTGCATCAGTCCACAAATATCAGAGTGCACAATTTCAAGTGGAGTGGGAGCTCTGTATGCCTTCTGACTCGAAAAGTCCCTCTGTGCTTTTTTCCAAAAATACAGCCTTCACAAATTCTCTCTAGATTTTCAATCAATGGAAATCCTTTCCCCATCTCCTTCATATGCTCTAGCTTCAACCCACCAAAATTTAGATGTCCCAATCTGAAGTGCTACAACTAGGATTCATCCTTTATTTCTGTTTGAAATGCTGCTTGCATTTCTTTGCTCTCTTTTTGTAATGCCCCATATTTCGACTAGACAGGTTTATCCGTGACACATATTGAACTTTATTTTCTTATTATCTGTTGGACTTAACTAGACTGGGTAAACTATACTTATGACACGATACACCCGATTATATGTTGCTACCATGTGTATGTCGTTACTATGTTATGTTGTCACTATGAACATGATGTTATGATATTATGATCTTACTATGTTCATGCAGTTAATAGGTTATGGTTGTCATGAGATTCGTTTCTTTTATGATGACGATATATATGTTTTAACGTTTTCATTAATGGAATGTGAAATATATGATGTTATACGTGGATGCCATCCTATGATGAAATTGATTGAATTGTTATATGTCATGCATACCTGTGATGAGCTAAAATTATGGCGTGAAATAAAACGATGTTGATGATATAGATCAATTGGCGATCGAATGGAAATGCTTGTTATAAAATGTGTATTTTGCGAAATACTAACCTACAGGATACAAGGGCTATGGGATAGCGAGATACTTGATCTAATACATGGGATAAGAACTTTTCCTTGCAGTAAAAGCTTAGCAACCAAAATTGATGATACGATGACACAAACCGATAATCTCGATAGTAGCAAAGTATGAGTCGATAAGGGCATAGGCCCAGTATGTTGAGAGGGATGGATGTGTTTCCCACCCTAGGTTTCCATGATACCCGAGGTCGTGGGAGGGCCGTGATGAGACACGCTCCCCATGTTGTTGTGATGACGATGGTCGGATGCCTGCTAGGGGAGGATAGGTCCGCTGTTCAGCCGACGCTATCGCTCTCAGGTTCTATGTGGTCAGGTCGGTGAGTCCGACATCCACTTTTGTACTAGTAGAGGAAGGATAGGGAGGATGGAGGACGTAGGTTATGATGGGAGGATATGTTAGTTAGTACTGTTGAGGGTTGGGTATTCCTTGATCTTTAGTTAGTGGGAGTAGATACCCTTCCCGTACTTGATTGATTAAACTAATGTAAACATAAAGACAATGATGTTAAATCGTAAAGGGGTTAACTGTTAAATAACCGAGGATGTTAAAGAAATTATACTATATATTATGCTTGCTCTTCTGCATGGGGGTAAATACTATTATTAGTTAGCAGGTATGCATAGGCGGAATGGGGTTTGTTTATAGTACATATCCGACATGTGCATACACTGGCCATGCATGCACACCTTGTACGTGTACAATATTACTGGTGTATAACATACTTGTCATGCTTGAATAGTAGTATAAATGTCATAGATAACTCAGTTAAGGATACATCAATCAACTTAGGTAATGAATGGTTAGGTTGTCAATGTGTAAATAAGTGAATTAGTAATTATATGAAAACATTGTAATAATAAACTAAGACAAGTGTCGTCAGTTAACATTGTCATAGGAGAACTGTTGTGAATAGGGTAATGATAGTGTCTAATTAATTAGTAAAATTGTTTAAGCCCTCACAAGTGCTTTGTTTATAAGAACAAGGATGCTATGTTGACGATAGGGTACTCATGTGATAAACAAATAATTAAGAATACTATGATTAATTCACCTTTAATTATTGTTAAATGGTGATTTAATTATTATTATTAATTAATAAATGGTGATCTAATTATTATTATTACTTAATTAATAATATTCCAGCAACATTTATATCCCTATCGTAACAATTGCAATATAAGTAAGATTTAAAATATTGATTTATAAATTAATATTGTGTGATTATTTCCATTTCAAAAGTTAGCCATAATAGGATAATCATTCTTGAATGGATGTGATGTGAAGGAATAGGTATTAAATATTATTTATTTATTTAGTATGAGTCTTAAAGTTTAAGTTACATGATAAGTTATCTTGTCGGATTGGTAAAACCATTAAGACATGCCTTGTCCCAAACTGAAAAGTCAAACTAGAACATATATTATTGTATTATTTTTTTCTAAAAAAACACTAAGTGCAAATATGGTGAATAAATGGAGAATTATTAAAATAGATCTCGAATAGAGAACCCGTAGGTAATATCTCCTACCATAATAAATATTTACCATCGAATAATTAAAGTACAATAAATTTACTGTAAGTGCATTAATTGTCGGTGCATTAAGTGAAGAAATATATTATTATATTGTAAACTTGTATAAATGTTAAAGTCAGGGGATTTAATGATTGAAGGGCTCGAGAGAGGGAATTTGGGGCGGTGGAGTAAGCCTCAAGTCTTCTCGAGGAAGGAATGGTATTTAGGGAAGGGTGAAGGGAGAAGAAGGGGAGGTTTTTTTCTTTTGGGGGAGAACTGTGATTTTTTTTGGAGGTGAAGCTGAGGAAGGGGTAAACTCCAACTCCAAGGAGGAGGTGGAAAAATCATAGGGAAAACTGCACCTATGGAAATATAGTAAGGAATGATGCTCTCGGGATTATCGGTTTGTGGGCTCGGGGGCTAGGAAACCCGTCGGTTTCCTAGGGCCAGCATGATAAGAGATGGTCGGTAGGGTGGTTCATTCAATCGGTTGCTAAGCTTTAAAGACAAAAATCTGGAAGGAAATCTACAGCAAGCTATGAGACAAATCTACAAACTTCAAACTTCTGGCAACAAGTATTTTCCTTGTCAATTATTAGTTTATTATGCTGAAACATACTCTTATACTCTTATGCTGAAATATGTACATGAAATAAAATCCTAACATGTCATGTTATTTTTACATCTGTAAGTATGTTAATGACTAGAAACGAGAAAGTGCTTATACTAAGGTTAGGAAATTTTCATTTTGAACAACATAAAATTTCATTGGAAATTTTCTGAACTAGATTAGGGTAAGATTAATACATAGAAAATGACTTAGGGCTCTCTTGGAAAACCCGAGCATTACACTTGGTATCAGAGCCTAAGGCTCGGACACTTAGACCTTTAGGGCCTGCACACGCCTAAACTACCTTGACTTTTCACCATGTTAAAACCTACCATAACTTAGAGCCACTTGGAACATGAACCTTGATAGAAATACCTGCACAAACACAAACACCATTAGAAATTTGGATATGTTAGAAAAACTGCATATATGTAAATATATGTGTGTTGTATTTCAAAATAGATGCATATTGCAAATATATTTACGGAATTTAAAAACATTTTGTCATCAAAATCTATTTCTCATTAGAAATGAAATTTAACCACTAGCATGAATCCAATCACACCCCAGTTTTAATGGAAAAAAAAAATAAAATAATACAAGTATTTGCATGTTGAAGCAAGATAACAAGTACAAACTGTATATAAAAAGTTTTAGTGTTATTTTTAGCGTGAGCTATGTCAATGTAATTCAACTGGAATGCATATCTATATTTAAGGCATTCCATATCTATATTTAAGGCACCACAACAGAATGCACATATTATATCAAGATTTACAGATGCCATAAAGTGATCAATATATAATTACAGTTGTACACGAGTTTAATAGGGGAGGATGCAATCAATCTCTAAACTATGTCTAAAAGCTCTGTAGTTTTATATGTTGACTCATACAAGATAACAAGGCGAAATGCACAAAATATATTAACTTCCAAAGATGGCTGAAACTAATTGACATAAGTGTAAGGGGTTGATATATGCATGCTTAAATAACACAGAAGGGAGCAACATAGACAATTCTGATCAAAGTAGCATTTGCTATTGAACAAAAAAAAATATAGAATTCCTTGCTATATATATAAGAAAAATTGATTATTTTATAAAATGCAAGAATTCTTCTGTTGGAAACACTTGGTGCTGGTACAATGCGACTGGTACAAGTGATCGATATCATTTCATCTCAAATTATGCATCTCAGTCATTCGCTCTACTGGTTTATATCATACATATAGGTCTGCTAATTAATTTTCAAGAGAAGCTAATGTACAAGCTTAGTTTTAGGGAAACCAAGCAGAAAATAACCATAACAGAAAAAAAAAAACTATTTGAAGCTAATGTACAAATTTGAACAGGATAATATATATATATATATATATATATATATATATATAAATCCAGCTTACCTTCAATCCAGCTAACCTGGCATAATTCACAGCTACAACAAGATCACTATCTGTGGCAAGTAAAACTTTATCACCTTCATCTTCCTCCAAACAGACTCTGAGGACTGATGAAGCTTTGGCTCCCATGATATTCTTCTCTGTTTCCAAATCGTCAAACATTAACTCAGATTCTCTAATTAAGTACCTTTATAAAGTCGAGTCGAGATTTTTTTTTTACATCGACCAAGTGTTGAGACGAGCTGG
Organism: Larix kaempferi; assembly: GCA_027924585.1. Taxonomy (NCBI): domain Eukaryota; kingdom Viridiplantae; phylum Streptophyta; class Pinopsida; order Pinales; family Pinaceae; genus Larix; species Larix kaempferi. The sequence goes on along the minus strand of BSBM01000816.1, from coordinate 4,203,535 downwards.
GATTTTTTTTTTTACATCGACCAAGTATGGAGACGAGCAGGCAAATCTACCAAGCTTCTCTAATTCCTGCAGAGTTGTGTGCTTCCTCTATCCCTTGTTTCCCTTTATCATTTTCTATCAAAGGAATCCCTTCCTAACGTTCCCATGTTCTTGTCTCAGGGTTCTGAAATTCATCAATATTCTTCCAATGTCCATTTTCAAACAATATATCCACTGACTGTGACAATTGCAGAGATTCCTAATGACCCCCGGCTTTGATATCTAATTCTTGGCTTCGCTCTCTTGGTTTCTAGGCTTCCCCCCCTTGTTTTTGCTGTTGAATCACAATCGCTTGTAAGTCACAGGCCTGAAGAGCACTACATTTGGTTATTTAATCTTGTTTATCATTATTATTATTATTATAATAGGGGTATTTATGTATGTTACAACAATAAACTAAAAATAGCCTTGCATTTATCTGTTACTATATGTCAGTGTTTTGACAGAGAACCCATAAATAAGTATATCATAACTTTCCTTCAGGTGAAACGAACCATAATAAGGATAATATAATTGCACGTGCTAATATATACTCTAACAATAAAAAAAAAAAAGAGATATACCTATATATTTTTCATATTCTTCTCCATTGTGAAAGAGCTTAAATGTAGGGTATGCATGAATGTCAACTTTTCCACAAACTGGTTTACTTGTGCTGCAATCCACCGTTGCTATCTCCACCGCATCCTCACCTTCAACAACCTTCCCTAAATCTTCCCACAAAGTATCTATCTTCTTACAGTGTTTGCACCAAGGAACGCAGAATTTGACAAACCAGAGGGTATCCTTCTCTTTTATCTGATCAGCAACAAAATCAAATAAACTGAGATATGTCAAGTACCCATATATGCAGGAAAATGCATATTCAAATGAAATGATAAATCGAACAACACGTCAGGAGAATCTTCTGATAATAGTTGGCTAGCTCAGCGAAAGTATCATCATTCCAGGATGAATAGTTTTAAATGTTCAGATTCAACAATTCTCTGCTTATATTAATTTGGTATTCCTTCAAAGGTTGCAAATGTACAGCAGATTTAACCACGTTGACAATAAAATTGCATTTCAAAGGATTAAAGCACATCTCAGGAAACTCTGATTAAATTGCAATGTTCATAACAAAAATCCCATAAATCTTTAGTGTAAAGTTGTAAACTATGAACAGTAAATACATAATGCAATCTTACTTGTCATGATTGACTATAGAAATGCTTCTAAAACACAGAATCTAGTAACATACTTTCATGCTTCTGAAGCAGCTTTCATACCTATGTTACTGGATCTGTTACAAAATTTGCATAAACACAAAAATACATTAAGTTGCAAAGAGAAGAAATAACATAGGATAATTTCATTATAGTCCAACAAGTTACCACAATAACTAGGTCAATGAGATTCAAAAGTACATCCAATGCAAGTATATAGTGAGAGTGTGAAAGCAGCTCTTATTGCTGATCTATCAAAAGCAAAAAAAAAAGAAAGGCTACGTACATATAGCTAAAGGAAGTAAAAAAAAATAGGCGCAGAAACAAAACTATGACGAGTATAAAGAGAGGACGTTAAGGCATGCTAGAACTAGAAGCCAAGGCCGAAAGAGGAAGGTTCCTCAACTAAGTCATCAATCGCCATGAAGGGGTCGATGCATTGTCTGATAATGTTGTATGTTGTATAGAGAAATTGCTACAGCTCAAAGAAGAATTGGCAGATGCGCTTGAGCATATGAAACGCCTTGAAGAACAAACATTCAAATGGCAAGGAGAGAAAGAAGCACTTCTGAAGAAAAAAAAATTGCAGAAAGTACTCACCAGGTGAGTCACTCACAGAAACAGGTTGATTTGTTGGAAGCAGAAGGAAAAGACCCGACATAAATTAGAGGAGGAAACGAATAATGTGCAAACGTTAGAGATAGAAATAGAGAAATTACAGTAGGTAATATGTCAAATGGACAGTAGAAATCAGGTATTGTCATGAATGTGATAGGCTCATTGATAAATGTAGCTCTGCAGAGGAAAAGGCAATGGAGTTGGAAAAGATAAACTCCAAGCAGCAAAAAGAGCACAATATTTTTCTAAATAGCTTTTCAACTGCAATAGAATATCAACGGGAACTAGACAGAGAGATTGAAAAGCTGCGAACAGGACTTACATCGGTCCAGGCGGTCCAGCCCTAGCGATGAAATAAAACTGAATAGAAATCCTGCGGGCCCTGAAGGGAATTCACTGAGTGCAGAGCCAGCAAGAGAAAAAAAAAGAGTTCACGCGCGCGCGAGGTAGGTGGAGACTTGATATAAAGAAATTGCTTTCAGCTGGGGCACCCCACCGTAGTCCACCTGGTAGCATGCACACCGGCGCGTGGCAAGCATGCAGGAGACCCTCACGTGGGCGCCCTTGAACCATAGGCTGCCCTGGAGGTGAAGGGATGGGGATCCGGTGGCAAGTCAGGAAGGCATGGGAAATAAGGGCTGCGTGCCGCGTGGAGAGAGAAGGTCGAGTGGGTGGCCTCGAGGCTTGCAGCTGCGTTGGAGCAGCAGGCTAGGGTTGGTGCTGGGTGGAGGTGGAGCTAGGAGGGAGTGGCGAGAAGGAGGAGAGGTAGGTGCATTGACTAGGGTTAGAGTAGGATAGGTCAAATATCATGTAATTTTTAAATAATAAAAAAAAAAACATTAATTTTTAAACCCTAATTTTAAAATTTTAAATAAATATATTTCAAATAATAATATTGGAAAATTTTAAAAATGTAGCTTTAATATGGTGCATTATAATGATGATTGGGGATTGATATGTTAAAATTAAAATTGCCTTCACCTTAGTAAGGACTAGGTTACTCTATTTTGGAATCCACTCGGGTTATAAAGATTTAGTTAAAACTCGTCAAGACCCTTGTCGTTAAAAGTAAATACCCTATTATTAAATGGAAATTTTAATTAATAGAATGAAGTATGGCTCTAGCGAGACTAGTTCACGGTGACATTGGAGTAACCTTGTCTCTTAAGCTCAATTATTTCACGGTAAATAGAAGATAAACTAGTTAATTGATCACTATATATATGAATATTTTGTACTATACTTTAAAAATTACTTGAGAGGATTCTACCCAATGATGATTAAGTTATAATTAAAGATTGAGGTTGCAAATGGTAAATAAATTAATTAGTTTGCACATAATTTTTAAAAGGCGTGATCTCTATTGTATTGCATACTAAACTTTTACATGACGAACCATTGTGAAAGGGATTTATATGTTATTAGACCTAAGAACACAATTGATGGTTATAGTATTGTGAAATAATGATCGAACTATCAAAGTGACTAACACATGGAATTGTTTCAATGAGTGTAGTTATTGATATATTGTATAAATGGTATAATAGTGAACTATGCTTAATAAAATAGAAGTGAGGATTTTGCATAGTAAACATCTTAGTTTATCAATGCTATTTAATTTTAATGGTTAAGAAATACGTGAACTTTAATTTGTGAGATATGATTGTGGATAGTGCATAAATTAAATAATAGTGTCCAGAACCTTACGAGCATATAAACTTGTGGTTAGGTTAAATATTAACCTCGACAAGATAGTCATATATCATTTTATTTATTTTATGCTCACCCAAAGGGAAAATTTTCTATATGTTAAACCAGAAACAATTAATGGTCGTAAATTAAAATAGTTGCAAAATCCACATGGTCAACATGTGGCGGTTCACTTTGGTGTTGACTTCCATGAAGGCTTAGTTAAAGGGAGATCTTGAAGGAGCTAGAGTGATAATCAAATTTAAGAAATAACTTAAATCAATATAGGTGCTAATCGAGAATATAAGAATTTGGCAAATGGTTAGATGAGAACCTTGTATTAAATGGTAAATTCATCATAACACTTAGGAAGAGTAAATATTAATAGAAAATGTATTTAACTATAACTAATAAAAGACATAAGGATAGGGGAGGATGTCTCCAATTTGGTAGTGTCTCCTATTTTAGATAGTAATGACCTTGGGTACAAATGAGAGCAATGTAAAAATAACTAACAAAATACCGTATAAGCCTGATAAAGTAATTCTATAGAAATCATAACCATATTAGATATATTTGATGCAATGACGAAGTTTCCCGAGGGATAGGTGTGTAACACCCTATATTTTGACTAGTCATGTTTTTTTTTTGTTAGACCTACTGTACTTTATTTGCTTAGTTTATGTTGGAATCAGCTAGACTGAGTAAACTATATTTTTGGTACATTAGACTTGATTATATGTTGATGCTATGGTGATAATGTTACTATGCTACATTGGTACTATGATTATGATGTTAATATGTTACTATTCTCATAATGTTATTATGATAGGCAGTTATGATGTTGTTGTTATCATGAGATTCATTTTTTTCCATGCTCACAATGTATGTTTAATTGTCGTCCTTGATGAAATATGGTATATACATGATGTGGAGCATGGATACCTATATATATAAGGGGTAGAAATTGAGGAAATGGTATATATATATATATATATATAATGAGGGGTACATGTTAGTATACATAAGTTGTTGCGTGGAGTTCATATATGTTCTAAATGTAGTAAGAAGATATACTAAATATATGTAGTGATAATCACAATGAATGGCAACATGTAGCTACCAAATTAATGTGAAGATTGTGTCTATTTCAATATTGCACTAAACTTGGTTGGAAGAAAGAGAAAGATAGCATCAATTACTAACCTATAACCGACCCAAGGAAAACAAAGAAACATAAAACAATATAAAATTATTAGAAATTTGCATCATTGAGATAAATATTAACATTGAACTAGAAGCAAATGAGAAAACTATAGCAGCATGGACCAAATGAAGGTCCAGTAGGACAATTATAGCCCAGGGTCTCCTACCTGGGAGGACGCAGAGACCATGCGTCGAGATTTTCCCTTACTATTTTGACCATAACTTCGGGACGAAGTTTCCCGAAGGGTGGGTGTATGTAATGCCCCATATTTCGACTAGACAGGTTTATCCGTGACACATATTGAACTTTATTTTCTTATTATCTGTTGGACTTAACTAGACTGGGTAAACTATACTTATGACACGATACACCCGATTATATGTTGCTACCATGTGTATGTCGTTACTATGTTATGTTGTCACTATGAACATGATGTTATGATATTATGATCTTACTATGTTCATGCAGTTAATAGGTTATGGTTGTCATGAGATTCGTTTCTTTTACGATGACGATATATATGTTTTAACGTTTTCATTAATGGAATGTGAAATATATGATGTTATACGTGGATGCCATCCTATGATGAAATTGATTGAATTGTTATATGTCATGCATACCTGTGATGAGCTAAAATTATGGCGTGAAATAAAACGATGTTGATGATATAGATCAATTGGCGATCGAATGGAAATGCTTGTTATAAAATGTGTATTTTGCGAAATACTAACCTACAGGATACAAGGGCTATGGGATAGCGAGATACTTGATCTAATACATGGGATAAGAACTTTTCCATGCAGTAAAAGCTTAGCAACCAAAATTGATGATACGATGACACAAACCGATAATCTCGATAGTAGCAAAGTATGAGTCGATAAGGGCGTAGGCCCAGTATGTTGAGAGGGATGGATGTGTTTCCCACCCTAGGTTTCCATGATACCCGAGGTCGTGGGAGGGCCGTGCTGAGACACGCTCCCCATGTTGTTGTGATCTCGATGGTCGGATGCCTGCTAGGGGAGGATAGGTCCGCTGTTCAGCCGACGCTATCGCTCTCAGGTTCTATGTGGTCAGGTCGGTGAGTCCGACATCCACTTTTGTACTAGCAGAGGAAGGATAGGGAGGATGGAGGACGTAGGTTATGATGGGAGTATATGTTAGTTAGTACTGTTGAGGGTTGGGTATTCCTTGATCTTTAGTTAGTGGGAGTAGATACCCTTCCTGTACTTGATTGATTAAACTAATGTAAACATAAAGACAATGATGTTAAATCGTAAAGGGTTAACTGTTAAATAACCGAGGATGTTAAAGAAATTATACTATATATTATGCTTTCTCTTCTGCATGGGGGTAAATAGTATTATTAGTTAGCAGGTATGCATAGGCGGAATGGGGTTTGTTTATAGTACATATCTGACATGTGCATACACTGGCCATGCATGCACACCTTGTACGTGTACAATATTACTGGTGTATAACATACTTGTCATGCTTGAATAGTAGTATAAATGTCATAGATAACTCAGTTAAGGATACATCAATCAACTTAGGTAATGAATGGTTAGGTTGTCAATGTGTAAATAAGTGAATTAGTAATTATATGAAAACATTGTAATAATAAACTAAGACAAGTGTCGTCAGTTAACATTGTCATAGGAGAACTGTTGTGAATAGGGTAATGATAGTGTCTAATTAATTAGTAAAATTGTTTAAGCCCTCACAAGTGCTTTGTTTATAAGAACAAGGATGCTATGTTGATGATAGGGTACTCATGTGATAAACAAATAATTAAGAATACTATGATTAATTCACCTTTAATTATTGTTAAATGGTGATTTCATTATTATTATTAATTAATAAATGGTGATCTAATTATTATTATTACTTAATTAATAATATTCCAGCAACATTTATATCCCTATCGTAACAATTGCAATATAAGTAAGATTTAAAATATTGATTTATAAATTAATATTGTGTGATTATTTCCATTTCAAAAGTTAGCCATAATAGGATAATCATTCTTGAATGGATGTGATGTGAAGGAATAGGTATTAAATATTATTTATTTATTTAGTATGAGTCTTAAAGTTTAAGTTACATGATAAGTTATCTTGTCGGATTGGTAAAACCATTAAGACATGCCTTGTCCCAAACTGAAAAATCAAACTAGAACATATATTATTGTATTATTTTATTCTAAAAAAACACTAAGTGCATATATGGTGAATAAATGGAGAATTATTAAAATAGATCTCGAATAGAGAACCCGTAGGTAATATCTCCTACCATAATAAATATTTACCATCGAATAATTAAAGTACAATAAATTTACTGTAAGTGCATTAATTGTCGGTGCATTAAGTGAAGAAATATATTATTATATTGTAAACTTGTATAAATGTTAAAGTCAGGGGATTTAATGATTGAAGGGCTCGAGAGAGGGAATTTGGGGTGGTGGAGTAAGCCTCAAGTCTTCTCGAGGAAGGAAAGGTATTTAGGGAAGGGTGAAGGGAGAAGAAGGGGAGGTTTTTTTCTTTTGGGGGAGAACTGTGATTTTTTTTGGAGGTGAAGCTGAGGAAGGGGTAAACTCCAACTCCAAGGAGGAGGTGGAAAAATCATAGGGAAAAATGCAGCTATGGAAATATAGTAAGGAATGATGCTCTCGGGATTATCGGTTTGTGGGCTCGGGGGCTAGCAAACCCGTCGGTTTCCTAGGGCCAGCATGATAAGAGCTGGTCGGTAGGGTGGTTCATTCAATCGGTTGCTAAGCTTTAAAGACAAAAATCTGGAAGGAAATCTACAGCAAGCTATGAGACAAATCTACAAACTTCAAACTTCTGGCAACAAGTATTTTCCTTGTCAATTATTAGTTTATTATGCTGAAACATACTCTTATACTCTTATGCTGAAATATGTACATGAAATAAAATCCTAACATGTCATGTTATTTTTACATCTGTAAGTATGTTAATGACTAGAAACGAGAAAGTGCTTATACTAAGGTTAGGAAATTTTCATTTTGAACAACATAAAATTTCATTGGAAATTTTCTGAACTAGATTAGGGTAAGATTAATACATAGAAAATGACTTAGGGCTCTCTTGGAAAACCCGAGCATTACACTTTTTCTTCCGTGTCGTAGTGAATTTCTGCTTCTTTACTTTCTGCTTTGAAGGCAACTCTAGAATTTTCATTCTACCTTCCATGAACAACTTGAGTTGTTTTTCTTTTTATAATTGGCGTTATACTCAAAGGAAACAAGGGGTTGCTTGTCATATGTACTTCGGCTATCAAGCGATTGCTTGGATATATGTTTTTGATCAGACAATTATTTCCTGTCATATGAACTCTGTAACCTTTTTCCATTAGCTATCCAATGCTCATAAAATCATGCTTCAAAGCTTGAACATAATAAAAATTAGGCATAAATTTATGCTCCCCCTGCTTGGTTAGAATATCAACAGTACCATTACCCAAAACATTAACTTGAATATTGTTTCCAAGTGTGACATCAGTTTGAATTGATTTATCTAGACTAGAAAATAGATTTAAATTACTAGTCATATGATTGCTATAGCCTTAGTCTAAATACCATATGTCATTTGGACTTTCTTGGAAAACATTGCATTCAAGTGGAGATGCACATGCTAAGAACAGTGACCTGTTCGGAGTGTTGTTGTTGCTTGGCTGTGTTTGGCCTTGCTTTCCTTGATCATACTGCTTCTTCCTGCATTCATATAAGAAGTGCCCAAACCTCTCTCACAGTAATTCCATTCAATTTTTTACTTATCATACCTTTGTCCACTTGGTTGACTGAGGATTTGATTATGACCTCTACTAGCAACATGTGCAGGGCTGCTACTCTGACCTCCCCTGAAAGAACTTCATCGTTTTCCTCTAGAGCTTGATCTTCCTCTACCTCTTCCACGAATTTTGGATGACTATGCTACGAATGCACCTTCCAGTGATGTATTTGAACTACTGATTCTATATTCATGATTGAGTAATGAGGCTTGTAACTCATCAATAGTAAATTGGGACAGATGTTTTTTTTCCTCCAGGGTCACAACTAAAGATTCAACTTTCTTTGGAAGAACTCTAAGAACTTTTTCAACAACCCTTTGGTCACCTATATTTTCTCAATGAGACATTATTTGATTCACCAGACCAATAACACAAGTATAGAATAAGTCTACTGACTCTATAACTTTCATCGACAGAGATTCAAAATCTCTTCTAAGAATTTCAAGACATCCTTCTTAGCTTGTGTGAGGTTGTTGTATACTGTCAGATCTACTGGTTCTACCTAGACATTTTGGACTATTTCCCATACATCTTGACCTTTGAATGAAGCTTTCATAGTTCGAGAGAAATATTCATAATGTTTTCCTGAAAATATTGAAGTTTGCTAATTACCAGAATTGGAAGCCATTCTTAATCACTTTTCCCTTTTGTAAATAGAATTTCCTTTCTCCGTAAACCACACTCTGATACGAGATCAAGGGAAAAGCACACCGCGCAGTTAAAAAGATTGAACTGCGTAGTAGATGAATATTTTATTTTTCTTTGCTTTAGGAATTCGCTTCTCCTAGCACATACTTTGCAAAGTAAACTTCTAATTTTTTAAGAACACTTTACTACATAGATTAGCTGCGCAAAAATTAATTGCGCATTTCAACTTTTACTGCACAGTTGAACTTAGCATAAATCCGTAGGTAACTTTGCAATACTTTACTTTGCATAAATGGAACCTCACATAAATGAACTTCGCACTTCACACAAATTTACTTTTGCAAACTTCTTTAACTTTCCGAAGATTAACTTCGCACAAGTTAACTTCGCATAACCCAATCTTAAACAAACTTTATATTAAGATATTTCTTGCTAAAACATAAGAACTGAAACATCTAAGTGAAACTTATGTTGAAGTTACTGCGCATTAAAATAGAAGTTTTACCACCATGAAATATGCAGAAATATTGATTTATTTTAAAGAGCATAAATGTAAACAACATTCACACAGGTAAATATGAAGAATATGTGTGGCATGCAAAAAACTAACATTCTTGAGAATGAATACATAAAACTAAACACTTATATATTACTGCAGTAAAACATAGCAACTTTTCCGCACAACATAGATATGAGATTTTACTTGATCTTTCACTTCTTACAGAGCTTGGGCTCGTAATACATTTCACAACCAATTTCTTCTTGTCCTTCACTCCTACATCTTTGTCCAATTTTCTGTGAGTGATTTTCATTTATACACAAACTTAGTTTACCTTCACCTGGAAACTATTGAGATCCATTAAAGACTATAATTAATTTCTACCTAAGAAATTTGACTTGCAGAATACAAATGCAACTGAATAAATACTAGGAAGAGTGCACGAAGCCTTTTGATATAATGACTGACTGTGTGACATCTCTGCGGTTCTGCGGACTGAAAAAATGACTGATAGGGTGACTGACAGAGCCAACACAGTTAGCTACGCAATCCACTCATAAATACGTTTTTCCAACAGATGTCTCTACATAATGAAGTAAATCATTCTCTGCAAAAATAATATGAATAAAAAAAGCACGAGATTGACAAAATGATGCCCTTGCTACCGAAGAACATCCACATGTTTAGAAAGATATCGAAAACCTAGGCGTATTCAGCCTCTTCCCTCCCATTATTTCCTTATAATCTCACATCCAACCCATTTCTTTTAGACCTAGCGTCCTAGGAAAGCCTTGTTTTTTTTTAGGGTGGAGAACACTATATTTTTAAAAAGAAATGAAATAATAAAAAAAGAAAGGGGAGGAGAAGTTTAAGAAAAAAATACTATTGTATTAAATAAATGTCTTAAGTTACCCCCGTATGTAGTAGTGCTACACCTATTAAAAGATCCTTATTACCAAATTTATATCAATGAAATGTTATTTGATTAAAGAGGCTACTCATTGGGTTGGATTTTAGAGATTTGATCAAAGGATAGAGTTAGTGTTATTAGTGAACATGACGACTATTATTATAGATACAAGAATCTACAGAGCAATCTTTCTCTTTACCAAGTCCCCCCAAAAAGTTAAGTACTTACCATAAATTGCCATTAGAATTCGGATATAGAAACTTTCATAGAACCATATTCTTATCAACCAAGTACACAAGCCTATTTCCTATGAGGAATCAACCTCAATGCTCTGTCTGCGCCTTCTTTCTATCTATCATTTATATTTTTTTATAAAAATTAAATATGAAGCCCTCCTGGGATATTTACTTTTGGACAAGGTAATCATCAAGCCAAAGCCTCTACGCCATTCATATCATCTCATCTAGTTGCAGGTGTCACATCTTGATGTGATCCTACACTTTTATTGATGGTCGACAAACCTTATGCACCCGATAGGCTAGCCTCTCCCTGAGGTGGGTGAGGACAATGTTGTTGGACTAGTTGGATGAAAAATCACATGGTTCTTTTCCCAATAGCCTTGGGGAGTGTTGCGGGTTCACCCTTCTTTTAAAATGAGAAGCATCAAGGAGACCCCAGGTCTTGTGCATTCATATCTTCACAACTTTCACAACTTTCCAAGAGATAAATAACTCACATCTCATTTGTTGGTGGTTTGAGAAAGTAGCATCTACTTGGGATTTCATTGACCTCACGCCACTACTATTAGAGAAGAATTATTCTGCTTTGAAAGCATGGCTTGATTCAATGTTTTTAGAACTTTGTTGTTTCCCTTATGAAATTTAGACTAATTTAATTCTTTTTGTTTGAATGTACTGGGTTCATAAAAGCCAGCCTTTGCTTTGAGGGAATTTTAGTAGTTTTCTCACCATGAGATCTCACTTGCCTATGCTTCTCATCTTATGGGGGCCAATCAATCATATGGCATTTAATGGCCCACACCAGAATGAACATGGGATAGAGTGGACATAAAATTCGTCAACAATCCAAAAGAGGAACCTCAACAACATGCCAAATATGAGGGAATCTAAAAGAGTGTAGTAGAACACATTCTCATAGAAACTCCCATAGAAGTAAATATAGTAAGAGTAGGCTTCCTTGAATCCCTTATGAATAAGTGAGATTAAAATATTTTAAAATGCCTAGCGTGTAATAAAATGGTGTCATGTTAAAATGCATGCCCAGTAATAAAACGGTCACATGTATGTTTAGAGCCTTAAAAAGATAGATTTTCCAATTACATGCTGGAGAAAGTTGGAATGATCAACCTCCAAATGCATGCAAAGAACACTTGTACTATACATATAGATAATTTTAAACATAGTAGGTTTATCAATTACATGTTGAATAAAAGTTTGGAATGATCTAATTCAAAATGGGGGACCGACAACCATATATATATATATATATATATATATATATATTCTAGAGTAAATGGTGTGGTGGGTGTGAGTGTTGATAGATGATGCTGTGTAGAATTAATGATAGTGTCTATTTTATTTTTAGGTTGCATGAGTTCATTAAATAATTAGCAACAAACTTCACTGCATGCTATTATGCATATGAAGAATGAAATAAATTTGCAGAATTATACATCAACCTACAGTTGCCTTTATGGCATGTAAAAATAATGCTTTTATTTCTATGCAATGTAATCTATATATAAGTATGTAGCTGTGCAAGTCAATAGATCAATGAAAGATAAATAATAAAAGGTTTTATTTTTCCATGTTGAATAAAAGTCTTGCTCTTTTTTTCTCTGTTGTTTTCCTTATGCTATTGTAAATTTGCCTCTTTCATAATCTTCATTTAGTATCAAAGTAGGTATTTTTTTTGGATTAAGTTCATAATGTCCAATTCTAACTCTTTTCCCATTCCAGAATTTGATGGAAGTGATTATTATTATTGGTGCATCAAGATGATTACCTTTTTGACAGGAAAAGATTTGTGGGAGATTGTAGAATCAGGTTATATGAAGAGACAGATGATTGGAACACCCTTACATTCAATGATAGAACAACTAAGAGAGAAGATAAGAAGAATAATTCCCAAGCTTTATTTCATATTCAAATAGCTCTAGATAAGAGCTTATTTCCAAGAATTGCAGGAGAAAAGTCAGCTCAAAATGGCTTGAAGACTCTACATGAAACTTTCCAATGTAGTGATCAAGTTAAAGTTGTCAAGTTAAAGAAATTGAGGACATAATTCAAGAATTTGAAGATGCAAGAAGGTGAGAAGGTGAGTGATTATTGTGTAAGAGTAAATGATGTTGTCAATAAATTGGCTACTCTAGGATAAACTATTGATAAACAAGTTGTGATTAAAAATGTGTTGTTGTCTTGTAGCATCCCCTTCCATGAATCCGGTGCAAGGGAGGGAACATGACGTACATATCAGGCTTATTGACAATCTCAGCCCCATTCAATTTCTAAGAAATGCCTGGAAAATTAAAACTTCTGTGTGCAATTCATACTCAATATAAACACAGCGGAATTAAACATAATAACACACAGACATATTGGAATGCATCAACATATCTATCCCAAGCAGATGATGAATCAACAGGCATCGAATCAATTCCATTCTTATGCTATGCACAAGTTTCATATCAACCATATCAAGATATTCATTTCATCTCATTAACATGAAGAGTTAACATTCATAATTAACACATTGCAGAACACAGAATGCATATAAATTAATCCACAGAGAATACTTATTTCGAAATGCAAACGTCCAAACAATTGGCTATGTGAGAGCAATGTTCCACCCAAACATAGATCTTTGTTCAAACTGTATTCTTTCAGTTGAGAGATCACCCCCGAGATGGGATGTGTATCCACTAAGGAGGAACTAGACAGGCTCACTCACAACCATGGATCCACTCAAACAGTCATGCTAAGCCAACACCCAGTTGGGTTTATCAAGCATACCGAAAGGAAAGGGAGGAGGATGCTAAACCGGTGAGCTCAACCACAGAGCTGCAGACATGTCAAGCTAAATTCAAGCAATCCAATCCTCTATTCAAACATCCACACTTGGATTTCTCACCATTCTGTCAATGAATAACTCAATCCCGTCACTGGTCTTCTGGGCTATAAAAACTGGGTTTCCCAATGGATTTTGGGGTATCTAATACTCTCAAATTTGCCCCAAGGTTCATACCTATGGATACACCATTGGATTTCACTGTCAAATACCAATTCTGGGCATTTATGGCTCTTTAAAATATGGGTTGTTTAACAGTTGCGATTTATGGTCTTTCTCCCTATTGGGAATTCATTTTTGGATGAAAATTGATGCTGGGTCCTTCCACACTGGAATGGGAATGAGGAAGAAGCAATCCCCATGAGGTAGAGTGACTTGTGGTGCAAGAAAACAGAGCCCATACTCTGCCATACGAATTTATGGGCTGCCCATACTCCATTGAAGCCATGGACTAAAATCTTCAACAACTTCCTTAAAACATAAATAAATGTCATCAAGAAAAGTCAAATGTGTTCTCACAATGACATTTGGTAGCATATGGTTCATCCCCACAACCCCATCACCACTCCCTAGTGGATACACATGGCCCCTTCTCATTCGTTGCCTCCATAGCCAATTTGGTATTTTATTGCATGATGTTTATTTAAATCATTTTTACAATGTTTCATGGCTAAATAGCACATGGGTAACATAATGTCTAGTACTTTCCTTTTAAATAAAATTCGGGCTTCCACTAGCGGGGCCTTGGCCTTGAGCTCCACGCTAGGAAAACATACATCACATGTATACAATATTTACATTAAAAACTAATATATCCTAAGGGTCAAAATGGGGTATTACATGTCTCTAACGCCAGGATGGAACCATGTTGCTATAGTCATTGAAGAAATAAATGATTTGACTAACCTTCACTTTGATCACCTACTTGGATCTCTTATTTCTCATGAAGATAGAGTGAGAGATTCATTTGGAGAAAGTGATGAGAAATATTTTTCCACAAAGCTACAAATTAAGAAGAATGGAGATGCTAGTTCTAGATTGAAAAGAAACCAAGCCCAAGGTAAACGCCATAATCAAATTTTTTCAAGAGGAGATAGAGGAAGAAGAGGTAGAGGCAGATTTGATAAGAGAAACATCCAGTGTTATCATTGTCAAAGGTATGGTCATTTTGAAAGGGATTGCAGATTAAAAGAAACCAAAAGTGTTAATTATGGTCAAGAGGGTGATGATGCTTCTCCAAATAAATTTTTTTTTTATCTTATGGAAAAACTGAAAATACAGTTAAAGATGTTTGGTATTTAGATTCAGGTTGTTCTAACCACATGACAGGAAATTGCAAACTCTTCTCTACAATGGATGAAATTTTCAAATCTATATCAAACTTGGTGATGAAAAAAACTTATAGGTTTCTACAAAATGAGATATGGCACTCCATACAAAAGAAGGTATGAAAAGTGTCAAAGATGTTTATTACACGCCACAATTAAAGCATAATTTACTAAGTGTTGGGAAGCCGTGTGACAAGAATTACAAAGTAGTGTTTGATGATAGACAATACACGATTTATGATAAGAATCAAAGAAATGGTTACAGTTGTTCATATGTCAAAGAATCGGATGTTCTCATTGAAGATTGGATAGAATAGCATCAACCTTGCTAATATGGCATATGAGGACAAAGGATGGTTGTGGCATCTCAGGTATGGCAATCTGATTTTTCATAGTTTGAAGCTTCTAACATCAAACGAATTATTTTATGGTTTTCTTAAGGTTGAAGGGCACAAGGAGGTTTGTGAAGGATTTGCTAAAGGAAAACATGCAAGAGAGAAATTTCCTGGAGGTAAGGCATGGAGGGCCCATTATCCACTTCAGCTAGTTCATTATGATATTTGTGGTCCTATGCAGATAAAAAGTTTTTGTAAGTCATCATTTTTCATTAATTTTATTGATGATTACTTAAGAATATGTTGGGTTTATTTTTTGAAGAGCAAGGGTGAAGCATTTGATACATTCAAGAGGTTTAAAGCCCTTGTAGAAATTGAAAGTGGTTACCAAATAAAGTGCTTAAGACTAATAAGGGAGGATAATGTTTTTCAAGCGGTTTTTAGAATTTTTGTGATATGAATGGCATTAGAAGACAATTCACCACTACTTATGTTAACACCCAAAAAGTGCTCACTACCTCATCTACCCCATTGCATGACTCATTTTTCCATATTTCCTACCATATTTGCCTCCAAAACCTTAACATCCCACTAAAAAGCCTCCAAAAGGCCAAAAAACCTCTTTTTCCTCCCAAAATAATCCAAAATTCCTCCAAAATAGCAATAACCCTATCAAAAGGGAATAAAAAATATAAAAAAAGAGGAAAAAATGAGGCAAAAACCCTATACAGCTGACCTAAACCATATGGTTCCCAAAACCATGGGCCAGCGCTCCACCACTAAAAACCTATAAATAGGTGATGGAGGCCCTTCATTTCATATCCACAGTCAAATACACCCTTACTCTGCCAAAATCACTCTTGAAACCCTAGCTCATCGTTGAGCTACTTTCACACTTGAGTGCCCCTTTGGCCCATTTCCAACCCTTTGGAGAAAGAGAAAGGAGCAAAGCTGGAAGCTTGGAAGCAACCCTCCTGGACTGCTGCAAGAGCTTCACCAACCTCTACACCTGAGGTAATCTTTAATACAAAAAGAGAAATATTTTGCAATATTTTTATGTTTTGTTATTTTTGTTAATGCTCATGCTAGGTTAAATTTCATATTGTTTTAGTGCTTTAAATTACTATTTATTGAACTGCTACTAAGGAGTCCCTTCTCCTTAGTAGGTGTTCATTTGCACAAGCTGGGGTGAAAACCCTAGCTACAGTTTTGGCGACTCCCCGTGTGTTCCTTTGAATTTCTGATTATAGTTTTAAAGTTTTAAACGTTTTCAATTTTTTGCAACATTTTTCTGTTTTTTCCTCTCGGTTGTCCCTTTCGGCTGCCGTAAACCGCGTCTTTTGCTCCCCGCAGTTGCATTCCGGCCACGCCTTTCAGGCATTTACCTGCGATCCGACCATGGCTCTCAGACTGTTTCCTGCGACCTACCGGTGGTTTCCAGTCTGTTACCTGCGATCCGACCGCGGCTATTAGCTTGTTTCGTGCAGTCTGACAGCGGCTGTTAACCATTTTTTCTGCGGCCCACTTGCGGCTTTCAGCCATTTTTCTGCAACCCACCTGCGTCTTTCGGCATTTTTCCCACGTCCCGCTTGTGGCTTTCAGCCATTTTTCTGCAACCCACCTGCATCTTTCAGCCTTTTTCCCCCGTCTTGCTTGTGGCTTTCAGCCATTTTTCTACAACCCGCCTGCTTCTTTTGGCCTTTTTCCCGTGTCTCGCTTGTGGCTTTCAGCCATTTTCCTACAACCCCCTGGGTCTTTCGGCCTTTTTCCCGCATCCCGCTTGCGGCTTTCAGCCATTTTTCAGCAACCTGCCTGCGTCTTTCGGCCATTTTCCTGCGTCCCGCTTGCAGCTTTCAGCCATTTTCCTACAACCCGCCTGCGTCTTTCAGCCTTTTTCCCGCGTCCTGCTTGCGGCTTTCAGCCATTTTTCTGCAACTTGCCTACATCTTTCAGCCATTTTCCCATGTCCTGCTTGCGGCTTTCAGCCATTTTCCTGCAACCCGCTTGCGACTTTCGACCTTTTTCCCATTGTTCGACTGCGTCTTTTGGCCAAAATCCCGCAACCCATTCGAGACTGTTGAGTTGTTTCCCGCGGTCCGACCACCCAGATTTGCCACAGAACCGGGGTCTGTGTTCTGCACTTTTTTACTTGTTTTGAACCCAGCACTTTGCTACAATATTTTCTGCACCTGCACAACCATCTGTCCTATCTGCAGCCATACTTCCCTACAACCTTTTTTCTGTAGTATTATTTCTGTTCCATTTACAGAATATTTTTTAAATTTTAGCATTTTAATTGAAAAAGAGAAAATTTTGCGTTTCAAAATTTAAATTCTGTATTGTTATTTTTAGTTAGAAAGTTGTCCACCCCGTGGCACTTTCACTTGGGTTCATCATCTCACACACACACACTTTTTCACCTAATTCAAGTGATCCTAAAATACTACTTAACACAACCAACATTCTAACCCCACTTGGGGAACACATAAAAATTTTTGTAGTTAGGTAGGATCGGGGGTATAGGCATCCAAATAACACCCCTCGGCTCCTTACACTTGAGACATAGTTGTTGTCCATTAGGGAACCAAAATTCCCTAGTATTTTTTGGCACAGTCACAACCAGTTTATCAGAGGGCCTCTCACCTAGCAGGGTTGAAGTAGCCAGACTGGTTTTGAAGGCCTGAGTGGAATACCGCACTCCATTCAGTAACTGAAGGATACCTTTCGTAGTTCTTGGTGTATCAACCGTATGGGGATACAATGGCCATAGAACCAAACTGCAGATTCACCTTTTCTAGACGTGTCATGAATGGGGTATCTTAGTTGCCTTTCTTCTAGGATTGACTACCCGGTGTCCCTCCCGGTAGGGGGATATCTTTAGCCACTTGGCTCTACTATCCATATTGTCTGACTTGGATTTCATCACCTTGCAGAGGATATGTCTAGTTGAGTCAGAATACTATTTAGCTAGGTGTTTGCATGCTCCCTTACCTCCTTTTGGTCTAGCGAGTCCACTATTTTTTTTTTTTAGGAAACCTACTACTTGTTGGTATTCTGACCATTTCTGTTGATACTCCACTTATTGTAGCACAACTGTTACAGTAAGTGTTTTGAGTTGGTTGTTGGCCTGAGTACCATATTTCTTGAGCTCTCCTTCTGCACACTCAGTTGCATTAGGGTTTTTGAGCTATTTTTTACTCAAACACGACCCCCAAATATTTGACACCATCTGTCACCATTGAGTCCCTAAGGCATTCTCGGAGCCTCCAGGGCGAGCCCCCACAGCACGGTTCACTTGACACCACCCATCATAGACATAGATCTTCATCACTTGATACCACTCATCATAGATCTCGAGCCTTGTCACTTGACTCCACTCATCAATGGCATAGAACTCCGTCACCCGAGCTAGATGCCCCTTATTTTACCTTTGATTATGAGGCAGAGTTCGAGAACTCCATTTACAGTGCACCAACCAGCCCCATGGCTGGCACGACTTCAACCCCTTTCTTTGTAGGGACCATTGGTGGAGCATCCACCACCACACCAGCTACCACACCTACTTTGGATATGCCCTCAATGGGGCCCACATCTACCGTTCCAATCATTGTACCCATTCCAGTACCTAGAATGCCTATTCCCACTCCATCAGTGACTCACACTACCCTTGGCAGTGCAGGACCGTCCCATACCACTTTCGTTCCTCCACTTGGGGGAAACATCCCAAACTGAGCCCCTCGACATGGGGGCATTGGCCCAAACATGGTCACACCCACTAGTATGTCACATCCTTCTACTAGTTTGCCATTCATGGCTAGCCTCAACGTTCCTGACCTAGCTAGACTGACTAACAATCCCATCAGACACGACCTTGCGTGGCCTCACATGCCCACCAAGCTCCCCTTCGACATCCCTAAGTTTGAGGGAAAGGCAGGTGAGGACCCCCAGAACCATATTATGTCCTTCCATCTATGGTGTTCCTCGAACTCCATAGTGGACGACTCTGTCCGCCTCCGTCTGTTATAGCGCACCCTCACTGGCTCTACAGCTAAGTGGTACATCAAGCAGCCCCATGGGACCCATGCCACCTTTACTTCCCTTGCCTCAACTTTCCTGCAGTTTTTTCAGTTACCTGTCTGCTATGATGCGGGAGTTGAGATCCTACTGTCTTGCAGGCAGAACACAGCTACCCACATCATTGACCACACTCATGAGTGGTGTCGACGCCGTAGCCTCTGCAAAATCAAGTTAGACAACTGTATCTTCTTAGATTGGTTTCTAAAATCCCTCATTCCCGTCATTGCCAAGGATGTGGCATCCGAGCGACCCTTGTCTGAAGAAGAGGCCATCCTCAAAGCCCAGCAATTTGACCTTATTTACACCCAGTCGGGTTATCTATATACCATCATACCTGACGTCCATCAGGGCGATTCCTCCCAACACGATGCACCTGGGACATTTCATGCCGCAGACAGCATCATTGGCTGTGTTGCCTCGCATCCCCAACCCTTTTCCATAGCACACCCTAGCCATGGCCCCGACCTTTCAGGGGCTACATCTCAATCTGGAGCAACCAATTCGTATGCTCCTATAGCACATCACCACCATTCCTAGGGACCCTCATGTCCACCTTAGTGCTTTGGTCATGCATCCCCCGCTTACGCCCCCCCAGTCGCACCTCAGCCATATTACCACACACAGGCTGCACCAGCTCCTGTATCCTCTCAAGCCCAACCTGCTTATTACCCGCCACAGGCAGCCCCTACGGAAAACCCACAACCCGTTCCGCAGATGTATCAGCAACCCCCACAAGGTTTAGCACCTGCGCCGCCTCCACCTACTTATTATCCTCCGCAGCCTACTCCCGCACCTGCACAACCCCAGAACCCACCTGCTGCCCAAGGGCAAGTGTACGCCCAACAGAATCCACAACAGAACCAAAATAACCAGTGCCAATAGGGCCAGCAAAATCGTGGCAAAGGCCGTAACCATGGGAACAACCCCCCTCCAGACCAAGGCATTCAACCTACCAATCCCCCAAACAATAATAACGTGACACCTGCCAACCAGAACCATGATCGGCCACCCAAGCAGGCCAAAAATCCTAATTTGCGAACAAACCATCCTTGTTCTATTTGCGGGGTTTATGGCCACTACACACATGCTTTCCCACATTTGGAGCGAGCTCGGCAACTCTGGACTGATGATTCCCATGACCAAGGGCATGCGGCTCCTCAGGCGCCACCCAACCCCCCACCACCTCAGCCTCAACCTTTGGTGCTACAAAATCCCTTACCAACCCAAGGCATAGTGAACACTCAGCCTTTGGCTCCCCCTCAAGGCAACGCGCCACCACAACAACAGATCACTTATGCTGCTCCTGATCAACCCATGTTAGACTCAGGTACCCACCACTTGTTAATAATGTCATATGCCGATGTCAACCTCCAAACCCATCGGAACCAATATGGCTCCACCCCTGAAGCCTCTCCCGCCGACAAAAACACTAACACTCATCCCGCTGATCAAACGTTAGGTATACCTCCGGCTCCACTAGATGGTGCCTCCAAAGCACCTTGCTTCCCACTTCGTCGCATCAACAATAACCCCAATGCTTGCGCTGCGTCAAATTACAACATTGTAGATGACTTAGCCTAATCTTCTGCAGCCATGTCTACGTTAGAAGTCTTAAAACTGTCCTTCACAGTGCAAGACTTTGCTCTCCACCATTGGTGCTATTGACCCAAATGATTCATGATTGATGGCCTTCGATTTGGACCAGTCCGAACAACGCTTGCCTTCCATTTTAGCGTTCCAAGTTTCTGTTTCCATTCAGAATCTTGTCATCCATCGGTGGATTATCGATGAAGGTGCCTCTACATGTGTTATGTCTACATTTGTTTGGCAGAAGTTGGGATCCCCTACCCTCCAGCAGTCCAGCACTGCGTTGCGAGCCTACGACGGCCTTTCGGCTCAACCCCAAGGTCTCCTAGGTAATGTCCCCGTCCAGTTGGCTGGTAAAACCGTGCTCATTGACATAGAGGTCATCAATGCTCAACTTGATTATAACCTCTTACTTGGCCGCAACTACATGTATGCCATGCGAGCGATTGCCTCATCCGTTTTTCATACCATGATGTTCCCCCATGACGAACACATGGTCAAGGTCGACCAACTCACCTATTACGATCCCAATGCCCTCGCTGCACCCGAAAATGTTCTCCCCATGGTTGACCAACCTGTTTTTGGTGCAACTACCTCGTTTGTTTCCTCCGTGGGACCCGACCTTTACTCAGATAAGCTAATGACCTCAACATTCCAATCCATTCCACCCCCATCACCCACGACCGAAGTATCTGACCTATGTACCCTTTCCCACAATACACAAACACCCAACAATCAACCGCCCTTGTTACCCAAACCACCATTGGTACCTAGTCACATTGGTGTTACACCCATCCACACAATCCCCTTCCTATTCCCTCCCTCGGGAGTAGTAAGTGCCCCAGTTATGGCTACTCTCAGCCTCCCTGGGTTAACCTTGGGATTACCCGTGTGGTATATTTCGCCTCCCGTTCCCCCGTCGACACCAAATGTCATCCTATAACCAGTGCAACCCATTGCTACTACTAGTCAACCACCTCCCATTGTCACTACCCCTTCGTCATCTACGAATCCCCCCCCTCTTATCAAGCACACTGGGGGCAGAGGCCCACAACCATACATTGCTGTACCCTTGCCCAAAATAGTTAAAACCCCTCCCGTGTTTCGTGCTCCTCCCAAATTCTCATTGCTGATGAGTTAGGCCATCCGACTCATCAATGTCCATAATTACCTGCATTACAGGAGCACATGCAAATGCTTGAGGATGACCACAACATCCCGGTTGTCAAACTCGATCCAACCCCTAAGCCTCATGATAAATCGCTGCATACCAACCACCCTTGTGCAATATGTGGTATTTACGGCCATTACTCACATCACTGTCCTGATCTCCCAGATTACAAAGCAGCTCTCTATGAGATGAATAATTTGGACCTTGAGACGGCACCCCCCACAATCAAGGAGATCCACCCCGTAGTATCACCCTCATCCGAAGAGATTAACACCATTTATATGATCTCTTTGACTACCACTCCCTCATCAATCGATTTGACACCTCAAAGTTTCCGCAATGATGAGGAGATTCTAGAGGCTCTCACTACCCTGGATTATCCCTGGGAAGACATGCACCATTGTTCCTATTTCCTCCCAGAAGAGTCATCCTCCACCACAGCCACCCAATTTGTGGTTGAGTCCAAAGATTTCCTTCCCACCAAAGTCGATTGGTTTAAGGATCCTATTCCCGCTCCCGATGCCTTTGAGGAAGGTAACATGGCCAACATCTTACCCGTCATCCAAAGCAATATCTCTGACCCACCTGGGGCTCTTGAAATCATTACATTAGGAGCCTCCTGCAGTGAGTATGTGATTGGAGAGTACAAAAAACTTTTCCAAGAGTTCCGCGATGTCTTTGCCTAGTCCTATACTGAAATGCCTGCTCTTGACCCAACTATCATCGAGCACCACATTGACACCTCTGAGTTAGGGGGCATAATAGATTACCTCGACCCTGGGATAGGGGGCATGATCAACCATTTTGAACCTTCCCCATCACATCTATCTCAGCACGTCCATGATCCCATTGTTCAAACCAACACATATGTGATCCACAATCACAAACCCTATGCACATAGCATGGGGGCAGGTCATTAACCCTACTCACTTTTTCACATGCGTGATCTCAACCATTTTTGAGGTCACATGTCACTTGTATATATGATTTGATTTGATACACCTAGTATTTTGCCCCCGCGGGTAATCATTTCTCCCCACTACTGCATCCTTGGCTGGTGGGCTCACCTTTATTTGCAACCATTTTTTAACCTAGTTATTTCCTTTGACCATTCCGGAGTCCTTATGACCTCTGTGTTTCGCACCATTTGCACCACCGGATTCATATTTTTGTGCCCATGATGATGCCTGAGATCATTTCTCGCTCTCACTAGGACCAATATCAACATTGTGTCCCGACACCTTGTCACCTCAGTTTGTGTGCCACATCAGTCATAGCCCGTTTTTGATATACCTTATATCATCGGATTCATTTTTTTGAGCCTGTGATGATGCTTGAGATCATTTCTCGCTCTGACCCCCAGATTTTTTTGGGTATTTTTTCCAAAGTGCCCCCTGTCACCTTGGTTTGCATGCCACATTGGCCGTTATCCATTTTTGACACTTTATATTTCGTCGGATTCATTATTCTGAGCTCATGATGATGCTTGAGATCATTTCTTTCTCTCACCTGGTACAGTTTCAACATTGTGTCCTGACACCTTGCTTCCTCGGTTTGCATGCCACATCGACCGCCATCGGATTGTTCCACATTTTTACATGAGCCATTCACTCCTGTCATACTGCAATTATTTCATTATTTTGCCACCATTCATTATCCCTCAAGGAGGCCCACCAGTGTTCCCCCCCTCCCTCGTTCTTGGTCATCATCAATGTTCTTCGATTGAGCACTTCCTCCTTTCCTGGCCATTCCTTTTATTCGGTATAATTTTATTCCTTTTTCGGGCCAGACAAGTCCTTTACGAAAAAGGCACTTAGGTAGTTTGTATTAAGCTCTTTTCTGACTCCTAAAACAATGAAAAGATCGTCGAGCAATCTTGCTTCCTTTCATGCTTGTTAAAGTACCTGAAAGGGCATCTATCTGGTATAAGTTTAACCCTTTTCTGGACCTGGTAGACTAATTACGAAAAAGGAATACTCTAGTCACACCGGCTAGAAGAGTTCTTCATTGCATCCTTTTATGCTTCTTCGGGCCTTGGAGACTAGCACACGAAAAAGCAACCCCCTGGAGTCTTCTTATCGCTTTTAGACTCTCCAAAATTGAAAGCAACCACGAGCATGAACTGTCTTGGGCTCGTACAAATCCAGATGACAGTACCATTTTACACACACTTCTTCTAGTTCCCTAACCCGTGAAGAAGTCCCCCCGTGCCTCTTGGCACTATGATCGATCATCTCGGCAGCACCCCCAATCAGGTCGCCTTTGTTTAGAGTAGTCTGCAGTCTCCTGCCCTTTTACACCAGCTTGAGTATCACTCATCCCAGTCACTATCCTTGATCCAGTAAATCTATGATCCCTTTCCCACCAATCAGTTTCATATGCTGCCCGATCGTCCCCGCCATCATACTCTGAACAAAGGAAGTTTGAGTCTACCCACTCTACTTGCCTAGTTATCCCCCAGAGTCTGACAGTCCTACCATCAATACTCTCACACTTCGATTCTTCACCTCGTGCTCCTAAGGAAACATCATTCCCTTGCTAGTTGCAAGTCTCCCTCTGTCGACGACAGCCCCTCTATTCCAGAGGATAGACCCAGAGGTCCCTGCGCCTTGGACCCATCACCATCTGTGGTGAGTGCCTACCGACCATTCTGAGAGGAGTCATCATTGCCTCTCTGAGTGGTTGTTTCTCACATGCTTGACTTCAACACCTTGATCGCATCGTTGAGAATCGTGCAGGGTTTATATCCCTTCAGTTATTGGTCGAAGACCCTGGATTTCCCCCGACTCTAGCACATTGGTGAGTCACTTCGGAACACCTAGTTATATGTTCCCATGGATGTCCAGGTTGCGTTGGCGATTGTCTTCGGAAGCCATCCAGTTATATGCTTCCTTGAGTACCCAGTTCAGTTCCAGTTCAGTGTACCATTGAGGACATGACTCCCCGTCACTATGCTCCAACAGCTCATCAGTTCCTCTAGTACCACACTCAGCAGCACTGTTGTTATTCTAGTGTATCAGTTCTTCAGCTCAGACATGGTCATCCTAGCAGTATGTCCCAAATTTGTGTCCCCTCTAGACCCTTATGATGTACACAGTGGTTCTCTATGTATCCTACAGGTCCCCCTTTTCGAGCCTCACTGTTATTTTTTATGTATCTTGATACGAGCATGGGTATGGCCGCCTCGTCCATATATTGAGATTCTTCCTCATTCTTTATTTGAGGCCATGTATATTTTAGGTCCCCATATTTTGGACCCCCTTGTTATTATTGTCATATATCTTGATACGAGCATGGGAATGCTCGCCTCGTCCATATGTTCAAATGATTCCTCATTCATTATTGAGGTCATGTACTTTCAATTTTTGCAGTTTGTTCGGGACCGTTGTTTCGGGCTCTAGTTCCTTTCTTCTCTTCTCCACACCCCAAGAAAACCATAAAAGACTTATGATGTCTATCGGCCATACGATGAGCTCCTACCCTCACACATCAGGGGGCAATCTATTAACACCCAAAAAGTGCTCACTACCTCATCTACCCCATTGCATGACTCATTTGTCCATATTTCCTACCATATTTGCCTCCAAAACCTTAAAATCCCACTAAAAAGCCTCCAAAAGGCCACAAAACCATTAAAAAAGCCTCCAAAAGGCCAAAATACCTCTTTTTCCACCAAAAATAATCCAAAATTCCTCCAAAATAGCAAAAACCCTCTAAAAAGGGAATAAAAAATATAAAAAAGGAGGGAAAAAGGAGGCAAAAACCCTATACAACTGACTTAAACCATATGGTTCCCAAAACCATGGGCCAGCACTCCACCACTAAAAACCCATAAATAGGTGATGGAGGCCCCTCATTTCATATCCACAGTCAAATACACCCTTACTCTGCCAAAATCACTCTTGAAATCCTGGCTCACCCTTGAGCTACTTTCACACTTGAGTGCCCCTTTGGCCCATTTCGAACTCTTTGGAGAAAGAGAAAGGACCAAAGCTGGAAGCTTGGAAACAACCCTCCTGGACTACTGCAAGAGCTTCACCAACCTCTACACCTGAGGTAATCTTTAATACAAAAAGAGAAATCTTTTGCCATATTTTCATGTTTTGTTATTTTTTTTAATGCTCATGCTAGGTTAAATTTCATATTGTTTTAGTGCTTTAATTTACTGTTTATTGAACTGCTACTAAGGAGTCCCTTCTCCTTAGTAGGTGTTCATTTGCACAAGCTGGGGTGAAAATCCTAGCTACAGGAGGATTTGTCTCTCAAGCTTGGGTTTCATCAAGAAAACTCATCTTCCTACTATCCTCAAGCGAATGGTCAGTTTGAAGTAGTAAATAATTCTTTGAAGACCATTCTTCAACATACCATCCAACAAAGCAAGACTTATTGGCGTATCATGTTATATCCTACTTTGTGAGCATATCGAACCGCAGTTAAGACTGCCACTAGGTTCTCACCATTTTAGTTAGTTCATGGTGTGGAGTCACTCTTACCAATTGAATGCAAAATCCCTTCGCTCAAGCTAGCCATAGAACTCCTCCACTGCAGTAGCTGCACCCACTCACCAGGAACACCCACTACATGGCGCTGCATAGCCTCAGGTAGTCAGGCTACCTCTATCAGTGGTAATCGGGAAACCATCTGTGATATGTTGCGTCGCAACGTCTAGAGTGTGTGCCATGCTGCACCATCTGCTACCACCTCATCTCTACCCCGACGACCATGTCTCAGGAAGCCCTTGGGTCTCACTGGGCCTTTTTGTGCGAGAAAACAATCACCCATTAGCACATGAAATTGCCACCAAAAAGATTTTTTGCATTTCAACTATAATACAAAAATCCATAAAAATTTAATAAACACAAAACCAAAAGACTACTCACCGATGTCTCCGAAGGCTGCACCTAGTGGGAGCGGCATGTCACGGTCTTATCTGAAGTCTATCCCCGCATAGGGATAGTCCTCTATCGCGATCACCTACCGGTTCCACCAGCGGAAGAACTCCTCAGTATATGGCGATGCCATACGGCCACCACCCTGTCATGTCAATATCTCATCCCACCGAGTCGGGGCTGAATCTCGGAGACTGTGAGGCAAGACATCCACCCTTGGGCTAAGTCCTAGAACACTCTCTAAGAAGAAACTGCAAAGGATGCTACCATACCCAAAGTTTTTGGCCTTACCCTCTTTACATTCCATCAGTTGTGTCTTCATAGACACCAACAGAGTAGTACACCAATCGAATATAGTAGGCTGCAAGCATTTTGATGCATAGAACATCACCGGTCTGGATGCCTGATGTAATGCTTTGGATCCCGTGATCCATACCAGAGTAGCCACTATGATCTTTGTGCTTAGGTCCACTATGAGGTTGATCGGCACTTGGCTTCCCACTGCTCATGTGTTGGCAGGGAAATACTGCGCTATGTACTCTTGCACAGTGATCCCACCACCCACGGTCTGTGACCGAAGACTAGCCACCTCCCCTCTATGGGACAAACCGGTAATGAAATAGATATCCTCTACTTCCAGTCAGTGTTTTCCCATTGAGGATGAAGTGTTGAGCATCCACATCCCAATAGTTGATCAAATGACGGAGTAATAGGTTTTGGGCCCTTAAACTCCCGAGACTCCAGTATTTATATAAGCCACATGCTTGCAATGCTTGGTGTGCTTGCAAATCATTGCGCATGGCCTCATCTACCTGGTCATGCTCTCTTTCCCTCCACTCTAGAACCATCCTGGAGTGCAAAGCAAGAAATTTTTAGTCAAGTTTATATTTAAAAACTTCTTCATGGTCATACCCGCGGGCTAAATTGTAGACAATGGCGGGTAGACGTGGGCAGTCAGTTTTTTGACTGCACATTTGGTGCCCTACCCGCGACCCGCATACTTATAGCCTGTGGGTAGCACCGAAGCCATTTAGGGCTTAGCCAAACAAAAAATCCCACTGACCAAAATTGAAATAAAAGCACTTAAATGAGAGGTATGGCAGTGACCACTAACCTGCTCCGGACGGTTCACTGAATGATCGCTTGTAGCTCCCATGATCAACACTCGAAGTTTCAGGTGAAAACTTACTACTAAACTCCGAAATGGTGAATAGTGCAAATGAATTGAAAATTACAAATTTTATTACTATTTATAATTTTCTGGACCCACTTTTCAATAGTTTTTGTCATTTTTGACCCTTTATGAACTAATATCGTGTCATGGAGTAGTGTTTTTTCAACAGATTTCCTCGGTGAGAGTTGTTCTGAACCATTTCACACCTACGACAGGTACATTTCACACCTGGCATATAGGTTAGATGCCATTTTCACATGCATTATGCATTTGACTTGTTTACCATTTTCATAAACCCTAGGTACAACTCCACTTCATGACTGACACGGAACCTTCACACTGTTATAGAAGTGTCGTTATGTGGCGGTAGGGCTTTCCTGAAAATGGGTACCCTACTCAGAACCCCTTTATGCATTTTGGTGCCCATGCCATTGTTTGTTCTTAGGATTGGGAGTCCTTCGTAGTTATTCCATGACGTTGCAATAAAGACTCATACTCTACTTTGTCTTATGCTGGCCATCTCCCTTAAGGACTCCCCTCAGTTATATCATGTTGTGATTGCATTGCATCATCCTGCTTGTTGCTTGAGCCTTGTGCCGGATCCCGCTTACTCAATTGTTAACCTGGTTCCTGAGCACGTTTCCCTGTCGAGCCCTGCAAAGCTTATATATTTTCCCTTCACAATTTGATGACCTTTCGACCCTGAGGGAACGCACCCCTGTGTGTCCACATCCTGCACGCACTTCCTTGCATTGAGCATATGCATGTTCCACTGCTTGGGACTAGTCTGCTAGCTATTTGACACTCGTTCCCTCACCTGTTGTACTATGAGCAATTTTATTCTTTTTCAAGCTTTTCACAAATATGAAAAAGACCAAAAGAAATAAAATATTCCAAAAAGCTGGACGGGATTATGGTCACTATTTCTTGTTGGCAGATGTTGTGTCTCCTTTGAACAAGGCATTCATTCCACTTCACACATTATGAGTTGGGACTATAGTTGGGCCTTAGGAGCTATACTTGTTTCTCAGTTTTCTCCACTGATTGGTTAAGCTTCCAGTCATTATGGAGCCCTCTGTAATGCCTTCTGCATTGCACAGTTTATGTCAAGTCTATGCTGCTTGAGTCTATCCATCTGCTCATGCTCTTGTTCAAAGGATGTCCTAAAACCAGTGTCAGCCGCTCCTCATATCTCTTGACTATTACATGTTGGCCATCCTTATTGAGTCAGTCCATTTCACCTGAGATCTTCCAAATCTTTCAACATTGCTAGTACCTCGTGCTAGTTGATGGGGGGTGCCTTAATGCCCTCCTTCCAGGGAGTCTCATTCCATCGACTTCAACTCATTTATTCTGGGACTTGAGGCTTAGAGTTCGGTTGAGTACCTTGAGGCTTGCAGTCATTAGTGGCAGGTTCTCTCGCCATCGACAGTTTTGGGAATACATCAATGTCCCCTGATCGATGGATTCATCCTAGTGTTTGACTTTGACCCATTTATTCACACTCTGATGATTGTACTCTGTGCCTTGATTCCCATTTTCATTATTGGTGGGTCATCTCGCATCTGTTAACGGTATACATCATTGACCGATAATTAGATGATGTCTCATCAGGTTCGACCCCAACTCCTTTATTCACTTGATGGGACTTGCACTATCGAAGAATTGTGTAGAAGACCCCAGGTGATTGTGGCATCCAGTATGCTACATATGACTTTGACTTTACATCTGAGATATCACCTCTCAGGTTTCAGCAGTTTGTACCTCGAGTTTGCACTAGTTGTCTTCTTTTCAACAGAAGACCATATCTTATTGTAGAGGGATCATGGCTATGATCACTTGTGACGTATATCCATTATGTATTGCCTATTCATGGCCATTGTATCAGATTGTTGTACTATACCGACATGTATTCAGAGATACTATTGTATTATGATGAGTGAGTTGTTCTTTCCACTTGTGTCCCCATCACTCCACTTATGAGTTTTATAATGTATCTTGGCCATCATAGCACTTTCAGTCTCTGACCTCACACATTAGGGGGCATCTATTACATAGAAATCTTCCACCCTGTGAGCATCAGCATTGTTTGGCCTTCAGGATCCATTTCAGTGACTCAGATCCATTTTTATCCTTCAGTGATACCAGTTTGTCCTATTTTTATTCCTACCCACCTGTTGCATCTTTATAGCAGGCGTACCCATGAGTTGTATCCCTATAGCCCGCAGGTATCATGTAAAATGGTAAAAACAACTATTTAATCACCTTTTACTCCCAAAAAATGGTCATTGGGTGACCTTTGGCTCTCCATCTGCCCAACTAACGCCTAGATGTGTCCTTTCACCTACCTTTGAGAGGAATTTATATTGAGCACATATGGCTTATTGTTAAAATTCAATATGCTAAGATAGAAAATAGTAGCATTACATTCCATTTCACAATAATAGCATATACAGGATCACTGAAGAAACAACAAGCACAGCATAAACACAACAGACAGAGATTTATCCTGGGAAACCCTCATGGGGTAGAAAACCCAGCAAAGCTTCCTCAATATAGATGACCAGCAATATACAAAGATGAAACCCTGAGACATGATCTCCTCCTCCACAATAGCAGACCTCTCCTCCACAAGTGCGCTATCCTCAAGTGTGTGAGTGTATCAAATGAGGAATACACCTCCTCTATTTATACACTACTTTGATATGTATTTTACACAAGTACATGTAGGCTCGTATTTAACGATTAGGTTAAATACCACATTATAACTGACTGGGCCGACCCCCACATGGTGGGTCTAATAACCCTAGTTACCACACCCAACTCGGAGGAATAAACATCTCCAGATTTATAGTATAATCACATCGGAGGTATGGAACATCTCCGGAATAAATAATATACAAATATAATATTCTTTGAAGTTACAATATTTCAACACTCCCCCTTAACGAGAAGGATATTATAACAGTATCTACACGAGCAAGGAGTCATCAACATCATACATGATACATCTATAAATCATTGGAAGCTTTCTCAACATCATCAGTAACTCAAGCAGTTACTGGAACATCTTCAATACTGGAACATCAACATCTTCAGTACTGAGTCTTTATCTTCTGCAGCACTTGAACAACTACAACAACATCAACATCTGGATCCTCACGATCATCAGTATCGTCATCTCACGATCATTAGCATCGTCATCACACGATCATCAGCATCGTCATGACACGATCATCAGCATCGTCATCACACGATCATCAGCATCGTCATCTCACGATCATCAGCATCGTCATCTCACGATCATCAGCATCGTCATCACACGATCATCAGCATCGTCATCACACGATCATCAGCATCATCATCTCACGATCATCAGCATCATCATCTCACGATCATCAGCATCATCATCACACGATCATCAGCATCGTCATCACACGATCATCAGCATCGTCATCACATGATCATCAGTATCGTCATCACACGATCGTCAGCATCGTCATCAACACAGGTATCCATAACAATACAAGTATCCACATCATTAGTACAAGTATTCATGCCAATACAAGTATACATATCATCAATACAAGTATCCATACTGATACAAGTAATCATGTCATCAATACATGTATCCTACCGATACAAGTAACCACGTCATCAATACAAGTATCCATACCGATACAAGTAACCACGTCATCAATACTAGTATCCTACCGATACAAGTAACCACATCATCAATACAAGTATCCTACCGATACAAGTAACCACATCATCAATACAAGTATCCTACCGATACAAGTGGCCACATCATCAATACAAGTATCCTACCGATACAAGTAACCACATCATCAATACAAGTATCCTACCGATACAAGTAACCACATCATCAATACAAGTATCCTACCGATACAAGTAACCACATCATCAATACAAGTATCCTATCGATACAAGTAACCACATCAAAAATCACTTTCTCGGAGACCATACGTCTACGGATCAATTCAGGGACCGAAGTCCAGGGATGATACAATCCCCACTTCTCGGAGACCATACGTCTACGGATCAATTCAGGGACCGCAGTCCGGGGATGATACAATCCCCACTTCTCGGAGACCTCACGTCTACGGATCAATTCAGGGACCTAAGTCCGGGGATGATACAATCCCCACTTCTCGGAGACCTCACGTCTACGGATCAATTCAGGGACCTAAGTCCGGGGATGATACAATCCCCACTTCTCGGAGACCTCACGTCTACGGATCAATTCAGGGACCTAAGTCCGGGGATGATACAATCCCCACTTCTCGGAGACCTCACGTCTACGGATCAATTCAGGGACCTAAGTCCGGGGATGATACAATCCCCACTTCTCGGAGACCTCACGTCTACGGATCAATTCAGGGACCTAAGTCCGGGGATGATACAATCCCCACTTTTCGGAGACCATACGTCTACGACTCTCTTTAGGACTGAAAGTCTAGGGATGATCCAATCCCCTCAACTGTCCACTAAGGACTTCATTCTCGGAGACCTCACGTCTACGGCTCTCTTTAGGACTGAAAGTCCAGGGATGATCCAATCCCCTCAACTGTCCACTAAGGACTTCATTCTCGGAGACCTCACGTCTACGACTCTCTTTAGGACTGAAAGTCCAGGGATGATCCAATCCCCTCAACTGTCCACTAAGGATTTCATTCTCGGAGACCTCACGTCTACGACTCTCTTTAGGACTGAAAGTCCAGGGATGATCCAATCCCCTCAACTATCCACTAAGGACTTCATTCTCGGAGACCTCACGTCTACGGCTCTCTTTAGAACTGAAAGTCTAGGGATGATCCAATCCCCTACCTGTCCACTAAGGACTTCATTTTCGGAGACCATACGTCTACGGACCTATTCAGGGACCGAAGTCCAGGGATGATACAATCCCTACCTGTCCACTAAGGACTTCATTTTCGGAGACCATACGTCTACGGATCTATTCAGGGACCGAAGTCCAGGGATGATACAATCCCTACCTGTCCACTAAGGACTTCATTTTCGGAGACCATACGTCTACGGATCTATTCAGGGACCGAAGTCCAGGGATGATACAATCCCTACCTGTCCACTAAGGACTTCATTTTCGGAGACCATACGTCTACGGCTCACTTTAGAACATGTGTTCAAGGATGATACAATCCCCACGTGTATTCTCATCAATACAAGTACAAGTATCCTCAACCATACACGTACATTAATCAATACATGTGTCATCAAAAGTATGTGTTCTTACCAATACATCTTATCATCAAAAGCATGTATTCACACCAATACATCTATCATCAAAAGCATGTATTCTTACTAATACATATAACATCAAAAGCATGTATAAGTAAAACTAAGTATTCTAAGTATACGAGTCCTAAATCTAAATATTTCCAAGTATCTAGGTGTAGAGAACAGGTTACCTCATCATCGACCTTGTTGTTCGATGAGACAATCTCATCATCAGTGACTATACTACTCCCCCTTTCGAGGAGGGTCCTTTTGAGCTACACCAAGCTTGTCTCGAAAGTATTCAAATTTCACTCGAGACAGAGGCTTGGTTAGTATGTTGGTAAATTCTTCACTCGAGGTAGAGGTTTGGTTAGTACATCGGTAACCTTTTACGAATTCAAACTTTATAGTTCCTTTCTGTGTCATATCTTGTTAGATCCCTATGATCTTTGACTTATCATGGAACACTGGATTCTATGTCATCTTGATACAACTCTATTTGTCACATAGGATCACAGTTGGTTCTATCTCTAAGTCAAACAATCCTGAAGCCAAACTTCTTCACAACTAGCAGAGCAAACAGCCATATATTCTGCTTGTGCTGAGAGCCACACTAGACTTCTTCCAGCTAAACCACGAGATCATGGCTAATCCTAGACAATAACATCCTCTTGATGTGTTCTTCTTGTCTAATACACTTTCTGCCCAATCAGCATCTGAGTAGCCATCTGAAGTCATAATCTCCAAGATAGCACAGATCAAAGTCTATCGTATCCTTTAGGTGCCTCATCACATGCTTTGCAACTATCAGGTGAAAACATCTAGTTTCCACTAGATACTGACTCAAGGTATTCACAACAAAGCATATATCTAATCTAGTATATGTTAGAAACATCAATGACCCAATAATTTGACTGTACAGAGTTATATCCACTAACTTTGATGAGTTATCCCCTAACAGCTTCAAGTTGGAATCCATAAGAGTGGCCATTCCAACACCTCAAGTCATATTTCTCATCATACTTTCCCTGGTTGAGAAATATTCCTTCTGAGCCTTGCCATACTTCCAGACCTAGGAAGTAAAGCGTCAATTTGAGATCTTTCATTTTCATTTCTGCATTGAATGATCTTCTGCATATCTATATGTGCCATCTCTCGTTAGATGGGTCTACTAATATGAGCCTTAATATCATTCGAACTCTGTGGTGAGTTCCTTCTTGCATCCATGTCATTTGTGTATAGAAATCATATTCAACCTTGTAGCAAAGGTTGAGATCCACATCACCCATTTAAGCTTATCAATTTATTATCGATCCTAGGTACCTATACAGAACCTGATTCACACTTCTTCTTTAATTACACCATACTTGGAGCAAACATCTTGTCGTGATTCTCTTCCCCTTTCTAAGATAATCTTCTAGCCATGAGCCTTCTATATTTTGTTTGATTTGTAAATCTTCTTGTTTGAACATCCACCACTTGTACGGTGTCCATCATTCTTCATGACCTTTCCTTTTATGTTTGTGTGGCTGCCTCCCGCTTGATCTTCTGTATGTCTTTTGAACTTCTATTCATTCTGTACCACTGTGCATGCTCAAGAGTCATCCTCATGATCTCATACACAAACATACACTCATTAGTATATTCTAAATGCTATCAAAACATTATAGTACTAAATAATCTTGAAAATGTATAGTCATGATTATAGTTAATAAACATTAGTATTCAAGATTTCAGGGAAGTCTTCTTTTACTCATGCATATCATCAATCAAGATAAAAGATATAATATGCATAATCCCTTGATTACTAACTTTATGAATAAGCATAACCAATCATTCCAAGTATACTTATATAAGGGATCCTAACACAAGGTAAGATTCATGGGAAACATACCTGGATTAGTATATCTACTTGGTTATGTACAACATACCTAAACAATCTCTTCAATGATTTAGAGATCCTGAGCTAGAACCTGCATGTCTCATAGGTTAAGCATAATATAACAAAGTCATACATACCTCGTAAGTAGAACAAAGATTATGGATGAGTCTTTGTCTTCATGTTTTCATGGTCATGGAGCCTGATTTGTCTTTTGTGATGTACCTGTATCTTGTTAGTAGACAACATCAACCTCACACAACATCATAATGCATTAGTACAATCATAAGTGTCAACACCCTAACCAATGAATATCTTCTATCATGCATTCATAATTTTGTTAAGGTGATACAACAAATCTAAAATCAAGATTGTACTAACCGTAATAACATGAAGACAAACATACCATAAACTTAAGCATGAACAAATCTCAAAACATACCTCGATGAGTCATACCTCTCGAGATCGCATGTAATCTCCTTATGTAAAGCCTTAGCCTCATCTCCCTCTGAAACAGTAACTCCTTCACTTATGCAGGTGACCAATCCATCTTCTTCTAGGATTAACCCTATCCACTTGATTTGCAAGAACTGGACCTGGAGATGGATATGGGTTTGTCAGAGAAACCCCAAAAATTCAAACTTTGAATTTCAAACTTCCGAAAGGATAGAAATATGCGCCTTGATGAGCTAATAAAACTGATATATTCAGAATTCTAAAACTGCAAAGTTTCACTCCTCAATTTTGCCTTTGAAATTTCAGGATTCACTGGACGTGACCCTGAACTGGGGTTTTGTGAATCCCACTCTTCTTCTCAATCAAAATGTTTGATCCAAAGCTCTAAGATTCTATTTTTCTGAGGAGCTTCCAGCCATGGTCACAGATTTCAAAAATTCCCATTTTTACAGAAGCCCTAATTTTCCACTTTTCTGATCAAAGTCCCGAACTAGGGTTTGATCAAGCCCGGACTTCTGCCCAACCAAAAAATCTGATCTTGGTCTCTAAATTTCTATTTTGATGAGTAGCATTCAGCGGTGGTCTCCGTTTACAAAAATTCCAACTTTCTTCAAAGCCCTAAATTCCGGAAGCCATGAATGAAGGTATTCAAAAATAATTATGTTTTGACAGAAATATGTACCTGATTGTTTCTGGTGTAACTCCAAACTTTTCAATCCACAGGGTCTGAAAACGTTTTCTGAGATAGCCTGACCTGTTATCTTTCCATCCTGACAGGTCTGACCTCAATTGGATTCTCTGAGAGAGAGTTATGTCAAATGTCGCAACGTGACCTGTTTTGGGATAAAACAGAAGAGCGAACTTGTACGGCGTGCCACGTGTCACTGTTTGAACTTCGGCCTCTGAAAAACTTTTCTGAGGTATCTCGGCCTGTTATATTTCCATCTTGACAGGTCTGACCTCAATTGGACTCTCTGAGAGATATTTATTCCAAGTGTCGCAACATGACC
This sequence comes from Larix kaempferi, assembly GCA_027924585.1. Classification (NCBI taxonomy): domain Eukaryota; kingdom Viridiplantae; phylum Streptophyta; class Pinopsida; order Pinales; family Pinaceae; genus Larix; species Larix kaempferi. The sequence continues at coordinate 4,166,661 of BSBM01000816.1, read as the reverse complement.
TGTTTATGGGATAATACAGGAGGGCGATCTTGTACGGAGTGCCACGTGTCGCTGGTTCAACTTCGGCCTCTGAAAACGTTTTCTGAGATAGTAAAGACTATGTACTACCTGTCACTTTTTATGAAATTTCATTTGGAGCTTCCTAGCCCAAGATATGACCTTTTTCCCAAGGTCACCTGATTTTGACTCAGATCTGGAAGAGGCAGAAACCCTTGTCTTCCTTCAGGTTAGCTCTGATACCATGTTAAAATTCAATATGCTAAGATAGAAAATAGTAGCATTACATTCCATTTCACAATAATAGCATATACAAGATCACTGAAGAAACAACAAGCACAACATAAACACAAGAGACAGAGATTTATCCTGGGAAACCCTCATGGGGTAGAAAACCCAGCAAAGCTTCCTCAATATAGATGACCAGCAATATACAAAGATGAAACCCTGAGACATGATCTCCTCCTCCACAATAGCAGACCTCTCCTCCACAAGTGCGCTATCCTCAAGTGTGTGAGTGTATCAAATGAGGAACACACCTCCTCTATTTATACACTACTTTGATATGTATTTTACACAAGTACATGTAGGCTCGTATTTAACGATTAGGTTAAATACCACATTATAACTGACTGGGACGACCCCCACATGGTGGGTCTAATAACCCTAGTTACCACACCCAACTCGGAGGAATAAACATCTCCGGATTTATAGTATAATCACATCGGAGGTATGGAACATCTCCGGAATAAATAATATACAAATATAATATTCTTTGAAGTTACAATATTTCAACACTTATGGACGGGAGGAAGAAGAGAATCGTAAGAGAACTCTAGTGGATTTTTTCCCTATCTTGAGTCTGCACTCATTGATCCTTGTAGTTGTGAACCAGTTATGTTCACCTTCCAAACTCCTTTCTAGTTTGATTTTTCCATTCTTGGAGGATTGAAGTGGTGAAGGAAAAAGTGGATTGATCTAGATCTTGGTTCAGATTGGTTGCTGGCAAGAGGTTGTATCACTTTGTACTTTTTCTTGTTCATTAATAGAAATACTCATATTCTCGTCCATTCATGGTGTGAATGTCATTTATTATACATTGGTTACATTTTCTTATGATATTATGGACCATTGTTATTGATAATGTTAATGTCAATTATATATTATATGTACTTGATGGATATTAGCTATCAAGACTAATTTGTAGATTTCAAGTGCGTGGATTGAAAGCTCCAACGGGGATCTACGTCAAACGTTGGATCGAGGTTGGTTACATTTCTCCATTATCTTAACATTGTCATTTATAATCGCATTGCTTTGACAATTGAGTAGATTTCTGGTAGTCATCTCTCTGTTGTGGTATTCCCAAGCCATAGTGAGTTTTCTCCAATACATGTACAGAGTCATATCCACCAACTATTATGAGTCATCAGCTAATAGCTTCAGGTTGGAATCCATGGGAGTGGCCATGGATTTACATTCCAACATGTCAAATCTCTTCAAGATTTCCACAGCATACTTTCCCTGGTTGAGAAAGATTCCTCTTGGGCCTTGCCTTACTTCCAGACCTAGGAAGTAATGCATCAATTCGAGATCTTTCATCTGAAATTCTGAAGAGAGCTTCTTCTTGTACTCGATAATCTGTTTCTCATTTCCAGTCAGAAATAGATCATCCACATATAACAACAATATGATAGGTTCATCATCCATAATTTTGAGATAAAGATTAGGATCAACTTTAGTCTTGGTAAAGCCCAAGCTTGTCAAGAAACTGTCAATTCTTCCATACCAAGCTCTGGGAGCTTGTTTCGACCCATACAAATCGTTCTTCAGTTTGCATACATGGGTTCTTCTATCTTTAACCTCAAGTCCTTGTGGTTGTTCTATGTACACTTCCTCCTCAATCACACCATTTAGGAAGGCTGTCTTCACATCCATCTGGTGTAATTCCCAGTTCATCATGGATGCAAGTGCCATGATGGTTGATGGGTCCATTTTTCAGGTATTTTGATAACCCTTTTTCCACAGTCCAGCTCAAGCAATGGTAACGAAATGCACTCAATTATGGGAAAAGTGTTTTACTTTAATGATTTAATGAAATTGTTTTTATGATTAATCTTGTATGTTAGAATGCATATCAATTAAACTGATTATATGGAAACCAAGCATGATTGAGCAGGTTCAGGTTTATTAAGGGAAGGACGTGTAGAAGACTAAAGGATTACCACAAGCTCGACGCTCTGTTTCTTGATCTATAGGGGACACACTCCCACTTTCAAGATGAATTGACACTTAGACAATCAGTTAGGATTAGAGTTAAATCGTATAAATATGGACCTCTCGGGTAGCGAGAGGTCCCTGCTGTTATTTTTTGTGAAACACATTATTGTTAACGTTTTCTGCACTATTGAGATACTGAAGTACAAACTTCCATTTTGACATGGATTTTACATATTAATGAAAGATTGATGATTAATTCCAACAAGCGTTTCTGAGTTTTTATTCTCTCCTGAGTACAGGTTGGGGAGGGCCCCTCCAACACGTAGGTCAGGAGATTCCTATCTACAGGTATTTTTTCCAAGTATGTGTTTTACATTGATGAACAATTCTATGATATATGGTAGCATTGAATGAGTCATTGTTTTCTGTAGTAGTTTAGAATGCATTCCGTAGTACAGTAAAACGATGTTAGTATGCCTGTAGGTTCGTTCTTGCAAATGCATATTTTTATCCACGATTACATGAGTAATAGCTTAGCTTTCAATGTCATGGTTAGATCTAGAGTTCACTGCAGTTTCTCATCGTGATTAGTTTCTTTTAACTTCTTAGTAGAAGATGGGTAAGCATTAGAATGATCGTATTTCAATTCTAGATTGGTAGAATAAGATAGATCAAGACTCAATTTGTGTGCGTAGATAGTAGTTACAGACTTCGTTTCCCCAATAGTAAAATAGCTCTGTTATGGTTATTTCATTCTCATCATTTAGTTATTTCAGCAGTTTAATTATTTCAAATAGATTTACTGTCTTTATATCTTTATTTCTTAGAACAGATCAGCATCTAATTACTTCAACATTTTAATTACTTAGAATAGATTCCCTGCTTTACTTCTCATAACATATTTACTGCTTTCAACACTTTAATTCTTTTAATCAGATTCATTGCTTTCCAGTATTCAATTTCATAGCGTAATCAGTTTTCACATTAAGTAGACAACCGTCACATTTAGTAGACAATCTTTAGAACATCGATACTGCCCTTTAAACTGTGACAAGAGATTATCCTATAAAGAGCATAGACAGTGCATGCATCTCTCAAGTTTGTACATTACCCGGGTTGACATTTAAAGTAGGTTCTTGGTATAAGCTACTGTCATTAGGAATCCATATTATGAGCTCACCACTTTTTGGCACTGCTGCCGGGGAGGTGCTAAATTTTTTAGGAGACATCACCTAAAAACCACAAAAAGGAAACAAAAATTACATAAAACAAAAACATAAATATCTTCTCACCAATGACTGCCTCGTCGGTAAAGGGATAGGTTTGGACGCTTTCTGCCCAAACATTCAATGAGCAACAACGTTAATAACAGTTCTGACCATTCTCAATATGAATTTCTACACTCTGAAAACGATACTGACTCCACATACCATGCAAACAGAAGCAACTTCACTACCAGTTCCATCTCAAACACCTCAATGGCAAATGAAGAGGAATAAGCTAAGGAGCTTTTCACTTTTCCCATTAGCATACCTCTCGAAGATGCCAGAATGAAGAACATCAATCCTAACAATCTGCCAAACTTTCATGGGTTGACTTCAGAGGATCCTGACACATTCTTGTTTGAATTTGAGGTAGTTTGCAGATCATTTGATTACACTATTGATGCACAAAAGCTTAGGATTTTTCCTTCCACACTAAAAGACCTATCACTTCAGTGGTTCATGAGCCTTGAAGGAAATAGTATCTTTAGCTGGGATCAAATGAAACAGTCATTCTTAGAAAAATATAGGGACTACTGCAAGGCCAAAGATACTAGGGATGAAATCTTTAGGATGCAACAAGGAGATAGAGAGTCATTAGAAGATTATGCCCAAAGATTTCAACTCAGCTACAAACAAGCCAGCCATTGCACATTGGATCCTGAATCACTAAAGCTTGTCCTTCTCTGAGGTGTAAAAGAGGAGAATTTTGAGGTCTTAAATCTCCTTGGAGATGGAGACATATTCCAAAAATGTTTTGACCAGATCCTGCAAATCTTCAAAAACTACTCAAGATCTAGGAAAACTAAGAATGGGACGAGGGATACACATACAACCACCAGTGGATCATCATCCTCACTTACAAAATCTGATTTAGGAAACCTGCTGGGTGACATGAAAACAGACATACTACAATCCCTAGCCATGCAACTTGATTCTCTTCAAATAAAAAAGAAACATGATGAAATTAACCAAGCCTTGGCAGTATTTTGTCCTCGTTGTAGGAAGAAGCATGAGAAGGGGCAGTGCACCTTAAAAACAATAGAAGTATGTGGTCTCTGCACCGATGACCATTCCACTGATAAATACCCCCTCCTACCCTCATGTAAGGCGGCCATTCAAGTCCCAGCAGCTGAAGGAACTGTAGAACAACTCTATTTTATAAATCAGAGGAGGAATAATTTTGCTAGGCCATATCAACAGAGCAATCAAACTTACTATAATCAAGGACAACCAAATTGGAACTCTGCACTGACTCCATGGCAAGCACAACCAAATCAAAACCAATGGCAACAAAACCAACAAGCATATCAACCATCCTATCAACAGCCATATTATCCACTATCTTATCCTCAATACCCCCCACCGTTTCCATCCACCACAAACTATGCAAACCAGTACCCACATCCATCAAATCGGAGGGCACCATTACAATAGGCACTCATTATGCCACCCCCACAACCTCAACCACCTCCCAGACCTCCACCTATTCTAGCCCAACCAATTCTAAATCCTAATAATAACCAGCCCCAACAACAGCAACAGGCTTACAACACTGATATCACACAATTCCCAACTTATGTTGTGGACACCATAGAAATAAATGAAATAAACCTACGATCTGGAAAAACGTTGCAGAATACACCCCCACACAACATCCAACAACCTGTACCTGAAGCTTAGGACCACACATCAGAACCCTATGTTCAGCATCCTAATGAACCAGAACTTCGTGAGGAAGAAATTATACCACTAACACGAAATAGAAACCCTCCATTTCAAGAAGATCTTGTCCGGAATACAAAAGAAGAGGAAGAGAATATAATCTTAAACGAATTCAAACACTTAAACATCCAAATCCCAATTTTACAAGCCATAAGGGATGTGCCCATCTGCAACAAATTCATTAGAGAGAATTGCCTAAAGAATCTAGGAAGAAGGAAGCGTGACCCACCAACTATCAATGTAGTGGGACAATTGGCTGATTTGATGCTAGGTGTCATAATAAATCCTAAATATCTTGATCCTGGTAGTCCTGTAGTAATTGTCACCATAAATAACAGGCAAATAAATAAAAGCTTAATCGATCTAGGAGTTGCAATCAATGTCATGACTAAAGAAACCATCTTATACCTAGGACTCCAATCAATGGTAAGACTAACTACAACAGTACTCCAACTAGCAGACACGTCCACTGTGAAGCCCGAAGGAATGCTAGAAGACATCATGATAAATATCGAGTCCTGGGAATACCCAGCTGATTTTATAATAATCGAAACAAAAAGCAAACTTAGTGGCTATCCAATTATCCTGGGTAGGCCTTGGTTAGCAACTGCGGACGCTTACATAGGTTGCCGATCAGGAAATATGTCAATCACCAGTGGACACACCAGGAAGAAGATAACAATCTACCCACCAGCAATGAAATCCTCAGAGTTAGAATATCAAAATTGGACTGATGATTACTAGAACACACCAAATCAAAACCTCCAACCTATCCTAACAATTGATGCTGCAATATCAATAAAGGAAATAGATTAAGATGGGCATATAGATAGATTTATACAAAATATATCTCCTAACAATCATGTTATTCAAGAATTTTTTTCTACAAAAACATGTGAAAGTTCAAAACAGAACATGGATGACTTATGGACATAAGTGCTGCTAGAACAGATTGAGAAGGTAAAAGTCGTGAAAATTAATCCTGGCAAGACAGTCAACATAAATTCCAATTTAAAACCAGAGCAAGAAGAGAAATTGATGAAGATACCAACACAACAATGTAAAGCATTTGCCTGGACATATACAGATATGAAAGGAATGCATCCTGATATCTGCAAACACTACATTTACATCAAAGAAGGTTCTACTCCCATCAGGCAACCACAAAGAAGGCTGAACCCTACACTAAAAGACATAGTCAAAATGGAATTACAAAGTTATTAGATGCAGGGTTCATCTATCCAATATATGATAGTGAGTGGGTCTTACCACTAGTCATAGTGCCCAAAAAAGGAGGCAAATGGAGAATTTTTGTGGACTATAGGGAGCTGAATAAAGCAACAAAGAAGGATCATTTTCCACTTTCATTTATAGACCAGGTGCTGGATACATTATCTGGAAACAAGTACTTTTCATTCCTAGACGGTTTTAGTGGTTACAACCAAATTTTAATACACCCAGCTGATCAAGATAAGAAGACATTCACATGCCCATGGGGAACTTATGCCTATAGGGTCTTACCCTTTGGTCTATGTAATGCCCCATTAACATTTCAAGGGGCCATACTTAGTATTTTCTCTGATTTTCTGAATAACAAAATGGAAGTATTCATGGATGATTTCACACCTTATGGACAGAGCTTTGACCAGGCATTGGAAAACCTTGAATTAATATTGAAAAAATGTATTGAGATGAGCTTGTGCCTAAGCAATGACAAATGCAAGATGTTAATGGAAGAAGGAATTGTTCGAGGACATCAGATATCACAGAGAGGTATAGAGGTGGATCAAGCCAAAGTATCAGCAATCAAGACACTGCCCCCACCTGTCAAACAAAGAGATGTGAGAAGCTTCCTTAGACAGACAGGGTACTACAGGAGGTTTATTGAGAATTATAGCAGAATTGTTGCCCCCATGTTTGAACTTCTCACAAAAAACAATGATTTCATATGGACAAGCAACTGCATGTCAACGTTTGAAAGTCTTAAACAGAAAACCATCACAGCACCAATACTTCAAGGACCAAACTAGGAAATTCCATTTCACATTCACACCGATGCATCAAATAAAGAAATTGGATCTGTGCTTGGGCAAGAACAAGACAAGAAACCCTATGCCATATACTATATAAGCAAAAATTTGGCTGGGGCAGAACTCAACTACACAGTCACAGAGAAGGAATTTCTGGCAATCATACATGCAATCAACAAATTCAGGCATTACATTACAGGATACCAAAGTTTTATCTATACTGACCACTCATCGATCAAATATCTTATGAACAAGCCTAATACAAGTGCAGAATTATTCGATGGATGCTACTTCTACAGGAATTCGACATCACTATAATAGATAAACCAGGCAAGCATAATGTCGTAGCAGAATTTTTGTCAAGAGTAACACATGGGACAGATAATGAATTGGTCCAAGATAACTTCCCCGATGAGCACCTTTTTTCCATATCAATCAAAAGTCCATGGTTTGCTGACAGAGCAAACTATTTGGTTTTTGGGAAGTTTCCAGAACATTATAGTTATAAAGAAAGGACAAAAGTAATAAGACAAAGTGCCACATATACATGGATAGAGGGCATGCTTTTTAAACAGGGACTATATCAAGTACTTAGAAGGTGCATTAGGGAAGATGAGGTACATGACATAATGCATGCCACCCACAATGAACCCTGTGGAGGACACTACGCTGCAAAAACGACAGCCTACAAGATCTTCCAAATAGGGTATTATTGGCCAACACTCCACAGAGATGCTTATGAGTATGTGTCCCATTGTGATGATTGTCAGAGAATGGGAAAGCCAACACAAAAACAAGAAATGCCACTACACCCACAAATATTTTTAGAAGCATTCGATAAGTGGGGATTCAATTTTGTTGGCCCATTCAACCCACAGTCCAATCAGAAGAGCTACATCCTTGTATCCACTGATTACCTTACAAAATGGATTGAGGTAGCAGCACTGGCTGCTGCAAATGAAACCAGTGTGGCCAAATTCTTTACTGAGTAGATCTTTCACAGATTTGGGGTGCCAAGAGAAGTAGTTTCAGATCAAGGACCACAATTGACATCTAATTTAATTGAAGACTTGATGAAAAGAAACAATGTAAAGCACAGACAGTCATACTCCTACCACCCTCAAGGAAATGGTCAAGCTGAGGTAACCAATAGGGAATTAGAAAGAATCTTGACAAAAATTGTCCAAATTCACAAAAGAGATTGGGCTGACAGACTTAGTGAAGCAATCTGGGCTTACAATACTACATGGAAAACAACAACAGGATTCACACCTTATGAGCTGGTCTATGGGAAAAAGGTCATGCTACTAATCGAATTTGAAGTAAAAACATTAAGAGTTGCAGCCGATCTAAATATGAACCTATCAGACATTCAAAAAGAACGCATGCTACAGCTAAATGAACTGGATGAACACCGCCAACAAGCACTTACACATACTGAAATCATCCAACAGCAAAGAAAGAAATGGCATGACAAACATTTTAAGGATAAGAAATTCAAAGAGGGTGATTGGGCACTACTCTACGACTCCATATTTCACACATTCAAAGGGAAGCTAACCACTAGATGGCTTGGACCTTACAGTATACAGAAAATTTATGACAATGGGGCTGTGAGAATTATTACAATTGATGATGATGAGTTTCCCATGATCGTGAATGGGCACCGCCTAAAACTCTACAAACAACCAAAGTCCAAAGAGGAATTTACACAAGTACTCTACCAGCAACAATTGATGCTGATAGAGCATGCTCCAACACAGTAAGCTTCAGCACATTTCATGAAAAAAAAAAAACACACACACACAAAAAAAAAAGAGAAAACAAAACAAAACAAAAAAGAGAACAAAGGAATAATAGAAAGTACAGGGCATCAACCTATTCAAGCGAGCTTGCACAATAATTCAAGCGAGGCTACTAGCAATTCACGGGAGCCTGCAAAATATATCAAGCGAGGCTGCTAATCATTCAGGGAAGCCTGTCATCAATTCATCCAAGAAACAATTTATATCAAGCGAGGCTGCCATCAATTCAAGCGAGCCTGAAAAATAAATCAAACGAGGCTGCCATATATTCAAGTAAGGATGAAAGCAATTCATGCGAGCCAGCCACGTCTACATGCAAAACAAGTCTTCATCTACTACGGAATTCATCAAAGACACACCACGCCAACCTTTTTCAAACATATTCAAGAGAGCCTACAAAAGTATAGAAGGGAGCCAATCAGATATAACGATGCAATCATCCAAATATAAAGCACAATCGGGCACAATTTTCAAAAGCACATAATCAACAAATTCAAAATGTGCATAGTGGAAAAAGCACCCTACGCACGTAACTACTGACATGTAGAACTCAACTACAGACACCACCACGATTACTACAAAATCCATTGCGCATGAAAAATGGACCAGCTCATCAATGCAGGGATGCATACATACCAAGGTAATATCTAAATGATTTTATTTTATTTTTACGGTAAACCACTTTCCCATAATAGATTCGTTTCTAGTCAGCTGAGGACAGCTTCCATTTCAAATCGGCGACATGGTGGAATGACCTTCATAACTCATGATTGCTATGAAAGTCCCATCACCCTCAGCAAATCATGATCGCAACCTTCACCACATAAAGTACAGAGGTTGATCATAAGAAGGCAAAGATCAATCATGAAAGATAGGGGATTAGAAGTGGAAAGTACAGGTATGATGAAAAGAATAAGTGCAGAAAGGCAGTGAATTCGGGTGCAGCATATTTCATGATTTTGCATATAAGTAACCACCTGGAATTCCCGAGAAGCAACCACCATTGCATTCCTTGAGCCCATAGGCAGAGCCCGACCAAGTTAAAAGTATAAAACTGCATCGCAAAACCCTGGTCTGTATGGTTGTAGAGAAGATTCGAAAAAATGACGAAGGGTTTTAAAAAGAGTGAACCGGAAGATCACAGTGCCATTTATCAAAGCCCGAGAGTCCTACAAATTATTCGCAACTCAGGCTGGATGCCATTTATCCTTGGATTGAGAGGATACCACACAGGGGTATCCCAGGAGTTTGCAAGAAACTTCAAGCATATAGAAGATGAAAAGTACGTCACCCGGGTGAAGGGGTTATGCATAAAAGTGGATGAGGACATGATAGCCAAACACACTGGTCTTCGAATGGGCCTGCATTGGAGCAGCAACGACCGGGAGGGAAACCACACAGCAAAAGCAACATTCTTTAAGCATGGAGAAGTTTATGATGAGGACAAAAATGGAGTCAAGAGACCCTCCATGCCAGCACCATGGGATGAAATGGCCACAATTGTCCTAAGGTATATTACATGCACTGGAATATTAAGCTATGTTCCCATTTTCCATTTTCGTATTTTAGAGCTTCTCAAGCACAGAAGTCACATTTCATCAAACAACAATATTAGCATTCCATTTTTCCTGCTCCAATCACTAGCAGAGATGAGCAGGAAGGTGGCTAAGGGAAAAGATGATGCTTTGGCCCATCATGGGCTGATCAAACTAATAGTTGTTGAGGAGATAAAAGCTAAGATTCTAGAGCTCTCTTGAGAGGAGTTCATTGTGGTATCTGCTAAGGACGTTCAGAGAATGAGGACTACTCCCTTGCCACCTGAATCAAAAAGTAAGACCACCTCTGTATCAAGGGAAAAAAGAAAAATCGACTTGGACAGTGTGGTCGACACCTTGGTAAAAATAAAACACTCCAAAGGGGACTCCCCCAAATCAGACCTAGATATTCCTACCAGTAGTCAAGGGTCAAAGAGGCACAACAAGAGATTCACACAGGTATCTAAAATCCGAGTCTCCAAGGGGAAAGAAAGGAAACCCAACCCCCTGATTACCAATGTGTCTGATCATGACATTGATCCTTTTATAGATCAAAAGGATCCCACTACAGATGAAGAAGAGGACGAAGAAGAAAAAGAAGAAGAGGATGAAAAAGAGAAAGGGAATGAAGAGGAAAAACAGGATACAAAAGAAGAGATGGATAAAGGAGAAGGGCAGAGCTTATAGGAGCAAGGTAACTTTCAGGAAAACCCTCCAGAACGTAATGAAGACCCCAAGGTCATTTCCCACATCGCTGAAGCACGAGCAGAATTGGAAAGGCTCATAAATGAGTTGGCAACATTAAGAATTCAGCTAGGAATCCAGGCCACACCTCCCCCATTCTCAGTCGAGAAGACAAAAATCCTAAAGATGCACCATGCAGAAGAGCTCTGGCTGGCAGAACAGAAGAATTTAGAGCTGCAAGAAAATTTGGCCGAAGCACAGAGCAAATTGGCAAGGAAGGACCAGGAAATTATCAAAATTAAGGATGTTCTTGCCACTACTATCAGCATATATGAGAGAATGCGTGACCTCAGACCACCATCGGCGGTCTATGGAGTTTATTTACAAGAAAAATGGGCTGAATTCCAGCTTCAGAGATTGAAGAAAGATCTCCCTATAGAGGTAAACACTCCTAAGGAATTTATTGATGCATCATTGAACTCCGCAGAGATGGAGAAAGACCAATTGAGTGAGTTCGTCTTGCACAATTTCGTAGTTTCTGGCTTGCCCAGCTGGTCACCAAACCCATATGTGGGTGATTTCCAGTTAAGGGCATTGTGTTCGTGGATGAACCACAAAACTGAGCGAGCCTAAGACTATCATCTCTATGTGGCATCCAAATGGAAAACTCCATTAATGATCAGACCTGAGCCCACTCACCCTGAGGGAATAATTTATAATTACAGGATCCTCACTCAGGATGAGGAGCTGATACCCATTATCCTCGCAAAACAACAGGAAGCAGTGAGTCACTTCGAAATTACACTCTGCAGCATGCAAAAGGAAGTTGATGAGTCCATCAGGGAAAGGTGGAGTAGGGTGGCAAATGATCTAAAATGAAGAGAACTCCACTCTCCCCTCAGGCTTAAGGATGCTCTATTCAAAACCTTACTCTATAAAGAATCCCTAGCAAGAAACCAACTAAGGTGGATTTGGATGAGATTGAATCCTCCATTATTTCTTTCCCCAGTCCTCAAAGAACAAATTAATGAAGAGGAGGAGAGGAAGGCATGGGCCAGGGAGGATTGGAATTTTGGATATCTCAGACAGGCAGGGGCACCTAAGGTGGTAGCATGGGATATCAGGGAGGTCATCGATGAAAGGAACAGGTCAACCAAGGATGGGTGAATCCTTCAAGTAGGAGAGAGAATGATGGGTCCATTTTTCAAGTATTTTGATAATGCTTTTTCCACAGTCTAGCCCAAGCAATGGTAACGAAACGCACTAAACTGTGGGAAAAGTGTTTTACTTTAATGATTTAATGAAATTGTTATTATTATTAATCTTGTATGTTAGAATGCGTATCAATTAAACTGATTATATGGAAACCAAGCATGATTGAGCAGGTTCAGGTTTAAGGATTTTAGGTTTCCGTGGTTTGCAGTGTTTGAAAGGGTATTCTCAACCAAATCTCGGAGGACATTAAGTTCACTATGGATATTGAAGAAGATGGTAGCATCCCCTTCCTCGACGTGCTAATAAAGAAAAATGAAGATGGAACCCTAAGCCATGGTGTCTACAGAAAGAAAACCCACTCAGAAAATTACCTTCACGCTCACTCACACCACCACCCCTCTCAGAAAATTGGGGTAATCAACACCTTGGCTATGAGAGCTTTCCGCATATCTGACAAGGAGCATCTTGAAAAAGAGAAAGACCACTTAACCACCGTCTTCAGTAACCTGGGATACAAGAACAAGGACATCCATAAGGCAATGAAGAAAGCAGAAAACTGGACTCAACACACAAAGGAGAGGAAGACTCGCAAGGCTTTCCTCCCTTACATCCAAGGAGTAACCGACAAAATTGCAAGGGTGTTAAAGAAAAAAGAAGTTTGGACTGCCTACAAACCTATGGAAACCATTAGACAGAAAATGAGGTCGGTGAAAGACAAGGTTGATTGGCACCAGTATAAGGGGGTGTATAAGGTAAACTGTTCATGTGGAAAGAGCTATATAGGAGAGACAGGACGATCTTTTCAAACTAGATTGAAAGAGCATGGGGCGGACATAAGAAGAGAGAGGGAAAACACTTCCGCACTTGCAGAGCATTCCCTCAAAACAAAACACCAGGTCTGCTTGGAAAACGCAGAGGTACTCGCGGTGGAGGACCATTACTACAAACGAAGGGTGAGAGAGGCCTTGGAAATCATAAAGCACCCGAACAACCTAAATAGAGACGGGGGACTTGAAATAAGCGAGAGATGGCTACCTCTGGTAAACAAGGAAGGTAATGGATAAAACCAGGTATGTTTCTATAACTAGCACTTTCTGTGATGAGTATCACTAGCCTCCGACTCGTCTTATCCATTTCATCGGTGAGTTTTTATCATGAATTTTCATTGGTTATTTATAATTATTAATAATTGATTATTAGTATGACGGGTTGATTGTGAGACCTTTGAGTAATAAATACTATATAGTTTTATTTTATTATTGTGTTGGTCATTTAATTATACTTTTTAAATGATTTTATTATTGATAATCATAATTAGTTAGCTAATCTAGTATTAAGAATCAATTATTAAATAGTTAGCTATTCTTTAATTGGACCTTTATTGTTTTATAATTGTTGTATTTCATTAATAAAGGTTCTTAATAATCATTTGGACCATTAATAATTATTATTAATATTTGATTATTATTATGATTGTTTGAGAAATTAAGACTATATAGTTTTATTGTGAAGGTCTTTTAATGATTGTATTATTTATCAATTATTAATTTATCAATTATTAATTAGCTAGACCTTTTATTATTATATAGTGGCATTATTTCTTTAATAAAGGTTTTAATAATAATCATTATTTCAATAATGATTTTATTTTGATTGAACTTGTATGAATGATTAATAATTTTTGATTGATTTATAGAATTCGAAGAGGAAATTGGGAGAAATTGGAGAATTTATAGAACATCATAGTTGAAGTTGAATGTGAAAAGATGAAGATGTAGAAGATGAAAAGACGAGAAGATGAGAAGGCATCTCTAACTATTTTTATGCAGATTAGCAACTTCCTACAACATATTCTGTCCTGATGATGAATCCAGCTTGGGTTTCGAAACGTCGACTACGAAAATGACCACCGTGGATCATCCGAATACCCTTTCAAACAGGTTCAGGTTTATTAAAGGTAGGACGTGTAGAAGACTAAAGGATCACCACAAGCTCGGCGCCCTGTTTCCTGATTTATAGGGGACACACTCCCACTTTCAAGATGAATTGGCACTTAGACAATCAGTTAGGATTAGAGTTAAATCGTATAAATATGGACCTCTCGGGTAGTGAGAGGTCCCTGCTATTATTTTTTGTGAAAGACATTATTGTTAACGTTTTCTGCACTATTGAGATATTGAAGTACAGACTTCTAATTTGACATGGATTTTACATATTAATGAAAGATTGATGATTAATTCCAACAAGCGTTTTTGAGTTTTTATTCTCTCCTGAGTACGGGTTGGGGAGGGCCCCTCCAACACGTAGGTCAGGAGATTCCTATCTGTAGGTATTTTTTCCAAGTATGCGTTTTACATTAATGAACAGTTCTATGATATATGGTAGCATTGACTGAGTCATTGTTTTATGTAGTAGTTTAGAATGCATTCCGTAGTATAGTAAAACGATGTCAGTAGGCCTGTAGGTTCTTTCTTGCAGATGCATATTTTTATCCACGATTACATGTGTAATAGCTTAGCTTTCAATGTCATGGTTAGATCTGGAGTTCACTGCAGTTTCTCATCGTGATTAGTTTCTTTTAACTTCTTAGTAGAAGATGGGTAAGCATTGGAATGATCGTATTTCATTTCTAGATTGCTAGAATAAGATAGATCAAGACTCAATTTTTGTGCGTAGACAGTAGTTTCAGACTTCTTTTCCCCAATAGTAAAATCGCTCTGTTATGGTATTTTCATTCTCAACATTTAGTTATTTCAACAGTTTAATTATTTCAAATAGATTTACTATCTTTATATCTTTATTTGTTAGAACAGATCAGCATGTAATTACTTCAGCATTATAATTACTTAGAATAGATTCCCTGCTTTACTTCTTAGAACATATTTACTGCTTTCAGCACTTTAGTTCTTTTAATCAGATTCATTGCTTTCCAGTATTCAATTTCGTAGCGTAATCAGTTTTCAGATTAAGGAGACAACCCTCACATTTAGTAGACAATCTTTAGAACATGAATACCGCCCTTTAAACTGTGACAAGAGATTATCCTATAAATAGCACAGACAATGCATGCATCTCTCAAGTTTGTACGTTCCCCGGGTTGACATTTAAAGTAGGCTCTTGGTATAAGCTGCCCTCATTAGGCATACATATTAGGATCTCACCAATGGTTCTAATGGAAGTGTACCTTACAACTGGTGCAAATGTTTCTTCATAGTCAATTCCCTCTTTTTGAGAGAATCCTTTGGCCACAAACCTTGCCTTATACTTTTCAATGCTGCCATCCGCAACATGATTTGTCTTGTATATCCATTTGGAGGATACCACACTCTTATCATTTGGTTTGGGAATGATATCCCAAACATCATTCTTCATTATTGATTGGTATTCCTCCATCATTGCCTCCACCCACTCTTTCTTATGAGATCCCTCTTCATAACTAGTGGGTTCTTGATCTACAAGATCACACATCAAGGCCACATAGTTGGAGAATGTATTTGGTTTCTTTCTCACCCTAGTGGAGCCTTCAGGAGCTCCATACATTTATGCTCCTAGTATAATGTCTCTTGCCCATGCTAGTTTTGTTTTCCTTGAAAAATTCATGACAGGGGGTTCTTGTGGTTCCAACATGTCATGATCTTTAGGTGTTGTCTCTTCAGGAGTGTGTGCAGCTTCTTTGATTTGGGAAGGTGCCTCTTCCTCATATACTTCTTCATGTTGGCACTTCCTAGATCTCTTGAGGGCTGCCTATTCATCAAATGTAACATCCCTACTTATTTCCATATGATGGAATCCTGGGATGTATATTCTGAATGCTTTGGATGCATCACAATATCCAACAAATATTCCTTTCTTCCCAGAAGGATCTAGATTGGTCCTCTTTTCTTTTGGAATGTGAATGTATACTGGGCATCCAAATATCTTGAGGTGACTTACCTCAGGCTTCTTTCCTATGAACACTTCTTCTGGGATCTTTAAATCAAGAGCACTATGAGAGAGTCTATTCTGCACATAGACTGTTGTCCGGGTTTCTTCATCCCATAGATACATAGGTAGGTCTTGATCATGTATCATTGTTTTTACTGCTTCCATAATAGTTCGATTCTTTCTTTTCGCAACACCATTTTGTTGGGGATTGTAGGGAGTGGTTAGTTCCCTCTTGATTCAAGCTTCTTTACAAAAGACTTCAAAATATTTTGAAGTATATTCTCCACCATTATCTGTCATGAGTATCTTAATCTTCTTTTATGAATGGTTTTCTATCAAGGCTTTGAATTCCTTGAACTTTCCAAAGACTTCATCTTTTCCCTTTAGAAAATATATTCAAGTTTTCCTTGAGTAGTTATCAATGAAAGTAAGATAGTATTCATATCCACTCAAGGATGTGGATGGCATTGGTCCACATACATTTGAATGAATCAATTCCAATGTACTCTTAGTCTTTGTATCACTCTTTGGAAATGGGTTCTTAACATTCTTTCCTTTTGCACACCCTTTGCAAGTGCCATCATGATCAATATTTAAGTCCGGTAATCCTATGACTACCTTGCTCACATGAGGTAGTGCTTTGTAGTTTATGTGAGCAAGCCTTCTATGCCATAGATCACTTGGGATAGTGGCTTCATGAACAAGGGAAAATTCTGGATGGCCCTTGAGTTTGTATAGACCTCCTTCCTCTTCACCAATAACAATTGCATCCTCAATTGATTTTCCTTTGGGCCACATTAGTACTTTCCCATCTATGAATGCAACCCTATAACCTTTCTTATCCAAAGCAGAGATAGAGAGTAAGTTCTTCTTCAAACTTGGTACATATAAGATTTCCTTCATCTTCAATGGGGTTCCAAAATCAAGCTTGTAGCTTGCTTCACCAATTCCCTTGATGGGCTATTGATAGTCATATCCTAGAGATACCTTCTGTGGAGAGGTCTTCTCTTCAAGTCTTGAGAGAGTCTTCTTTTGTCCTGTCATGTGCTTTGAAGCACCACTATCAATGATCCATGTGTCTTCTCCAGGTGTCACAGACCCAGAGAGTGTAGAGAATAGAACATATTTCTCAGCATCTTCTTTTTCTATTTTAGTTCTTTTCTTTTGAGGTCTTTCCTGTTAGGAACCCATGTCTTTACTTTGTTAGTATATTGTTGTTGGATGCATATGCTTTGTAAGTCACCTCGTAGTATTTGTTGATCCATAGTTTATATTAGCCCATAGTATTGACCCATAGTATTGGACGCATATGCTTTGTAAGTCGTCCCATAGTATTATATGTGCCATGGTTTTGACTCATAGTATTGGTGCCTAGACTTAGCCCATGGTTTGTATTGACACATAATATTGACCCATGGTATTAGTGCCTAGACTTAGTATATAAGTGTGTGTTGAGGCCTATGAAGGCACGGTGAAGTTAATTGTATTGAGCTTGCTCAAAGGAGGTTGCCCCCTCGAAGTGGCCCGTGATCAATATAAAAGTGATTTTGAGTTCTATTATTTCTGATATCTCATGTATTTGCATTAATTAATTATTGTAGGTTCATCACATCTAGTATCAGAGCACTTTCTTGGGCTCGTTGGGTGGAATTTCTGCCAATTTTTTTTTCACATTTGTTGCATCTTCAGATTTGGGAATAATCTCTATCCGCTTAACTGTGGGAAGTACTTGGGCATAAGCCCTAAAACTCATTGTGAGGAGTACCATAGGAACCCCAAAGTAACTAGCCCATTGAGAGGACCTGCCAGCGAAAAGGGCAATGACCCCTACCTGATTGACTAGTTTTCACCCGTGAGGTAAACCAAGAGATATCATTTGTGGCAAAGCGGTTATCAATTTTGCCTGAGCCATGGAGTGAGGGGAACTACCCCAATACGCAAGCTGTCAGACAGCATTGGTGGCCTAGTGAAACACCTGAACTGTTAGGAAGCCGTACATACCTGGGGTGCATATCTATTTTCAGTTGAACTGTTGCTGATCACTTTCGCTCCAGATCCAGTCGCCATTTCAAATCCAACTGTTTTCGATCCCTTCCACTCCGGTACAGATCCATCTGTTGCAGATCCCTTCTGTGCCGCTGTTGCCGATCTATTTATAGAAAATAAATAAATAAATAAATTTTTTGTTTTTCGGCCATATCTCCCTTGTTTCAACTCTGTTTTCCCTGAAAATTCATTGACATCCCTTCAATCCCATTCTGCATATTTCATTCCTAAAGACCCTATCCCAAATTCCACTTCCCAAGACCAGAAATCCCACATTTGTCTATTTTTAGGGCTTGCCATAACTTCTTCAATTTTCACCCGATTGCCTTCAAATTTTACCATAGAGTTCCCACTTCTGAAATCCCCATTTTTTGCTTCCCTGTCCCTCAGAAAGTGTTGAAAACCTAGTCAATCCCCAATTACCCCTTCGAGTTTTTCCCAAATCCAAATTTTCCCTTACTAAATAAGCTTGTGTTTGTGTTTTTCTATCCATTCCCCCCCACACAAAAAAAAATTACCGGTTATGGTTGTCACTCGCACAAGAGAAAACACCATGGAGGAAGAACTTGTAGCCATCCAAACGAAACTCCAAGATCTTGATGAAAAATTTCTCAGCCTCCATCTTCAGCATTCAGCCATGAACAATAACCAACAACCAGAATCTTTTGCAGCCATCGGGTTCTCTTCTTCTAGCAATTTTCGTGGGCCGAAGCTTGATTTTCCTCGCTTCAATGGTACTGATCCGACTGGATGGATATACCGAGCAGAGCAATATTTCAGTCTGCATAATACTTTTGATGTCCAGAAAGTTCCACTTGCATCCTTTCATTCGGAACAGGAAGCCCTTCAATGGTACTGTTGGTACATCAAAGCTCATCCCGAGCCAAACTGGATAGATTTTTGCCAACTCCTTTTGCCACGATTTGGTCCTAGTGCTTTTGACGACTTCACAAGAGAACTCACTAAACTTCACCAAATTGGCACAATGAGAGAGTATTAGATGGAATTTGAGAAACTAGCCAATCACACAGAAGGATTGTCTGATGAATTCTACATGAGTTGTTTTATCAGCGGTCTCGAGGATGAAATACTCTCAGAGGTCAAAATGTTTTGTCCCAACACAATGATGGAAGTCCTAGGGTTGGCTAAGTTGGCCGAGGACAAGATCGTAGCTCAACAATGCTCCAAACCCACCTTTATTCCCTTCAGAAATATGGGTTCCCAACGACCTCCCATCACGCCTGCTCCTCAACAAACTCCTATCAAGCAATTGTCTGAAACAAATATGCAGGCACGCCGAGAAAAAGGGATTTGTTATAATTGTGATGAGAAATTTACTCGGGGACCTAGATGTGTTCAACAAAAGCTCTATCTCTTGGATGTGGATTCTCTGCCTGCCTCAGAACTTGATGAAGAAGCTCCAGATATAGTAGATGATCAAGTCGACATTCAACACCTGCCTGTTGACACCCCATCTCAGGATGACCCACCCAAGATCTCTTTCCATGCTGTAACTGGCGTCACCAGCCCACAAACAATGCGAGTTAGGGGATACTTCAAGAAGCTCCCTCTTACCATACTCATTGATTTTGGTAGCACTCATAACTTCATTGATCCTCGAATTGCCAAACAAGCTAATTGTTTTGTCCATCCTTGCTCCAACTTTGAAGTCATGGTTGCCAATGGGGGCACCTTACCTTGCAAGGGGAAGTGTCACAATGTGCGTATCTCTATGGAAGATTATAACCTACGCTCTCACATGTTTGCCTTGTCCTTAGGTAGATGTGATGTGGTTTTGGGCGTTCAATGGTTACGCACACTTGGCCCCATCTTATGGGATTTTGCTGAACTTTGGATGCAGTTTTCAGTCAATGGGGCACAACACAAATTTATGGGATTACAACCAGGGTCTCTCTACATCATCAGTTCACATCACTTGGAAAAAATACTTAAGAAGAATTCACATGGTGTCATCGCTCAGCTCCATTCCATTCAGATGCACCCATGAACAATCTCCACTACTTCCTTGGATAGATATGCAGGTGTCTTTGCTGAACCAATGGGCTTGTTTCCTTCAAGAGACCTTTCCAGTAAGAATTTAGCCACATCTACCTCTCAGTAGGAAATGATGACTATTTTGCATACAATATAGAAGTGGCAACCGTCCGTATTGGGGAATTATTTCTGCATCAAGACTGATCTCCAGAGTCTGGAAACTTTCCTGGAACAACGGGTCTCGTCCCCAACACACCTAAAATGGGTTATCCAACTCATGGGTTATGACTATGCAACCACTTACCATAAGGGTAAGGACAATATGGTGGAATATGCTCCTCCTCACACATTTGATGATCAAGTTTCTCTTACAGCTATTTCTCTGCTTGTTCCAAATTGGTTGCAATCTGTTCAATAGGGCTATCTCTTCTATGAACTCCATGCTTCTTCCTTAGTAGGGCACTCTGGGTTCCTCAAAATGTATGACCAGGAACAATGTAACCTATTTTGGCAGAAACTCAAAAGGACAATTCAACAGATGGTGATTGACTGTGATACTTTCCATGTCAACAAGGCTGAAACGACCCTCCTTTCGGGACTGCTCGAAACCTTGCCCATCCCTCCACAGATTTGGACAACTATTTCTATGGATTTCCTAGAAGCGATCCAGTGGTATAGTACCACATCTCAAAGGACATCATATGAAATAGTCTCTGGATAGGAACCACAAGTTCTTCTTCCATACACCTTCAGCAGCTCCCCAGTTCAGGCAATTGACTCAATTCTTCGAAACCGTGATCAACTCCTTCTCATTCTGCAGGATAATTTTCACATGGAAAGAATCCGACTGAAACAACAAGCCGATCAGCACCGTTCTGAGTGCACTTTTCACATCATTGATATGGTTCTTCTTTGTCTATAGCCTTCCATGCAATCCTCCCTAAAACTCCAAAGGCACCAGTGGCTCAGAATGCAACCCGAGGATGCTACAAGGGACCCACTCCTTCATATTCTGCATCAATTTCCACATCTAAAGCTTTGAGGATAAAGCTTTTTCTAAGGGAGAGGGGATGTTAGGAACCCATGTCTTTACTTTGTTAGTATATTGTTGTTGGATGCATATGCTTTGTAAGTCGCCTCATAGTATTTGTTGATCCATAGTTTATATTAGCCCATAGTATTGACCCATAGTATTGGACGCATATGCTTTGTAAGTCGTTCCATAGTATTATATGTCCCATGGTTTTGACTCATAGTATTGGTTCCTAGACTTAGCCCATGGTTTGTATTGACACATAGTATTGACCCATGGTATTGCAGCCTAGACTTAGTATATAAGTGTGCGTTGAGGCCTATGAAGGCACGGTGAAGTTAATTGTATTGAGCTTGCTCAAAGGAGGTTGCCCCCTCGAAGTGGCCCATGATCAATATAAAAGTGATTATGAGTTCTATTATTTCTGATATCTCATGTATTTCCATTAATTAATTATTGCAGGTTCATCACATTTCCTCTTCCTCTTCTTCACTATCATTTTCTGCCAAATGAGATTGATGTCTTTTGTGAAGATTTTTCTTCTTCTTTGAAGGACAATTTCTAGCAATGTGTCGTAGTTTGTGACAACTATAACATTGAACTAAGGAGAGATCTCTTTCTAATTTTACTCCCCCTTTCCTTTTAAATCTATGAGGAGGTTGTGACTCCTTGTGACCATTCTTCTTGGAGTTTCAATGACTCCTTCTTCTTCTTCTGGTGTGAGTGGCCAAAGCTTGATCATCCTCCTTGAGAAGGGCTTCTCTATTGGCTACCCTAGATTCTTCTTGAATGCAATCCTCCCATACCACATCAAACTTCATACTTTCTTTCCTAGCGCACATAGTTTGGATGAATGACTCCCAAGGTATAGTGAGACCATTTAGAGTAGTCATGACTAGTTCATCTTTATCAAGGGTATCTCCAATGGCATCTAGTTGTTCCTTGAATTGGGAAACCCTTGAGAAATAATCTTGAATAGATTCTCCTTCGTTCATCTTGGTGCTCTTCAACTGAGCTCTCAGATTCATCTTTCTATTGATGTTCTTTCCCTCATACATTTTGGAAAGGGCATCATACATTTCCTTTGGAGTCTTCTTGGATGCCACTTGGGGAGTCAAGTGGTATTTGATAGAATCAGCAATGATTCTCTCTTCCCTAATCAGGTCCTTCCTATACTTTTCTTTGGCTTCATCTTCTTCAGGTTCTGCAATCTCATCCTTGATATATTGGACAAGACCATTCTATTCAAGAATGAGACCAATTCTGTATTTCCATGCCCGAAAATTTTCTATACACTCTAGCTTGTCTTCAAGCTTAGTGCTTGGAGCCATCTTATCCAGGGGTCAAAGAGATTGAAGTTTCTCAAGAGATAGAATAACACTTACCAGGAGGTATGCTTGATTGAGTTTGAGATTTCTGGTGTGTTCTGCTTCTGGAAACTTCAACTTTTCACCTTCCGGATCTGCAACAGAATTTTTGGTTTTCTAGTGCATAGGTTCGCAGCTTTTTTGGTTGACTAGTGCACAAGTGCGCATCTTTTTTTGTTCTTTGGTTTCTTGGTTTTCTACACTTTTGGTCAAACTAGGGTTTGACTTTCCTGGAGTTCTACCAAACCAAAAATATCTATCCAGGGCTCAAAACATCGATTTTGAGGAGGTCTATCTGGCCATGCAATCAGAATCCAAAAATTCCAACTTTTACAGAAACCCTAATTTTCACTGTAGGAGGAGAGAGGTATTTTCACCTTGTGAAAGATGTCCTGTTTAGGCTAGCTCTGATACCATGTAAATTTTAGCCTAATTTGACTAGCAATATCACTGAAAGAAACACAATCACAAGATAGACAAAGATTTACCCTGGGAAACCCTCATGGGGTAGAAAACCTAGCAAAGCTTTCCTCAATATAGATAATCAACCAAATACAAGATGTAGTCCAAGACTAGAGCTCCTTCTCCTTCTCCTATGCAGACCTCTCTCTCACTTGTGCACTACTCCTAAGTGAGTGAATGAATGAGATAAGTGAGGAACATCCTCCTCTACTTACACTCATCTCTCGACTGACCTTTTACCCTAATGGGGACGACCTCTCCCAGGAGAGTCTAATAACCCCCAAATAGTAAACTCATGGCCGAACTCACGTGGGAGATCTAATAACCCTAGTTACCTCATTCTCTCGGAGGAATAAATATCTCTGGATATACAATAGGGTCACCATGGAGGAATGTACCATCTCCGGAATAATAAAATACAAATATAATATTCTTGGAAGTTACAATATTTCAACAGTTTCCCATTGCAGGGTAGCCACAGGTGACACCAATCAGTGGCAAAGTAGCCTTTCATCTTCTTCGACCAATCTTTGCTCATGCACACTCCATAAGCTTCAAGGATGTTAGCTACAACAATATCTATGGTCTGGTGGATCCTAGGATCAACAGACAATGTCAACAAGACATTTCTTAATCTTCCCACTACTCTTACTTTGGATCGGTCAAGCTCGACAATTTGAGTAGGATAAGGTTCCCAAGTTGAATCTAATTTTCTTCAGACAGAAAGGGGCATCACATTGGATGAGGCACCTAAATCTATCATACTATACATTCCTATTGAAGATTTCAAATGTAAGCAAAAAAGGAGGTTTCCTCTTGCTTCCAGGTTTCTGGTCATCTGGTTTGGTAAAAGAGTCTAAATTATTATTCCGAGTTTCCCTTGGTTGTTTGATTATCATACTTTTAGGTAGAGAGTCTCTCATAGAAGGGATTTTAAGAAATTCAAATAAAGAAATATTAGCTTTAACTCTTTTCAAATATTCAACCAAAC
The DNA here is from genome assembly GCA_027924585.1 of Larix kaempferi. NCBI lineage: Eukaryota > Viridiplantae > Streptophyta > Pinopsida > Pinales > Pinaceae > Larix > Larix kaempferi. The sequence continues at coordinate 4,142,370 of BSBM01000816.1, read as the reverse complement.
TGTACTCTATTTCAGGAATGACTGTATCCTTTTGGGGGACAGTTTTACCTCTGTTGGGAACTGCTATTGAAGTTGAAGGTTCCTGAGAGGATTGTCCTTTTGATCTAGTATTGTAAGGATGTTGAACATTGAATATTGTCTTAGGTTCTTCTTCTTCTTCATTCATCAGGAGTTCAGAAAAGTAGCTTACAATATTAATCTATTGGTCTTCTTCTTCTTCTTCTTCTTCTTCTTCTAGTAATTATGAGTCTTGATTTGTTTGATCATTAGAGGGTTCAATGACATTCTATTTTTCAGTGGCCAGAGCTTTAAAAATAGAGTAAAGTTCTTCGGAAGTCAATCCTTCATTAGGATTAGGAGGTGGTGGATTTTGAGGAGGTTGATAAGGTCTTTTGAAAGGTGGCCTTACCATACCTCTATTACTAGCTTGATTTTCATTGTTATTCTTCTTTAAATCAACCATCTCATTGGAAATCTTCTGGAGAAACATTTTTATATTAGTCATCTCAAAAGGATCTAGCTTTGTTGCAGTGGTTTTTGGAGGATTCTCATTTTTCTTGCGAGAGGTAGATGCTTGGTCAGTTGGTATGTCAGGATTGTCTTTAAGGAAAAACATATCCTTTTCCACTTGAATAGCTTCTGCAAAAGCCTCCTTCAAGATTTCTTTATGTGCTCTTTTAACCCACATAGCTATTTGACTTGGAAGTCCCTTGATGTAGTATGCTACCAATAACTCTTCAACGGGAAGAAAATTGGTAGGAATTCTATTTTTGAGATATGAAAATCTCTGGTTAAAGTCTTTTACCCTTTCCTTCCCTTTGATTTTCATGGAGGAAATATCTATAACCAAATCTTTTGGGGTGTTGTCATCCCCAAATTTTTGAATCAAAAGTGCTGCAAAATCATCCCATGATGAGATAGATCTAGCTTCCAAAGCAAAATACCATGTGGAAGCTCTACCTTCAAAGGTATAAGGAAATAGTCTGTAGACTAAATCCTCATGTATTACATTTCTGAGTTTGATTTCCTACATAAATTTTTTAATGTGATCTTCTACATGGATTTTATCATCAGGGTTATACTTTGGAAGCCATTTTTCAGGATTCTTAGGTAATCTATGTTGTTCAACCTGGACGAACACAACATCTTGATCTAACCATGGTCTATTGGGTCGTTCATCAGCCATTGGGATGTATTCTTCTAATGGACTAGAAGATTCAAAATCTAATGATTCATTTCAGGAAGATGAAGAAGAAGGGGGTGATGGTGGAGGTCCACCTATTGTGGTGTTGTGCCGAAGAGTGTTTTGTTCTCGAAATAATGAATCAAGGTTAAATTCAGGAGTCAATGGGTAACTGGAAGAATTGTATGTTCTTCAGTATTTTGGTCACCTAAATCTTGATTAGCTTGATTATCTTGATTATATTCCTATGGACCAGTGTTCTCATGATGTATTGTTGCTAACCCCTGATTATGTTCTTCAGCAATCCTTCGTTGTAACCTAGAAACACTATTAGAAGAACCTTTAAGTAACTCATCAAGTGTAAGGGGTCCCCTAGTGGGTTATACAAAAATAAAGTCTCCCCTTCTAGTTTCCTGCTCAATTACAGGGGTGGCAGGAATAGTGTTTGGACCTTGCACCAGTTGCTCAACAGAGGTAGATGCTTGCGTGTGACTATGGGTGACAACTGGTATTCTTGCTGGAGGAGGTTTACTGGTATTTTGTTTAGTCATATCTTACTTCTAGCCCTCCTTCTAGCACCAGTTGTTGAGTCCTCAGATGTGTACGCTACCGGAATGGGTTCTAAGGCTCACAACAGAGGGGGAAAACCCAGACTGAAAGGATTCAAAAGGTCCTATGCAAGGACAGTTCTATCTCCATCCTGTTTGGAATAGTAATCTCCCACGAATAGAAAGGCCTCCGCTGGCACTTATGGTTTTGATCCCAATAGGATCTGTCTTCCTATGAAGGAAAACAAAGCTTCTTAAGACTAAAGAATCTACCTAGAAGGAAACCTAACCTAAGTTAGTCTTACTCTTAAGAAGGTATCTTGGTTATGTGCATATTAACTTGTTGTGAAAATAGATAAGCATGTTCACCAACTGAACAAAAATGTAAAGGAGATTAGTTACTTATTTGCTTAAGTAACAACCAGCCAATTAAAATCAATTGATGGCAAATTAAGGGTTTAGGTGCATTCAAGATTAACCTGTGACTGATATGTCAATTGAAAAATTAACATAAATTATAAGTTTCTCTGAACCATTTGCAGAAATACATAAACATTTTAATTCAATAAATTCTCTTAAAACATTAAAGATACACATATCATAAGTAGAGATAAATCAAAACTGTAGATCAATGTGTTTATGAATTTGCAAAGAGTAAACAATATTGATAAGCAATCTGAATGTAAAATCAATATTTATCAAAGAAATTTGATTAATGGACAAAAGAATATCCAAGAGAATAATATAACTGTATTACTGCAAGTTTACAAGAAATTACAAGCTCTGCATTAACCAGAGTATCTCCAGTCTCCTTTACTGATTTTCTCCTCCAAATTCCATCCCCCAGTCTACGAGAGATCCACCCTTTAAATCATAATTACAAAATGATACAAAGAGTAAATTCCCATAAAACAAGGATTACAAAATTCGAACTAGACCAATGACCAAGAAAATATTGCCACTTGGCCCAAATTTCTAACAATTTATCTATATTTGGATAATTTGGAGACTCAAGCCCCAGCTAGGCATCACACGTAAAACTTTCCATCTCGTTTTTAGCCAACTTATGCCAAATACAGATAAAAATGTGGATCTTCCCCTCCATGGAAATGGGTTTCCTAATTAACTGATCCACGTCTTCAATTTTAATATGCTCGAGGTGCTAAATATTTTCTTTGGCCTCCTCGCATCGACATTCAACCTATTCAACCATCAATTTAGGTGGACAAGCGCTTTCAATAAGATCCATGATAGGGAACTGCAATGTTTCCATGATGTCGTCAATAGCATTCCACCTCCTTCCGCAAATAGCCTGTGCTTTCTGAATAGTATCTTCAACCATATCATCGAGATCATGCCAAGCACGCAAAACAGTCCTGATTTTCTTGAGCTGGAAACTACTAAGAACATGAATGTCCTATGGTCTGTCCTTAACATACCTCTGCCATTCCACAATATCATCATTGGACTTGGAGGCTTGCTGTCTTTTAGTGACCTACCCATCAGAATAAAAGACATCTTGGCAAAAGGAATGTGAGTCTCCCTAATGTCATCCAGAGTGTTCAACAATTCAATCAACAGTTTATAGTGTTCCTCATTGACCTGAATGGCCAAGTATTTAAACTCCAGCTGGGAAAACCTAGAGGAGGTAGAGGAGGATGCACTTGCAGTTGCATCCTCACATTATTTTTCAAGCACATCTATGCTTTGTGTATTGGTAGCATTCACAAATTGTGCATCATGTAATTGAACCAGGAGAGAGGTATTCTATGAATTCAACATTAAGGGGTTGCATTGACGGTTTAAGAGCATAGGATCTGATGAAAACCTCAGGGCGGAAAGTAGCCAATTGTGACCTTGCACTGTCATTGAAAGACTGGTCTTTAGGGTTAGCGTGGTCCACAATCCATTTAACTGCATCAGTATAAGGATAGAGGGTCTCGCAGCAATGGCATGAAGTTGGGAATCCGTAATTTTCTCATACACAAGCTGGTCATTCTGGATGTACGATAGGTCATCATTATAAAAAATTGAGTAGATTTTGGACTAGTCGATCTAGTAGGTGTCAATAATATTGTGACTTGTGTCCGAGAAAATACCAAATATTGGGTCTTTGGTCATTAGGTCTTTGTGAGCAGTCTTGGACCGAGTATTCTGTGACATTTTGAAGGACTGAACAATTCTTATAAATAGATAAATCAAAAATCAAAACTAATTCTCAAACAGTAAAAACTGTGATCAATAGAATGCGAAAATGACAGGAAAACCAACCTAAATTAATTGAAAATGGTGAAAATGACCCCTAGTAAAACTCAGAGTGAAAATCCACTCAACAAGGTAATTATCCAAAAATGAAAATTATGAGAAAAAAATAGAAAAAATCGTATATTTATCAATTTTCGACAAGCAAAATCTAGGCCATAGGATTGAGACAAATCAACGGCTGAGATCAAATCTTACGGGATGCGAGGTCAAGTTGGGGGGGTTTATTTTGGAACTATGTACATTCTTCCCGCAATCCGCAATCCGCAATTGCGGGTTGTGGGAATGCAAACAATTGTTATAAATGAAATTAACCTTTCCGCAATCCGCAATTGCGGGTTGTGGGTTGCAGAAACAAAAATTTCAAAACCTATTTACAAGGTCTTTCCATAATCCACACTTGCGGGTTGTGGGTTGCGGGATGACAACGTTCCAAAAAGTGAAAACAAAACTCCTGCAATCCCGAATTGTGGGACTATGGGATGAACTTGACCTTGTGAGAAAAGTTAGAGCTTCTTGTAGATCAGAAAAATAGTGAACAAAATTTGAAATTTCCAAAAGGGAAAATCCTAATTAAGCTCAAAATAATACATAGGGAATAAAATCATAATAAAATAGATGGAAAACCCCATAATGATAAAGGAATTTAAACCATTACCTTTGCATTATAGATCTTGGGGCTCCCATGTTCAAATAAAACATGGGATATGTTGTACCTACAGCAAATGGTGACTAGAGCAGTATATTATCCTGATGACAGATGCAAGGAATACCTAAATTTGCGTGATAGGCAGTTTGCAAGAACTCAGTGGAAAAGCAGTTGTAGAAAATATGCTTAAACATTTTGAGGTTTTCGACCTCCTCCAAGATATTTTTAGTAATCTTCCAAAGGCTTCTTTCAAATGCTTCACTGATCTTGACTCGGCTCTTAGAAATCTCAAGTTCTTCAAGTATCCTATGGGTAAAGAGTGGAAAGGTATCTTCAAGTTCAGCGAAGCCCATTAGTTAGAATAGTCCAATAGAGAACAAGCAGCAGCTGTAACCTCATCAGTACAACCAGAAGCAGAAGCCTCTTCCACGCCACATGGCATTCTCCTACCTCAACATAGTGGTCCCCCTTCTCAGCAGCAAGCGAGTCAATATTAGTTAGCAGGGCCGCTTTCTTTTTGCAACAAATTTTTCTTGTGAATTACAAACTGAATTTCATAAGCCATTGGGCTGTAACAAACTCTTTGGGAGAATTCTTTTTTTGTAAATTCTCGAAAAGGATATATATAGTAGAATCGACAATAACCGAAGGGTCGGCTCTCTTTTGTAAGAAGTATTACTTCTAATATTATCAATACATAAAAAATATTACATTTGCGTGATCTTGAAGTGTTATGGATTCAAAACTTTGATAGGTACAGTTAGTAGTTTCTCCTGTTATTTCATCTCTTTCATATTATATATGATTTATGTATCTGCTTCTCAGTTTAATGTGCGTGCTGCAAGCTTGAATTGTTGCTTCTAAGATGATTAGCACATGAATTTTCATGTTAATTTATCTGGAAATAATATCCTTACATTATCCAGTTGTAGTTCTGCGATCAGTTTGTTCATACTACTTAATTCCTCTCCTAGGCTCAGTACGTTATTCTTTAACATAGAACACATATTTACTCTCTGTAGTACCTTTGTTTTATTCCATTTCATTTTTCATCACCACTCAATTTTGGTTACTCGCACATTGAAATAATGCCCATATTTTCAAGATTGGATATCTGTATCATTTTATCGTAAATGTGATTCTTGATTAAGCAAAAGAATATAGAAATTTTATTGATTCCCAGGCACGGTTCTAAAACAGCCTTAGAACGTCTCTGGGACTAACACATCTTATCTTATCTTATATTATCATCTTTTGTATTGACTTTGATCTGATTTTTTGAGGATCGGTTCTACGGATCTGTATCTCTGTCAATTCTATGATTTGTAAGATGGATTTGGCTTATGAAGTCTTATTTTAATGAGAAGGAATGTTTCTTCCATGACCTTGTTTCTCATGTGATTAGATGTGTTGTATCGCAGTATGATTAGATGTGTTGTGTCACAGTATGGATAGATCTGTTATGTCGCAGTTATGATCTGTATCACAGATTTGTTAAATATGTTTCTATAATATTTTACTCAGTAGAGATGATTACTATGTCTCTGTATGCGATGATGGTGTTATGATGCAAATGCTAACTATGCCAATTTATGAGTTATGCTGCAGTTAATTGTTAATTATGCATGTCCTCTTATATTTGCAGAAGCTTGGTTCTTGCAGCTCCCTTAGGTTCCCTAGGTGAGACCTCACTCATTTTGAAAGTGTTCATTAGAGAAAATTTGAGGTCTAAAATGGGCCTCCTAAGGAAAATAATAAAATAATAGTTAAAATAATAAGATAATATTTATGAATTTTGGAGGAAAAAAGAAAAAACTACTTTTTTTCTTCGCATTTTCAATGTATCTCTCTATCATTTTACACAAATTTCGAGCGGGAGCACTCGTTGGATGCAAAATTAAATGACACAACCAACACATACCCACACTATATACTTTTGAGGGATGCCACCCCACGAAAATGAGAAATACATTAAAAAACCTGTTACTTCGAAATTAAGACGTTTTTTAATGTATTTATCTTTTTTGGGGGGGTAGAGTCCCTCAAAAGTATGCATTGTGGGTACTTGTTGGATGCATAATTTAATTTCGCATCCAACGAGTGCTCTTGCCCGAAGTTTGAGTAAAAGGACAAGGAGATATGTTGAAAATACGAATTAAAAAAAAAAGTAGTTTTTTAATGTCAAATATGCCAACTCAACCATTATGGTTGACTCTTTTATTGAAATTCTATTGGTTCTTGAGTTCAATGGCCTGTTTTATTATGAGGTGGCTCATTTTCTTATAAGGCCCTTTTTAGACCACAATTTTTCTCTAATGGCTGAAAAGGCTAAACCATTTTTGGGCCGGAATATATGAGTGTTTGTGTCGAGCTTTGCTGACACTAGGCAGAGTGAACCCCTGTCGACAGTGTTAGTTTTTCAGAATTTACTTCAATTTGATCTAGGATCTTAACTGAGAGAATAACATGTACAACATATCTACAACATATCAATCATGGACATAATAATACAAACACACAAGAGACACAGAGTTTTACTGGGAAAAACCAAGAAGGTGAAAAACCCCGCAACTTTGTCAGAGAGAGATAGAGCAATGATACAACCCAAGTACAAGAGATAGTCCTCCTAGCAACAACTTCTCCTCCTCCACAAGTGCGCCACTCTCCAATGAGAGTGTGAGTGAGAAAGTGAATGATAAAATAGAGTGCCTCCCACACTCTATTTATACTTGACTTGCCTAATAACCTTTACTAGGTTGGCTTTAACTTAACCACATAAGAAATGCTGACAGGGCCGACTGCCAATAGGGTGGTCTAGTAACCCTTTTAGCCACATGACTCATACAAGGCTGACCCCATCAAGGTGGTCTAATAACCCATCAAGTATAAGTTACGACACTTACAATATAAATGATGACACTTCCGTAGAGAGGAATAAGAACATCTCTATAGGAATACAATATACATAGGTGAGATACATTCTGAAGTTACAATTACATCAACACTCCCTCTTAACTAGGATGGTATTTCTCGACACAGGTCTTCTAGCACAAGTTTTCTTCTCTGGATCATCATCACTGGATCATCGCCATCGAATCATCATCATCGTCATTGCTGCTGCTATCTCAATCAATCTCTAATCTACTCGTCATGTGAAGTTCTACAGAGCGAGTCCTTTTTCATACTGGATTTAGGCCCACCACCTATAGGTCTTCATCATCACTAGACATACTGTGGAATCCTCAGGATTGATTACGTGCATTAAGCCAAAACCTTGAAAGAGAATCCCAGGACTAATTACGAGCATACTGCTCAACCTATCGGATCTCCCAGGATCTTTTACATGTAACTGCACAACCTATCCAAGGCCACGGAGTATCATCTTGATACTCATGATCATATTGATTGTGTTGTCTCAGCAAGCAATCCATCAAGTAGGTACACCTTAGGACTGATTACACTGCCTCTGCAAAACCTGCAAGAGCATCTCAGGACTGATCATATACCTCTGCAAAGCCTGTGTACCATACTGTCACATCATCGTCTTCAGATCATCGCCATCGTCCATGGAGCACAACCCATATGCACATCACACAACACTTATATACACTGGCATGTGAGGACCTACTTTCCACCATCCAAGAATGGCTCAACACTTATATCACGACCATGGGAGGAATCTCCTACCACCATGTCTCCATGGGAGGAACTACCTGCCACCATGTCTAAAAGGCACATCACTTACATCACGACCATGGGAGGACTCTCCCACCACCATGTCTCCATGGGAGGAACTACCTACCACAATGTCTGAAAGGCATGGAAATTACATCAACGACCATGAGAGGACTCTCCTATCACCATGTCACCATGGAAGGAACTACCTACCATCATGTCAGAATAGCCCGACAATTACATCAATTACCATGAGAGGACTATCCTATCACCATGTCACCTTGGAAGGAACTACCTACCATCATGTCGGAAAATCCCAACAAACCTTACATATCACCATGGGAGGACCATACCTACCACCATGTGAGAATGGCCCCAGCCCTTACATATCACCATAGGAGGACCATACCTACCACTATGTGAGAATGGCTCATGTGCATCTATGTCTCCGGACTCATCACTTCCCTTTGGAGGGAATCTCAATCTGAAGTACACAAAGTCTCCCTCTAAAGTATTCAAACTTCACTCCGGCAAGCGGCTTGGCCAACACATTGGCTATCTACTCGTCCACGCAACATACAGGAGCTTCTCTGCTCCTCTCTGCACCATATCCCTGATATAGTGATACTTGATCTCAATGTGCTTCGACTTGTCATGGAACACTGGGTTGTCTAACAACTTCACACAACTCTGGTTGTCGTAATATATACAAGTAGCACTCAGCTGGAGATCAAACAAATCAGACAGTAGCTTCCTAAGCCATACTGCCACACAACTAGCCGAACAAGCTGCGACATACTCTGCTTCGACTGTACTCAGTGCCACACAGGACTGCTTCCTGCTAAACCAAGAGATCATACCAGATCCCATAGTGAAGCAACACCCCGAAGTGCTCTTCCGATCAATGGCACTTCCTACCTAATCTGAATCAACATAACCCTCTAAGTCAAACTTTTGATTCACCTCATACTTAATCCCATAGTCAACTGTACTCTTTAGGTACCTCAGAATATGCTTTGCAGCTATCAGGTGAACGTGTCTCAGATCTATCAAATACTTGCTCAAGGTGTTCACCGCAAAGCATATATCTAGTCTCGTATTCGTCAGGTACATCAAGGACCCAATCATTTGACGATACATCATTACATGATCATCTTGATCATCATCACAACATCATCCTGATGCATATCATCTGGAGAAACACCCTGAAGCTCATCATCCATGATCATCCTGATCATACACTGTGTCCTCCTGATGCATACAAAGTATCTACCTGATACAAGTATATGATCCAACTGATCATATCCAGCATCCAACATGATGCATATACAAATACATGATCCAACTGAACATATCCAGCATCCAACATGATGCATATACAAATACATGATCCAACTGATCATATCCAGCATCCAACATGATGCATATAGAAATACATGAACCAACTGATCATATCCAGCATCCAACATGATGCATATACAAATACATGATCCAACTAATCATATCCAGCACTCGACATGCTGCATATACAAATACATGATCCAACTGATCATATCTAGCATCCAACATGATGCATATACAAAGTAGTAATTGGAGCATCATCCTGATGCTCATCGCACAATGCTTACATCCACAGCCATGGGAAGGATCCTCCTCTCACCATGCTTGGAATGGCTCCTACAAATGTGTCCCATCACTTCTTCCTCAAAGTATCATCAATCTGAAGAACAACAAGGAAGAAAGCTCTCTTGACATCCATCTGGTGTATCTTCCATTTCATCACTTGCTTTGTATTTCTCTATGTTGCCTTCTGCCACATGCTTGATCTTATAGATCCACTTGGAAGTCACAACAGACTTCCTTTCAGGTCTTGGGACCACATCCCAAACATCTTTCTTCATGATCGACGAATCATGGTATTCTTCCATTACTTCATCCCGGATCCTAGGAACTTCAATATCTTCAATAGATAACTTTGTTGCTGGAAAAAATGTTGTAGTCCTTCTTTTGTAGGTGATGGTATACGATCTTTCCTACAAAGCATGTTAAATTGCATGATTAGAAACATCTCATAGTTTTCAGAGCAAATTCTTACATATAAAGAAATATGTCATACAGTCATGTAATTATTTTAGCCAATGCTTCAATACAACATTTATCCATATCCCGTAACTTTCTAGATGCCTTCCAATATCTACCAGAACATTGTTAAGAGTGTGCACAACTCCCAACATGTCAGCAAAGAGGTTTCATTCTAGATAAATAGAAATGGAATGTTGTACAGTGCCATAGGTCACTTACCCATCACATGCATATTATTAGTATATTGTTCATTAATGCAATTATTCTAATATGCATAATACACACCCTAAGTCTAGGAACATAAGCATATATATCACTGAGCAATATTATTTAAACAAACAAATATGCAAGAAATGACAATTCAAATACTTATCTTTGTTTGCTTTTGTTGGGTTGACTCCCTCTGAGTCTTTGCTTCCTTTCTGCAACTCCATTCTGATGTGGATTGTGAGAAGCGGTCAAATCTCTCTAAATGTTTGCATCCTTGCATAAACTACTAGAGTGTGCTCCCTCTTGATCTTTGTTTCCTGGATTACCTGTCCTTGAACTTATATCCATCCTCGATCACTATGCATGCTTACTAGTATCGTCATTATGTTACTGTTAGGAACTCATGTCTTTACTTTGTTAATATATTGTTGTTGGACGCATATGCTTTGTAAGTCATCCCGTAGTATTTGTTGATCCATAGTTTGTGTTATTGTTGTTGGCGCATATGCTTTGCAAATCGCCCGTAGTATTGTTGATCCATAGTTTGTAGTGGCCCATGGTTTTGACCCATAGTATTGGTGCCTAGACTTAGTATATAAGTGTGTGTTGAGGCCTATGAAGGCACTGTGAAGTTAATTGTATTGAGCTTGCTCAAAGGACGTTTCCCACTCAAAGTGGCCTATGATCAATATAAAAGTGATTTTGAGTTCTGTTATTTCTGATATCTCGTGTATTTGCATTAATTAATTATTGCAAGTTCATCACATCTAGTATTAGAGCACTTTCTTGGGCTCGCTGGGTGAAATTTCTGCCAAATTTTTTTTTGCATCTGTTGCAGGTTCAGATTTGGGAATAATCCCTATCTGCTTAACTATACAAATTACTTGGGCATAAGCCCTAAAACTCATTGTGAGGAGTACCATAGGAACCCCAAAGTAGCTGGCCCATTGAGAGGACCTGCCAGCGAAAAGGGCAACGACCCCTACCCGATTGACTAGTTCCCACCTGTGAGGTAAACCAAGAGCTGTCGTTTGTGGCAAAGTGGTTATCAATCTTACCTGAGATGTGGAGTGAGGGGTACTACCCCAATACGCAAGCCGTCATACAACATTGGTGGCCGAGTGAATCCCTTGAACTGTTAGGAAGCCGAGCATACCTGGGGTCCATATCTATTTTTAGTTGATACATCGCAGAGTTCCTTTGTCTAGAACTATTTCCAATCACTTCCATGCCATTGTAGATCCATCTATTTTTTATCACTTCCGCGTCATTGTAGATCCATTTGTTGTGGATCCCTTCCATGCCATTGCCGATCCATTTCTGAAAAAAAAAAGAAAAAGAAAAAAAGAGTATAATTTTTTTTTCCACCATATCTCCCTTGTTTTAACTCTGTTTCCCTTAAAACTTCTCTAACACCCCTGCAATCCGATTCTACATCTTTCATTTCTGATGAGTAGCCTATCCCAAATTCCACTTCCCCACACTCGAAATCTCACATTTGTCTATTTTTAGGGTTTTCCATCACTTCTTCAATTTTCACCCGATCGCCTTCAAATTTTACCACAGAGTTCCTTTCCTAATTATGCTTCTTTGTCCCTCTCTACCAAATTTTCTCATTCTTTCACCCTACTTCTAAAATCCTCCTTTTCTGCTTCCTTATCCTTTCGACACTGTCCAAAACCTAGTCAAACCCAAATTACCCTTCTGATTTTTTCCCAAGTCCAGATTTTCCTTTACTGAAACAGTCTTTGTTTTTGTTTTTCTACCCACTCCAAAAAACAAAACAAAAAAACTCCTAGTTATGGTTGTCACCCGTGCCGGAGCAAAAACTATGGAGGAAGCACTTGCCACCATCCAAGCCAAACTCCAGGATCTAGATGAAAAATTTCTTGGCCTCCATCTTGAGCATTCAACCATGAACAACAAAGGACAGTCCGAGTCTTCATCAGACAATGGGTTCTCTTCTTCCAGCAATTTCCATGGTCCGAGGCATGATTTTCCTTGCTTCAATGGTATTGATCCAACTGGATGGATCTATCGTGCAAAACAGTATTTCAATCTACATAATACTTTTGATGTCAGCAAAGTTCCACTTGCATCCTTTCATTTGGAACAGGAAGATCTTCAATGGTACCGTTGGTACATCAAGGCTCATGAAGAGCCAAAATGGCCAGACTTTTGCCAGCTTCTTTTGCAACGATTTGGTCCTAGTGCTTTTGATGACTTCACAGGAGCCCTCACTAAACTTCTCCAAATTGGCACTGTGAGAGAGTATCAAACCGAATTTGAGAAACTAGCCAATCACACTGAAGGATTGTCTGATGATTTCTACTGGAGTTGTTTTATCAGTGGTCTAAAGGATGCCATCCACTTTGAGGTCAAAATGTTCTGTCCCAACACAATGATGGAAGCCTTGGGGTTGGCTAAGTTGGCAGAAGACAAGATTGCATCCCAACAACGCTCCAAGCCCACTTTTGTTCCCTTCCGAAATATGGGTTCTCAATGACCACCCATACCGCCAGCTCCTCGACCAACTCCTATCAAGCATTTGTCTGAAACAGAGATGCAGGCACATAGAAAAGGGGCTTTGCTATAATTGTGATGAGAAATTCACTCGGGGACATAGATGTGTTCAGAAAAAGCTCTATCTCTTGGATGTGGATTCTCCGCCTACCTCTGAAATTGGTGATGAAGATCCAGATACAATGGATGCTCATGTCAACATTCAGGAACCGCCTATTGACCCTCCGTCTCATGATGACTAGCCAGAGATACCTCTCCATGCTTTTGTTGGAATCACCACCCCCCAAACAATGCGGGTCAGGGGTTACTTCAAGAAGCTTCCTCTTACAATACTCATTGATTCTGGTAGCACTCATAATTTCATTGACCCTCGGATCACCAAACAAGATGATTGTTTTATCCATCCTTGCTCCAACTTTGAAGTCATGGTTGCCAATGGGGGCACCTTACCTTGCAAAGGGAAGTGTCATAATCTGTGTATCTCTATGGGAGATTATACCCTGCGCTCTGATATGTTTTCCTTGACCTTAGGCGGATGTGATGTGGTTTTGGGCGCTCAATGGCTATGCACACTTGGCCCTATCTTATGGGATTTTGCTAAACTTTGGATGCAGCTTTCCACCAATGGACAAAAACACACATTGACAGGATTAGAACTAGGGTCTCTCAACATCATCAGTTCACATCACATGGAAAAACTCCTTAAGAAGAATTCACATGGTGTCATCGCTCAGATCCATTCCATTCAGATGCAACCATCAGCGGTCTGCACTACTCCTTTGGATCTACAACAAATTTGGATCGATATACAGGTGTCTTTGCTGAACCAGTGGGATTGCCATCTTCGAGGCTAGAAGACCATTGTATTTATCTCCTTCCTGGCAGCTTCTTCCCAACATCATGTTAAGATTTAATATGCTAAGACAGAAAATAGCAGCATTACATTCCATTTCACAATAATAGCATATACAGGATCACTGAAGAAACAACAAGCATAGCATAAACACAAGAGACATAGATTTATCCTGGGAAACCCTCATGGGGTAGAAAACCCAGCAAAGCTTCCTCAATATAGATGACCAGCAATATATAAAGATGCAAACCAAAGACATGATCTCCTTCTCCACCATAGCAGACCTCTCCTCCACAAGTGCGCTACTCTCAAGTGAGTGAGTGTGTATCAAATGAGGAATACACCTCCTCTATTTATACACTACTCCGACTTGTCTTTTACACAAGACATGTAGGCTCGTATTTAACCATTGGGTTAAATAACCCATTACAATTGACTGGGATGACCCCCACTAGGGAAGTCTAATAACCCAAGTTACCACATTTCGACGAAGGAATAAACATCTCCGAATATACAATAATATCTTCACGGAGGAATGAATCATCTCCGGAATAATAAAGTACAAATATAATATTCTTTGAAGTTACAATATCTCAACACTCCCCCTTAACGAGAAGGATATTATAACAATATCTGCACGAGCAAGGAGTCATCAACATGATACATCTATAGATCATTGGAAGCTTTCTCAACATCATCAGTAACTCAAGCAGTTACTGGAACATCATCAACATCTTCAGTACTGAGTCTTTATCTTCTACAGCACCCAAATAGCTACATCAACATCTGAATCCTCATGATCGTAAACATCGTCATCACATTATCATTAGCATCGTCATCACACAATCATCAGCATCGTCATCACACGATCAACATCATCATCTAGATCAACACAATCAGCATCGTCACATCATCTCGATCTACAGCATCTGGATCATCTCGATCTATAGCATCTGGATCATCTCGATCTACAGTATCTGGATCATCTCATTCTACAGCATCTGGATCATCTCGATCTACAGCATCTGGATCATCTCGATCTACAACATCTGGATCATCTCGATCTACATGATTAGCATCATCGTAATCAGCAGCATCGTCATCTAGATCAACATGATCAGCAGCATCGTCATCTAGATCAACAGTATTAGTATCCACACCAATACAAGTATACACATCATCAATACAAGTATCCACACAATACAAGTATACACATCATCAATACAAGTATCCACACAATAGCAGCATACCCTGCAACACACACGATCATATTACAGGATGATCAATCCTGCTCTCTTTAGGACATAGGTCCATGGATGATGCAATCCTGTCATGTACCTTTTGAACTGAGGTCCAAGGACGATCCAGTCCTACCATGTACCTTTTGAACCGAGGTCCAGGGATGATCCAATCCTATCATGTACCTTTTGAACCGAAGTCCAGGGATGATCCAGTCCTATCATTCCATTCTCGGAGACATCTTGTCTACGGCTCACATCACAGGACTATGGTCCGAGGATGATACAATCCCCTTACCTGTTCATTTAGGATTTTGTTCTCGGAGATATCTTGTCTACAACTCACTTCAAAGGACTATGGTCCGAGGACAATACAATCCCCTTACCTGTTCATTCAGGATTTTGTTATCGGAGACATCTTGTCTACAGCTCACTTCACAGGACTATGGTCCGAGGATGATACAATCCCCTTACCTGTTCATTCAGGATTTTGTTCTCGGAGACATCTTTTCTATGACTCACTTCAGAGGACTATGGTCCGAGGATGATACAATCCCCTTACCTATTCATTCAGGATTTTGTTCTCGGAGACATCTTGTCTACGGCTCACTTCACAGGACTATGGTCCGAGGATGATACAATCCCCTTCCCTGTTCATTCAGGATTTTGTTCTCAGAGACATCTTGTCTACGGCTCACTTCACAGGACTATGGTCCAAGGATGATACAATCCCCTTACCTGTTCATTCAGGATTTTGTTCTTAGAGACATCTTGTCTACGGCTCACTTCACAGGACTATGGTCCGAGGACGATACAATCCCCTTACCTGTTCATTCAGGATTTTTGTTCTCGGAGACATCTTGTCTACAGCTCACTTCACAGGACTATGGTCCGAGGATGATACAATCCCCTTACATGTTCATTCAGGATTTTGTTCTCGGAGACATCTTGTATACGGCTCACTTCACAGGACTATGGTCCGAGGACGATACAATCCCCTTACCTGTTCATTCAGGATTTTGTTCTCGGAGACATCTTGTCTACGACTCACTTCACAGGACTATGGTCCGAGGACAATACAATCCCCTTACCTATTCATTCAGGATTTTGTTCTCGGAGACATCTTGTCTACGGCTCACTTCACAGGACTATGGTCCGAGGACGATACAATCCCCTTACCTATTCATTCAGGATTTTGTTCTCGGAGACATGCATCTATGGATCACTTTAGGACTAAAGTCCAGGGATGATCCAATCCCCACATGTCCACTAAGGACTTCATTCTCGAAGACATATGTCTACGGATCCTTTTAGAACATATGTTCAAGGATGATGCAATCCCTCTTCTTTCTCAGAGACATCTGTCTACGGATCCTTTTAGAACATATGTTCAAGGATGATGCAATCCCTCTTCTTTCTCGGAGACATCTACCTACGGATCCTTTTAGAACATATGTTCAAGGATGATGCAATCCCCTTGTCAACTTAGACCCTGTCTAAGGACCATCCACCAACCTCTCTATTGGAATCACTAATATAGGTATCCTCATCATCGACCTCACTGTCGATGCAGGCAATCTCATCATGAGTGATCACATCACTCCCCCTTTCAAGGAGGGTCCTTCTGAACTATATTAAGTTTGTCTCAGAAAACTTTACTTGAGGTAGAGGTTTGGTTAGTACATCGGATTGGTAGAGGTTTGGTTAGTACATCGGTAACTTGTTACAAATTTGAACTTTATAGTTCCTTTATGCACCATATCTTGTATATAGAAATGTCAGATCTCTATGTGCTTTGACTTATCAAGGAACACTGGATTCTCTACCATCTTGATACAACTCTGTTTGTCACATAGTATCACAGTTGGGTCTATCTCCAAGTCAAACAATCCTATAGTCATACTGCTTCACAACTAGCAGAGCAAGCAGCCATATATTCCGCTTGTGCTGAGAGCCATACTGGACTGCTTCTTGCTAAACCACAAGATCATGGCTGATCCCAGACAATAACATCTTCTCGATGTGCTCTACCTGTCTGATACACTTTCTGCTTAATCAACATCTGTGTAGCCATCTGAAGTCATGATCTCCAAAATAGCATAGATCAAAGTCTATCGTATCCTTTAGGTACCTGATCACATGCTTTGCAACTAATAGGTGAACACATCTAGTTTCCACTAGATACTGACTGAAGGTATTCACAGCAAAGCATATATCTGACCTAGTATTTATTAGATACATCAATGATCCAATAATTTGTCTGTACAGAGTTATATACACTAACTCTGATGAGTCATTCACCAACAGCTTCAAGTTGGAATCCATGAGAGTGGACATTCCAACATATCAAGTCCTTTTAATATTTCTCGGCATACTTTCCCTAGTTGAGAAAGATTCCTTCTGAGCCTTTCCATACTTCCAAACCTAGGAAGTAATACATTAATCTGACATCTTTCATTTTCATTTATGCAGCCATCTATCTGTGCCATCGCTCGTTATATGGGTCTACTGATATGAACCTCAACATCATTCGAACTCTGTGGTGAGTTCCTTCTTGCATCCATGTCATCTGTGTATAGAAACCATATTCAACCTTGTAGCAAAGGTTGAGATCCACATCACCCATGGTGATCATTAAGCTCATCAATTGATTATCGATCCTGGGTACCCATACAGAACCTAATTCACACTTATTCTTTAATTACACCATTAAGAGAATGGTCTTATCTAGCCACTTGGAGCAAACATCTTGTCATGATTCTCTTCCTCTTTCTAAGAGAATCTTCTAGCCGCGAGCCTTCTATAGTGTGTTTTATTTGTAAATCCTTTTGTTGAACATCCATCGCTTGTTTGGTGTTCATCATTCTTCATGATCTTTCCTACAAATCAAAATTAAGTACATGATTAGTAATACTTCATAATCATGAAATCATGTTGACATGATAACCTATTATGCATACAGATATCATTTACATAGTTATGCAACTATCTTGACCAATACTTTGGCACAACACTTTTCCATATCCTGTATGCATACAGTGGCTATCTAGATGCCTTCCATCTCTACCAGAACATACCATCGAGAGTGTACACAGCTCTTAGCATGTCAGCAAAGAGGTTTCATTCTAGACAAGCAACAATGGAATGTTTGTCCAACTTACCAATCATATGCATATTAGTAGTATACTGTTCAATGCTCTATGAATGTTTACACTTAGCATGATATACTATAGGAATACAAATATGCATACAACCTATTACAGACAATATCATTTACTATTTCAAATAACAACTCAAATACTTATCTTTTATGTTTGTGTGGTTGCCTCCCACTTGATCTTCTGTATGTCTTCTATTCATTCTGTACCACTGTGCATGCTCAAGTGTCATCCTCATCATCTCATACACAAACATACATTCATTAGTATCTTCTCAACATTATAGTTCTAAATAATCTTGAAAAATGTATAGTCATGATTATAGATAATATTCAAGGTTTCAGGGAAGTCTTCTTTTACTCAAGCATATTCTTGTTTGATCTAGTTAGTTAAATCATCAACCAAGATAAGAGACATAATATGCATAAACCCTTGATTACTAACTTTATGAATAATCAAAACCAATCATACCAAGTATACAAGGTAAGATTCTAACATGACATAGGAAAACATACCTGGATTAGTATACCTGCTTAGTTATGTACAACATACCTAAACAATCTCTTCAATGATTTAGAGATCCTAAGCCAGAACTTGCATGTCTCATAGGTTAAGAATAATATAACAAAGTTATACATACCTCGTAAGTAGAACAAATATTATGGATGAGTCTTTGTCTTCATGATGTCATGGTCATGGAACTTGATTTGTCTTTTGTGATGTACCTGTATCTTGTTAACAGACAACATCAACCTCACACAACACCATAATGCATTAGTACAATCATATAGCCCTAATCAATGAATGTCTTCAATCATTCACATGCATTCACACTGTTACTAGGGTGATAAGACAATTCTAACATTAATCAAGATTGTACTAATAAATAATATGAAGACAAACACATTATGAACTTAATCAGGAATCATATTTCAAGACATACCTGAACCATCTTAAGTCATACCTGTCGAGACTTCTTGTAGTCTTCTTATGTAAGGCCTTAGCCTCCACTCCCCCTGAAACATGATCTGGAGCTTGATTAGGGTATGCTAGAGAAACCCTAAAAATTCAATCTTTGAATTTCACACTTCTGAATGGATGGAAGGATGTGTCTTGCTGAGCTGATCAAACTAGCATACTTCAATTTTGAAATCTCCAAAATTTGACCCCTCAAAATTGCCTTCGAAACTTCTGGATCTTCTGTACAGGATCCTGAACTAGGGTTTGATGAAGCCCATCCTTCTTCCCAATCAAAAGGTTTGATCCAAGGATCTATACTCTTATTTTTTTGAGGAGATTCCAGCCATGGTCAAAGACTTCAAAAATTCCAACTTTTGTTGAAGCCCTGATTTTCTATCTTTCCGATCAAAATCCCGAACTGGGGTTTGATCAAGCCCGATCTTCTACCCAACCAAAAAACTCGATCTTGGAATCTAAATTTCGATTTTCCTGAGTAGCATTCATCCGTGGATTCCGATTCCAAAAAATCTAACTTTCTCCAAAACCCTAAATTTCGGAAGCCATGAATGAAGGTGCTCCAAAAACAATTCTGATTTGACAGAAATATGTACCTGATTGTTTTTGCTGTTACACCAAACTTTTTTCTCCACAGGGTCTGAAAACGTTTTCTATGGTAGCCTGACCTGTCATCTTTCCATCCCAATAGGTCTGACCTCAATTTGATTTTCTGAGAGAGAGTTATGCCAAGTGTCGCAACGTGACCTATTTATGGGATAAAACAGGAGAGTGAACTTGTACGGCGTGCCATGTGTCACTGGTTCAAGTTCAATCTCTGAAAACATTTCGTGAGATAGTATAGTCTGTGTACTACCTGTCGCTTTTTACGAAATTTCATTGGGAGCTTCCTAGCGAAAGTTATGCCAAGTGTCGCAACGTGACCTGTTTATGGGATAAAACAGGAGAGCGAACTTGTACGGCGTTCCACGTGTCACTGGTTTAACTTCTGCCTCTGAAAAAATTTCTTGAGATATTACAGTCTGTGTACTACCTATCACTTTTTAAGAAATTTCATTTGGAGCTTCCTAGCCCAAGTTATGACCTTTTTTCCTAGGTCACCTGATTTTGACTGAGATCTGGAAGAGGCAGAAACCCTGACTTGTACTGATCATAACTTACAAAGTACAATGAATATAAGGGTGCCCTTTGGACACAAGATACCTGGAGATGTTATCTACTACCTGTAAGGGTTTCACATCCTGAAACTTTGCAAAAATGTATTTATAGCAAAAGTTCCACGATGACTAGTTTTTGCTATGTAAAACCCTAACCTTCAAATTGTCGCAAGAGAAGCAAGTGTCGTAAGTGCCATACATTGCCTTCCTTCAGGTTAGCTCCGATACCATGTTAAGATTTAATATGATAAGACAGAAAATAGAATCATTACATTCCATTTCACAATAATAGCGTATACAGGATCACTGAAGAAACAACAAGCATAGCATAAACACAAGAGACACAGATTTATCCTGGGAAACCCTCATGGGGTAGAAAACCCAACAAAGATTCCTCAATATAGATGACCAGCAATATACAAAGATGCAAACCAAAGACATGATCTCCTTCTCCACCATAGCAGACCTCTCCTCCACAAGTGTGCTACTCTCAAGTGAGTGAGTGTGTATCAAATGAGGAATACACCTCCTCTATTTATACACTACTCTGACTTGTCTTTTACACAAGACATGTAGGCTCATATTTAACCATTGGGTTAAATACCCCATTACAATTGACTGGTCTGACCCCCACTAGGGAAGTCTAATAACCCAAGTTACCACATTCCGACGGAGGAATAAACATCTCTGAATATACAATAAGATCTTCATGGAGGAATGAATCATCTCCGGAATAATAAAGTACAAATATAATATTCTTTGAAGTTACAATATCTCAACACATCAGGCCCTATCGCTACCCATTTCACCAAAAAACAGATATTGAAATGCTCGTTCGGGACTTATTGAAGCAACGTATTCTTCGCCCAAGCACTAGTTCCTTTTCTTCTCCAGTTCTTCTTGTCCGCAAAAAAGATGGGTCATGGCGCCTCTGCATTGACTCCCGAGCACTTAATCACCTCACCATCAAGGATACGTTTCTAATTCCTGTTGTTGATGATCTTCTTGATGAGCTTCATGGGGCTCAATTTTTCTCCAAGTTGGATCTTCATTCTGGGTATCATCAAATTCGGGTTCATGAGGATGATATCCCTAAAATAGATTTCTGCACACATGATGGCCACTATGAGTTTTTGGTCATGCCCTTTGGCCTCACTAATGCTCCTTCCACATTCCAGGCCTTAATGAATAAAATATTTTGGCCCTACTTGCGGAAATTCATTTTGGTATTCTTTGATGATATCCTCATCTACAGTAAAACATGGGCTGAACATCTCCAACATCTGGATCTTGTCATGCAACTTTTCTCTGACCATCATCTCCATGCCAAACAATCTAAATGTGTTTTTGGACAGAAGGAAGTTGAGTATCCTGGGCACATTATCTCAGCACAAGGGGTTCCTGTGGATCCTACCAAAATCACTGCCATTAACAATTGGACACATCCTCAGACACTCAAGAGCCTTCATGGTTTTTTGGGGTTGACTGGCTACTACCGCAAGTTTGTCAAGGATTATGGGAAGATTGCAGCTCCATTAATTTTTCTATTGAAAAAGGATGCTTTTACATGGACACATGCTACTTAGTGTGCATTTGACAAACTGAAATTAGCTATGTGTACTACACATGTTCTAGCAATGCCCGATTTTTCCAAGCCCTTCACTATTAAGAGTGATGCTTGCGGCAATGGATTTGGTGCTGTTCTTCTTCAAGATGAATAGCCCATTGCATTCACCAGCAAATCCCTTTCAGGTAAGAATTTAGCTGCCTCTACATATGAGAAGGAAATGATGGCTATTTTGCATGCAATACAGAATTGGCGACCATACCTATTAGGGAATCATTTCTGCATCAAGACTGATCACCAGAGTCTGAAATATTTCTTGGAACAACGTGTCTCCTCCCCATCACAAAAGAAATGGGTTAGAAAACTCATGGGTTATGACTATGAGATCAATTACAAGAAGGCTAAGGACAATATTGTGGCAGCTGCTCTTTCTCACACATTTGATGCCCAAGGTTCTCTTTCAGCTATTTCTATGCCTGTTTCAAATTGGTTGCAATCTGTTCAATAGGGTTATGTCAATGACTCTTCCTTATCTCAAATCATCCAACGCTTGACCAACAACCCTTCTTCTATACCAAATTACTCTTGGGACAGTGCTTCCCTGAGATACAAGGGTCATCTGGTGCTTCGACATAGCACAGATATTCAATAGGTTGTCTTCTATGAACTCCATGCTTCTCCATCGACAGGGCACTCTGGGTTCCTCAAAATGTATGAATGGGCACGGCGCAACTTCTTTTGGTAGGGCATGAAAATGACAATTCAACAGATGGTGGCTAAATGTGATACCTGCCAGCGCAGTAAGAGTGAAATGACACTCCTTCCAGGATTGCTTGAACCCTTTCCCATTCATAGATGGATTCGGACAGATATTTCTATGGATTTCATTGAAGGGCTCCCTAAATCTGGCGGGAAGACAATGATTCTCATTTTGGTTGATCGCCTCTCCAAATATAGTAATTTTTGTGCTCTTAGACATCCCTATATAGCCTCCTCAGTCACACAAATTTTCCTGGACCAGATCTTTCGTCTTCATGGCATCCCTTCTTCCATTGTCTTGGATCGTGATTTGACTTTCACCAGTTATTTTTGGACAGAACTATTTCACCACACTAGCACCAAACTGAAGATGAGTTAAGGGTATCACCCACAAACTGATGGTCAGACTGAAATTATCAATAAATGATTGGAAACTTATCGTCGTTGTTTCGCCTCTGAAAAACAACATCAGTGGGAAAAGTGGCTCCCTCTCACTGAATGGTGGTACAATACCTCTTACCACACTTCCTCTAAAATGACCCCATATGAAGTAGTCTATAGTCAGGCACCTCCAGTTCTTCTTCCATACACCCCCAACAGTTCACCAATTCAGGACATTGACACGGTCCTTCAAAACTACAATCAGATTCTTCACATTTTGCGGGACAATCTACACATGGCAAGAAATTGCAGGAAGCAACAAGCTGATCAGCATTGTTCTGAGCGCACTTTTCAAGCAGGCGATATGGTTTTTCTTCGTCTCCATCCATACAAGCAATCCTCCCTGAAACTCAAAGGGCCTCATAAGATCACTACAAAGTTCTATGGGCCATATCGGATTCTTCAGAAGATTGGGTCCGTTGCTTATAAATTGGAACTTCCTCCTTCTTCTCGCATTCATCCAGTATTTCATGTCTCTTGTCTAAAGAAATTTATTGGAACCAACATCAGTGGACAAACTATTTTACCCAAACTGGATAATGAAGGATCCATCCTTTTGGAGCCAGAGGCCATCCTCAATCGGCGCACTCATCAGCTTCACTCTCACTTTATCACAAAGGTCTTAATTTAGTGGAACGACATGCAACCAAAGGATGCTACATGGGAACCACTCCTTCAGATTCAAAAACAATTTCCACATCTAAAGCTTTGAGGACAAATATTTTCCTAATGGTGAGGGGATGTTAGGAACCCATGTCTTTACTTTGTTAGTATATTGTTGTTGGACACATATGCTTTGTAAGTCGTCCCGTAGTATTTGTTGATCCATAGTTTGTGTTATTGTTGTTAGCGCATATGCTTTGTAAGTCGCCCGTAGTATTGTTGATCCATAGTTTGTAGTGGCCCATGGTTTTGACCCATAGTATTGGTGCCTAGACTTAGTATATAAGTGTTTGTTGAGGCCTATGAAGGCACTGTGAAGTTAATTATATTGAGCTTGCTCAAAGGAGGTTTCCCCCTCGAAGTGGCCTATGATCAATATAAAAGTGATTATGAGTTCTGTTATTTCTGATATCTCGTGTATTTGCATTAATTAATTATTGCAGTTTCATCACAGTTACCCTCGAGATCTCATACATAATCATACATTCATTAGTAATGTCAGTACTATCAAAACAAATAATCTTAAACATGTATAGTCATGATCATTTCAAACACAGATAATAACCATTAGCATTCAATGTTTTAGGGAAGACTTCTCTTACTCATGCATATTCATATTTGACCATAGAACTCTTATGGTTAGTGATATCATCAATCAAGGTAAGAGACATAATATGCATAAACCCATGATTACTCAAACCTATAACTTCATGAATAATCATTATCAATCATACCAAGTATACTTATATAAGAGATCCTAACACAAGGTAGGATTATAACTTGATATAGGAAAAACATACCTGGATTAACATGCTAGCTAGTTATGTCTAACATACCTGCATAATGTCTTCTTGTTCTTTTCAATGACTTGTGCTAGTAACCTACATATCTCATAGGTTAACCATTATAGAACCAAGTTATACATACCTCGTAAGTAGATCTTCTATGTGATCCATGAAAATGGATGAATATTTGTCTTCATGTCACCATGGTCATATGTTCTTGAAATAGAACATGATTTGTCTTTCTTGATGTACCTTTCGTGTTAGCGAACAACATCAACCTCATACAACACCACAATGCATTAGTACAATCATATGTGTCAAAACCCTAATCAATGAATATCTGCATCTATGTGTCAGCTCCCTTTGAAACAGGAACTTATTCACTTATGCAGATGACCAATCCATTCTCTTCTAGGATTAACCCAATCCACTTGATTTGCAGAAACTAGATCTGGACCTGGATTAGGGCTTGTCAGAGAAACCCTAAAAATTCAAACTTTGAATTTCAAACTTCTGAAAGGATAAAAAGATGTGCCTTGATGAGCTGATCAACCTGGTATACTCAGAATTTTAAAACTACAAAGTTTCACCCCTCAAATTTGCTTTTCAATCTTCCGGATTCACTAGGGAGAACCCTAAATTAGGGTTTGAGTTTCCCAAAGCTTCACCCAACCAAATAGTTTGATCCAAATCTCTAAACTTCAATTTTTCCAAGCAGCTTCCAGCTATGGTCACAGATTTAAAAAATTCCCATTTTTGTAGAAGCCCTAATTTTTCACCTTTCCGATCAAAGTCCCGAACTAGGGTTTGATCTGGCCCGACCTTCTTTCCAACCAAAAATTTGATCTTGGTCTCTAAATTTTGATTTTGATGAGGAGCATTCAGTCGTGGTCTCCGATACAAAAAATTCCAACTTTCTTCGAAACCCTAAATTCTCGGAGCCATGAATGAAGGTGCTCAAAATCCAATTCTATTTTGACAGAAATATGCACTTGATTGTTTATGGTATAACTCTGAAATTTCAGATCTATAGAGTCTGAAAATTCTTCCTATGGTAGCCTGACCTATTATCTTTCCAACCCCATAGTTCTGACCTCAATTGGATTCTTTGAGAGAGAGTTATTCCAAGTGTCTCAACGTGACATGTTTATGAGATAAAAAAGGAGATCGAATGTGTATGGCATGCCACATGTCACTGGTTCAGTTTCAGCTCTGAAAAAATTACCGAAGAAATTACAGTCCATGCACTACCTTTCAATTCTTATGAAAATTCATTTGGAGCTTCCTAGCCCAAGTTGTGACCTTTTTTCCTAGGTCACCTGTTTGTGACTGAGATCTGGAAGAGGCAAAAACCCTAGATTGTACTGATCATAAATCACAAAGTACAACAAATTAGAAGTTCTGCTTTGGATACAAGGTACATGGGGATGTTATCGACGACCTAAAAAGGTTTCAAATCCTGAACCTACACCAAAATGTATTTATGGAGAAAGTTATACGATGACTGGATTTTTCTATATCAAGCCCTAGCTTCGCAAGTGCAACAAGTGTCATCAATGCTATACCATGCCTTCTTTTAGGCTAGCTCTGATACCATGTTAGTTTTTCATAATTTACTTCAATTTGATCTAGGATGTTAACTGAGTGAATACCATGTACAACATATCTACAGCATATCAATCATGGATACAATAATACAAGCACACAAGAGACAAAGAGTTTCACCGGGAAAAACCAAGAAGGTGAAAAACCCCGCAATTTCCTCAGAGATAGATAGAGAAATGATACAACCCAAGTACAAGAAATAGTCCTCCTAGCAGTAGCTTCTCCTCCTCCACAAGTGCGCTTCTCTCCAATGATTGCTTTGCTCGATCTCGCACTCAAAAGATGTGCAAGTATGGAAAAATGACTCTAAAGTTCACACCAATCGAATCATTGATCCGACAAAGACTTGTCTTACAAGTTTTTTCAAAGGAAAAAGATCTTGAACTTGGAAGAAAAGTGGGGAGAAAACAAGGATGAAAGATGATTATAACTAGAAATCAAACTTAGAAGAATGCCCCAAAGCACCGAACCCTAAAGAAGAACACTAAGCCAAGTAGTAGGCAGGCAAGCGAACTAACGACCGCCTTATTAACACAAAGGTTCAAAGGTGAAGCAAACTAAAGTACTTCAAACTCACTTGATACTGGAAATAACAGCGAGGTCAAGAAATGTCATGACTCAAAAATATTTGGAAGACACCCCAAAGGCTCCAAAAAAAAGGGTCAAAACCCTAAATCAAAGGATGAGACACCCAAAAAGCATACACATGTCGCAACAAACAACAAATGCTAAACACAAAGGTTTGTATACCTGCAACGCACTACTAGGGTATGGACGAGGAGCTATGTTCAGTAAGGAACAATGCACAGTCTCCAAAAAGAGTCACAAACACACAAGATGCTTCAACACTAATCAAGTGACCAAAAGATGACCTAAGGGACTCAAAAGGGGCTAAAGAGACTCAAAGCCGGATTACAGACCTCAAAGACCAGTTAAGAAGGCCAATAACAAAGTTAGAAACCAAACCAAAACAGGTGGAAAACCAAACCTTACATCAAACAGAGAGCTATAGGAATGTGCCCTACTATGCAGTAGGAAAACTAGCACACTCTGGAAGGTGTGCGCTACTGTGCAATAGATAAACTAGCGCACAAACTCAGGTATGCGCTACTGTAGGTACAATACAGTAGTGCACATGTCAGGAAAGGTCAAAAATCAAGCTCTACAGAGGTGTAAAAGGCTGAGTCAGACAAAATACAGCAGGTAGGGATGACCTACAAGGCCCCTCAGAGGATTAAAGGGATCAAAAAGTACTGGAAAGACAACAAAATGGGTTTCCTAGAGCAGAAAAACAACTGACTCCCCAGTGGAGTCACCAGTCTGTTGTTCGGGAAATTCACCCTATAGTGAGTAAAGGGACACTATCAACTTAGGAGGGGACAAGTAAACACAATGATTACGCTATAGAAACATCTATGAATTGAATTAGATCAAATGTCTTGAAGACGTACCTTATTACTGATGTTTGATCCTAGCTTTGCTCGATCTTGCGCTCAATCTTCAACTTGATCTTCCACTTCAATAGACCTGCAACATAAAGATACCTTCGTCAGCGTATCTTGACTGATATAAAGATGATGAAATTGAAATACAATTCAAACATCAAGAACAATCAAGCATTTGACCAAATAAATAAACAGTCCATTAAGCATTATATTTGGGACAGGAAGGAATGTTTCAACCTTTATTGTCAAAAGCATAAAATGATTACAAGTTATACCCGATCAATGTAGCATGCTTGTGCAATCGGATTCTGGGCTCCTGCTCTTCTCTGACTTGAAATATTCCAGCATAACAACCCTTCATACAAACTTTTCTTCTTGTGAATGAGAATCTCCACAATGTCTCTCTATGTCTAACCCCTCTCCTCAATCCTCCTTGTATTTATAGGACAAGGAAGGCAGTTTAGATCGAGAGGTGGTTGTAATGGAATTTGGGGAAGTTGTAGAACCAACAGAAACTAATCCCAATTCATCAAATTAATATATTTTTGATCATATTTTAAGGTGTGCGCAAGTTTTTCATAGTGGAGTAATGCACAGTATGCAACTTCAGTGTTTTACAACTAGAGTTTGCAACTTTTTTGAGGGCGCGTGCTAGTTTATTGAAGTTGAGTAGCGCACAATAGGAGGTATGCGTTGCTATTGAACCTGTGGAGTAGCGCCCATACGCTAGTATGCTGAAATAGAGCAGCGCACAGCTCAAAACATGAGGTTTTTAGGGGTTTGTCAGCTTGCAGAAGGGTAAGTCAGGCCAAGGTATCATCCAAGGTCATCGTGCTCTTCAATCCAAGTTGTCCTTTTGTGTGATCAATAGCTCAAGGTGATCACAGATGGAGAAGTGCAGATTTGACCTATAACAAGCATATCTATAGCATATCAATCATGGACACAATAATACAAGCACACAAGAGACACAGAGTTTCATTGGGGAAAACCAAGAAGGTGGAAAACCTCGCAACTTCCTAAGAGATAGATAGAGAAATGATACAACCCAAGTACAAGAGATAGTCCTCCTAGCAGTAGTTTCTCCTCCTCCACAAGTGTGCCATTCTCCAATGAGAGTATGAGTGATAAAGTGAATGATAAAATAGAGTGCCTCCTACACTCTATTTATACTTGACTTGACTTGTCTAATAACCTTTACTAGGTTAGCCTTAACTTAACCACATAAAATAATGCTGTCAGGGCCGACTCCTAATAGGGTGGTCTAATAACCCTTTTACCCACATGACTCATACAGGGCCGACCCCATCAAGGTGGTCTAATAACCCATCAAGTATAAGTTACGACACTTACAATATAAATGACGACACTTCCGTATAGAGGAATAATAACATCTCTAGAGGAATACAATATACATAGGTGAAATACATTCCAAAGTTACAATTACATCAATAGATAGATCTGTGACCTTAGTGTAAGAAGGAGAGGACATGCTATGGAATCCGACAAAGATGGATATCAGGGAGTGGTTCAACAAAAAAGCTCGAGAGTTTGTTGAGAAATAAAAGCAGAACCTTGGATGGTTGACAAACTAGTGGTTGCAGAAGTACATCTATGGGATGAATCTATAGGGTAGTGTGAGAGAGGGTCCCCAACAAAATTGGTTCTTGTGCGAAGTGGTGTGGATAGTAAAGCAAGTATAGGATGAATCTATAAAGAAGGGACACCTAGAGACGACCTTCAGAGGTCGTTCGTTGGATTGGTACATGAAGTTTACACAAGTACCTACAGGACTTTAGTAGAATACTTTGGCATAAATAAGAGTTGGTTTGATTGACAAGTTTAAGAAGCCTAAATCGGAATCGTAGTACATGACAGAATTGAAGGAGATTAAGCAATTCTCTAATGAGTGGGTATGGGATTTTGATTAGAGATTCAAAACTATGATGGCTAAAGTTAGTTTTGGGATGAACAATGTGCAGCACAAGGAATGGTTTATTGCAGCATCGATACCGCACATCTAGATGTCGTTGATGCAACAAAATGTTGGGCCTAGCCGAAGTAAGGCATTTTTGTGTAAGATAGTTTTGGAGATACGAAGTTACAATGCAGCTCGGATGAAGGCAATTTTGGCAAGACAGTTTTGGGGAGACATGAAGTTGAGCACATCACAGTATTTGTAGGGTAGAAACTGCACAGCTAAGTGCCAGCTCCATGAAGTGGTAGCACTGCGCAGTGCCAGTGGAGCACCTATTTTGGGTAAAGAATATGAGGAAAGGTTGAGCTATGGAAGCAACCTGTTTGTGTAAGAAAATCCAAGATTCCTGGGAATGGGTATGGAGCAAGGAGAAGGAAGATGAAAGTGACCTATCAAGAGAGTGGTAGAAAATGGTTAGAAGCTAAGCCACAAATCCGACAGGGACAGGAAGGGCAGAGGGACGAAAGCGACACACTGCGATGTAGTATAACCATTTTTTGAAGACTGCAGATGTCAGAAGGGTGTGCGAGCTGTGAGTGGTCTAGCAGAATGTCCAGTAGCGTGTGAAGGAGCTGTCGACTACGACAGGATGAGTCGACGGGTAACCGCACAATTTTGTAACCTTAGGGTTTTTTCCTATACATTGTAAAGACATGACCTATGGGCACGATCTATAAAAGGGCACATTTTGTAAGGGAAAGGGTTAATATTTGATCGTGAATAGTTGATTATTGTTGAAGAGAAAATTGTAAAAGGATCTTCCAGTTGCATGCGCAGATACCTATTGAGAGAGAAGAGAGTTTGTAGCCAAGTTCGCAGATTGGAACTGTTGTACCCTTCCCATAAATAATATAACAACAGTACCTGTGGACATAGCTCCCATCCTGGGGGTGAATGACATTAAATTATGTGTTTTGTGATTACTTACATGCTTGAATCTGTGTATTTTCCTATGTGAAGAGTTAAGTTCTTGTTTATGAGCTCGTATGTTCTTGCTTTTATATGTATTCACCATAAGGATAACGATGGAATAATATGTTAAGTATCCACATATGTGAATGATTATAAAATGCATAAGTATTTCTAAGTTAGTTGAAGGCATGAGTTAATCGGATAAACACTAAACCCACAAAGCCGATATAGTGCAATTCCCTGAGCATAGCACTGGAAGTGCGCAGTTAGATTGTTGTTTCTTATAGCATATAAGTTCGCAAGTGTTGGAGGCTATTTTGTTGTTGAATGTGTATTTTTACACTAAGTAACATCCAGCGGAGTTGCATAAGTGTTGGAAGGAAGGGCATATATCTGTGGCATTGTCCTATTGTCGAAGAACCATTCCACATCTCGCAGTCCTTGGATGCGCGATAGTCTAAGTTTTAACCGTGAAGAAGGTGAACTTCACATAGTCCCCAGTTCGCAGCATGAGTCCTATAGTGCGCTGCTCACCATTTATTGATGCGCTCATCACTAGGTTGTGGAAACCTGATTCCACAACCACCCCATTAACTTTGCCTCAGGTGAGACCACAGTCGGCTTGCAGACTGTTGCCGAAAGGGCCGATGAAAAGCGGGTTTTGTTGGTTCCGTGAACCGCCCAAAACCTGGGTCTTTATAGAAAACCTCCATAATAGTATAACTAGCCCACAAATGGTTCTGTTGCCGGGACTGAACTGGTGATGAGTACAAAACCTTGGAATCTAGAGAAAAACGAAATATGGGACTGGGTAGACAAGACAAAAAGATATTTTTCTAGAAAGGAGAATAGACATCCGCATCTCTCTGACGTAGATTGGTTAAATAAATACCTGTGGAAGGATATTCACAAAATTTCTAGGCAAGTTTTGGAAATGAGTTGCATGAGTGGATATCAAGGCTTGTAGAGTGAAAGGATTGTTTCAAAGAAGGAGCGCCTACCAAATGGGGATTCCTGAGCTTATTCGGATGCTTATAGAAGTAAATATCCCACTCTCGCGAGCAGTCAAATTTTTTATTGACAGTATACGAGAAGGATTCATGACATAATTCGCTGTCGACACCTTAAAGTCCTATAGCGCAGTAGAAGCAAAGTTTTTAAAAGGTTTCAGAATATTCTGATTCAGAACATTTTGCGTAGTAACATCCCTAGCACCCGACAAACCACTTCTCAGAACACTATACCTAGAAGGAGAATGACTGACAATATTAAGCTACTGATATTCAAAGGGACGGGTCTAGAAGACCCTGAGCAGCATTGCTTTCTATGTGAAGCCATATGGAATGTCAAGCAAGTTCAGGATGATGATGTTAAGCAAGTGCAACTCATCGCTGCATCAAAGATAGAGTCTTGAACTAGTCCATGAAGTATTATGTTGGATAGAATAGAACCTTAGTGGATATTAAGTATGCACTATTAAGAGAGTTCAAGAAGCTGAAGTCAGAATCCCAATGTATAATAGAATTAAAGGAGATCAAGCAAAAACCTAATGAGACAGTCTGGGAATTTGACTAGAATTTCAAAACATTGTTAGACCAGGTCAATTTTGACATAGCACCACAACAACACCAAGAATGGTTCATAGCAACGATGTTGCCCCATATCAAAATGCCATTGATGCAGCAGAAGGTGGCTTCGCATGAAGAAGCACTTGAGATTGCAATAAAGCTAGAAGCTTCTCTGATAGGAGAAACAAGTCAAGGAATGGTCCGAATCCAGAATTAGCTAGCTACCTTGACATTACAGTTGCAAGACATTAAGAAGGGAAAAGAGACCAGAGAAGAAATCTAGTGTACCATATGTAATAGAGAAGGACACCCGAAGGAACGCTATCATTTGTTTCAAGATTACCTAGACAGTTGAGCACCAGATCCAGAAGATTGTTACTTAATCTAGAAGATTGTTACTTAATCCAAAAGATTGTTACTTATTCTAGAAGTATGTTACTTAATCCAGAAGATTGTTACTTAATATAGAAGTATGTGTTAACACCTAAGAATTTATATTGCACATTCTATAAATCCATTAGACATGATGATTCCAACTGCCGAGCATATGAGCTCATGATAGAAAGAAAGAATGATGTAGAGCATACGTGCGGTGGAGTATAGAGAGTTCAAGAAGAAACACGCAGAACAAGGATATTGCGCAGTATAATCAAGGCTCATACAAAGGCCGTGGAGGTTTCCGTGGAAGAGGAAGAAATATTGGCCCAGGACAAGGAAAAGGTAGAGGCTAGATGATCTGTTATAACTTTGGCCAGCTAGGTCACTTATCTAGAGACTGTACCAATGCATGTACTACCTGTAATTATTGCAAATATTTTGATCATGTCATTGAGGTATGCCCAGTGTTAGTAGCAGAAATGAAAAAGAGAAATCAAGAAGCACCTAATCCGACCATATAGGTGATAGCATCAGAAAAAAGGACTGCATATCCAAGTATTAATGTAGTGACACGAAGTGGCACTACCAATAGAAAATACAAACAACCAGAAGCTTCAACTTCAAGAGATTTTGAAACTAAGAAGACGCCTGCTGAAGCGGTCTGGATCAGAAAATCTACTGGGAAAACAACCGTTTTCAATCTGGAGAGAAACAAAGAAGCCTTTGAAGAAGCAAGGGATATCTTCAAAGATCCAGCACCTATGTCACCAAGAATCCCATTGCAAAGTGAAACAACGCACATACAAGATCTACCAATAGTGTATGATCAAACTAGTAACATAACAGAAACGAGCACTTATGTTGCGTAGTTCCTATGGAGCTCCATGAAATTATTGAAGATCGTAGATGCTGTAGTGGAATTACAGAAGTTGTTAAACCAATATGAACCACGTAGTTCCACGGATACTTCCCAGAGCACAGTTCATCGGATAAAGATCTGTAAAAGAACAGGCTGAGAAATGAGGCTCAGTGCACTGATAGGAGATTACGAGATGGATGAGATAATCCTTGATCTAGGATCAAAGATGAATGTCTTGAGCAAGCAAACATGGAAACAGATGGGGAAACCTAGGTTAGAATGGTCACCTATATAGTTGAGGTTAGCGAATCAAAATAAATTCATACCTTTTGGGAGATTAGCCATTGTAACTGTGGACATCGATGGAGTCAAAAGCTCCGCGGACTTCGAGGTTATCAAGATGAGTGATGACAGTAACCCATATCCATCATTATTGGGGATAAAATGTGAAATAGATAACCTCACAATCATAAATAGGAAAACTAAGAAGATGATCTTCGAAGGGAATGATATTAGGGTCATCGCACCCTTGGAACCTTCGCAAGGAGAAAGATACCCAGAGCCGATACACAAAGAATCCAGAGCATAGGATCTTGATCGCATCTACAAGATGACTACGAATAAGGATGACTACATCAATCCTACGATGGATGGATCACTTAGTTGGCGATGTGACTGCTCTTGTGTATCAGAATCGGATGCAGGACTAGAAAATTGGCAAAGTTGAATGCATGAAGTATTTGCAAGAAGATGTGCGCAGATCATGAAGTCACTACGATGGATTGGAATAGAGGTGAGTCCAATTCCCACTTATGATGGTTTAACTAATGTATATACCTTTTTGCAAGAATATACTATATCAATTGCAACTAAACACAGGATACTGACATTAGATATAGAATTGCGTTCTACACCTGCAAGATGGTGGGTCGTGCATAAGCATACTTTGACCACATGGGAACAGTGCCGACACATGATTCAAATCAGATTGATAGAGAAAGTCGCATTGACAATGGAAAAGCAGATCCAAGGGATCACATAGAGATCTGGTCACAAGCATGGATAAAGAGGCCACCGGAAGAATGGGTTCATCTGTTTGTGCACACATTGGAGCAGATTCCAAGTAATTGGTACACAAACACCAAGCTTTGCAGAGAAACCATAGATTCATCCAGAATGACTGCGAACTTCCAGAGAACCTCTAGTTTTAAAGATGAGTGTCCAAGCATAAACGAATTTCTGCATATTATCAAAGAAATGATATTCAAAGAACAATTCCCAAGTATAAATGAGGCATTAGAGACTGTTATAGCTTGAAATGACACCTCTCCATACGTGACGACACTTCCTTCCCTTGGTCGCATGACGACACTTCTTCAGATCAAGTTTCAGTCACACAGCAGAAAATTTGTGGATGGAGGAGTCATTTGGGACACTAAAAATGGTTGAAATTACCTCATTCTTGACCCATTTGATGTATATGACCCTTAGAAACATTTTTCTAGACCAAACCATCTTTTGAAAATGAGCAGAAAAGCCTATTTTTGGCCATTTTTCAACATGAGCGCTGGTACACACGCATGATAGTAGCGTGTGTACCCTACTTTGCTTCATTAATTAGTGCTCAAATCCATATGTACACTACTTTGTCTACTATAGAGTAGAGTACACCCCTATTGTGGTCAAAATCTCGAAATTCAAGTAAGTTAAGTTGGTTGGGAAACCTCTTGAGCGGTTATAACTTCTTTTCCTCTTCCTCACTGACTATATAAGGAGGGTAGAAGGGCCATGTGAGTGGACTAATCCCAATTACAAAGTTATGCTGGAGGAATGGAGACCCTCATCCCCCTCTCTTGTGTTTCAGTTTTGGTAAACCATAGCACAGTTGATTAGAGGTTGGAATCCTTGGAGAATAGAAGCAGGAGACCTTGAATCTAGGTTTCGTGAAGTGCCAAGCTTGAAGGAAGGTATAACTTTATGTACTTGCTTTCATTCATCAATAAAGATCAGATGTTCTTTCCTTTCCAAATATGACCTATTCTTGTATGTCTCCGATTTGATTACTGTTTAATTATAGTTTGATGTCTTGTTATGTCATGGATATCAGTCTTATATATGTAGTCAAATGTGTTTGAGAAAGGTATCAAGTTGTTTTGCAGGTCTGGGCATTGCGACACTGGATAAGCATTGAAGAGCGAGGGAGGCAAATCTAGGATCAACCTTCTGAATGAGGTGCCTACATATCTAAACCCTAATCTCTTCATTTATTTGTTGTATTTGTAG
Organism: Larix kaempferi; assembly: GCA_027924585.1. Lineage (NCBI taxonomy): Eukaryota > Viridiplantae > Streptophyta > Pinopsida > Pinales > Pinaceae > Larix > Larix kaempferi. The sequence goes on along the minus strand of BSBM01000816.1, from coordinate 4,106,614 downwards.
AATGCTTGTAAGTCTATCTTTATCACCATAAGTTGGTAGTTTCTCCTTTGAACTATAGGTGCATTTTCCCCACAACAGAATGGTGACTCCACTGGGGAAAGCCTAACTGCTTAGGGGTATCCAAGGTCATTTCTTTAGTTTTGTTTGAAGGTCTTTGTTCAATTTCTTGATTAGAATCAATTAGTAGGCTCTGTTTGACCCTGCTGGGCTTTTACAGACCCTTCCCGGCCCTTGCAAACCCTTGTGGACCTACATGTGTGGGGTTTTAACCCCATTTTTTCAATTTTTTCAACCTGTACGCTACTGTTCTGCAGTACAGTAGCGCCCTTGGTGCTATTCTCCTTCATACACAGTAGCGCTCAAAATCTGGGTTTAAATTTTTTGAGTTTTTGGGTTGTGGACCCAAATCTGGGGGTTCTGGCTGCATTTTTGTGGTCCCTGATGACCCTAGGTCTGTTTTAAACTCCTATAAGTGGTCTCCCATCCTTGTACTGATCCTACATTCATGATTTGAACCTCTTTTGATCAATTTGGGCTTTTTTGGAAATTTTTGGGTCTTGTTGACCCAAGTTGGGGGGTTGTGGACCCGTTTGGTATTTTGTACCCTAATTTGAGTCTGACTGAACCTGCTTGCCCCATTTCCATTGGATTTGAAACCTCTTGAGTCTTCTTGACCCTGTTTGTATCTATTTGAGTGAAATTTCTCTTTTAGATTGGTTTTTTTATCCTCCCTTATGCTTTTAAGTTTTCTTTTGTGGTGAAAGCTCATGTGTTTTGGCTGTTGTTCAAGACCTTGTTAGCATTGTTATGTGCAGACCTGACTTTACCAAACCATACTTCTTCATAGGTCATTTGCTTCGTTTGAGTCTAAAAGTAGTTTTGTACTCTTTTCCCAATGTTTGGTATGCTTACATCAATAAGAATTTGAAAGTCATTTTTGGTAGCTTTTACTGTTTCAATAAAGAGAACCTGAAAGTTCTTTGCTTTTGTTTTGATAGTAGGGTAGTTTCAGTTTTGTTTCTTACCTTTGAAAAGCATAAAGAATTTCGATTCATTTTCTGAATAGAGTACCTTGCAAGTGGCTTAAAAGATTTTAGAGTGCTTTGCATAAAAAAGAACAAGTTTTCTTTTGCATACCTATTTGCTTGAGTAGCTGCATTCTTAGGTTTTGAGTTTAATTTTGAACATTTAGACTTTATTTTACCTTTTTTGCATTCGAAATATTTAAAATTGCATTTGCATATGCATTCTAGACAATAATTTTAAGACTTGCATTGAAAAGAAAATATTTGTTCGCTGGTAAATATTTCATTTTCAGTACTCTATCTCTACTATAACCACTCTCACACACCCACTACCTTTTTGAGTAAGCAAGTAACCTTTAAAATGAACCCTAATAAAATGTACTAGTAACATTTTATTTTCTAGGTTACACTACATCAACTAGTCTTGGTTAGGATCTTGGGTTTAAAACACCTTAAACCACCCAAGATCACACATTACGCAAAAATCGTAGTTTGACTATCACAGGTAAACCCACTTCATTCAAAGCTTGCCTAGGATCTATACAGTAGGTCTTGTGAGATCAGATTGTTGGGAATACTCCTCCTACTTTCTGTTTCGAGCATATACTAGGATTGGATTGCGTTTGGGGAATCTTTTGAGTTTCGGGCTCAATTACCCTGCCCACGCCTTCTGATTCAACCAGTGACTGTTCCCCCAGGAGTTTTCGGTGTGGTGGTATCCTTAGTATCTGACCATAGGTTCATACACAGGTGACAACGGAGGGTATATCTGTTGTACCTAGGAAAAACATGGGAGGAAATCCCTTGCAGGTCTTTGCGAGGGCGGTTGGGTAATTCCAGTGCTTGCACCCTTAGTCATTGTATTGTGGACCCCGTGTAACTATTCTTCATCCTTCATTGATCTGTTCTAGGCCTTCATCATCCCAGACTCTTCTCTGGAAGGAATCTATTTGCCTGGTTTGATTTAACTAGGACCTTTTTTAGTGGTGTGCTCTTTGTGCTACTTGTCTTAGTTTGCCTTAGAGAACTTCTTGCTCATTTGAACAGGAAACTATGTCTAGAATTTCGGTGAGTGCCAATCAAGGTACCCCTGTTCCGGGGGATCCTTGTGCTCTTCCATTCAATGGAAACATTGGTACTCCCTTAATGGCTACTTTGAATCTTCTTGGATTCACCATAGGGCTATCGGTTTGGTTGTTTTCCACTCTGAATGCCTTGCATGCTCCTGACGCTTCTTTTGTGAGCACCTCAAATCAAGAGCATCATAACCCTATGCCTCCTTTGCTAGTAACATCTTCTCCTCCTCCTTCTACCTCATGTGGTGAAAGTAGCAATACTAGTAGCCAGCAATCTAAAAGGAATAGACGGAGGAAGAATAGGAAGAAGATGCCAAAACAAGGGGGCAGCAACCCAACCTCTGCAAGTCATGCTGGGGGCAAGCACCCTTCCTCTGCAAGTCATGCAGAGGGAACCTACCCAGCCTCTGGAGTTCATGCTGGGAGAAAAAATTTAGTCACTGAAAATCATACTGAAAGTTTGTCCTCAACCATTATCAGTCATGTTGAGGACACGTCATTGATTACTGCTAGTCATATTAATGACAAGTCACCAGTTCCTGTGAGTCATATTGGAGACACCAGATCAGCCACTGCAAGTCATGCTAAGGGAGTTGATATTGTCAAAAAACTAAACAAATAGAAGCTTAAGTTCCCTTGTAAGTTTTGCGAGGGAGATCACCTTACTTACTTGTGCCCTGTACTTCCAGAAGTGCAAAAAGTGTGGTCCTTAGTTCAAAAGTATGATGCTTCTAAGCAACCAGCCTCTGTGATTCATGCTGGGGGAAAGCTATCAGTCAATGCTAGTCATGCTGAGAGTACTGATGTTGTAAAGGATTCTAAACCTATAGGACAGAAACCAATGTTTCCTTGTAAACTTTGTAAGGGAGATCACCTTACTCACTGATGCCCTGCCATTCCAGAGGCACGAAGAGTGTGGTCCATGTCTGAAGGAACCTCTATTCCTGAGTTGTCTATAGATTCCCTATAGTCAAATCAACCTTTGGTTGATAAAGTGGTTGAACCAATGCAATATTTGGTTGACCCCACTTTTCCTTCGGAGAGTGAAGTGATCGAATCGATGCAATCTTCAATCGATCCCATCAGTCCTTCGGAGATTGATGCACCTACTACTGAAGTCTTCTGCATTACCAGTTTGGATATTCCTGAAAAATGGGGCACTTCATTTCTACCATGTGAACCCCTACCAAGCCCTAGGATTGATTCCTTTGATTGGAATAGTCTAGCCAAGCCTCGTCTTCCTTCTTCGACACCTTTCCAGATAAAGATTGATATCGGGAACCATACGGTTGATCGATGCATTGTTGATGAAGGTGCTTCTGTTAGTATCTTATCCACTTATGCTTGGAGAGATTTGGGTTTCCCTAATGTTATTCCAGCTTCTAATTGGTTGTTGACCTTTAATAGAAGACCTAGTGAACCTATCGGATTCCTCCGTCAGGCACCTGTTACTTTGGGTGTAAAAACAATCTTAGTTGATTTTATGGCTTTAAAGGACCCTGTGGATTTTGATATGATCCTCGAGCATGATTACATTTATGCTATGCATGCTGTGGTGTCTACACTCTTTTGTGTGATGCATTTCCCTCATAACGAAAGCATCGTCACTATTGACCAGCTTGCATTTGTTGATCCTCCTTATTACCCAACTGTAGACCAGTCAGATCCCTCGTCATTAGGCACTACTATGTCACATGGGACTTATGTGGCATATTGTTTCTTGAGTTCAACTGCTACTGAGAAGAAGTCTCTGAGTTCATGCTTACCTTCTCGGGACTTGGTCCCATCTTTTGACCAAGTGACACCTCCATATGAATGTTTAGATATGTGTTCTATCTGGGATGATATACTTCCTTCCGATGAATTTTTCCTACAGTCCATAGTACAGTGTGCCATTCATTTGGATGTTGATCCAGTTGCAGTTATGTCTAGCCCCGATTTGACCTTAAAGTCTGATCTTCCTACTGTTGAGTCTTTGGACTCTCCCATAGATCCACAAATCGGTGTTATTGCTAAGTTTGATTCTGCTTCTAGAATTTTCAACTCCCGTGATGATGAATTTGTTTCTGCAGATTCCAACATGGCCTTCAACTTTGATCTTCATACTGAAGTTGATCTTGTTGATTGTAAGTCCTCGGGCTTGGGTACCATAGAGTCTTCATTTGAAAACTTTGCCTTGTTTATGCCTATTGTTGATGATATTAAAGTTGAAAGTATTTCTACCATAGTGACTTGTATCGGGTCTTTCTTTACATATGTTTTAGATATGATCTTGGTACTGATGTTTCTTGGAGACAAGATTCTTAGCTGGATGTATACTTCCTTACTCGTCCTTTTCGACACCTTGTGCGACCATGTCAGGTATATTCAGAACCTTGCATATAGGTTTAGGCTTCCCCGTTGTTATGTTGCATTTGAACCTTTTGCCATCCGAATTCGCCATAGGGTCGAACTTGTTGGATATTGGTGTGTTATCCATCTCTTTATGCATCGTGCACCAGTCCGACAACAGAGCCTACCTAACATGGGTCACCCTAGTCAACACCCTTATGCCATTCTGGTGCCCATGTTGAGTTTTTCTCATAGGCTCAGGAGCCTTTTTAGATTTACCATGACTTTGAGAATAAGCCTCATATCTTTCTTCCTCATATATATCTGGCCATCCCTGATAAGGCTCCCATCTTTGTGTTCAAATTGCATATGCATCTGTTATGATCCTGCTTGCGCTAATGAGCCTGAAGCTAGCTTCCACGCTTTTAGCCCATTGTATAAGCCTCCATCTCTGATGTCATTTCCGCTAAGCCCTGTATCATTTTTCCCTCATAATTTGAAACCTTTTACTTGGAGGAGACACACCTTGAGTGTACTTATCTTGCTCATGTTCCTTGCATTAGGCATAGCTTTGTTCCATGCGCTTGGAGCTAGTTTCGCATGTCCTTGACACTCGTCTCCTCCCATTTCGAGCATTCTTCTTTTACTTCGAGCTCATTAAAAACAGTAAGTATGTTACGAGCATTTCTTCCACCTTTCCTTCAAGCTCATTAAAAATAGTAAGGAGGCTATGAGCATTTCTTTCATCTTCACTTCGAGCTCATTAAAAACAGTAAGGAAGTTGTGAGTATTTTTCTGTATCTCCTTTGAGCTCATTAAAAATAGTAAGGAGGTCATGAGTTTACTTTTCCAGACTCATTAAACCTCTACAGAAAAGATCCTTATGGATTTCTTTTAAGCCCTTTTCAGACTCCTTAAATAGGAAAAGTTTGCCGAGCATAGTTGTCTTTTCGGGCTCATTAAAATAATTGAACCGACATCCACTTAGGTATAGAATTACCCCTTTTCCGGGCCTTGGTGGATAATTTACGGAAAAGGTATACTTTAGGTATACTCTTGTATGCACTAGAAGAGTTCTTCTTCCATCATTTTACACTTTTTCGGGGAAGGAGACTAACTTTATGAAAAAGGACCTTTGGATTCGTCTTTAGGGTTTTCAGACTCTTGAAATGTGAAAACACCAAGTGAGCATTCAACTACTCGGGCTTGATATAAAATCCACGGATAGGTGTATAGAGGACTGTTTAAGTTTTTCAACCCTATAAGCAAGAAAACACCGTTGAGCACAGACCAATCTGGGCTCGATATAAAATCCACAGATAGGTGTATGGAGTTTTCTTCTAGGTTTTTCATACTCCTTAAATATGAAAATACCATCGAGCATGCTTTAGTTCTTTGTCAAGCTCATTAAAAAATGAAAAAGGAAAGGGAAGGGAAGAATGTTAAAATATCTTTCAATATGATGGCAGCAAGTCAACTATCTCCTTGAACAAAGCACCTGTTTTGAGTCTATCAAACAAGTTGGGTTTTATTGTTGGCCTTAGGATAAACCTGATCTCAGAGTTCTTACTCCTTCGTTTGGCTAGTCTTACAATCATATGGAGAATCTGCTAATGTCTCCTACATTGCTGACTTGCATCGTGGTCCCTTTGTGTTCAAAGCTGCCTAAGTCACTCTTCTGTCATGCTCACTGTTCAAGGATATAGCCTATGTCGGCCATTCTGCAATTGCCTTGACCTCATGTGTCGGCCATTCTGCAATTGCCTTGACCTCATGTGTTGGCCATTCCTTGGTGTCAGTATGTTTCATCATGTGTACAGTCCTACTCCAAATCAGCTCATACCTGTTGAGTGTCCCTCGTGTTGGATGATGGAGGATGCATTAAGGCCTCCCTTCCAATGGACTTCTTCCCATCGACTTCAACTCATTGTACTCTGGGAATGAAGTTTAGAGTTTCGGTTAGTACCTTGGGGATTGCAGTCATTAGTGGTAGTTTCCCTCGCTATTGGATAGATGGGAATACATTAATGTCTCCTATCCGATGGATTATTCAAGTATTCGATGGCAAGACCATCTATTTGCACTTGCTTGAATGTACTAGCTACCTTGGGTTCCATTTTCATTATTGGTGGACACCCTCGCATTTGTTAACGGTATATATCAATGACCGGTAATCAAACGATACCTCTCATGTTCGACATCAAGTCATTTATTCGCATGGATAGGTTTGTACCTTGGGTTGTTTTTGGATGAAGACCTTGGGATCCTCAATAGCATCACCTCATTTATGTTATCGCCCAAGTTGCGCAAGACTGAGCCACAATCTTTTTGGGCTCTTGATGAGACATAGATCCAACTTGTTCTCTATGGCTATGTTCTCCAGTTTTGACATAGATCCACCTTGTATTTATGTGGCTATGTTTACACTTATGTTCCTCATGGATCCACGATTGTATTTTAGTGGCCATGATATATTCATCAATATTTTGGATCATTAGTGTATCCTCTTGGAGGTCATGTTCCACCATTTGAACATGGACAGTTACCCCAAGGATAAGTTTGTCTAACATTGCCTTTGGTTTCAGGTACTTCATTTGAGCCTATGATTCTTGGCTTCTCCGTTCCTCCATGATTCAACTCTTTGTTATTTATAATGTATTTCGGCCATCATTTCCCGCACTCCCTCTGACCTCATACATTAGGGGGCATTTGTTATAGCTTGAAATGACACCTCTCCATCCGTGACGACACTTGCTTCCCTTGGTAGCATGATGACACTTCTTGAGACCAAGTTTCAGTCACACAACAGGACATTTGTGGATGGATGAGTCATTTGGGACACTAAAAATGGTTGAAATTACCTCATTCTTAACCCATTTGATGTATATGACCCTTAGGAACATTTTTCTAGACCAAACCATCTCCTGAAAATGAGCAGAAAAGCCTATTTTTGGCCATTTTTCAACATGAGCGCTAGTACACAGGCATGATAGTAGCGTGTGTACCCTACTTTGCTTCATTAAAGTAGCGCTCAAATCCATATGTACGCTACTTTGTCTACTGTAGAGTAGAGTACACCCCTGTTTTGGTCAAAATCTCGAAATTCAAGTAAGTTAAGTTGGTTGGGAAACCTCTTGAGCGGTTATAACTTATTTTCCTCTTCCTCACTGACTATATAAGGAGGGTAGAAGGGCCATGTGAGTGGACTAATCCCAATTACAAATTTATGTTGGAGGAATGGAGACCCTCATCCTCCTCTCTTGTGCTTCAGTTTTGGTAAACCCTAGCACAGTTGATTAGAGGCTGGAATCCTTGGAGAACCGAAGCAGGAGTCCTTGAATCTAGGTTTTGTGAAGTGCCAAGCTTGAAGGAAGGTATAACTTTATGTACTTGCTTTCATTCTTCAATAAAGATCAGACGTTCTTTCCTTTCCAAATATGACCTATTCTCGTATGTCTCTGATTTGATTACTATTTAATCATAGTTTGATGTCTTGTTATGTCATGGATATTGGTCTTATATATGTAGTCAAATGTGTTTGAGAAAGGTATCAAGTTGTTTTGCAGGTCTGAGCATTGCGACACTGGATAAGCATTGAAGAGCAAGGGAGGAAAAGCTAGGATCAACCTTCTAAATGAGGTGCCTACATATCTAAACCCTAATCTCTTCATTTATTTGTTGTACTTGCAGAATGCTTGTAAGTCTATCTTTATCACCGTAAGTTGGTGGTTTCTCCCCTGAACTATAGGTGCATTTTCCCCACAACAGAGGCAATCAAAGAAAGTATAATTCAAGATGTAAAAGTACCTTTGAACCTACATCCAGAATGGGAATGAATGATAGAACATGCCCTGGAATGATTTAACCTTGCAGAAGATGAAGAATATGTAGAGGAGAGTGATGAGGAGGATCCGTTCAACACTAATATACCTGAATCTGAAGGAGCACGCGATGTAGAAGGACCTCCACCAGAAATTCCAGATATGAGTGGACCTCTTAAGACAAGAAAAGTGAATATTGGCTCAAGCGAAAAGCCGAAGTTTGCGTCCATTGGATACTATTGGGATGATGAAATGGTCACGCAGATCGCAGACCCTCTACATGAGTATTAGGATTTGTATACAACAAAGTTCGTGGAAATGAAAGGAATTCTGGGTGGCATGGGGGTCATGAAGATACATCTCAAGCTAGGTGAGAAGCCCATTAAGCAGAGGCCCTACAAACTGAATCCCAAATATAAAGAAAGAGTTAAGGCCGAAATTGATAAGATGATTGATGCATGCATCATTGATCCAGTCGAAGAATCAGAGTGGATAAGCTCGATGGTTATCCAGGATAATAAGAATAAGGGTGAAATAAGAATCTACGTAGATCTAAGGAAGCTGAATGATGCTTCACTGCATGACCCATTTCCTACTCCATTTAAAGATGAAGTGTTGGACAATGTTGAGGAAATGAGGCCTACTAATTTACTGATGGATTCTCTGGTTACCATCAAATCAGGATTGATGAAGCAGACAAACATAAGACAACATTTGCTACTGAATGGGGATCATATCAATATATAGTGATGCCATTTGGGTTGAAGAATGCACCTGCCATATTTTCAAGAGTTATTGTGGCTACATTCAAGGACTTTATCCATAAGTTCTTAGAAGTCTATTTTGATGATTGCACTGTCTTTGGTTTTCTGAAGAACCACTATGAGAATCTGAGAATGATGTTATCAAAATGTAGACAGCATCAGATTTATTTAAATTTGAAGAAATGTATCTTTTGTGTGCCCTATGGAACTTTGTTGGGACACATTGTCTGTAAACAAGGTTTTATGGTTGACCCTGCGAAGGTCACAGTTATTGTAAACATGCCAACGCCGAATTCAGTGAAAGAACTGTGCACCACGTTTGGACATACAAGGTGCTATAGAAAATTTATTAAGGGTTATGTACAAATAACCACGCCGATGGATAAGCTATTAAAGAAAGAAGCGCAGTTCATATGGAATGCAGAATGTGAGCAAGGACTTGACACCCTAAAGGAGAAAATGGTAACTACGCCTATTCTTGTTTTTCTGGATTGGGAGAAGCAATTCCATGTACATGTGGATGCTTCATCCATTACACTTGGGGTGGTGCTAGCACAACCAAGTGAGGGGGGCATTGACCATCACATTGCATTTTAGAGCAGGAATCTCTTATCAGCTGAAAAGAACTATACAACCACATAAAGAGAGGGTCTTGCTATCGTTTACACACTCCATAAATTCAAACACTATTTGCTAGGTGCACACTTCTCAATGTTTACTGACCATTCCGCTTTGAAGTACCTGGTCAATAAACCATTATTAGGGGGGAGAATTTTCAGATGGTTGTTACTATTCCAGGAATATGATTTTGAGATCATTGTTAAACCAGGTAGATTAAACCTAGGACCTGGTCATCTCTCACAGATTGACTTAGGTGAAGAACCCACAGACCTCGAAGATAATCTACCTGACGCATAGTTGTTTGCAATAAAGATTGTCGATGATTATTATAAGGATATTGTAGACTATTTAACTACAGGATTGGCACCTACATATGTTAGGAACCAGTGTCAACCCATCTCTTTACTTTGTTAGTATATTGTTGTTGGACGCATATGCTTTGTAAGTCGTCTCGTAGTATTTGTTGATCCATAGCTTGTATTAGCCCATGGTATTGACCCATAGTATTCAACGCATATGCTTTGTAAGTCATCTCGTAGTATTATATGTCCCATGGTATTGACCCATAGTATTGGGAATAGACTTAGTATATAAGTGTGTGTTGAGGCAAATGAAGGTACTGTGAAGTTATTTGTATTGAGCTCAGTCAAAGGAGGTTGCCCCCTCGAAGTGGCCTGCGATCAATAAAGCAATTTTGATTTCTATTATTTATGTTATATCAAGTATTTTCATTAATTAATTGTTGCAGGTTCTTCACATCTCGTATCAGAGCACTTTCTTGGGCTCGCTGGGTGAAATTTCTGCTAAATTTTTTTTTTTACCTCTGTTGCAAGTTTGGATCTGGGAATAATCCCTATCTACTTAACTGTGGTAAGTACTTGGGTATAATCCCTAAAACTCATTGTGAGGAGTACCATAGGAAGCCCAAAGTAGCTGGCCCATTGAGAGGCTCTGCCAGCGAAAAGGGAAACAAACCCTACCTAATTGACTAGTTCCCACCCGTGAGGTAAACCAAGAGCTATCGTTTATGGAAAAGCTGTTATCAGTTTTACCTGAGCCATGGAGTGAGGGGTACTACCCCAATACGCAAGCCTTTAGAGAGCATTGGTGGCCGAGTGAATCCCCTGAACCATTAGGAATCTGAGCATACCTAGGATCCATATATATTTTCAACTGAGAAATCACAGATTTCCTTTGCCCAGAACTGTTGCCGGTCACTTCCTCATCATTGCAGATCCATCTGTTGCCGATCACTTCCGTGCCATTGCAGATCCATCTGTTGCCGATCACTTCTGCGCTATTGCAGGTCCATCTGTTTCCAATCCCTTCCATGCCGTTGCAAATCCATTTCTGAAAAAATAAATAAATGAATAAATAAAATAAAATTGATCAAGGGTACTACACAGTATGATTAAGGCTCATACAAAGGCCGTGGAGGTTTCCATGGAAGAGGAAGAAATACTAGCCCAGGAGAAGGAAGAGGTATAGGCCAGATGATCTATTATGAGCCTCATCTACATCTTCCAGATGACACAGAAGACATAGAGGCCAGAGTATAAAATTCTTTTTTTCCACCATATATCCCTTGTTTTAACTCTGTTTCCCTTGAAACTTTTCTGACACCCCTGCAATCCCATTCTACATATTTCATACTGGAGGACGGCTATCCCAAATTCCACTTCTCAATTCCATAAATTCCACATTTGTCTATTTTTAGGGTTTGCCATAACTTCTTCGATTTTCACCCAATCACCTTCAAATTTGACGACAGTGTTCATTTCATATTTCTACTTCTTTGTCCCTCTCTGCCAAATTTTCTCGTTCTTTCACTCCGCTTCTGAAATCCCCCTTTTCTGCTTCCCTATCCCTTTGCAAGTGTCCAAAACCTAGTCAAACCCAAATTACCCATCAATTTTTTTCCCAAATCCAGATTTTCCTTTACTAAAACAGTTTCTGTTTTTGTTTATCTACCGACTCAAAAAAAAAAAAACTCCTCATTATGGTTGTTACCTGTGCAGGAGAAAAAACCATGGAGGAAGCACTTCCAGCCATCCAAACCAAACTTTAGGATCTGGATGAAAATTTTCTCAACGTCCATCTTCAGCATTCAACCATGAACAAGAACCGACAACAAGAATCTTTTGTAGCCACTGGGTTCTCTTCTTCCAGCAATGTTTTGTAGGCCAGAGGTTGATTTTCCTCGCTTCAATAGTATTGATCCGACTGGATGGATATACCGGAAAGAACAATATTTCAGTCTGCATAATACTTTTGATGTCCAGAAAGTTCCACTTGCATCCTTTCATTTGGAGTAGGAAGCCCTTCAATGGTACCATTGGTACATCAAAGCTCATCACAATCCAAACTGGACAGATTTTTGGCAACTCCTTTTGCAATGATTTGGTCCTAGTGTTTTTTATGAATTCATAGGAGCACTCACTAAACTTCCCCAAATTGGCACAGTGAGAGAGTATCAGACAGAATTTGAGAAACTGGCCAATCACACAGAAGGATTGTCTGATGAATTCTATAGGAGTTGTTTTATCATTGGTCTCAAGGATGAAATCTGCTTAGAGGTCAAAATATTATGTTCCAACACAATGATGGAAGTCCTAGAGTTGGCTAAGCTGGTAGAGGACAAGATCGCAACCCAACAACGCTCCAAACCCACCTTTGTTCCTTCCGAAATATGGGTTCCCAACCACCTCCCATCACGCGAGCTCCTCGAATAACGCCTATGAAGCAATTTACTGAAATAGATATGTAGGCATGCAAAGAAACGGGCTTTGTTATAATTGTGATGAGAAATTCACTCGAGGACATAGATGTGTTCAGCTTCAACAAAAGCTCTATCTATTGGATGTGGATTCTCCTCCTGCCTCTAAACCTGGTGAAGAAGCTCCAGATACAATAGATGATCAGGTCCACATTCAGCACCCTTCTGTTGACCCCCCATCTCAGGATGACCAACCAGAGATCTCTCTCCATGCTATAACCAGTGTCACCACCCCACAAATAATACGGGTCAGGGGTTACTTCAAGAAGCTCCCTCTTACCATACTCATTGATTTTGGTAGCACTCATAACTTCATTGACCCTTAGATTGCCAAACAAGCTGATTGTTTTGTCCATCCTTGCTCCAACTTTGAAGTCATGGTGTCCAATGGAGGCACCTTACCTTGCAAGGGGAAGTGTCACAATGTGCGTATCTCTCTGGAAGATTATAACATGCGCTCTTACATGTTTTCCTTGTCCTTAGGAGGATGTGATGTGGTTTTGCGCGTTCAATGGTTACGCACTCTTGGCCCCATTTTATGGTATTTTGCTCAACTTTGGATGCAGTTTTTAGTCAATTGGAAACAACACAAATTTACAGGCTTACAACCAGGGTCTCTTTGCATCATCAGTTCACATCACCTAGAAAAGATCCTTAAGAAGTATTCACATGGTGTCATCGCTTAGCTACACTCCATTAAGATGAACCCATCAATGGTCTCCACTACTTCCTTGGATATATATGCAGGTGTCTTTGCTGAACTAGTGGGCTTATCGCCTTCAAGAGACCTTTCCGGTAAGAATTTAGCCATATCTATATCTCAGAAGGAACTAATAACTATTTTGCATGGATCACAGAAGTGGCAGCCATCCATATTAGGGAATTATTTCTACATCAAGACTGATCTCCAGAGTCTCGAAAATTTCCTAGAACAACAGGTCTCCTCCCCAGCACACCTGAAATGGGTTATCTAGCTCATGGGTTCTGCCTATGTGATCAATTACAGGAAGGGTATGGACAATATGGTGGAAGATGCTCCATCTCACACACTTGATGACACAGTTTCTCTTACAACTATTTCTCTGCTTGTTCCACATTGGTTGCAATCTATTCAATACGGCTATCCCTTCTATGAACACCATGCTTCTCCATCGGCAGGGCACTCTAGGTTCCTCAAAACGTATGACTGGGAACAATGTAACTTATTTTGGTAGGGACTAAAAATGACAATTCTACAGATGGTGGTTGATTGTGATCCTTTCCATGTCAACAAGGGTGAAACGACACTCCTTTCAGGACTGCTCGAACCCTTGCTCATCCCTACATAGATTTGGACATCTATTTCTATGGATTTCCTTGAAACACTCTGGTGGTACAATAACCCATCTAAAATGACACCATATGAAGCAGTCTATGGATAGGCACCACCAGTTCTTCTTCCATACACCCTCAGCAGTTCTCTAGTTCGAGAAATTGACTCGGTTCTTCGAAACTACGATAATATTCTTCTCATTCTGCATGACAATCTTCACATGGAAAGAATTCGAGTGAAACAACATACCGATCAACACCATTCTGAGCACCATTTTCATGCAGCTAATATGGTTCTTCTTCGTCTACAGGCTTCCAAGCAATCCTCCCTAAAACATAAAAGGCGTCAGCTTCTCTTTCACTCCCTCACATAGGCATTAATTCAGTGGCACGGAAGGCACCCCGAGGATGCTATAGGACAACCACTCCTTCAGATTCCGCATCAATTTCCACATCTAAAGCTTTGAGGACAAAGATTTTTCTAAGGGAGAGGGGATGTTAGGAACTCATGTCAACCCTTCTCTTTACTCTGTTAGTATATTGTTGTTGGATGCATATGCTTTGTAAGTCATCCCATAGTATTTGTTGATCCATAGTTTGTATTAGCCCATGGTATTGACCCATAGTATTGGACTCATGTGCTTTGTAAGTCTTCCCGTAGTATTATATGTCCCATGGTATTGACCCATAGTATTGGGCATAGGCTTAGTATATACGTGTGTGTTGAGGCCAATGAAGGTACCATGAAGTTATTTGTATTGAGCTTGCTCAAAGGAGGTTGCCCTCGAAGTGGCCTGCGATCAATAAAACGATTCTGAGTTCTATTATTTCTGCTATCTCATGTATTTTTATTAATTAATTGTTGCAGGTTCTTCACAACAGAATTCACTATGCAGCAGAAGAAGCAGCTGGTAGTCAGAGCAGCAGACTTCACCATCATACCAGGACAACTATACAAGTTGGGACCAGATGAAGTGCTACGTAGATGTGTGTTGGAGCATGAGAAGCCATTCATTTTGGTTGATGCACATTCAGGTGTATCGGGAGGTCACTATGCAGGAAGAGCTATTGCACAGAAGATATTGAGAGCAAGGCTATGGTGGCCTACAATTCATAAAGATCCAAAGGAACATTTCCAAAGTTGCGATGTTTGCCAGAGAATGGGAAAGCCGTCGCGAAGAGATGAAATGCCATTAAAACCAGAGTTGACACTACAAGCATTTTACAAATGGGCTATTGATTTAGTTGACCTAGTAACCCACCGGGAAAGAGGACGGGTGCGAGATATATTATCACCACAACTAATTATCTCACCAGATGGGTAGAGGCTAAACCAATAAAGGACTGTAGCGTAGCTACAACCGCACAGTTCATATTTGATAACATACTTACAAGATTTGGGTGCCCAAATATTTTAATGAGTGATCAAGGCACTCACTGTTTGAATAAGACAATTGCAGCGCTAACGGAAGAATTCCACATTTATCATCAGAGGAGTACACCGTACCATCTTCAAGCTAATGGAACTATTTAAGATTTGAACAAGGTATTGGAGAATCCATTGACAAAGGTATGCAATGTAAACAGGGATGATTGGGATATGTGCATTCCAGCTGTGTTAGGGGCATACAGGACCACTTGCAAGAAGTTAACAGGCCATACACCTTTCAGATTGGCCTATGGACAGGAAGATGTGATGTCAAATGGAGTATATTGTACCTAGCTTACAGATTGCTGCATTCACAGGCATGGAGGATGAACAAACAATAGAAGAAAGGATTCTACACTTGGTTGGATTGGAAGAGGATCGCTTCATTGCAGGATTTGACCAACAAGTGCAGAAAGATAGAGAAAAAGCATGGCATGATTGCCACATCAAGAACAAGTCCTTTCAGGTGGGTGACCTTGTCCTATAGTATGATAGCAAGTTTATGAAATTTCCTGAAATTTTTAAAATGCATTGGCTTGGCCCATATACTGTTATGCATGTTACTAATGGTGGCGCAATTCAGTTCGCCACACTAGCTGGAGATAACTTACTAGGTTTGGTGAATGGAAGTAGAATAAAACCCTATCAGGATAGTCCTACTTCACAGAACCCTCAGTAGAATGAAGTCATTGAGTTATATAAAAAAATAGAGAAAATGAAAAGAAGACCCACGCACTACGAAGCTCAAAATGTAGCTGCGCAGATCAGATAGAACAAGAAGGATGAAAATTTCAGAAGAATAAGAACGACACTGCGAATTAACCACGCTGGAGTAGTGACAACTTGTTGTGTAGTTCGATGCAACGCTTCAAGAAACTAGCCTTTAAAATATCGGTCGCAAAACTAGCCATTATATAGTGATTTTGTTGACGACCGCTTGAGCATTTAACACGGAAATAAGCGTTCTGAAGGAATTAATGAAGGAAATGACCCGAATCCTCAGCGGATTTAGACAACATACATGCCATTTAATTCTTTTCTCACCATTGATGGGTGTGGCTAAGGTCGATTGTGCCTGTAAATACTATTGTATTTTGGCTCGTGGACGTTACCGAAACTCTGAAATTTATTTGCAAGCCATAGATTGAATCTATTTACCGAGAGCGTTAAGTTACCCCGTAACTCTGTAGAAGAAAGTTTAGTGAATGTCCGAAGATTCTACACTTGAGCAACAGTTCACAGTCAAGGATGTTGTGAGGGTGTTTAAGAAAACAGGGCTTGAAGGGTTGATGAGAACCCCTTTTAAGTAGGTTGTTACAGAACAAGGTCAAGGTTCATGTCATTTGCTACGACATTCCACAGTTATGCAAGGCAAGGGAAAGGAACCAGCGGTCTAAAAGACAAAGTCGAAGATGATGATCTCCGATTTTCCAGAAGTTCCGCTCTATGATAAAGAAATCCTGTTAAATTTGACCCCGGAGTACATATCTCCACATGCACAGGATGCACCGGCGTTGAAGCTCACTAGGAATTTTGATTATGAAATATCGCTTCTGTCCATATCCAAACATGTAAAACCAGAACCAAATATGATGGGAAAGATTGTGGACTGCAAGTTTGAAGATTACGACTTGCTGCAACAGCAGAAGGATCCAAACGAGCCAAAGTACCCACAATTTCAGCCAAATAGATATATGTGCTGGAAGACGGATGTTAAAAACAACTAGTTGTTGGTTGCACAAAGTTGGTTATCTGATGTCATCAAATCAGGGTTGGTGAACCTCTTGCCGCTCCCGCACTTTGACCGGAGCCCAGAACTTAACGTTGTGGTGCACACACTCATATCGTGCACACACCAAGAATACCTTTGGTTGGATAGGAACGTCGACCTAAACATAAACTTGATCCATCAGATCACAGGTCTAAGAAAGAGAGGAGAGGACCCTAAGAAGTTCTTTGTCATTTAAACTAGAGACAAGGAGATTGCCATGCAGATGAAGGTGGCATATCAGATTCGCAAAGGAAAAAGAGGATTTGTCACAGACGATATAAACAATGATGCTACCTGGTTCATAACACAACTGCTAGCAGGAAAAATTTTGCAGAAGGAAAGGTCGACATAAGTCCCAGCTGGCGTAGTGCTCCTTAGGGCGAAGGCAACACAGGTCGAAAGATTTAACTGGTGCAAATATTTACTAAACAAGTTTCTGAAAGATATTCGTGAAACTCAGGTCCATGGCATTGTTTTCCATTACAGCTGGTTGATGCTATTGATTGCATTTGTAGGTTAGAAGGAACTAAGGCACTATGCTGGGCTCACCTCTCCCAATAATGACTGTCGAGGACCCAGATATGCAAATCTATGGGTGAATCTGAATCCAGAACGATAGCACATGAAAAATGATGTTTTCTACACGTATTATGAGCATTTGTGTGATGTCATTGTCTGCACACCATGCATATCCAAAGAGGTTACATCTAAGTACATTTGCACCTTAAATTTTTACGCTGACATGGATTCTATTTACATTTAAGCAAAGCCACAGAAAAAGAACCCAGAATGATTAAGAGGGAACTATCACATGGATGAAACAGATATCAACCTCATTATGAAGGAGTGGCTGGATGAAGTGAAGGTCAAAGGAGTAATGATCATCAAGAGTGACTATGAAGAGAGTAACCCAATTCCAACACAAATTGTCGAAGAGTCACCATCAGGGAAAAGGAAGGAGCCCAGAAGCTCAGTACCAGAGAATGTCCAAAAAAAGAAGTAGAAGGCTTCAAAGGGCCAGTCGGACACGAAGCTGCATGATGACGATTATGAGATGATTGCATACACGATCATTGCGCATCTAGAAGATGCATTGAACCTCAAATACATTAAGGATGAGGAGATTCAAGCAAGCTTGCAGAAGAATCTCACCATGCTGCATGGGATAACAGTGAAGTTTGAGCAAGTCCAGCGTGACTTGGCTTTTTCACGAGAATCAGAATCGAAAGGAAGGTCAAGGGACACTTTGCAGCCAAAGACAACACCTATAGCCCTGACCTTGCCTCCAAAATCATGCATAGTCTGCATTGACCCACTCAGTGTCATTATACCGCACGACGAAATAGCTACAGGTGCGCAGAGCATAGAGCATGTGGACATCGACATCGTGATGTTGCCGCTAGAGGGACTACACAATATGCACTTGTAGGTTTTCTAAGAGATCCATGATAGAAATGTGGTCGCTCTAAACAAACACCAAACACCATCAATTGCAAGAAAATTATAAGCAGTTGCAGGAAGCAAGTTTAAAGAGAACCAAGGCACTTGAAAGTGGCTAGGACCAACAAAGAAGAATAGAGCAGACTGTCACTTCAGTCTGCGCAGAGATACCAGAGTGCCATGAGCAACTAGAGCTCACAGACACTATAAAGAAGATCGGCTTGGTAGTCAATGATCTTAATTCTGAAATGAAAGACATCAAGACTGATTATCAAGCAAATATTTCCACCTTGGAAGCACGGAATCAACCGAAGACACTACCAGATCAGGCATAGCTCAGAGGAGTAGAAGCGAAAGCAACCACAGAGACCATATCTAGTGAAGTAGCAAAGTGTCAAAACTTGTTGGATGAAGCTACGAGAGTGTTCACTACACTACAGGAGGAACCTGAGCTACTGTAGGTCCAAACCAATTTCAAGGAAAAGCATGCAAGGTTAGACGTTCTGAACATGGAGATAAAGACCCTACCACCAAAAGACAGACTCCACACATTTCCAGAAGTTAAAGATATAAAAAGGAAACTTCAAGTGTTAAGAGAACAAGAAGCTGAAGCTGGAGACAAGTCACAACCTCTACAGGAGGAAGCCCATGAACTAATGTAGAACATAGAAGGAAAAATGCAGGAACTCCGCAACGCGTAGGCATCGGTACAAGAGAAAACTCAGGATGACTTAACACCGGATGTGTTGGAAACCATCAAAGCAATTGAAGAGGATTCCAAGGATACAATTTCTAAGTTGAGCGCATCATATCAAGAGCTCACTACTAAGATAACTCTGCAAGAGGAAGAGCAGCTCATGGAATTAGAAGTGGAAAGTGGCTCGAGGATGAGCCACATGTAAGTGTTAGGGGCCTGTTGGGCCTAGCCCAAGTAACGCATTTTTGTGCAAGATAGTTTTGGAGCTACAAAGTTACAACGCAGCTCGGATGAAGGAATTTTTGGCAAGACAGTTTTGGGGAGCTGGGAAGTTGAGCGCAGTGCAGTATCAGCAGGGTAGAAACCGCGCGGCTAAGTTCCAGCTCCGCGAAGTGGTAGCACCGCGCAGTGCCAATGGAACACCTATTTTGGATAAACAATATGAACCACTTATACTATGAAACGAGAACTATATACTAAGAACGAGAACTCTAGCCATAAAAACTCACATTTTTGCATAAAAAACACCGAAAACAACCCCCAAATCAAAAAGTGTTGATGCCAGTATCATGTTTTCATAAAAAACACCAAAAACAACCCCCAAATCGAAAAGTGTTGATACTAGTATCAACGTTTTTTTTCTCTGGGTTAAAAATATAGCCATGGCTTAAAAATCTCATACGGTTGTTTACGAAAACCTTGAAATCAACCCCTAAATTGAAATTTTTTGTTTTCAACAAATAAATTCCTAACCTTAACCCTCAACAAACTATTACAAAAGTTAAAAAAAAAATTATAATGCGCCCCTCCTACCTTAACCCCCCTAACAAACTATTAATAATTTTTTTTAAAATTTACATTTAAAAAAATAATTACATATTTGACCCTAACCCCCCAACGAACCATTAATAAATGTTTGAAAAAATTACATTTTAAAAAACAAAGTACATTTCCTAATTCCCTAGCCCCCTACATTACCCCCTACCTTAACCGCCCAAAAATTACATTTTCTAATGCCCTACCCACTGCGTTAACCCCTCAATGTTACCCCATTGCCCCTCACACATTGTTTTAACTAAAAAAAATTAAAACCCAACTTAAAAAAATTAAACAATTAAAATAAAAACTTAAACTTAAAAAATAAAAAATAAAACCTAAACTTTACCGAAAAAAATACAAAAAACAAACTAGACTTCACAAAAAAAACAAATTAAAAATTAAAAAAAAAAACTATACAAAAAAAAATAAAAAACAAATTAAAAATTAAAAGAAAAACTTTATAAAAAAAAATTAAAAATTAAAAAAATACAAAATGACGGGCGGATGTTGGCTCCAACCCCTTGGGCCCGCGCCCAAGGGGGCGACGCCAGCATCCGCCCGTCCAAAAATATAAATTAAAAAACGAATTAAAAATTAAAAAAAAAACTTTAAAAAAAAATTAAATATTAAAAAAAAAACTAAACTTTACAAAAAAAAAAAAAATCAAAATCAAACAAAACAAAACTTTATAACAAAAATTTAAAAATTAAAAATACAAAAAATTAAAAATACAAAAAAAAACACAAAATTCGGCCCCCCCCATGGGCGCCCAAAGGGCCGCCCCGCGGGGGAAGCTCGATGCCGGGCATCGAGCTTCCCCCGCGGGGCGGCCCTTTGGGCGCCCACGGGGGCGGAGCCAGCGCCCACGCGCCCAAAAGTGGGCGGCGGGCGCTGGCTCCGCCCCCGTGGGCGCCCAAAGGGCCGCCCCGCGGGGGAAGCTCGATGCCCGGCATCGAGCTTCCCCCGCGGGGCGGCCCTTTGGGCGCCCACGGGGGCGGAGCCATCGCCCGCCGCGCCCAAAAGTGGGCGGAGGGCGCTGGCTCCGCCCCCGTGGGCGCCCAAAGGGCCGCCCCGCGGGGGAAGCTCGATGCCCGGCATCGAGCTTCCCCCGCGGGGCGGCCCTTTGGGCGCCCACGGGGGCGGAGCCAGCGCCCGCCGCCCACTTTTGGGCGGACGGGCGCTGGCTCCGCCCCCGTGGGCGCCCAAAGGGCCGACCCGCGGGGGAAGCTCGATGCCCGGCATCGAGCTTCCCCCGCGGGTCGGCCCTTTGGGCGCCCAAGGGGGGGCCATTTTTGGTTTTTTTTTTATTTTTTATTTTTTTTTTTGTTTAATTTTTAAGTTTTTGTTTTAAAGTTTTGTTTTTTTTAATTTTGATTTTAAATTTTTTTTTTGGTAAAGTTTGTTTTTTTTTTTTATTTTTAATTTTTTTTTTAAGTTTTTTTTAAATTTTAAATTTGTTTTTTAATTTATTTTTTGAAAGTCTTTTTTTTTTAATTTGTAAAGTCTAGTTTGTGTTTTGGTTTTTTTGTTTAGGTTTTATTTTTTATTTTTGAAGTTTAGGTTTTTATTTTAATTTTTTAAAGTTGGGTTTTAAATTGTTTTTAGTTAAAACGATGTGTGAGGGGTAATGGGGTAGTGGGTAGGGCATTAAGAAATGTAATTTTCGGGTGGCTAAGGTAGGGGGTAATGTAGGGGGCTAGAGCATTAGGAAATGTACTTTGTTTTTTTAAATGTTTATTAATGGTTGGTTGAGGGGTTAGGGTAGGATATGTAATTATTTTTTTAAATGTAATTTTTAAAAAAAATTATTAATAGTTTGTTAGTGGGTTAGGGTAGAAGGGACGCATTATACTTATTTTTTTAACTTTTGTAATAGTTTGTGGGGGGTTAGGGATAAGGTTAGGGTAGAAAGGGGCAATGTAATTTTTTAAAATATTTTTTTTTTTAATTTTAATAATAATTGGTTAGGTGGTTAAATATTATGAAAAATAATATGAAATAGTATCATTTTTATACAAAATGACTAAAAATCTGTTAAAAATGGGTTTAAATGTCTTCTTTTTCTCGATTTGTTTACTATTTTTTCCATAAAAATATATTATTTATGATTAAATTTTAAAGATAAATTTCGAAAATCTATGTGTTTTTCATTATAGCTAGCTTTTAAATGTATGTTTTTTGTTAAATTTCTAAAAAACACACTTGAAAATAGAAATTAAAAATACTTTACAATAAAGATGTGTCAAAGGCCCTAAAAAATGCCTCAAAATGAAAATGTGTGATACTGGCATCAACCCTTTTTGAAACGGAGGTAAAAATAGCTACTAAAATTAGGAGAGAGAAAAACGAGAACTGTGTCGAGTTCTCGTTTCATAGTATAAGTGGTTTATGAGGAAAGTGTAAATATTTGATCCAGAGATCACTACTCCCTCTGGATCGCCCTGGGACTCAAGTCGGATGAGTCTTGATATCAATACAATATTAACATGAACTCAAACAACTAGATCTGCATTTACCAACTTAACAACATAAATGCAATCATACATAAACACCAAATGTACCCGAACCCTTTTGGGAGAAACCAACAAACTATGGGGCTATCTTCATTCTCGAGCCCAGAGCATATAAGAAAAGAGACTAGTATAATACCGGGTTACCTTAGTAATCTTTTATGGCCAACTCAAGTCCAGTTGATGCATGCACGGAAGAGATAATTCCTAAAATGGAAAACTAGATCTGGATGTCCCTGTATCTGCCTTTGCATGATATATCTATCTCTATACTCAGCTCTGCTCTGCTCCATCTAAAGACTGCTCGGTGACTGAAAAACATCCTCTTCTTGCATGCACAAGTGCACCCTCCCTCCAACAATGAAAGACTCATACTGAATCAGATCTCAGCAGATCTGAGCTTTGATCATCATTGATCTTCCTCAATCTCTGAGACAAAGATACTCTATAAGTTACAGACACTCAAATGCTCTACCGGATGCGGTACGAGTTTCTCCCTCCTTGAAGAATGTGCCCTCCTTCGCATGCGAATTTTCCCTCCTCTCTCTTGATCTATCTCAGATCAATAATCACTCTGCTGAAGACAGTCACCTCCTGTCTTCTTTATAACATACCATCACCAAGTTAGGTTTACCAAAACCCTAAAATGACTACATGCAAAACTCACTTTTGCATGCATGCATGCAAACCTTTGCATGCATTTCTCTCCAATCATTTTCCTGGTTAATATTTTAACACTCCCTCTTAACAAGGAAAGAATTATGTACCACTCCCATCTTCTCCCTGAAGTACCCAAAGTTAGTCTTCATCATGGACTTAGTCAAAATGTCTACAACCTGATCTTATGTAGAAATGTACTGGAGCTCAACTGCTCCCTTCTGAACATGATCACGAATGAAGTGATATCTGATATCAATGTGTTTGGATCGATCATGAATAACTGGATTCTCATAGAGGATCCCCTTTCACCATAATGAAGTAGAGGTTTGGATCTGATTCACTCTTCCAAAACCCTAGCTACTGCGAATAGGTATCTATCCTAGAATACCAGGCTCTAGGTGCTTGCTTCAAGACATATAGAGCTTTACTCAATCTACACACATGAGACTCTCTCTCAAGTACCTCAAAGCCCTCAGGCTGCTCAATGTAAACTTCCTCCTCGATGAGTCCATTTAGGAAAGTTGTCTTGACATCCATCTGATGAATCTTCCATCCCATCTCTGCTGCAACAGAAATGACACTCTTGATGGAAGAATACCTGGCCATAGGAGCAAATGTCTCCTCATAGTCAACTCCCTCTATCTGTGAGAACCCTCTACCCACAAACCTGGCTTTGTATTTCTCAATGTTGCCATCTACTGCATTCTTAATCTTATAGAGCCATCTAGAGGTGACTACTGATTTTCCCTCTGGTCTAGGTACCACTTCCCAGACATCATTCTTCATGATGGAAGCATACTCTTCCAACATGGCATCTCTCCAAGCCTATTTTCCTACTGCTTATTCGTATAAGGAAGGCTCCAACTCATTGATGCTGCTTACTAGTGCTAAGTAACTGTAGAATCTCTGTGGAGCCTTTCTTTCTCTCACATATTTCTTGGGATTCCCTACTACCTGAGCATCCTTCAAGGTGTCTTGAAGCCACTTAGGCTTCCTCTTTCCTTAAGTGACATCCTAATATGAGAACTCCTCATCCTCATCCCAATATCCTGTAGTTGAGTGA